>OX459194.1:7500-1207500 GCA_949775195.1 Diarsia dahlii | reverse complement strand
AAAAAGGTCTTCTTGCGACTGGATACCCTCCATATTCGGCAGAGCTCTTCTCTGTAGCATATCCCATGCATGCTCAATCGGGTTCAAGTCTGGCGACTGAGCAGGCCAGGGCAGGACATTGATGTTAGCTGCGGCTAGAGTCTGTCTTACAACTCTTGCGGTGTGCGGTCGTGCATTATCATGCATTAACTGAAATAAGGGACCGATTTGCACTTGTAGAGGAACGATGACGTCTGATACAATCGTCTCAGCATAAATTTGAGCGTTGAGGTTGCCTCTGATCCAAATCAACTCAGTTCTTCCGCCGATCCAAATACCCGCCCATACCATGATGGTTCCACCACTATAAGGATGGACTTCCTGGCAGGATTTTAATCGCTGTTGGCGTCCAGGGGTTCTCCAGTGTCGTATACGTCTTGTATCCGGTCTCATACCAAAACGAGACTCATCAGAAAAGCACACGAAACGCCATTGTTCTTCTGCCCAATTTCTGTGTTCAAGAGCCCATTGATATCGAATCCTACGATTGTGCATTGCTATAGGTGGTACCCGTAGCGGTCTTCGGGAATGAAGGTTCACTTCATGCAAGCGGTTTCTGACTGTTTGGTCGCTAATTAAGTTCCCTGAAGAGTGATGAAGCCTCACGGCTAACATCATGGCGGTTATTGTTGGAGCTCTTCGAGTTAAGATTTGAATGTATCGGTCTTGTCTCCGTTTGGTACAGCGATACCGTCCTCCATGGCGCTCAGCCACGGTACCAGTGCTTCGGTAACGTGTCCAAAGTCGACTGATAACACTCTGACTTGTATTCAGAGCTAAAGCCACAGTACGTTGCCGGGAACCAGCTTCTATCATTCCCACGGCTCTGAGCATTTCTTCCCTGCTTAAATGACGTCGCCGCTCCTTAATAACGTTGGTTTTAATCAGTAGTAGGGAAACAGTAGCACTAATAATGTCTTCAATGTGTTGTATGTTTTTATAGGGAAAATATTGACAGCTGATTTTCATCTTTTACTCGAATTTGATTCACAGTTCCTGATTCAAATTATGAAATGCACCAAAAAGGATCCATATAAATTTATAAAATCATAAATTTATTACAAAGCCACATCTCAATCTCAAGAAATCCGCATAAAAATGCTTGATCCCTAGACACTTTTGATGTGTGTATTATGCAGATGATGAAATAAAGCATTGGTCTAATTGCATAGAAATTCCTTGCCCGCGTGGTGTATTGCGGGCTCATACCCTCTCATAGAGAGGAGGCCTGTGTCCCAGCATAGGGCACATTATAAGCTGATTCTGCTTTGGACACCAGACTAACATAATTATAATGTATTAAAGTATCTGTCTGTGTCCGGTTAGTCTGTATACTTTTTTGATTTCACTTCCTCTACCAAAAAGTTGTAGACATATTTAAGGGCGTGGTTTAGACCATCCACCTGAACAACATTTTCCCTGGAATCAATTTTGTAGTCTCGGAAAAAATATCAGATGTCTCAGAAAAATTTCAACAGCCACGGGCATTTTCGAAAAAGAATAATGACACCAATAAAATAAATCTTTAATAATGATAGAACAGCGGTGGCCCAGTGGTGAGGGCTTCAACTTACGAACAGTAAGTCGTGGGCTCAAACACGGGCAGGAAAATTTAATTTATTCATCACCACTGCTTTCAAAACGGTGAAGGAAACCATCGTGAGGAAACCGGCATGTCTTAGAACCAAAAAATTCGAAGACATGTGACATCTACCAACCCGCATCGAGCCCGCGTGGTGGGTTATAGGCCATCCTTTTCCTAGAGAGGAGGCCTGAGTCCCTGCAGTGGTAACATTATAGGCTGATGATGATGATGATGATGAATTGATAGATAATAATAATAATGTAAAGGTTTTGTTTAGTAAGAATTACAACTGCAAGTAAAAATCAAATAATTTATTTAAAAAACGCATAATATACATTTGTTCACATTTATAATTTCTTTTTTCTTATAACTTTACAAATGAGTGGAGACCGGAATAAATGCAACTAAAATACTGGAAATAAAGGGTGTAAAAGTACTCTTAACGCAAACGAAGGGCATTTGTTCTCCCCACCACTACGATATTTTTACGAAATATTGGGGGTCAAAGTTCCCAATCTTTCACAGCTGTTTTTGTAAATACTAGTTTTTCAGGTTATAACTTTACCTAAATTACCTCCATGACCCGTTTACTATTCAAAGCATCCACTAGCACAATGTAAAATGTGATTTTTGACCCCAAAAAAAAGTCGTTTTACACCAAAATTTATTGTGTATGGGTGGGTACTTAGTTTGATGTACAGAATGCTTGGTTAACGGCTGTGTGATGGGTTGATTTATACCCTGTATGCAATAAAATTGCTAAAATATGCAGCGGACAATTTGTAATAAGTTCTTCGAAGTACGTCATGTTTTTAAATTTTCGGACTTCTTATTGTTTTTGTCTTGGAAATACGAGTTTTTTTTCTAAAATTATCAGTAGGTACTTTTTAGTTTTTATTAATAAAACTATTTTTACAACTTGAAAACAATGGCAGTTCTATAATATATCCGCTTTTTTGCGGGGTACATAATAATGTTGATGCGATAGCATCAATAGCTAGCAGCAATTAAATATAGTTAAAGTTAAAGGTTACCCAATAAATATGTATGAATCCGCTTTAGTGAAAATATGCACAATCGTCCGCCATAATTATGCAAATGCACATGCATTTGCATATAATCCAATCTCCACTAATTTCATTTGTTAATAATATTGTGACTTAGTTTACGTAAAAAATCTATAAATTATTATCACACTATTATTATGGTCATGACACATTTTTATATTGATACTTTTTATGCATTTACTTTTTATTTTCAAAATGGCTGTCAAAATAAAAACTTTTAAATAATATGTAATTATTTTGTACTTAAAAATATTTTAAATTGTGCAAATAATAATTACTAATATTTGATTATTGGCCACAACAGGAATTTTTTATTTTATTTATAAATTGTGCAATTTTTTATACTTTCTAATAGGGGATCGGACTGGGTCAAAATAATATGATTCTGTTTAGTCCGTAAGTTAGATAATCGAAAAATATTGAATACGTGTTTTTAGTTTTATCAAATCAATAAAAAATGACCAAGATAAAACGCGTCAAAGATCTTGGAGTGGGGCTTGAAACGTCACTTGTGTCGTCAAAATGTACTATCATATGACGTCACACGAGTTTTCGAGGCACTGTATCGTCTTCATTTTAAATTTACGTGAAAAAAGAAAAAATACGTGTCCAATAATTTTTGGAAATCTATCTGACGGACTAATTAGTTTTTTTTTGTCCGATCCCCTATTGTCATAAAACAGAATATTACGTATTGCAAAATGTACAAAGTTTTTAAAACGATATTTATATAATAATAGTAGGCACATTTATAATCATGATGACATAATATTATTTAGACTTTTTTGCAAGAATATTTACAAATGCTTCTTGAAAGATAGTTACTTACTTAATATCTACATAAGAACATTTTTGTCGTCATTATTTATCCTTATGTATTTCGCAACATTCGGAATGTAGTTATTTATTTACTGTCAAAAATGTAAAAACTAATATTTTGCATCTCAATCAAAAGTATTGCAGGCACAATAATGTTTTCCTAATGACCCGTGGTTGGGTTTAGTTTTAATTATTCTTATAAATAAGAAAACTACACAAATACTTACAGAAACTATCACTCTTCTCTTTTACTCTTACTCACTCTCACACTGACTCGCTCTTCTCAAATACAACTTACAGCCCATTCACAATCACTCATATACTTACACACAGAATCGCAAGATAGCTCTATAAACCCACTTATTTCACTGTCAAAATACACTCTATAAAGTCCTTTCACCTCAGATTTTGACCTCTAAAGTTGTCTGGATAAAGTTGCCTTGCCTTTGTCACCTACGCCACTGACAAGTCTGCCAAAATCAAAGTGATCTTTATTTTTATTTGCATAAGGTTGCTGTTGGTTTGCCAGAACTTTGAAAGGACTGAATACTAAATTCTTCAAATAATTTTGAGGCAAATAAAGCGTTTTAATTTAGTCTAAACCTATTTTAGACCTTATTGCTACGTCACGTGGTATACAATGGTTCCGCATAAAGTCTGGTTGGCACTGATATGTTGCTGGCGGCTACTTGTGGAGGCTCTCTGCTGATGAGCAGCGCTTCTCGAGCTCTTTTCTTGGCTGAAAGAGAAAATACACCATGTTAGAAGAAAGTAGAGAAAGCTGTACTAGTAGCTTCTACCCGCGACTTTGTCCACATAGAATGTAGCCCAAAGCCTTCCTCGATAAATAGATTATCCAACACAAAATATTATTATTATTATAAATGTATTTAAAAACAGGCGCTTCTCGCCAACAAACTGTTAAGTTTGGGGAGTAAATTGTTAATTAACAAAAATATGTAGGTACCTACCTACATTTGTGAACAATAAATAAAAAAAAATAGTTTTACAATTCCAACCAGTACTTCCTGAGATTAGTGCGTTCAACAAAACAAACAAACTCTTTAGCTTTATAATATTATTATAGGTAAGTATTAGTATAGATAATACAGCATGTATCAGAAAGATATGCTCATATTTAAGCATAGAGACTATAAAACTAAACAACTGTCTATGAAACCAACACCGGAGTACGACTTGGTTATAAAAAAGCTTGGACCCTGCCTTTGTGCCTGATGGGATGGCAATAGGGTCGTAGATTAATGATTTTATTTGCATGTTATTAATATGGAGCATTTTTTTTTAAAGGATGTGAAATCATAAAATGACTCCTCCCGATCTGCTGGGTAGAGCGGTAGGAAGTGTCAGACTTCTACTGACTAAAACCACCCATGTTCCATCTTAGCCCTTTGTGTCGAAGCCGTGGTAACTCTTTCGAACAACTTGCAGTCCTAACGAGATAAGGGGCATGCAAATAAAACATAACAGACGTACTAAAAGGAAACATCTGTCTAACCCTATCGGGATTACAAACTAGTTGATAAGTTGCTGGAACTTTAAAACTGCTCATCCACAGGTTTAATCTTGAGCAGCAGTCGCTCTATGGACTGATCATAGATCACATAGATCTTTTCTACGAGCACTCACAAATAATTTTAGTGAGTGTCAATTTATTAACCGACTTCCCAAAAAGGAGGAGGTTCTCAATTTTTTTTTTTATCATCATCTTCCTGCTCTTCATACTTGGGGAGTGAATTTGTCAAATGTTTATTATAATAATATTTAAAATAATTTACAATACACTTCAAAAAACGTTTAATCGAACAACAACCTAAATAAAAAACAGCATAAAAAAATCGATCTCGTGTAGTTGACTATTATTGTGACCTGTAAATATGGCAGTCACCCTCAGTATTATTGACGTGGGCATTATAAGACGGTTTTTCCAAAAAAATAATGCGTCGTCAAAGTAAAGCCAAACACTTGATTTATCTAAATATGTTTGGTTCAAGTGTGTGAACTAGCTCTTAACCTCACTTCAACCAGGTATTTACCGACAGATTTGCAGATTTCTGATTAATTGATGATGTATTCTGAAGCAAAATAAGTATGAGTTTGTACAGTGATTTTCCTAGTTTTTTTTCAGTATTAGTCTTAACTCATGTAACATTTCAAAGGTAAGATAACCTACAGATTTGCGTGAGATCTTCACATAAACAACCACGAAGATCAACCACGAAGATGCCCTTGTAAACTAAAGAAAACTAAGGAAAGTGTCTTTGTAAGAGGGGTCAGATAATGCAGGGTACAAACTGTACAATATCCACGTGATGGCATAAGATCTGAGAGACCTATGTAAAACTTTATATCGAGCCTACTTTTGCGCCTGACCGTCGTCGTCACTGCTATTAATACCCATCTACGGCGTGGATGCAACTAAACTACAACCTACTTAGACGCTAATATGCGGAAAACGTAGGGAAAGGGTTTTAAAATGATCTCACACAAATGTGGCTTGAGCTGTTAGACCACAAATGGCCAGTTAACGGTTCACAAGAATACGTACCACTAGAATGCATACAGCAAAGTACAAGGGTTGCTATGAAGGCTGCAAACGGCAGCACTCCTGCCAAAGCAAGCAATGCATGCTGCGCCGGCGAGTGCTTCGTCCTGGATACCCCACAGCTAGTAATGTTGTGTACGCTGTAATTTTCTAGTATCTCCTGGAACTCTATGCCCAAAGCACGAATAGTTGCCTTCATGGCTTTAGGTGTTAAAGCTTCACCGGATTCTACTTTCCTGAATTGGAAGCATGGCCTGTGAACAATTGTATTGGTTAAATAGTTGTTGAATTAGTTAACTGACGCTCCAAATAACATATTGGTATTGAGTTGTATACGTGTAAAGTCTACCCTAACATAGTTGTATGTATTAGTCTATATTGTCACACTGCAAGAAAAAGGCATTCCCTCCTTCAACTTTTCGCAATCTAGTGCGATAGTAGGCCAATCTATTTTTGTCCAGATCATCCCGCCATCTCCATTTGGGCCTGCTGCATTGTCGTCTGTTAATTTATACAAAATAAAATGTATGTGTCTCTCAGTTAAAATATTACCAAACTATACAGACAGGAAGACTAAATTGGTATTTGGCAAAAATAAAAACGTTAAATAATTTGTCCTTAACTTTAACCAACAGGTTGCAATAATTTAAAATTCGGTCATGTCTAGACTTATAAAAACCAGACAGCTAATATTTTCAGTAAGGGCTCATTCACACTGGGTCCGTCAACGACGATTCGACAAAAAAGACGATACGTAATGACGGATGAACGTTCACATTGCATAAGGAATCGAGTTTTTTCACGATTCATCAAAATAATTATCCGAATAGATGATCACACTAAATTCGTGATTCAGACTTCAGTCTGGTGCAGTGCAAGGCATAGTAATTGTCCCGACCGATCAGTCATAATGATTCGTGATTTAAAACTGAAGGTTTTTGAAAAAAAACGAAACGTCATTTTTCACGATTTCGTTATAGTGTGAACACGGGCAATTAAAATGTATAGTCGCCCATACAAATCAAAATAACGATTCGTGAAAAAAGGCGATTCGTCGAAAAACACGAATCGTCTTTGACGTAGGTATTAGTGTGAATGAGCACTTAGTTTTTTTATTATTAAATACCGATTCTACCTTGAACCAAGCAAGTTATTAAAAGATTATCTTCCTAGTAAGCAAAATATTTAATAACACTAATCCTGACCTTGCCTAGAGTGTTAATAAAAACCGGCCAAGTGCGAGTCGGACTCGCTCATGAAGATGTCCGTACCATTATATAAAAAAACGGCAAAAAATCATGTCTGTTGTAATAAAATAAATATTTAAAGCTTTATTACAACAGACATGATTTTTTCCCTTAAATATTTATTTTATTTTGTTTTTAGTGTTTGTTGTAATAGCGGCAACAGAAATACATAATTTGTGAAAATTTCAACTGTCTAGCTATCGCGGTTCTTGAGGTATAGCCTGGTGACAGACAGAGAGACGGTCGGACGGGCGGACGGACAGACGGACAGACAGCGAATTCTTAGAAATAGGGTCCCGTTTATGGGTACGGAACCCTAAAAACAGATGCATTCAAGTACCTAGACAAGGCACCAGCGATCCACAACCAAAAATCGTTGGCTACTTTTTGTGTATAAATATTATTTGTATTTTTTGGCTTGTGTTGAGAAATAAACATGTTCTATTATTTATTATTATTATTAATTAAGTTTTGCATAAATTGTGTAAATCAATATTTGGCAACAACTTAACTATTCGTTATTGTAAATTGTTACTTTTGACAAAAAAGTAGCAATTTACATTATGATTCCAACAAAAAACACAACAAACTACACACACACCACACAAACATTTACACAGGTACTATTCTAGAATATTTTACTGACGTCTTTCAAGTTAAGTACTCCTAATGATGTGTCGAATTTTGCGATTTTCGATATATAAAATAATCCGATTGTTTGACTTTTTAACTCTATTTTAAATTTAATTAGAAATAAATCTACAAAGCGGAAGAAACAACTAACAAATGACGATTGCTTACCCAGGGTTAGCATAAAAAGCGGTGTTGGCATCGTGCAGCTGCATCCTCAGACCCTTCTGAGCCAAAGCAGCAGACATCCTGTCCCGAAGGTCTGCGTACTTCTGTCTAGTTCCACCTGACATCACCAGGCGGAGGAGGTCACGTTCTCTCACTACTACTACCTGGAGGATTAACTTAATATTAAATTACGCCTACAATGAGGGCTACTTCTAGTCAAGTCGGCAAAATAATATTGAATGCGTAATAAAGAAGTAATTTCATTAACTTATCAAACTAAGTTAATATTGATATTTTTAGTAGTATAGGTATACCAATTGAAAAAGATTCATGTTACGTAACTAGTAAAGGATAAATCGATCAACATAAAACCTTTTTAGAAGTAGGTTAAAAAAATTACCAGCAGGGCTATTACGTATCTTTTTAAATGTCAGTGGCTATCATAGTGTCCATCGATTAACTGTCAAATGGTTATAGTTTGGTACAAAAACTAACCATTTTAACCAGATACGCGATAGTATTTGCTCAAGGGGATGACGCCATAATAAAATACTTGCACATTTCACTATTTACTAATACAATAGATGAAGGGCCTATTGCCATCAAAGCTTTTTTTTTAATTACAATGGTAGGATCCTAATTATTTATTAAATGAGATTGAAGCAGGTAATTACCTCCACTAAGATATCGCTGAATCTTTCTGGATCATTTGTATTGTTTGCTCGCACGACCAACCTGGAACAAGGGTTTTATTAATTCAATACACTGTTTGTCTCTGGTATGATTTATGAGTTTCCATTATGTTACCGCATACAAAACCCATCTCATACAGAATCGATGTATTTTTGTTATGCATAGAAATTTAAAAAAAAAACACAGAGTTAAATTAAATTGCAACCAGGTCTTCTAGAATTTGCTAAAAATTGAGATTGACGAAACACAACTTGGATAGGGCAAGGCAGATGAAAAAGAATCTACAAATGTGGCAGCAGGTAAGAACAGAAAGTTAAATGTACAAAAACTTACCTAAATATCCCATCAGCATAATGTATCAAATTCTTCATGATCTTCAAGTCTCCTGTTACATTATTCAGTACAATCACATCAGTGATATTGCTCAACGATTTCCCTTTGATCGGTGACTCGAAGCTCATGTTCACTATGCTATAGTTAATAGGTTTGGCATCAGGATCCTTATCAGTGGCTTTGATAGACGCTATCAATGTATCTATGGGCACGTTCAGTCTGACTCCAACTGTCATGTTGGCACTCTCAAATTCAGGGAGATGATCGTCTATGTCTATGATTTTGATTAGAACTTGGATTTCTGAGGGGTCCTGAAAAAAGATGTCTTGCTGAATTTTTGGTATATTGTGGTCTTTACGCTTTTAGGAAATGACCCGCTTGCATGACTTGTGTCGGTTAAAATATGATTAGGTTAGATTCATGTTATCGTGCAGCATGTTTCAAAAACGGGCGGTCATATTTTAGGGTGTAATAAAGCTCAACAAATTGAACCACTTTAGATTATAATATTATTGTGGCCAAATATAATATCTTATGAAGAAGCGAATATGTATGAATTTTCAACTGATTTTCATTTCAGAATTGAAAAGAGGCGAATGATGTACAACTGTATGGTACTACACGCTATGATTTATACCATTAAAAGAAAGAGTCAAACGTCCTTCCTTTGTGACTCTTACTTAATACAAAGAACATCTACCTGCAACTTATTCACAACACTAATTTGTTACATCGATCTAGGCCTCGGGTTTATTTCGCTAAGATACAGTTTATAATATAAGTATGGTGTATTACTTACCAGTCTATTGTAAGATTTAGTCAGTCTTGGTTTAGTGCCGTACTTGAAGCATTTCATAGTGATCAGCTGCTTGGATATTGTTTCTCTATCCAGTCTCGCTGCTGCGGTAATCAAAGCCTTACTGTCATTTGTTCTTTCCAATTTTAACAATCCGTAGTCGTTACCCACTGCAAGAAAATTTTATTTATTTGCTTTGTACAATGTTTAATTTTGTGCTAGTCATCTTATAAAGAAAATGGTTATATACCTGTAATAGCGTAATCTACAGCTGCATTGTCATCTATATCCTCGTCAATTGCTTCCAGTTGTCCAATTACTGTGCCGATTGGAACTTCTTCCTTGACTGTCATTAGTACTGGTGGATCATCCTGTGAAAAGGAGGTTTCAATAAGTTACTAACTGCCGTACTCAAAGATATTTAATGATTACTTATGGCCGTCACTTATTAAAGAATTGACGTACAAAACCTTCACAAAACTGTCAAAATTTTTTCGAAGTGATGGCTTAAGTAATCATTAAACCTCTCTGAGGAAGCTATATTAGCTAATAGTTACACCACGTGAAAGTCTAGCAGTGAGTCTAGCACCATCATCAAAGTGAGTAAAGTCGATATTAGTTGTTGGGTCATTGACATTGGCCACAGCATTTCATTCTTGGCCAGAGATCACATTCTGCCGTTTGTTTCTCATTAATTCTTCATCATTACAACCTTAACAAAAATAATAATAATAATAATATTCCACAACTATCACACAACGCCATCTAGTCCCAAGCTAAGCAGAGCTTGTGTTATGGGTACTAGACAACTGATAAACATACTTATATATTTCTAAATACATACATAATATAGATAAATTACACCCAGACACAGAACAAATGATCGTGCTCATCACACAAACATTTGTCCTGGGTGGGAATCGAACCCACGACCTCCGGCATAGCAGTTAGGGTCACTAACCACTAGACCAACAGGCCAGTCGAAAATAAAAACCAATAAAAAGAAGCAGACTAGTTTTCTTACCGAATTTCTTCCAAAGTGTGGTTTATGATCATCAACGTCAGTAACCATGACGGTTACGATCCTGGTGCTTTGTTGTGCTGGTTGTCCTCTATCCGTCACCAGAAGCACTAAAGTGTATGATGCTTTGCGCTCCCTGTCCAATGACTGGCGTGTTGTTATTTGGCCTGAATGGGGATCTGCAATTGGACACATATTTTAGTATTGGCTTTTTATAGTGTGTATCTCCATCAAAATTACACGTTTGACTGGTCCCTTAGATAAGTGACGTGTATTACTACTTACGATAGGGTAGCCCCTTACTTCATGGGACTTAAACATACCTGGCGGAATGTTGCACTATTTATTACACAAACCGAACATTTCGAGATATACTGTTGTGTACTGTTATTTTTAAATTATTTAATAAAAATTGACAGATGTCTCAATACCTATGCATATTTCAAAGATCACTTACCGATAGAAAATATCTTGGCATCTGCGTTGCTTGGTTGTATAGAGTAGAAGAGTTGTCCAGAAGGCTGAGTTGGATCATCTGGATCGCTTGCGACTACTTGGTAAACCGCTGATCCAATTGTTGCATTCTGAAAATGAGCCAATGTAAGAGTACGTAGAACGAATTAATGTTAAATGCCCCCCCACCTGGATGCTAAAGTCGAAAAAAGGCTGGATGTTGAAAGTGGGTGTAGTCGACCTCTGCCTTCTGGGAACTACAAAAAGCTGAGTTGGTTGAAGATCAACTAAGCACATTGAAAAATAGAAAATTTCCAATGATTAAGTAGCTCACCTCACTAATACTAAGTATTTCTCCAGCAGCAGGCCTAATGAACCTGGGCACGCCATCATTAGCGCTGACGTCACCGATGTACAAAGATAATGACGTATCTCCAGAATGTCCACCACCATCAGTCGCGCCAACTAGCAGTCTGTATGGATCTGTACGCCCACGGCCGGTGAGGTCTTTACGGGTTTTAATTTCTCCTGTTACTGCATCTATTGTGAAGAGGCCTGAAACAAGTATTGAACGTTCAAGCCTAGTTACGGCCTTTGGTTAATATGACTAGCAACGCGACTTGATTCAAGAGACGCGTGTGCATCACTTAATTCTTCGCGTGGGTGTACCCACGCGAAGAATCATTTGATAATTTGTATTGATAATACTCGTATGTATTTATTTCTAGAATAAATCGTCAGAATTATACGTTTTCGTAATTCTTAGCATGGTGACAATGGTAACGCAAAGTGACTCGATACTAAATGTCAGATTTTTGTTTGAATTTTTTTGTCTTTCTTGTCATTATTCTTACCATTTGCTTCTCCTTCATCTAAGAAGTCATATTTGATTTCTCCTCCTAATCCTTCATCGGGGTCTGTTGCGGTTACATTGATGACGCTTATACCAATTGGTACATTTTCGGGTACTACAGCTGTAAAGAAAAAGTCAATGTTCATTATGACTATTTATAATATCAATTTAGTAAAAATGTCCATGTAAAAGATGGTATAGATATAATTATCATCTCACCAGTATAAACATTTTTCTCAAATTCAGGTGAATTGTCATCAACATCTAGAACATCAACAAGAATAGTTGCTGTAGTCTTCAATTTGTCAGCACCACCGCTTGGAGTATCAGCTGCTTCTATTTCTAGCCTGAGAACTGACTGACGTTCTCTGTCTAATGTTTTATTTTCAGCTACCTGAAATATTTACCAGTTTAGTTTGAAAATGCAATACTCTTATTCCATTATCATTACTACTATAGCCTTTCATAAACAATTTGAAGCGAATTTTTACCTGTATAACTCCAGTAACATTATTAATTTTGAACAGATCAGAATTCTCGCCCCTTAACGTATATCTGATGTCAGAATAACCTTTCACTTTATCTTCTTCAGTTAGCACAGCATCTCCATCGTGTGCTTTGACCGTTACAATATGTTCCGGATATTTCACAGATTCTAGAACGCTAACTTTATAAAGCTGGAATAAAAACTTGAGTTAGGTATTGCAAAAATCGAAAATAATATATTTATATATTTGATTGTATTTCGTAGAGTCTACATTACCTCCTTTTCAAAAATCGGTGGATTATCGTTGATGTTCATAACCTCAATTATAATTTTAGCTATACTATGTTTACTGCCATCATTACTTGCCGCTTTCACCGTAATTGTCAAATTAGGAGTCGTAAGGTCTTCATAATCTAAATGTTTTGTCAAAACTACTTGGCCACTTAAAGGATCTACTTGAAGCAGACCGGTTTCTGCATTTATGACCTTATAACTTGATACTAAATGTCCTGAAACAGGATCTTCTGCTGTTAACACCACGACTGTACTCCCTATTGGTTGTTCTTCTTTAATTTTGTGATATATCACAGGATTTGAGCTTGTCCAGCCTGGATTTGTAAATTGAGGATTTTTATCAGCATACGGTTGTATATAAATCGTATGTTCAATCATAGCAAATTGTTTTTCTTTATTGATTTCAGCGTTAACGTCAGCTACTTTGATCGTCAGTATAACTATTGATGCCATACTGTAATCCAAAGATCCGTTCACAAATATTTCTCCTGTGTCTTCATTGATGCGAAATATGTGCTTGTAATCGTATGGGGAGTTAGATTTAAGTTGAACACCAGCTTTAGAAAGAGCTTTGAGCTGCATGATACTGAACTGTAACTTTGCATTCACATCTGTATCGTAAGCTACGATCCTCGTGACTACATCATCAATCTTTGCTTTTTCAGACATGTGTGTTGTTGATTCAGTGGTGTTGAATTTTGGTGGCTTGTCATTTACATCTTGAATTGTAACAAATACTGTGGTGGTAGCAGTTTCTGGGATAGGCATACCACTATCGACTGCTGAAACTATGATCTCGTAGCGATCAGGGTTTATATCACGATCAAGGTTAGCGTCATTAGAAACTGTTATGAGCCCAGATCTAAAATAAAATAATAGGTTAAAAATTTAGATATCACAGCTATAAAACGAAGTGTCGAATATTAGGAAATTGTGACTTATATTGCGAAAATAGGAAAGCTCTTATTGTAGCACACCCAAAGCTAACTAATATTTCAATTTAGCGTACTCTTGTGAATTAAAAACTAAACTTACTTTTCATTAATCACAAAGTTGTCCCTAGATCCTGACACAATGTGATAAGTTAGCAAATCATCTAGTCCATCAGGATCATTAGCTACTACCATTGTCACATTCTGACCAGGCTTAGCATCTTCTCTGATGTTCGCTTTATAGTTCATAGGATTTAGATCAAAAGTAAAATCTTCTGTGGTCTCAGGACTATGTTGTGAGACGGTGTATTTGTAATGATGGTAGTTGCCCTTGAACGTTGGTCGCTGGTTTCCTGGCACACCCACTCGAATGTAGACTCGAGTTTCATTGTGGAGGGGTGGAATACCTGCAATTATTTTAGATTAAGGATTAATAAGTTAATTGTAGAATCTTTTGTATTTTTTTTTTAATGTATACACTTTCTAATCAACTTACCATAATCAGTAGCTCGAACCACTAATTCATATTGACCTCGAGGAGTGTCCATGCTATCAACCTTTTCGATAATACTTATTTCGCCTGTGTCTTCGTCAATAGTGAAAACATTTCCTTTGCGACTGATGCTGTTATCAGATTCCAATGAATACTTTATTTGACCATCACCTTGTGTAGGACCATCTGCATCTGTAGCCTGTAATTTGATGAAAATATCAATAAGCAATAACAATCTTATGCATTGTTGTTTATATCCCCATGTCATACAATGCATAGCGAAATAAATTTCCAAAATAAAGTTACTCACCCGAACAACAAATTGTGGTTCGAAACTAGTAGCTCCATCTCTTATAGTTCTACTGTATTCTGTGGCTTCGAATAAAGGAGCATTATCATTGACGTCCAGTACTTCCACAAAGATACTGGCAGTAGATCCTTTACCACCGCCATCTTTAGCAAAGAGTGTTAAACTGTAACTTTTCTGTTTCTCATAGTCCAAAACCTGATGTACATAAACACCTCCTGTGTTTTTGTCTGTCTTGAACATATTAGATCCGAACCCAGTCAAAGTATATTCAATTTCCCCAAATATTCCGTAGTCTCTATCAGTAGCAAATACATCACCAATTTTAGTTCCTATAGTTGCATTTTCAGGTATATTGAATTTATAAGTAGATTCTTGGAAAATTGGAGTGTTGTCATTCATATCTAAGAGTTTTATATTTATTCGTGCTGATGATAATTCCCTTCCATTCGTTGATGTGACAATATCAAAACTAAATAGTCGTTTGTCATCATCGTCTACTTCGTAATCCAATCTCGCAGAATCTTTAACTTTTATGCTGATTGGGGTTCTTCCTTCACCGTGATCTGTACTAATAGCAAACACGCCTTCAGAGTTCCATACATCTCTCAGACTTAAATCGTATCTACTGTTCTGTCCTATATCGTGGTCTTCAACGTATATTGAAAGGCCAGGTATGGGGCTTCCATTCTCTATATTCTCGGGAATTGATATATCAAACTCTTTTCTGTTGAATATCGGTACATGATCATCGACGTCAGTAACGATTATTGTTATAGTCGTAACCGTGAAGTCTGATGGCACTTCATTGTTTATTAATTCTGTGGCCTGAAATGAAATGAATAAATTGGTAAACAACGAATCGAATATTAAACCAAATGAAAACAAATATTCAGCTGTATGCTTTGGAACACGGCTATGATTTTAATCATTGTTTGTAGGAACACTCACGGTACGGTTCTTACCCACTAACATTGTTGTATAGATTTTTGCTGTTTCTGTAATCATAACTACTGTAATAAATCGTGAGTACCTTGACAAAGAAACTGTAAACTCCTCCGTTCTGCATCACGACATCACTTTCCCTGTCAATGGGAATGTCGGAAGCGACCAGTGTAGCTCGTCCCAAGGGTCTGTCAGGAAGCAACTTGAAGTACTGCTCAGTGTCGCCTTCGAGGGTCAACAGGACTGGTCGTGGGTTGGCTGTGTCACCATCTTTGGCTATGATCTCCATTATGCTTGTGTTCTGGAAGTTAATGTTATGATTTTATTTTTATTCATTTTCATAGTATTCGTTAGGCATCCGTTTTTCAATAGGACTAAGATATTGATGAATGACATAATTGTAACGTTGAAAACTTATTAGTATCAGACTTGACCAATCCTTATTGCGTTAGTTGTCCTCTTCTGTTAACATCAGAGATTAAAACAGGTCTTTGATTAAAAATAACGTAGCAGTTAAGGAACTTTCATTACACATACCGGTGCTGTATTTTCTGGCACTGTAGCTGAGAATGGTGCATTAAGAAACACTGGTGGTTGATCTTGTACATCCCATATTGCTGCTGCGACGCTGGCTAATGCTCTTAGTGGCCTGTCAGAGGAATCAGTAGCTTCTAGACTGATCACATACGCAGATCTGCTCTCGAAGTCCAAAGGTTGGTTCAGGAATAGTCGCACTTGGTATTCGTTTGGTGTTATCTGTAAATTAAAAATATGTATTGAATAGATGGTCCTTTAAACAAATATTAAGTTTGTGAAAATAATAGTAAGATGTGGTGTTCTGAAGTTTCTGCCTACCACCATAGAAAAAAGGCTTGTGTCCAGCGTCATGTAAATATATTAAAAACAGGTGTTTTTGTGAGGAAATTACTTGTCTAAAAGAAACAGTCGTGTGCTTTTAATTTGAGTTACAGATATTTAAAATACCAAGTGATCTCAAACCACGACTTATCTAATGTTCTTTGCTCACCATATCAGTTTGTACTCTAAACGTAGCGCAAGCTTCAGAATCGCTTCCTTTGTCTTTGGTAGAACATGTAACTCGTATCCTCGCATTTTCACCTTCATCAAGATCTGTTACTGTTATCATTGGGTGCACCTGAAATTCATCAATGAATCTTTTATTATTACAATGGTAAGTCAAAGATGCTAAATTGATACTGTAGGCAGAAATGAAATTGAAAAAATCTCATCCCATGTCTCAATGACGCTTTAAAGCAAAACATTGGAAAATATAGACACATTTTAACACGTTAGGTACACGAGAAATTGACGATCAAATAATGGCCAGAAGATTACGATTTGTTCGTGCTGTCTCGTCTTTGATTGATATACCTCAAATTATGCTATGTTTAATATGTTTAGGTTACTATTAAAACAATTTCGACAATCATGTCACATGGCAAAGTGGACAACAGCTTTTTACACGGGTTTATTTTGTGTAATTATGTTTTTAGATCTATTTCTTTCACACGCAATTCGTATATCTCATTACAAAAAACAATAACTATAAAACGTTTAGCATTGTTTTGTTTTTATTCAACTTAGCGATTTGTCTTTGCTTTTTGTATTTTTTATCCATCTTCATTCGTTCTTTAATATAAGATTCGATGCTTACCTCAATCTCAGTTCCAACAGCAGTAGCTTCACTGATATTTACAATGTAAGGTCTGTTGTGAAAGACGGGTGGGTTATCATTGATGTCCTTCACTGGAATGACTCGTCTCAATGACACGGTGTTCGGCTCTGTGTTTGCTATTCCTTCATCTGTAATAGAATAATATTACCTTAATAAGGTTTTGAAAACTAAAAATGGGGTGATTGTGGAAACAAAAAGACTGAAATCATCTGTTACGAAATCATTTGTTGACCCAGAAAAATATCGTTAAAAGAACTGTTACGCAGCAAAGGAAAACGGAAATCATTAGCAAACTTAACAGTGGGTCGATAATGACAGAACTTTTGTTTGTAGAAAATGGCTGGACAGAGAAATGAACTTTCATGTAGTTCAGTTCGAAAAAACAAAAGGTTTCAAGATTTTGTAATGTTATAATACTCTTTTGTAGGATATGTACGTGATTGCGTTTCAGTTTTTAACTGACTTCTAAAAATAGAAGGAGGTTCTCAATTCGGATGTTTATATATTTATTTTTTTATGTTTGTTCGGGCATAACTCTGTCACTTGCTTACCGATTTAAAAAAATATTTTTTTATTGGAAAGGGTCCCATAATTTTTTTATCGAAATCGGACAAGCGGTTTTTGAAAAATCAACAAAACTCAAAAAAAAATTACATAGTCCACATTATGACTCATGAGCATGTGAACTAACGTGTGAACCACTAAAAAGTGAAAAATAAAATAAAATTCAGAAACTGATTTTTCTTCTAAAGTTATTTTTCACTTTTTTGTTTTTTTTTTAAGTCAGTTTTATTTTTTGTTAAAAAGTTTTTATACCTAAAATACATGCATAACATCCCTTACGAAGCAGCTCATTATTTAAAGATGAATATTAAGAATGCGAGAGTAACTCACTCTTATTTATTTATTGAGACAAGAGCTGTAGTAAGTCCCTGTTGGAAAATTACAGATCTCCTTCACACGATATAAACCGCAAAATAGAGCTGAGAGTGATATATACCCAGAGTAGAAATAAATCTTCTTTCTTACCAGTAATACTGATGATAACTTCCAAGGCGTTCTTCTGTTCCCTGTCCAGAGTTTTGGCAAGTGTGACGACACCGGTCATCGAGTCTACTGAGAAGTACTGCCCAGATATGGAGTACCGAAGTGGACCATTTTCTGGATCCACACCTGAAATAGAAAAGATAGAAAAACTAATAAGAAAAAACTTGTCGGACTAAGCTTAAACCGGTTTATGTGGGTTCACGCACTGGAACGGTGTTCTAACTTACGAGTATATTTAGATATTTTATTACTTTTGTGCCTACTAAACAGAGCAGTAATATCAAAATTATACAGATCAAAGAGTCTATCTCCTAGAGAGGAGGCCTGAGTTCCTGCAGTGGGAACATTATACCTAGGCTGATGATGACAGAGCAAAAGTTTGAATGTCTTGCCATTGGAGATGGGTGGACAAAGGTATCTCCAATGCCTAGTAGACTACTTTAAGTTTATAATGATGATGATGAAAACACAAGCAAAGTTACCTTTTAAATGATACACCGGAGTCCCAACAGGCGTGTCTTCAGACAGACTGAACTGTGACATGTCTCCAACCCCAGGGAGAAAGTGAGGCGCCCTGTTGATGACCTGACCCCAACATGTTTGAAGCAGGGAGAGGATCAGCAGGATTATCAGCGGGTTCGGGTCTGATATCACGGTTGGGATCTTTTTGCGCTGGAATATTATTTCTGCCATTCTGGAAGTGAGAATAAAAAATGTCACAAAATTGAACCATGGCTATCGGCTGTAACGTCTGCTAAATACTGCTGCTGCTGAATATTATAAATGCAACAACGTCTTTGTCTGTTTGTTTGTCTGTTACCTTTCCACATACAACAACAGCAGAATGGATCAGGTGGAAATTGGTACAAGGGTCTTGAGCTGAATGAGTAAGGATACCTTTAGACGTTCATGTTAGATATTTCTAACCTCCATGCGGCCGAAAGATTGCGGCTCAAAGGATTAGCCTACAATGGCGCTAGATCGTGAAAAGGGATGGGAGGCGTTTGCCCTGCAGTGTTTAAAAATAATAATAATAATGCGGGCGAAGCAGCGAACAAAATCTATTTATTTATAATTCAGCGTCACTCTACAATAAAAATATATAAACGAGCTGAATATTTCCGAGGTCTTCTTCCCTCGTGCGTGAAGACTCGTAGCCATAACCTTTCATAATAGTACGCAATTAAAAATACTTAACATTCATAACATTACGCTACTTTGAACTAGTGCGTTGCACAATATACCGGTATCATTTTATAATACCGGTTTTAGGGTTATATTGGGTTACAGTTTTATGAAATAAGGTGCAGCTTTGACTAGTTTTATAAATATTTGTTACGGTAGGATCTTTACCTATGAATCTAAGGGTCTATGGCTAGCTGCGGGTTGTTCGAAAGAGATACCGGGGTCTCGACACAAAAGGCTAAGAAGGAACATGGGTGGTTTTTAGTCAGTAGAAGTCTGACACCCAGAGCGGGAGGAGACATTTGATGATATCCCGCCCTCCAAAAAAAAAAGGTCTATGGTAAAATAAGACGTAGAAATGAACTGGATACTTTTAATCACCTATCAATTTGATGTGTCGTGAAACGACTTGGGAAAGAGTTCAGGGTTCGATAGGTTGTTATAGACTCGAAGGTCCTCAACAAAGGTCTCAGTCCCTCACCGTGCGAGTACTTGGGTCATGCGAAAATGATTTCACACTGAGAAGAGTGAGCCAGTATCTCAAACTGAACAATAGATTTGAGTTCAAAAGAGAAACATTATTTAAATGTCACTAACTAAAATGTGATCATCTTTTGTCGCGGTCGGTAGGACTAATCTAATCATTAAGGCGGGATTGCAGTACTTTTTAAGATTTTTAAACGTTTGAAAATCGGACTAAATATGAGTTTTTTATTAAATAAAAATCATAACATAAAAATTGAACATACTCTCAACTTCTCAAGTAAATCGTAAAGATAGAAACGCGATTTAGAATGATCGGCTCGAAAACGTTTACTGCTAAGACATTTCATCATGAATTTATATGAAAGTTATATCAGTAGATAGAACTTTTTATTCTGAAGTAAATGTTGAAAACAGATTGTACAATTTCTTCCTACGGTGATTGACAATTACCTATCATAATCACGCTTGAAATCCCCGTAGGATTTGGCAGAGATATACCTAATAGTACTAAACTAACTGACATATTAAGTGTATTTCTGTATATTTTACAAAATACTTTGTTAGATCTAATCTACATATCCGAATCTAATCTAATAATAGTATAAACATATTCAAATGAAACCAGGTAATATTGAACAATCAACCTGTCGCTTTAGTTACATTTCTCAATCGGCCGGCGCTGGCCACAAGCTTGAGACATTCTAACTAGGTTGTAATACTCGTAATGTACTGCTTATAAGTGGTATCTCTGTGTTTAATCTTAATTAGTTATGCTATGACTTTTATGAGCTATGAAAAAATAATCATTAGTGGTATTTTTGTAAGATATATTTGAGGGCTGATTCATAATCGCGCCGGAATAGAGTTGCTGGAAAGATTTGGAGATAGCTGTTTTACATTCCAGCTGTAAGATAGTACGGAATTAAGAAGAGAAATACTCTGAACACAAAACTATGGCATTATTGTTCGAACAAGTTGTGGGAAGTACAATTTGTGTTTCGGTTGTGCAATATCCGTTCTGAAGTCGACTTATTGTCACCGTTATGACACCGATTTTCGTAGGACTTGCATCAGATCCAAAGTATAGGTAAGTTCGAGCCTTCAAAAAAGGGTATTTTGGCTTGAGTTTTCAAAGTACCACTTTCATTTCAGATTTCTGGCAAAAGTGTTATTTTTTTCAAAATCAAATTATTTTATTTCACATAGGCCTACGAAAAGGTGCGCGGTTCGGATTGTTCGATTCCTATGGAGAAGAACCGGCAAGGAACTCCCTGGTTACTCTTCAGCAGTGGCACTTGAGAACACAAGCCAGAAAATGGTAGCATGATAGTAAAGTTATAGTTCTATGATGGCTATCCTGCTGCCTACCAAGACCCAGGTGAGGTAAAACAATGTCCACTATGGCCATTTTGTATTCTACTTCCAATATCAAATGTCAGCAATGGTCAGTCATCGTCACCCAAAGATCACCATTGCAAAACAATGCGCTGACGTAAGTGTTTAAACAAGAATGTCTGACCGCAAAACTGTTGGCGTTGGGTAAGTGGTTCACTTGAGTACGTTCAAGCTACATTTTACAATAGGGTAAGTAGATACTTTCATTAAAGGTGGAGAAAACCGTCGTGAAGAAACAGACCTGTCCTAGAAAATCGAAAGCCTGTGAAATATCGAGCAAGGGATTCTACTGCTCACTTCTTCTCACAGATTAATATTATTCTTTACTATATAGTGGCCTGTGGCTTTGCCTGCTTGTGTTTTGATTTTTTAATCATGATTTTATTACACAAGTAATCTCAAAAGTAGTTTCTATCCTTCTCCAGGTTTCATGGTACCTATCTATCTATGTATTATATGTTAATGATAGACTCGGTGGTATAGGCGTAAAAATATAATAGTTAGATAGAGTTACGAACACATATAAAATAATAGTAGGCTTTAGGTAGACAACATAATGAAGACTGAAAGCTGAACCCAATAAAGTTGAAAAAAAAACTTGACAGATGATGAGTTAAAGGAGATACATTAGGTACCCCAGAATTGAACATAATATACCTTTTTTTTTGATGGTGGGAAATCATCAAATGACTCCACCCGCTCTGGAGTGTCAGACTTCTACTGACTAAAAACCACCCGTGTTCCTTCTTAGCCCTTTGTGTCGAGAGCGCGGTATCTCTTGCGAACAACCCGCAACCCCGACGCTACATAATCGAACATATACCTACGACCAAATTGGGTCTTGACCTATTAATTTTTAATTTAATCACACGTTTTATTTCATAAGTAATTACAAAGAATGCAATTGTTTTAAAAGTGCTGCGGTTGCACTTGCGTTTGACGTCACTCTTAAAGTCGTGTCGTTCGCTCCAATTTGTTAAATTAACATTATCTAAATAAATGTTATCTATGTGCGTGATGTATATTCTTTATGTATGATAATAATCTTCAAAGAATTAATTCTTGGGAAAGAGATGACTATAATAAATATAACAGATTTACTGTGTGAAACAGTGGCTCTGTTTTTATTTGTGAAGAAATACTTTAATTTGTTTTAGCTTGTGAAGCATTTTGAAATCTGGCGCAAAAACTTCGATGCAGCAGATTTGATGTTTTTGTTTATAATAATTTGAGTGGTTTATTTCTTTGTACATACTTTCACGTCGTCTAAACTGTAATTCCTAAATATATACCACTCAATCTGCGGAGTTTATCGAGTTAAGGTTCAATCACAATATTATCAAAGAAAGAAGACAAAAGTTGAAGGACTTCTACATATATTAGTAAGTCTCGGGTATATGAGAATATTTTATGTAATTTAGGAAGATGTAATTTTGAAGTTCAAAAAGCTTAGTTGTAGACTTCTTCTTCTTTAGGGGTTTCAGGTTTCCGCACTTAGTCCTTAAAGTGAACCATTGTGCGTGATAGTTGTAGACTTTGATGTTTTAAATAGGATACATTTTTTTTTAGTTGGGTTTTGACTACTACGCGCTACGTTGGTCTAGTGGTCCCAAGCGCGGAAGTGGAGCATAAGGTCCATGTTTTATCCATCAGGAATTACTTAGTAGCAGCCATGGAGTCTGGGTTTGTGCCCTGTTGATGGTAAAAGGCTCGTCTCCTATAACATGGGAATAAAATTGGTAGACATCTGCCTAAACCTTCAACGATTACAAGCGGGATGTTATGTTATGTTCGTCGCAAAAAAATAAATCGTAACGCAGAATCGCAAGTCCTTTTTACCCGACTGCGGCGAAGCCCAAAAGGAGGGTTATGTGTTTTACGTGTATGTATGTATGTCCGTTTCTTTGTTCCCTCATAACTCCTAAACGGATGAAGGGATTTGAATGAAATATACATCCTTAGATTCGTCTTGATAGCGCGAGTGTTATAGGCTACATTAAAATTAAAAAACAAAAAAAATGCGGATTTTGGGGGCCAAATCGCGGAGTTTAACAAAAAAATTTTTTCCAATACCATCGAGTAGGGTATCAAAATAAAGGATTTTAAAAGGAAATTACAAAAATATATAACACTTATATGAAAAGAAATTCAAAGTGACAAATCCTATAAACAAGCACAAAAGTTAAATCATTTGCGAAGAATTTTACGCGACCAACGAAAGAACAAACACAAAAGAACTAAAAAGTAGGAAATAAAAAAAAGTAGTTAAAAAACTAAAAAACCCGACTGAAAAAACTGAAAAGCAAAAAACAAGCACATTTTAAATTAAACAAAACTTGGAACCAGGCGGGGTTCATTTGAATATTAAATTATGAAATGAAAAACATAGAACTAAAAAATAGAACCCCGCCTGGTTCCAAGTTATGTTTAATTTAAAATGTGCTTGTTTTTTGCTTTTCAGTTTTTTCAGTCGGGTTTTTTAGTTTTTTAACTACTTTTTTTTTACTGATTCCATTACATCAGGCCTAACACAACAAAACGTTTAAGACAAATGTATTATCCGCGAAGTTCCTCAGCCACAAAAAGCAGTTGCATGAAGGAGTTTAAACAATGATGGTGATTTCTCACGACCATTGTGCTTAGTTCAGTGACACGAGGTCGGCAGGTCGGTACACAATGGCGTTGCGTTGCCGACTACCGATTCTAACCTAGAATATTGAGCGAGTTTAAAGAAGCTTTCGAACCCTGGAGGAGGTTCCGATGTTTTTGTGGGGTCTCGTGTACCGGATGTGTCGGTTGCGATTACCTTGCGGGGCTAGGGTTCTTTCTATCTTTGGGCCGGAATTGTTGTTTAGTTCGTCGATGAGAAAATTCTCAGTAGCGGAACAGTCAGGCGTGGATTTCGGGGCTTGTAGCTCGGAATGGAAGTTTCAATGGGAATGTCGAAAAACTTCTGTTAATTTTGAATTTGTGGCATTAAGCTTGATCTATGTTACATGAGGCGAAAATACATAATTATGTTTTCTTTAATAAGTACACCTGTTACTTGTAGCTTTTAGAGAAAAAGGTTGCGATGCGGTGTAGATAAGCCCAACTTATTTAAGCGAATTTTAATATCAAGAACGTTCTTTGATTTCCTAAAATTATTTTACAAGGTGTAAACGTACATCAAACTAAGTAAGTCTACGCAAATGTTAGGGCAGCGACTTTTTTTAGGGTGATAAATCACGTTTTACGGTTAGGGCTCAATGTAACCCACTCAAATCATTATGCTGATGGATGCATTGAATAGTATGGGGTTGTGAAGGTAATTTATTAAAGTTAGTTTAAGACTAATAATGTTAGGATCAATATGATTGTAATGTTTGTAATCTTTCCAGCCATGATTATTTGATTTAAGTGTTAATTTTTTGTTGAAACCGTTGTGTAATTTTAATAATAATTAATTACATTATTATATCATTCGACATTTATGTTGTATTGACATTCATTGACATTTTTTTTTTTTAATTTTGAATTTTTATTGTTATTTTTAATGAATGTTTTGTTAAATTATTATAATTCTTAATAAGTAATTATTACTAATAATGTTGGGACCAATGTGAATGTAGTATTTGTGTCTTTCTCAGCCTCATGTTGATTAATAAATGTTTATGCTTTATTGTTAAATGTTCGACACAAATGTAATTTGTTGAAGAATATATAAATAAAAAAGGTATTTATAAGATTAAAAATTGCATTTAAAAAAATCATATAAGCTTTGTTTGACCCCCAATATCTCAGTACACCCATTAATTATTATTAGCTTTTGTACTTTGTTTGGACATTCTTTGACCATTACCAAACCTTCTTCAGACTACCATAAAGACCAGTATTGCATAAACTTTTAATGACAGGTCAACCATAACTTGCTAAAAGCATGAGAACAAGTTAAAGCAACCTCCTAACATGTCTCATTCATTACAGCCGGAGCTAAGTTACAAGCAAGCAACAAGCTACAAGTTATTAGCTCATCGGGTTAAGTAACTCATTTCCTTCACAAGCTAGCGTTTACACGGAAAACTTAATACATAATCACTATGTTTTCTCACATACTTAGATCCTATCTGAGTTTGATGTCGTCATTAAAAACATGAAATGTCTTATCTCGGTTATTCTAGGAATATGGCAATGTGTTGGTACCGTTATTTTACAATTTAGAGGCAAATGAATCGTCAGTTGAAGAAAATATTATTATATCTACGTCTTCGAATCTTAACGGGCTTGTCCGAACTAGTGTTTTTACTCGAATCTTGAGCTAGCAATTTGCAATAGATATGCACAGACGCAATCTGTCAAACTTTAACACATTTTCAACTTTATCGCTACAACATTGGGTTCAAGGTTTATTGGGAGAATTTGACAGTTTCATGTAACTTAATAATACTAGATCGATAAAATACGTGATTGTGGCGTATTTGCTAGATATTGCAGATTTTATATACTTATTTCTCTGCTGTCCATCCATAAAGCTTGGCATTGAGTTAGTTTTTCACTTGCATGGAAGCAGAAAGAAAAGATTTTAAGTATAATATAATATAATAATAATAATATTCCACAACTATCACACAACGCCATCTAGTCCCAAGCTAAGCAGAGCTTGTGTTATGGGTACTAGACAACTGATAAACATACTTATATATTTCTAAATACATACATATTAAAGATATAATTACACCCAGACACAGAACAAATGATCGTGCTCATCACACAAACATTTGTCCTGGGTGGGAATCGAACCCACGACCTCCGGCATAGCAGTTAGGGTCACTAACCACTAGACCAACAGGCCAGTCCAAACCGACGAAATATTATTATGACTAAGTTAATAGACCCACCACCTGATTAATGACACCGAAATTGCAACGTTCAATATCTAGTCGTAATCTTGTCTCTTTGATAAACTAATTGATGTCAAAAACTTCTCATATTAATGACCGTGAATTAGGTCTATTTCTGACCCATCGAAAGCAAATCGTTCCAAAAATTCAAAAACATGAACCTTCCATATTTAACAATACTCGCATGCGTATTACGAAGGTATGCGAATGACCGGTTCGGCCATATAATACCGTACTATTTCTCTATTTACCTATATCTTCACGCTTTCTTTTCCGAGGGACCAGAACTTCTAGTGTGGGCGTAGCTGTCTATTCTATCGATTAGTAATATGTAGTTGAATTCGAGAATAGAACTAACTCTGGTAAGGTTTCTTTGTAGCTAGTTAGTTGCTAGTTAGTTAGTTGTAGGTATTGTTAGCTTTTTATTTTACTATTTTTAATCACATTTAGGAGTCAGAATATCCAAAAATATTTCCATTTTCTTTAACAGAACCAAGATAAGCTCAGAAAGCTTATACAAAGTGACGTTTTATCAGTGAAAATTTTCATGGTAGAGTCGAAAAAAGGATAATGATTTCGATATAATTTGTTGGACTAGTGGTCGACAAACGCGCCTGCTGAGTCTCCTGCTGAGTCTCCTGCTGATGAGATCCTGGGCTCAGTGTTTTTGGAATTTTCCATTTGTTCCAGCTGAAGGGGATAGCCTCGCCCCCTTTTACTGTATGTAACTTGAAAAATAACTGGCGAAATGTGGGTGTACTATTAGGTTCACTTCTGCTTCTCTGCTTCAGTCCTTCGGGGATTACACTCCTGATGTTATGTTAGTATTTTAGCGCATTGTCACAATCGTCATCACTAGTTCACCTACCACAGCTTATAAACAATGTCCTAAACATTGCACATTGCATTCTAAATACGAACTAAAATGTCATTGTTCTTTAAATCCATTCAAGGTCCACATAAAACTAGAAAGGAAGATTAGATCTCTATAATACTTAAAACAGAATGTGTAGTTAAGGATGAAACATCCATATTTCATTAAAATAACATGTTATAATACCTACTCTTATGTGCTAATTTGAAATTCAATGGTTAAATCTTATGGAATTATTCATTTATGTCCGCATTTTTTGGAGGTACCTATGTATATCTTGATGGTTAATGGCCTTGTCCATAGACAAGGTTATGGATAGTTCAAGGGTCGTTTCTAACTACCACGTCTCTATTATCATCATCCTGCTCTTCATCATCATCAACAGTCTATTAATGTTCCCACTGCTGGGACACAGGCCTCCTCTCTTTTTCAGAGGGAATGGGCTATAATCTACCACGCGGGCCCAATGCGGATTGGTAGATGTTACATGTCTTCGAATTTTTTGGTTCTAAGACATGCTGGTTTCCTCACGATGTTTTCCTTCACCGTTTTGAGAGCAGCGGTGATGAAATAAATTACACATAGTAATGTGCTGATGGGCTAGGGTCAGGGTCGTCACGCAGTGGGTGCCAGAGGACGGGCGTCGTCGCCGAGGGAGGCCTAGAAAACGCTGGCGTGACGATTTGGATGCTTTTATACAAGATTGGCTGGAGAAAGCCGCACGAAGAGAAGAGTGGGAGACTATGGGGGAGGCCTTTGCCCAGCTGTGGGACAATATAGCCTACAAAAAAAAAAAATGTGCCTGTGCCTGTGCCTGCCCACGACCTACTGTTCGTAAGTCGGGGCCGCCACCACTGGGCCACCGCTGCTCTTATCCCATTCTATTTGGGGTTGGCGCAGCACGTTATCTTCTACCATTCTTCCCTGTTAGACGTCACGGTGGCATTTACTCCTTTCTGTTTTATATCATTCCTTACACAATCCATCAATTTTTTCTACCACGTCTCTATAAAAACCTAAGTGACGAAAAGGTTCTCGTGACATATTGACATACCACGAGAGTCAGCATTCTGAATGTGTTCGCGCCATTGACATACAAATTTTACCGTTCCGAACTTGTTCCTAAATTCGTTAAAGACCAAATTCCTTTGCTTTGATCGAATACGAGCTGCTTAACTGTCTTGTTTGCCATGACGAAACTGGGATGCGACTGGATAAATGGAGACTGGTCTTCAAGTTACTGCAGAAGATTCTTCTCGAATAGGTTAATTGCTTTCTGAGTTAACATCATCATAAAATGTGATGTCATTCATCACGCCTGTTATTCCCGAAAGGATAGGCAGAGGCGTACCTAATAGTACACCCATATTTCGTCAGTACCTATGTTGTAGTGTGTTTAAGTCCCATGTAATAGGGGGTGAGCCTATTGCCATCAACCGGCACCAACTAGGTACATACTATTGAATTTAAAAACCAAAATCACCCAATCAAACATGGTAATTTTGACCACCGACCTACACCAGATGTTTTCGGGGGTTGTAAACTTAAATTATACTTGCCCTTAATCCATGGTTGGTAACTTGCACACGTAAACATGCCGAAGGTTTTATTTTAAAACAATGTACCAGGAAGTACGCGGAGGCACTAAAATATTAAGTTGTTTGCAACTATTTTTGTATAAATTTGGAAACTGCTATCTGGCAATAATATAAATTGTTATGTGTATAAATGACATGATATCATCATTTTTCTGAATGTCAGACTAAACAAAACAAATCTATGATATTTTATTGAGTTCATTTAATTTATAAATATATCCGTTTCTTAAAGGTCAGTCTACACGAGATTTATTTTGACCTTGATGACTAACTGACATATGCAAAGAAAGTCCAGTGTAAATAAGCCTTATTGCAACATTTCTAACATAACAACACGTACCTCAATAAAAGTAATTCCCATAAACACAAGCCACTTCACAAAACGCACAATATTACATATTTTTATTTATAAATAATAAATAACACTAACGAAACTAAACACACTATACACCAACTCAACTACTCTGCTAACTTTGATACGTACTGTCAAAAACTTGCACCACCGGTCTACGGTACCGGATTAGCAGTCTACCTTTCCCTTTCTTACTTACAAACTAAAGTTCCACGTGAAAGAGAGGCAGCAACAGCTCCTCAGCACCGTCTGTTACTCCGCAGATAGAGCCTTTTTGCACAGGTAAAAGTAACGGGGTTTTTCTTAAGATGCGTGAGGTGAGATAGGAGATATGAGGTCAATGTTGTTAGAGAGAGAGGAAAGGTGTACTAGGTCACGTTCTAAAGGGGGTCCGTTATGAGAAATGTTTTGGTACTAAGGGAACTTACTACCTTTCAATAAAGGTCATTTTACCTTTTTTTGGGTCATTTCGGAGTAGCTATTTGGAACATGGAGGTGCGTCGATTCTGGGAGTGTATTGTCAAAGAACAGGTCAATAGTTGTTTGCTAATAGAAATGCAACGCATGACTGACTGGCTGCTGCATAGCTTTAGAACTTGTCTAGATAAATTACCATACTGTAAGACATCAGACAGTTATAAAATCTGTTGCAAGGACAGTGCAACAGCGCATTAAAAATATTCGTTTTATACTGATTCTCGGATTTTTGTCATCTCTACAAAGGTAACATTCACACGTTGCTTAAATTATTATTTTATTTTCACAATCATGACCGAAATCTGAAGACAATTTAACGAGGTATCTAATAAAATGTGTTACCAACAACATATACAAGTTTCAACATGGTGCCAAGGTCTGTTTACGTAGTACCTTCCCATGTATCTCTCGAATAACCTGTTTCTCAAGAGGTATTTGACTATGGTAGTATTATTAAAGAAAGAAAATAAGTTTCCCACATTGTTGTAATTTTCAACAATCCCAACATTGGGTTATATTATAAACCTCGTCTCTAAGAGAGGCAGTGGGTTATCCAGCACGCTAGTTGGTTTATATCAAATAAAGCTGATGGAGGCTACTGAAAGTGCCAAACTCGTCGCTGAATTTTGGGTAGACTCAATTTAAATTGTCATCGACACGCTAAGAAGAAGAAGATTAAGTTTTAATATCTTCTGATTTTTAGTCTGAAACAAGCTCGCTCATAGAAAACACCGTGACGATGGTGTTTTTAGGCAGGGAAGAACTATTCCCTGCCTGTGTCAAATTTGAACCCACGATCTACAACTCGATAGTAGAGGCCATAGTGTCACTGGGTCTTGGTCACTACTGCTCTCTCTCGTGCGGATATAATGCAACATATCTCACAATTGAACAATCGAGATAGAATGCCGGCTTACGAGAAGAAAAGTGAAATTCTGTGGTGATACCGATAAAAACTCAAAAATGTATGAGACATTCATAGGCTGCTATAAAACTTCTGGCCATACTATTGAACGCCTTGTAAGCATAAATTATGCTACGAAGCTCTAGGAACAGTCTTCATTTTCATATTTTAATACAAAATCTGAGTAAAAATCAAAAGTAATAAGTTTATAAATCAACAGAAACAATACAGTTGTGTCACACAAATCGGTGAGCCAGAAACTAAGCATCTTGTTGCTCTAAAGTGCAAATTTTACTTAAATACATAGTTACATTAAATTGAAGAACAGCAGATGGTTCTTTGTTGGTCATGTAGGTACCCGTACAGCAATCCAATCATGTTCATTTAATTTATTTTTTCATGAATATAAATGTGGATGGATGGAAAGAAAGAGGAAGACCAAAGAAAAGATGGATGGAGTGTGTGAGGAGTGTTATGAAGCAAAAAGGAATAAATGATAACGTGACTACTGACAGGGCAGAATGGACGAAAAAATCGTGTTGCGCCGACCCCAAATGACATCGGATAAGGGCAGGAAGATGATGACAGCAATCCATTCATCTGAGCTAGTTCAACATAATCTATAACATGCATGCAGTTGTAACTTCCAACATACGAACAGAGCCACTTAAAACATATACGTCTATGGCCGAAACTCGTATAACATAATAAGCTAATGGCAAACTTTTGCAAGACCCGTAGTCTGTAGAAACAATTTGAAACAAATGACGACTGGACCATTGTCTTCCAAGATTGTGAACGTAAACGGTTTCCTGTTACCGACTCTTTAAAACGCTTAGCGTGTTCTAAAACAATCTCCGGTATAACCGTTACAAAATTTAAGATGTTTTGGACGATTGGACTAGTTGCATGCCACATATTATGTAAAACGAGAAACATGCTTCAAGGGTGTGTAGTACGCTTCGTGTTGACACGATGGCCTAAGAAGGAACATGGGTGGTTTTTAGTCAGTAGAAGTCTGACACTCCGGGAGCGGAAGGAGTGGAGAGCCTCTACGGTCTACGGATCTACGGTGCACACGCGTTCCTAAAACGCACGTCGTCGGCGTCGTCGTAGAAAATACGCCGTGTGCAAGGGGTCTTTTTTATTGGAGCGTGGGAAATTATCAAATGACTCCTCCCGCTCTAGGTAGAGTGGTAGGGAGTGTCAGACTTCTACTGACTAAAAACCACCCATGTTCCTTCTTAGTCCTTTGTGTTGAGGGTACGGTATCTCTTTTGAACACAACCCGCAGCCCCAACGGGACCCGCAGCCACCACGCAGGATGAATTAGTTTTATACTGTAGTAGAACTTTTCTACAAATATAAATAAAAGGCACCACATTCTTTATTTTACTTTAAAATTATCATCTCTTTTAAAATTTGGCACTTACCGCAACCCTGGCCTTGAACACATCCGCCTCAATACTTCATTGTATGACTGATCAATTAAGTGGTTATCTGTGCCAAGTAGACAATGATCCGGCAGAAGACAGCCGTATAAATTCTTATTGGTCACTGACCTACACTGGTGCGGTTAACTTGGCAGCTCTACAATTTCCTTACTGATGATTTGAAATTAAGATTGGAACACTAAAAGTCAGGCAAGGATCCTTTACCTGTGTTACTGTAAGTAATTTAATTATAAGCACATCCCTATTAATTTAATTATAAGCACATCCCTATTAATTTAATTATAAGCACATCCCTATTAATTTAATTATAAGCACATCCCTATTAAAATATACTGTCCCTTATTTTAAGGAGCAAAAAAGTAATTGAATTGAGCGACAGGTCTAGCTGACAGTTGTTGAATGTTTATTATTATCATCATCATTTCAGCTGGAAGACGTCCACTGCTGGACATAGGCCTTCCCAAGTGTCGCCACATTGAACGGCCTCGTGCGTCTCACATCTAGTGGATACTCTCGACCTCCAGGTCATTAGACCACCTAGTCCAGCAACTGGCAGGCCTTCCAATGCAACGTCTTCCGGTTCTTCACTCCATAACTTTTCGGCCCCATTGGTCATCCGTTCTGCTAGTAGTGCTTGTCCACTGCCACTTAAGTTCATTATCATTAGATACTAAAGTTTTGTAGGTCAGCCCGTCGGGGCTGTGGGTTGTTCACAAGATACCGTGGCCTCGACATAAAGGGCTAAGAAGGAACATGGGTGGTTTTAGTCAGTAGAAGTCTGACACTCCCTTTCGCTCTGCCCAAGAGCGTGAGGGGTTATTTGTTGATTTTCCACCCGACCAAAAAAAAACAGTTTTTACTGTTGGGGATAACTTTGTGACAATTACCACTGTGATAATCATAGAGCCTTTATTAGGGTTTACTCCTCTATCATTCTGAATCAGATTCTAATACCTACCATATACTTGACATTGTTTTACGAAATGGTCAAAAATGGTAGTGTGTACTCATTTCACTTTCTATGTTCTTTGCGAGTTAATATTTACCATGATGTGATGATACGGCTTGTCATCGTTTGGCATAGGTACCTACCTATAATTTTGTGTGAAAGCATGAAAACGGATTGTGATTTTTCTATTTTGATTTATGTGTTTCTTTCAAATTGTGTCATTTTTCTGTTCCCTCACACATGGATAAATCATTTCTTGATGAGCATAATTTTATTATTTAACTGTGTTATAGAGATTCATTCAGTCATTAGTGATTGGGTAGTTTATTACGGTTATTAAACGGGTATAATTTTACTCTTTTTTTTAAAGTACAAAACAAAGTTCCTCCCGCTGTTTGTACGTTAAGACCTTATTTACTACGCAACGATTTTAATGTAGTTTTCAGCAAAACAGTGATTCAAGACTATTCAAGAGGCAGGCTTATAAACAAAAATTGCATCCATGCGAAGCCAGTGCCTGACGCTAGTCAAATATAACTATAGAATGGGTGGTTTTCTACATAACTACCAATTGGACCAAAGGCGTCGCGTTAAGTTATACTTAGTTGATTATTGGTGCTGCCATCTATACAGCGAGATGGAAACCACAAACGATGTTACACTGCTCGTGGACATAGAACAGAATATATAATAGACAGACACTTGTCTTGAATGCGTTCTCGACAGTATAGTTAGTTCCCATTTACGTCCACTATGCATCGTGGCGGTAGTATACTAGTAACACTACGCAAGTTACATTTAAGTCGTCATTTGTTTTACATTATTATTTTTCACTGGGTCATCACATCAGTGATCGTTTAGTTAGTTTTATTATGTGTAAAGTTTATACTTAATGTGATAAATATTAATATAATTATTTTTTATGTGATAGATACAGCTGGGAAGAGAAGTGTTGGTCGTCCGGTGGCTAGATGTGCAGACGACATTGTTAACATTGCGGGAATATCGTGGGCCCGAGTCTGCTATTCAATAGTGTCAGAATGGTCAATCATTGATCTCCTAATTGTAAATTGTGACAAGTTTGGTGTTGTCAAAATCAACAATTATGAGATGGCTGAATGAGGCTGACACAAGAGCGTGGAGCTTGGTACACACGGCTACACATCAAGCTTTACCTTGTTAAAAGTTAATCTTGGCCTCACTTTACTAGATCGTTTCGCACAATGAACGATCAGATTATACTGGTTTTTTATAGCTTGATGTGTAGCCGTGTGTACAAGCAAAGAGGGACCTATACCCAGCAGTGGGTGAAGTCGGGGAGTGGATGGGATAAGTTGCAGCTACTTAACGTCCACCAATTTATATCAGTAATTCGAGCATAGATTATGCATTATGTGTGGTGATAGTGACGACACAGCGAAAATTTAATTATTAAGCAAGGAAATAAAAAAGTAGGGTTTCATCGTATACACAAATAAAACAACAACTGTTCATAATTTATTATATTATTTACAAACGTTCCCACAAAGTTGAAATCAGCACAAGAGACACATTAATGGGTTGCAAGTAAAGTCGGTGGGACACAGAAAATAAATATGTATAAGTATAATTTACAATGACTACCTAACTTAACGAGTATCTCTACTTATTCACATTGAAGGTTTTATTTTACAATCACAATAAATACATCATTAATCTTTACCTTTATTATCGACATTTTCATCATCATCATCTTTGCTAGATGCCAGAGTACGATTTCTTTTAATTTCTACATACATTGGATGATATGTGTGAAAACCTGACACAGATTGTTCCAAGCGTTTTTTTCTATTATTCTCTGGGTTTGGTTCTAACCATGCGTTAACATTTTTCGAATTTTGATTAATGCTTCTATAATGACCATTTATTTGAGGTACATACGTCCACACTGTTGTGGTTTCATCAACTTTCTCCATACTTTTAACCTCAGGGGCTTCCGTAGTCGTTCTTACAAATTCATTTTTAAGTTTGACAATAAGAGTACTAGGTTCCTCATGTATTTCTGCGTGATTGCCAGAATTTCTCCTACTAATTTCTATATTTTGGTAATTACTTGATCTTCTTTCTAACTCTAAATACTGGTTTGGTACTTTTGCGTCTGCGGCATTAAATTGGTATACTTCAGTTGGAGCAGGCCATGGATACTCAGTTGTCGTATCAAAAAATGGTTGCATGGTTGATACTATAGGCAGTGATGGTATTTCTGAATTAGTTTCTACAGGTATGTACCCTGAACTACCTACGTGGTGATCTTCTATCTGTGAGGTTGATAGTTCTATGGGAGCTTTCGTAGTGTATGGATTAGTTTGCGTCGATGGTATCATAGTACGTAATCTTTTTGTTTCGTTTTTCTTAACATCTGTTTTTTCTTCCGGACTGTACACTTTAACGTGAACTATCATTTGTGAACCTGTCTCGGTTGGTATATTTTCTTTATTTTGGGTCTCTTTTACTTTTGCAGCTTTGGTTTGTTTATTTATTAAATTGCTTAAATATCTAGGCCTTTTATATGGAGTATATATACGGCGGAATCCAACATTAGATTTTCTTTTAAATTGTATTAAAGGCCGTGACGTTGTGAGATATATATTATTTAAAGAAGTTGCAGTGGTAGTTGGTTCCTTTTTGACAGGAAACAAATTAAGCATAACGCTGAACGATTTAGTAGTACTAACAGGAGGTGCTTCAGTTTGTCTTACTTCACTGAAACTTGACTGTTCTAGTAATTTTTGACTGCCATTATCATTATCCTCACATCTGTTACCTAGACAATTCCGTTTGTGGAATGGAATCTGTCGGAACATTGGATACTTCTTGGAAGTATCTAAAAGACTGGGAGTTGGGATTGGTGCAAATCGCAAAAAATCGTCAGCTAACAGATTCACGTCTCCAGGATTTTCTGGTTTGAAATTGAAGAGTGGATCTGCTAAATGATTAGATTTAAGTGTTTTTATGTTTTCTGAACTTTCTTGCTGTAAATCTGACTTGGAATCAATTTCAGTTTCTTTGTTTTCTAACATGGGTTCTATATAAAGCCCTGTAAAAGCTATTTGTGTGCTTGGAGGTTTAGCGTGCATATCTCCTGATTTAGCATTGATAGTTGTTTCTAAATATTTGATGATTTGTCGTATGTTTTTTAATCTTTCTTCATTTCGATATCTTTCGATCCAGGTTCTTGATCCGTATGTTTTACTGAAAGGCAGTGGAGTAGCACTTCTGTATTCAAAGAAGAACGGTCGTGGACTTGTTCTTCTGACAGCGTTTGGTTTAAAAGTTGGTTTCGATGTTGTCGGTCTTATTATTGTCATGTTATATATTTTCTTTCTTCTGGCGTAAGGACCAAAAGTTTCTAGTGTTGGGTCAAAGTAGCTACTTTCTTGCAAAGCGTTTATGAGAAGGGGCATACGTTCATAGTAGTCTTGGTCGAGTCCGAAGTAGCTTCGGTCGAGTCTGTCGGCAAATGGTTGATCGCCATTGGTTCGGTTCATATCTTTCTTGTTTTGTACTAAACTCCATTCTACAGCAATCGCATATTCGTAGATCAGTAGGATTACCTGAAAATACAAACAGAAAAATTGTTACTATGTTTGTATGTAAAATTGACAGAAGTTGACATTAATCACAGAAATTAAAGAAACATTAAATACAGGGTATGCTTGTTTTTCTATGAATTTCTTACATAAATTGGGCTACTGGGAACTCAATATCATTTCCTGGTTTAACTGGGTGTAAAATTGGGAAATTGAACTTAGGTTTAGCAATTTCAAATATTATTTATACTTGAGTTGAAGTATTTATAGCTACAAACATGGTATCACAACCCTAAGTACCTTAATAAAATATAGTATTTTTAAAGTAAGTGTATGTTATGTTGGCTTGCTGCACACGTAATGCAAACTGCAAGTGCACCATGCATCTGTTTAAATAAATAAAACCTTTTATTATTATAGAAATAATCATTTTTTTGATGGCTAAACGTGACGTAAAAAAACCAAACGAAAAACTATAGGAATTTTGGGTAATATTTACAATGTAGGTATTTCAACAGCTCTCAAAATTCGAAGACATGTGACATCTGCCAATCCGCACTGGGCCCGCGTGGTGGATTATAGCCCATCCCTCTCCTAGAGAGGAGGCCCGAGTCCCTGCAGTGGGAACATTATAGGCTGATGATGATGATGATGATTTCAACAGAACCGGTATTATACAAAAAATAGTTATTAGTTACAAAAATGAAAAAAACACAAGTCAAATGAGCACAAATAGTCATAGTCATGGCATCTCACCGGAATTGTGGAATATCCTGCTGATAATGCTGAAAATATAACTGAAATGATTTCTCATGATAATACTCGTTATATGAAACACAAATTTGGCAGTCCAATACCAGCTAGCATGTATTTTTAATACAGCTTTGACCCCTTCACAAATTGCACGATACATAATAAATTAACATCATTAATATCACTGAAACATAACACACAATTACATTTAAACAGAAAAAATGTATATTGTCTAGCACTTATCTTATTTTATGTTTGTATGCTTAATTCTAATTAATGTTTGGCAAATCAAAAACATTGTTGTTAAAATTATAAATATCATAGTCAGCATGCTCTTCTGGTTTCCATTCGTTGTTTCGTTGAATTTCCAAATATATTGGTCTCAAAGCAGGTAACATCGACTTGGAAGCTAGATTTACAATTTTCTCTTCCTTTTTCGTGAACTCCCATGGCTCAGGCGATTTTGTGGTTTCTATGTTAGTGTATTTTTTTTTGTATTTATATGGTACCCTAGAACCCTCTGTTGGCCGCATATATTCTTCTTGCAATTCATCATCGACCATATTTTCAATGATCTGTTGTTCATTTTGAATCAATGAATTTGGTTGAAATTTGGATGCCGCATCATAATGATAGTTTTTTACGTCAGGAGCATAATCAATTATTTTGACAGTTTTCCGTGAACTAGGAAATATAATCCTTGTTTTTGGATTTTTGACAGCATTTTCGACTGAACTTTTAACAATAGTTGTTGTAGGATCAACAGAATGTGAAACTGAATTAGTAAATATAATATTTGTTGTAGGATCAACGGAATTTTCAATTGAATTTGTAACTGTAGTGGTTGCTTGCATTCCTGGATATTTAATTTTCGTGTATGGTGTCGTTGAAACTTCAGGTTCTATGGTATATTTCAACACTTTATCGGTATTGTCTTGAGGAAGATATAACATATCAGTCAATTTTCTCATCGAAGTTAAGTCTACGTCATCTTGCGTAGTAACTGTATGATAAGTTTTAGGTTTTACATCATCTATCGTTCCTTGGAAATTGATTTTATTGTCACCTTTGCCTAGTTCCATGTCCTCACTGGAAGGCGTAGTTTTAGTTTTCGAGGATTCCTTGCTGTGAACGTCCAGATTTTCGAATCCATTAATCGCTTTACTAGGCTTATTGTTAAAGTACTCATCATAGTCTTCTTCTTTAAATATAGGTATAGTTACTTTTGGATAAAACGAGTCCACATTATATGGTTTCAACCATTTTTCAGTGCTAAATTCTGTAATAAATTTGACTGGTACAATTGTTTCTGTAGTTCGACGCTTTATTTCTACACGTTCAGTAGTTTGAATATTTGGTGTCTTAGTAGGTTTAGTAAGAAGATCGAAATCCGTAGTAGTTTCTTCAAATATTTGATAGTTTGGTAACTTGCGGATTTTTATTGTTTGTTTTGTATTGTCTTGCAAAATATTCTTTCTAAATTCATTAAGTACAGGAGAAGTAGTTGTTTTAGCAGCTAAGGTTGTGGTGCTTCTTGTAGTAGTAATTCGGGCAGCGGTTGCAGGAGTAGTTTGGGCAGCGGTAATGTCAGTAGTTTTGGCTGCGGTACCAGCAGTAGTTTTGGTAGCGCTGCTAGTACTAGTTTTGGTAACGGTGTTAGTACTAGTTTTGGTTGCGGTGCTAGTACTAGTTTTAGTAGCGGTACTAGTAGTAGTTTTGGTAGCGGTACCTGCAGTTTGGCTGGTCGTGCCCATGGAAGTGGTGCTTGCGGAGCAACATTTTCTATTTGTTAGTGTAACTTGTTGCTTATTCTTTTTAGGTTTTCGGGTAGCATAAGCGATCGTTGAAAAATTATCATAAAAATGTTGTATCGTTGGACGCATTATTCGAGCGGTCGTTAATTGCTCAAGACCTTCAATACGATTCGTTATATTTTTACATGGCATATCTTGATTATCTTGGCCAGCTTTGCTAACTATGATATGTGGAATCAAATCTTGTAGAGCACCAATTAATTTACTTAACAACAGACCCAATTTCAAAGGACAACTACAACTTACACTGTCGTTATCGACAGGTTTACCATCCTTACCAGTAGGAGGAACATTACGCAACCACTGAATATTTCTAAACTTGTCTATTTTAGTCATGGGTACAGTTTCAGCCGTCATTGGACTTTCAGTAAAATACTCAAACTCCCTTTTCTGATAAACGCCAACTTTATCATTGATCATTTTGTCAAAATAGTTTAGTATTCTCTGGTAGTCCCTTATCTTTCTTATTTTAGTGAGATATTCTAATCGGTGTGTAGGAGTTCTCCACTGCATCAAAGGTGATGTTTTATAATCTGTCATGTAGTGTCTAGTGGTTGGTAACTTTAACCAATTCTTTGAATCTGAGAAAACATTTCTGGTAAAAGTAGCTTCAGTTGAGTCTGTTCCTGCATACGGTGGTGAACTTGAATAGTCTTCTAGGATCTTCTCTAGGTATCGGTTCTTGTTAAGAGCCTTCAACAATATTGGCAGTAGTTTGAGTGTTGTTCTGTCGAAGTTTATTTTCTTGTTAAACTTTGAACTGATTGATGTAATATCACTATCGTTCATGAGCGCAATCCAGTTAGGTTTCAACGAGGTTTTCTTATTAACATTTGCTCCAGAGTTGATGCTGTATTCGTAGACTAGTATGACGCTCTGAAAAAGAAGAAAAAACATGTAAGCAAATAACAACATGAGTTGGAAAAAATGTAAGTATTTTTGCAACAAAAGCTTTATAATTTCATAAAAAAAACAGAAAACACTTAGTAGACTGATATTAGTAACAATAGGTACATAGATATTATAAACTTACCAATAAAATTTTAGTGACACAGTTACTGCACAATTTAGCACAAAGTTAGTAAACAAAGTTTTAGATAAGTGTGTTATTCGGTTCATATTGATTTGTCCATTTCGAAGATAAAAAGTACTTTGAAAGCAAAATGTAGAAAACATTCATATAACTACCTAACATCAACTGCCTGCCTTTTCCCAACATAGTTGCGTTCGGTTTCCAGTCCAACAAGATGCAGCTGTATACCAGCATCTTACATGGAGTTAATGCCTATCTGACCTCCACAGCCTATTTAGTACTGAGAAAATGTGCCGAAGAAGAGAAGGTATCGTCACATTTTCGGACCACTGACTTAGTAAGGATAAGGATAACCTGTAGAGAGAGAGAGAGAGTTGAGAGACTGTCAAAAATCTAGAAATGATAGCCGAGAACAACGGCTTTACCTGTTTTTCGAGGCATGGAGGAAACTCAGTATATTACTAATGGCCACCCATCTACGGACCAGCCTAAGCAAGGGTGGCTTAACCTTTAAGATCGACACGTGCAGCCGTTATTATTTAACCACGAACTCCTGGTAACTTATAACTTGAAACCTAAGACTTAATTTGCTTTTCGTGTGTCAGTACCTACTTGCTGAAATGTTGAATAACATTGTAGAAATTGGTAAAAAGAATAATTAGGTAATTGAACTACTGTTTTGAGTAAATAGCACATGCAATAATGACATTTACTGCCACTATATGTAATAAAAGATTACTTCAAAGTCGTTAGAAAAAGATTTAGCTAACAATAAAACCGTCTTAATATTGTTTAATAGTTCATCTTTACGGCAATATTAGATTTAGAATCAGCCTAATATCATATTGTGGGAACTGCTTGATGTTGCTAAGAATTAATATTTTACGCTCTAAATGTAAAATTGTGTCATTATTACATAGCATCCAAATTCTGATCACAGCAAGATAGGGTCAAGATTCAAAGACCGTACATAGACTTTGCTTATACGAATATGAGTTATAAGGTTATTCAAATAATCTTCTTTGTGACACTTTTCACGCAACTAAGATAACTTAAAGTGAATCTTTTCCTGTGAAACATCAGGAAGTTAATATGGATTCGTTTAGTTGCTAAACTTGAGGAACTTTCATAAAACTAAATTCTTTTTTTTAGTACATTTAATTTTAGCACATTTAATGACAAACCGTTACTAAACGATATTTTTCAAGAATTGAGTTTTTACTGCCATCTTTCTTAAAATTACGTAAATAATACGTTATATTTGAAACCCAATTCTAGAAAAAAATCGTTTAAAAAGGCACGGTTTGTCATTAAAGGTACGATTTATTTTTTATTTGTTACATTTATATACAGCATACCTAAGTCATTAACACTATATTAAGTAATCCATTTACTTGGTCTTTTTCCAAAACCACAAACATTCTAACACTATAGTCTTCTATTCTGCTTAAAAGGTTTGTCTCCACGCCGAGGCTGTAGGACTGTTCAAAAGAGATACCGCGGCCCCGGAACACTAAGGGCTAGCAAGGAACATGGGTGGGCTTTAGTCAGTATTATAGTTATGGTGATATCCTATCCATAAAAAAGAATTAGAGATAGTCTCCACGAGCGCATTGAGAATCATAAGCATACGCGCTATAGGGGAGGTGGGTCGAGTTAAAGTGCGACAATATGGGATATAAAACAATTTATACTTTCTAGAGCGATTATTAATAATTGATAAATGATCGATATTAGTTAATTAACGCGAGAGTATACCTACCATTTATTTCATCACCACTGTTCTCAAAACGGTGAAGGAAAACATCGTGAGGAAACCGGCATGTTTTAGAACCAAAAAATTCGACGATATGTGACATCTACCAATCCGCACTGGGCCCGCGTGGTAGATTATAGCCCATCCCTCTCCTAGAGAGGAGGCCTGAGTCCCTGCAGTGGGAACATTATAGGCTGATGATGATGATGATACCTACAATTTAGATTTATATACTTTATGATTAATTAACAGTTTTACTACTGTCGTATTACGTGCATCGTAACGCATGCATGTAGCACGGGTAGCGCAGTTAAGTAATTCAATTAGAATAATTATAATAAAATAATTTTCAGTTAATTATAAGTTTGCTAGACTGTTATTACCAAAACGATTCGGTTTTAAATATGCATAGAGACGAACAAACTGAAAACTCTAAACGTTAAGGAAAAAAAGGACTTTTGAAAAATTTCAGCAATAGTTTTGAAATAGCCAGTTTCAACTCACTGCGTGAGTTTTATTTTTGTTGAACTTTGCCCCACACTTGGAATTTCTCCTGTATTGTGGGTGCGTTTACAAACATTTAAACTCACATACAAAAACAGTCAACCCGTGCGGGAATTAAATCTGCAACACTCAGTGCAACAGTCAATCGCTTAGCTACTGCACCCAATCGCTCAGCCAATGCACCAAACGTGCCGTCATCAAAATTATGACCCTTGACAGACAGATTTTAAGCACTAAACAACCAGACTCATTAATGAGGAGCTCGTGGTTAGATAGTAACAGCCGATTGGATCAATCTTCAGGTTAAGCCGCGCTTGTATGGACCATACGATAGGTGATCACTCATTACATAGGTCAGACATCCAGTTTTACCAAGGGGTATCATGTAACCCAGTACTAACTATACAACCCAGTGGTTGTCCAAACGTTGTCCACAAGCACTGGGCTGGTGGGTTGGATCTGACCTCCAGGTCAGATAGGCAGTCGTGTAAAATAGGCATTCAGCTGCTTCCAGTTAGGCTGGAAGCCGACCCCAACATATTTGGAAAAGGTTAGATAGATGATGAACAACCAGACTCCTTAATCTCCTTGTAACGGATCATTAAAATCTAATAAAAAACCTTTCACTAAAACAGAGTATCCGACTCGTGTGACGTCACAGAGCTCGCGGCGTCTGCGCCGATGAAGAAAGCAGAAAGCATGCACTCCGCGATATGTTAACTACGTACATTGTTCAGCGAGTATATATATTTGCATTTCATGTTATTTCCATATGTGGCGGTGCTATATCTCTGATCATCACGCAAGGAAGAGTTTGACGCTGGTTTCTAAGTGATGTGATTTCTGTAATTTGATTCAGACTGACTTCAAATGAGTAACCTGTAAAGGCCTCTCCCCTTGACTTCCAGTTGTTTCGATCTAAGGCCCATGTGGACCACTGGTCTCTGGTCTGGTCCGAGCCATCTTTTACGAGGTCTGTCAGGACGCCTTCTGAGTGTGTCAGGGCTCCAGAAAGTGGCTATTTTCGCCCACAGCTCAGAAGATACATACATAAACATAATTATATAAACTCACGCCCTATTCCCATGGGGGTAGGCAGAAACCACGGAACGCCACTTACTACGATCTTTACATACCAACTCCTTTTACCTCGTCCACATTCATACATCTGGTCTGAATTTAGAAGAATAAAAAAGCACACACTTGAATATGTGACTGGTAAAACAAATACAATCAAATATCAGATAAGTGGAACTCTAGCGATGTGTGGTTGGCTAAGGGTTTCATCTCGATGGATCTCTTGGATGCAAAAAAGTTGCAGTAACTTTTCAAGAGTTCTTCACAATGAAGCTCAAAAACAAATAAACGAGTTCAGTTTTTACGCCACTTTATCATAATGCAATAGGGAACATAACAAGCTACTAAATTACTTGTCATTCGAAACACTTTTATGACGATTACCACGTATCCATGCTCTGTTGTATGGAAAGTAGTCTACGGCCAACGTCTAATAGAAACGTCATCTGTCGTAAAAACAAAGTTGAAAGTCTCTCATGCCTATAATTACACAACAACATGCAACATGCCCTTCAAACCAGAACATAGCAATGTTACTAGACAGGAACAAAAAGTTGTTATTTCCCGTACGGATTCTTTTGGTATTTCTAGCTCTTATAAATTAACTAGGTGTTGCCAACGACTTTGCCCGCTACAGCTCGAAAATTATCCCACGGGAAGATATAATACGGATAAAAAATATCCTATGTGTTAATCCAGGTTATAAACTATCTGTGTACCAAATTTTATCCAAATCCGCTCGGTAGTTTTTGCGTGAAAGAGTAACAAACATCCATCCATCCATACATACATACTTACAAACTTTCGCGTTTATAATATTAGTAGGATCACATTTGCAGTAAATATTACATCTCATGGAAATACACTGATCTTACATGACGTTCTTTCAACATTCACAAAAAAAAATCTAGTAGCAGAACGTTTTTGTTTCAACTCTTTCAGGCACATAAAGTTATCACGTGACGTATACTGCAGAGTAGGTCATTGACCGCTTGCTGAAATAAATAATTCAAATGATGACTTTGACGTAAAATTAACAAGTGAAAAATATCTTCGGGCGATAACAGACTAAGGAGTAATTTGTTGTCCCGGCAATGTAAATAAAAGGAACGACATAGGGCAAGGGTTTAAAAAATCGAAAAATTCATTTACCTACAACGCATTGTTCTAAGCATGAAATAAAATGGGGTGTAATAAAACACCTCACGCTGGAGTGTTTATGTTTGCCACCCATTTGCTAGTCACTCAGTCTGAGGGTACCAAATAGTGACGAATCGAGTATCCCGTTTGCGCCCTTTGCGTTTCAACTTTTTGTTTCTCTGGACATTTTCATGAGGCCTATGTCCAGCAGTGGACGTCTTTTGGCTGAAATGATGATGATGATGCAATGATATTATAAATAAAAAGAGGTAGATATCGCATTAGCACGCACAAATTGTTGAGGACAAACTACGCTAATTGGTGCAGTTTCATTTAGTCGGGTTATAGCAGCGAGCGAAGTAAGTCGAGTCCGCGGCGTAACAAAAATGCCATGTTGTGTCATAAGAAAGTGCAAAAACTATGGTTCCAAGAAAAATAAGAGTTTTGGAGTTTCATACCATACGTAAGTATAATAAAAATATATCATATTTGTATTGTTTTCACGATTTATTTCTCATTTTCAAATAAATTTCGTATTATTGACATGATGGTTCGAAAAGGATAGAGAATAGGATGACAATCTGCTGCGTGACAGAGACAAATAGCATGCGTCATAGATTAATCAAACAGAAGCGAAATGGTAGGCACAATATATAGCGTTGCGCTTTCAATTATTATGATTAAAATTATATAGAATGAGATAAGTAATAGCGGGCTGTCATATATTTTATTAGTAAAATTGGAATGTACGTAGTAACGTACCTAGATAAAACATATTTTCTCATAATGTTTTACTATTTTACAGATTTCCAAGTGATGACTTGATAAAAAATAAATGGGTTAGCATAGTTATGGCGGAAAGAAGTGAACCTGACTGGATGCCTAGTAAACGTAGCACAATTTGTTCGGCACATTTTAAAGAAGAAGATAAATATATTACTCCAAAAGGACCCAAGCGTCTGAAATTTGATACAAATATTCGATAGTACCTATATAAAATATAATTTAAATTGTAAAAATATTAATAATCATTCGCAGTACTTAGTAGCTGTACATTGGTAACAGTCATAAAAATTCAATGTCTCTTCTGTGGTAAATCGACTCTATGATACTCTAGTGTACTTCAAGCGCAACACACAAAAACTAGCTATCTCTTTCTATCTTATTATGTTCCGTATTATCTATCGCTGTCGTAGTCTGACGTTGGCGTTCAGCCGTTTAATGACAACGCAACGATATCTGACCGTCATTCAGTATGAACATGGCGTATCTTTCTTTATAATATCATTGTGATGATGGACATTTTCATACTTTTATGATTTTGTTGGTCACGGTAATTAATACGATAACATTAGTTGTAACTTACTACTAAATACCCTATCCATTATATTGAATGTCAAATTTTCCCATTTGTCTGTAACAATTTCTTATGACTTTTTTTTGTTTGTAAGGTGGGAAATCGTCAAATGACTTCTACCGCTCTGAGTGGAGCGGAAGGGAGTGTTAGACTTCTACGGACTAAAAACCTGTATCTCTTTCAAACAACCCACAGCCCCGACTGACAAGCCGCTGCCCCGGCAGAATTTCTTCTGCCTTCTTCTGAAATTTTAGTTCTAGAAGATTTTAGAACAAGGAATGTTATGATAAAAACGAAGATAGGAAAAAGGTTATAATAAATAAACGACTAAGAACTGCGATAAATATCTGACGAATTTCTGGACAAGAAAGAAACCAGGTATTCATAAATCCGTGTATTTGATTTGTGACGAAACCGTATCAACATTGTTGACAACGTAACGTCAATTATAGACTGTAATAATAGACAACGTAATATGTGCGTGCATTGACTTATCCATTCCAGCTAAGTGCGAAACTGTTCAGATTAACGAGTTATAACTCCAAGTAGTTACATCACTTCTGGGTTCTAGCTAGGAAAAGGTGTGAATATGGGTGAAAAGTATATGGAAAGTGCATGTTGGAGATGCGGGTTGTTTGAAAGAGATACCGCGGCCCCGGACACAGAGGGCTGAGAAGTAACATGGGTGGTTTTTAGTCAGTATAAATCTGACACTCCCTTCTTAGAGTGGTAAGAGTTATTTGATAACCAACCTCCAAAAAAAATAGGGTACCGAAAGTGGTACCTTTAGTTCGCTGTCACTTTCTTACATTTGACAGCTTATCTCCATTAACCGGGTACAGGTCCAATTCCAGGCTGTTAATGAAACATTCCTGATTTAAACCCCCAGTAATTTAACGCACGCCCTGTAAATCAAAACCACGACCTTGCAAACTTTGCAGCCATTAGACTAGTGAGGTAGCCAGTCATTTAATTTTAAATAACAGAAATTGGGATCAGAATGACAATTTAGGCTAAAAACTTGACTTCAAAGTCTTACTTTGGCAACTGAACTTTACCTCAACAAAAAAAAAAGATTACTTTACCACACATTGTAAGAGTTAACTGAAACTGGTAAATTACGTTGAACAAAATACCGTTATCAGTTGTTTTCAATTTCTTTGCACATCGCGAAAAAATGGCGCGTGCTAATAAAAGGAAGTGTATAACTAATCAGTGTTTAACCAGTGTTTACTAAATAAAAAGTAGAGAAAAAAGCAACAAGCGCAATTATGTATACAAATGACAACGTGTTTGGAATATTACTGCGCAATGACATCACAACAAAATGAACGCAAACGTGGAGTTTCATAGAATGTGAAAAAAAACTTGAAATATTAGAGGATGTACATCGATGTCTCAAAATATGAGCTAACATAACTTTGAGCAGCAAAAACTGAAATAAACAACGTAAGAAAAGTGTGCAAATATGAATTTAGAGGACTACTTTGTTATACTGTCATGTGCATGGGATATGCATCTACTATCAACGTCCAAAAATCTTAGTATACCAAAACGTTGACTAGTAACAATAACTGGAAAATTTTCAACAAAATAATCGACATTTACTTTAAATTTCAGCAAACAAATGCTCCAAATGACAGTTATCTAAGACTGACTTTAAAGTCTCTGTGTTTACTAAAAGTAAAAAGTAAAGATTGTCAGTCACACAGACTGCGGCCGATTTATATATTATGTCAAACAAAATAGAAGTTGCTGTGATGAATATAAATTCTGATGGATGGAGAGGGAGAGGGAGAGGAAGACGGAGAGGAAGAGGAAAGGAAACGATACATGGATTGTGTGAGGAATGATATGAAAGAAAAAGGAGTACATAATAACATGACGGTTGACAGAGGAAAATGAAAAACAAAATGTGTTGCGCCAACCCCAAGTAACAAGGGACAAGGGCATGAATATGCTGAAGATGATAATAGAAGCGCATGCTAAATAAGTGAAGGAAAGACAGACAATGATGACATACAATGAAGTAATCCAACTCCGGTCATTATTTTGACAATACTATTGATGAAAAGGAAATTCGCCGAAGAACCAGGGTCACCGACATAGCTCGCAGAATATGCAAGTTGCACATCGAGAAGAACAGACAACCGATGGGGAAGAAAGGTTCTCGAGTGGCGACCACGAACCGGAAGACGCAGCGTTGGCAGGCCTCCCACCTGGTGGACCGACGACATCGTGAGAGTCGCGGGCAACCGATGGATGCAAACGGCAGGCTGCCGATCTTTATGGCGTTCTATGGGGGAGGCCTTTGTCCAGCAGTGGACGTCTAATGGCTGATGATGATGATTGATGAACATGGATGATGTTACTATGACGGAATACAATAAGATCTAACAGATGACAATAGATTGATCAATGATGCATATTTGTATAATAGTCTCACTGTTTGTTTATAAACATACATTGTTCATAGAATCATTGATTTTATTGTCAATGCCGTCATTAATACTTTCCTAAATCAAGTTGTAACCGTCGTTATGCCTGTTTCCTTCGTTCAATTTATTAGAGACATAAATTGATGAAATGTTACTTTCTTGTGCTAACGTTGTGTTTAGCACAAAAATGCACTCAGTTTGTTTCCTGAGTTATGTGTTAATGATTTTTTTCTACAGGATGTTATGCTAGATTAGACAGAGCTTTTTACCCAATAACGTAATGTGATAGTTAGCTATTGTATAGTAATTTGCTACATTTTCTTGTGAGCAAGGTAGTTTAGGGTGAATTCAGGACTAAGTTATGTTTTGTAGAGCGAGATTTGTGAAAGTTAGTCAGCAACAAAGGACAGCAAACAAATATAACCGATGTTCTTTGCTCCACAAAAAAGTAACTCTGGTGTGATGCACCATTAGTACTAAGATTCATTATTTAAGATCAAAATTCGCCTTGATTTCTACCTGCCCCCATGGGTAAAAGGCGTGAGTTTACGTATGTATGTATCTCACCCCCCTTTGAAATGGTTCAAAAAACTCATAACGTAAAGTTAACAAACTACAAATAAGAATTTTAAGCAAAGTTTTTGTTTTGGCTTCACAGAATTAAACTAATTTTACGCACGTACACAACACAACATTAACACAAACACAACTTACTTAACAGAATATGATGCCTATAATTCCCGAAGGGTTAGGCTTAGGTGTACCTAATAGTACACCCACATTTCGCCAGTTATGTTTAAGTACCATGTAATAGGGGGCGAGCCTATTGCCACCAACCGGGCACAAATCCAGACTACGTGCCTGCTACTGAATAATTCCTATTACAAAACCGCAACAACACTTTGGCCAACTTGGGAAATTGAACCCAAGACCACAATAACACAAACACAAAAAAAAAAAAAATAAAGAAACACTCACAACAACAACGGTAACTGTAATCGCCGTAGAAATAGCGGCGCAAGCGCATCCTTGCCTTATCTGCCTCTTCCTCGACGACCGGAGAAAGTCTTCGGTCCTCGAATCGATAGTCCTGTACAACCCAAATTGACGGATCCTAGATCCGTTGGACGACACAGAACCCTCACTCGACATGTTACCGACACATCACTGCTGTAAGAATGGCTTGTTGTATGCGCGCGCGCCGCACGCGTTCGCACTAGAAAATGTGACGGATTCTTCGAGTAACGATAATGTTTTCCTTTGAGATTGTAGGGCTGGGGTGGGGTTGGTGATGTCGATAGTTCGTTTTTAATTAATAGTTATGACCATAAGAAAGAAGGCAAGAATGGAGATGTCTGATGAGATGACGAATATAGAAATAATAAAAATAATAAAAATAGTAAAAAAGAAATAATAATAGTAGAAAAGTGTAGAAGATATGCTGCGCCGACCCCAAATGAATTGAGAATAGGGCAAGATAATGATGTTGAGTACCTAATGACCATAAGATAGGCTTGTTTCAAATTGTGGTTGTTGTTTTAATCCTTAACTATAAAATTAGCGATCTTCGGCACTTTTCCAGTAGATGCCACTGCTGCCATTTTTTTCCAGGAGTTGCAGTGGTTATTTTCAAAACATGGTCTTCATTACTTAGGTACTAATTCAATAAGTCTTAGCTATCGTCATTTTCAACGGTCTGATGCTACAGATCTTGAGGTTATAGCTGCTCAAATACTACTGTGAGTAAAAATAAACCATGTTTACTACAGAATTTTATCGTAAATTTCATCTAACTTCTCATCATGATAAACTTGTCGCTTATTTTTACTCAATTTCTACACTTCATCAAAAACACGTTTTTACAGTTCTCTAACATAATTATTATCCTGCTACCTATCTCAATTATTTTAGGCTAGATGTTTGATATTTATCTAGCTAGCGAAATCAAATCTCTAGCTCTTGCTTGAGCTAGAGAAATCAAAACGTCTAAAGATAAAGATAATCATCGACATCTTCCAATCCCATCACTAGCCAGCACGATGCTTGGACGCAAGTCACCGGAGCGTGCCGGCCACCGCTCCCATACAACCAAATATTCGTAACACCAGTGAAAATCACAATTATGTCTAATATATTCACATCACTACCTACGTTTTGTTGTAAGGTTATTAAACAAGCAATTTTTGTTTGTTTTATGTGCACTAATCTCATAAATTGCTCAGCTTATTTATATGTATAATGGAGTAGAGAGTGTCGTATGCTGTCAATTGCTCTGACGTTGCATTGTTGCGTCATTTGGCCGGACTTCCACTGGACAAATTGCTAGAATTTTATGACAATTATGTTAGAAATTGCTGTTTGAATGTGTAAGTGTAACATAAAGGCTGCAGTAGTTGTTTAAGTGTTCCATTCGTCTTCAACAATAATATAATCATGAATATCATTCTGTCTTCAGTTTTCATCTAACCTGAATATATTGTATTCAGGTTTTTTGGTTGCCATAGACCTTTTTCCTCTTCCTCCGCTATTCTTTTCTAATTAATATCGTTGTGGGAACCAAAATAGTTAAATCGTTTCGCTGGGACTTTGTCGAGATTTATTGTAGATTTATTTATTGTGTGGTCGCCACTGTTGATTCTGGGTTACAGGAGTTACAGTGGTTTAGGAATAGTTTGGCGGGCTTGTCCCATAATAAAAGACCTTTCAAACCATTCTCGTTCTTTACCGTGTGGTTAGTGCCCAACCTGGATGTGTGACTTATAACCACACGAAAAAAGTCACACTCGTTTAAGCTAGATCTGTATAAACTCTCACACCCAAAGGTTTTTGGAATGAGGATGCTCATTCCAAAAACTCCCCAACGTCAGTGATTTAGTAGTCCTGGCCATCAATGATGATTTCATTAGATCTTTGTCATATTGATCGGATCATATTACTGTTTTGAGTGTGAAAATGTTTTACTAAACGATATACACACGTGGTACTTAATCCGTGGAACGTAAACAGTCATAAATTAAAAAGATGCCTCAAGAAAGTTATAGCACTATATTTTATTGAATAAAGATCCTATCTGACATTTACATGGCATATTAATTTTGCGTGAATTTTGCTTCCATTTCTATTAATTAATTTCGGATAGATTAAGATGAGATCACAATCATTGTAGTCCATAAGCGTGTGATCAATGTTAACTGCATTGCAAACAATCTAAATAAACAAGACAAAATAAAATATGTGCATAAAAAACTTTGGTAAACTTTGGTGGACTTGTTTCATATGTTTTATAGTTATAAGTGAAGTTTCTCCTGCAATAGTGCAAAAAGTGGATATTTTTAAGAGCTATTCTGTATATAATCAAGGCATCCCAATATCTAATTTTGTGTTAGAAACGAAAAACAGTCCCACTGTTTGCAGTCATAATCCTGGAATACCCAAGCGGATTTCAAACCATGTGCTCTCACTGTAATGAATATCAATCATTATGTTTTGCTCTCCATACCAACTACTTCGCATTTGATCATTCTAGGTCATAAGTTGTCTTAAATGCCGCTACATTATATACCAGTGCTTCCACTACCAGTCCCCTATGTGCGACAGGTCTAACAGCCCGTGCTAGATTACGATCTTTATTCAGCTTGATGATACCGAATGAGGCCCACTTACCGCGCTTGAGCGCAGCGCTACGTATTGCTATCAATTTTAATTACTACCAGCGATATGTTATTATCGAGTTTCATTTAGCTTTACGCTCTTTACTCTCGGGGGATTAGCAGATAGGCGGGTATTGCGGCTGTCAGGTGATAGAAGTCTCAATTTGCAGTTTTGTACATTTCTTGTCTTGACTGCGTTGTTGGTCTTCGTTGGTTTCGATTCCCGGTGAGGGCAAAGTGTTACTGGGTTTTTATCCATCAGAAATTTCTCAGTAGCAGCCACAGTCACGGAGTCTGTATTCGTGCCAAATTGATGGCAATAGGATTACATGGGATTAAAATAAACAAAACTGGCGAAATATGGGTGTGCTAAACACCTCACCGAAACAGCGAAGGATGCAGGCAAACAAAAGATGCAGTTCCGGAGGCATCAATGAAGTTTACTCGCAATCTCATCAAACTTAAAAGGGACAAACTCCGTAAAATCATAGGAACTTTAACGGGTCACTGTCCCCTAAACATACATCTATATATCATTGGTGTAACAGACAGCCCACTGTGCAGAGGATGCATGGAGGCGGAAGAAACGCCACGGCACGTACTCCTAGAGTGCAGGAGCGTAGCAAATCACCGGGCACAAACTCTACGATCCCCATTAACTCTCCCGGAAGCCTGCAGCAGTCTGGGAAGGCTGCTGCAATTCTGGGACGACCTATGTTGGTTGGAGTAGGTATTCCTAAAACATCACGCACAATGGCCCAATCAAGAGGCTAAGTGCGGATAAAAGCCCCGCTAAACTAAACTAAACTAGACTTAGGTATACCTCTGCCTAATACTTTAGGGATTATAGGCGTCATGTTATGTAATGTGTTCGTTTCTTGTTTGGTTATCTATATGTCGCATCCAGGTTCATAGGACGCTAGTCAGGAAGTACTAAATGACATACATAGTGTCAAACAGTTGTGGGCACAGAAAGGGATACGGGTAAATGAGAGAAATAGCTCCTTTAACTTGTACACAGCTTATTGTACAGTCAATTACCAACTCTACAGTACTAACTAATACTTTGAACTTAAAAGGAAACACAGAGCAGTTCCTAGATAGTATGTGTCGCGACCATGCCCGGACGATCACTGGCGATCCATGGGCCATGGGACAGAATGGGACTGGGGTCCGTATCCGACACCTACCTCCAGACTCCGCACAACGCCAAACAAAGGCGCTTGTGTTTAATTTTAAGTGCATACTCATCAAGATCCGACATATAGATTGGAATCGTGTAGCAGGTTTCGTCATTATTACACTGATTTTGAAGTCTGTATACTGTTATTTGAGATAATGTAAGTATCTAGCGTCTTCCAAAACATAGCTATCATATTTATACTATATACCATATTATGTGCAACATTAACTAGGTCTGAAATTGTCAAAGCAACTACTTACCTCTCATTTAGCGCTCATCAGACGTTAAAACATTTTGTACATAATAACCGTACCGCTTATATTACATCAATTGTTTTGTTACACACTTAGCTAGGCTATCGCTCTATGAAAACAATGATGGTGCATCTAAATGAACAATAAAACAATCTGAAAGTAATACCGCTTCTTTATACAAGGCTAAAATTGTTTTGAGTTGCTGAAATGTAGTTATATACTGCTGGTGACTATATTTCATTTACATCAGATTTGTCTGACCAATGAGGAGCTTGTGGCTAGATAATTACAGCTGATCAGATCAATCTTCAGGTTAAGTCACTCTTGCTGAGGTTGGTATGTGGCTGGGTGACCCATTACGAACCAAGTTTCCTCCGTGCCTCGTACAGTGCGATCAAATTATCTTGGCAGGTCCGAACTTCGTGCAGGTTATTTTGTTTCAACTAATGTTTAAAAGTGTTATGATATTTATTTTATTTGTATTTCTCACTGTATAAATTAGATATTTTCTGATCGTTTAAGTATTGGTTTATCTGGCAATAACAGTTTTCTTCACAAGTTTACATGCGTAAAAGTTCGCAGAGCCTATGTTCAGACCTGCCAAGATAATTTGATCGCACTGTAAAGCACGTTAAGCCATTGTCACTTATAGATTTCTTAAAGTCGTAGTCCTGCTGACTGTTCACTACAGGAACTGATGGACGCTACCGAAAGCGCCAAACTAGTAGCCCAATTCTGGGCTGACACAATTTAGATTGCCATCGACGCGCTAAGAAGAAGTGTCCCGAAAGTGCTTCCCGATACCTAGAGTCCATTGCCACTCCCAGTACTATCTCTACGAGTTAAATAACTGTATTCCGAGTAATAAAATATAGTCATACGATGATAAAAGGTTTGTTAATTTTTATATGATTTCAATTTTTTCCACTAAAATTTTTGATTTTGTTGATTGTGATATTGTGTTATTTCTTAGTTTTGTTATTACTAATTTTTGATTTCTAATTTTTTTTGTTTGTGTAATGTTTTGGTCAAACTATAACTTATATGTGTGGTGTTACTGTTAGTATAAATAAGTTGGTTATAAATAAACAAAATAATATAAACTTTATGGATCTATGGTCTTAACTAAATAAATAAATAAAAAAGCAAAATTAAAAATTTTGAAAAAACAAACATATAAAATAACATAAAACACCCACCTTAAAAAAACCCAAGAATGTCCGTCGGGGGCTGCCATTAAATGAACTAGTTTTGCAATGTTCAGCTCCCGACGGACATTCTTAGGTTTTTTTAAGGTGGGTGTTTTATGTTATTTTATCCTTTTTTCAATTAATTTTTAACAGTCGTGGGTTTTTTCAAAATTTTTCTTTTTATTTTAAACTTCTTTTAAACTTTTTACTTTTATATTTATTTTTTTATCTCCTCTCACCCCAAACGCATATACCGTCTCCGTTCCATCGTGGGTAAAAATTAATTTCATCTTGCACTTTGAAAGTGCAAGATGAAGATAAAAATAACCAAAAATATTCAACCAAAAACCAGAGTTTCATTTTCCTAACGTTTTTACGTAATAAATCAACAGAGATCGTTGAAGCGTGTCGTGCGACGATGCACTCATCATTTATCATCGTTTTAATGAATGCGCTGCGACTTAGGAATTCCTCAGTGTTCCTAAGTGAAAATACTGAAAGAAATGATGACAACTTGATGTATTAGATCTGTTATGAAACTAACGATCAGAGTATAATAAGTAAATCGATTATAGTTTGGAATTATTATGCAAAATATCTGCCAGAATTGTTGCATTTTTATTTGTGTGCCGCGTCTTGCTAATATCTAGATACTTTTCCTTTACTTGGCTTCAGGATGACATAGCCACATAGTAACCACAACAATATTTAGGCAGAGATGTACCCATTGGTACAACAACATTTAGACAGTAATGTTTAGGTCCCATTTAATAGGGGGCGAGCCTTTTGCCATCAATCGGGCACAAATCCAGACTCCATGAGTGCTACTGAGAAATTCCTGATGGAAAAATCCAATAAAACTTGCGCGGCCTGGGGATCGAACCCAGGACCACATGCACGCTTACGACCACGAGACCAACGAGACAGTCTACCGGTTTGGCCAACACGGGTGGATAAGCCAGTGGTGGACATCGGAAGTCATCGATTCTACGTCTTGCTAGCCAGTCTGATGCCAATAGAGTATGATAACCACTTCATATTTCTCATCATCATCATCAGCCTATAATGTTCCCACTGCAGGAACTCAGGCCTCCTCTCTAGGAGAGGGATGGGCTATAATCTACCACGCGGGCCCAGTGCGGATTGGTAGATGTCACATGTCTCCGAATTTTTTGGTTCTAAGACATGCCGGTTTCCTCACGATGTTTTCCTTCACCGTTTTAAGAGATGAATTAAATGACACAAAGTAATGCGCCTGACGGGGTTCGAACCCACGACTCACTGTTCGTAAGCCGGAGCCGCCACCACTGAGCCACCACTGCTCTAGCCGCCACCACTGGGCCACCACTACTCTCATATTTCTATCGAACCTTAATTACCAACAACAACAACAAAATACCTATTTTGTTTATTTACCCTACCGCACCTAACACGTAACACCAGTTTCCTCAGAGAGAGTACAAAAACACAATGTATCACGGTCCGTCATAATAAATCTAATGCACCCGTTATTTCTTACCACAGCTCATCATGCGTTATCGACGCCTCAACGCCTGTTGGATTGGAAAGTTCATTAAAATTTGTAATAGTGTTAATGTAAGTACGGTATCTATGCAATGGGTGTGATGTAATGGATATTTAATAATACTGTTGAGATCTGTAAAGCCTATATTATACAAAGAGCTGATTTAAATCTGAACATAATAATCTGATTCAATCGACACGATCCAAAAATACCATTTATTGAGTTATCGAGAATCAAGCCGAGTGGTTCGAAATTGCAGAGGCATGCAGCAGAGGATTGCTGTCGGCTCATTTGATAATTTCAGTGGATATTATACCGATAATTAATAGACCCTAACACTAAATTAATTTTGGTATGGTCAGACAAATCTCATCATTCGTTAGTCTGGTAGCAGCGGCGGCCCAGTGAGCAATGCAGCGGTGGCCCAGTGGTGTCGGCCCCGACTTACGAACAGTAGGTCGTGGGTTCGAACCCAGGCAGGCGCATTACTTTGTGTAATTTATTTCATCACCGCTGCTCTCAAAACGGTGAAGGAAAACATCGTGAGGAAACCGGCATGTCTTAGAACCATGTTCGAAGACATGTGACATCTGTTAATCCGCACTGGGCCCGCGTGGTGGATTATAGCATGGATTAGAGTCCCTGCAGTGGGAACATTATAGGCTGATGATGATGATAATGTTAGTCTGGTAGCAGCCATTCATCAGCTTGCTTCATTTAAGCTAATAGGGCTGCCAATTGTATATTGGAAGAAAAGATGAAAGAAATAGAAAGGAAAGATTCAGTTATTAAAATTAAATTTAAAAATTTAATTTAAAAATTTATTTAATTCATCATCAAAATCATCATCTTTCCATCTTTCCATTATTCCGCATGTACTTCGCCCGACCCGGGAATCGAACACAGGACCTCATGCTCAACAGTCACGCTTGCGACCACTAGACAACGAGTCAGTGAACGAGCCCACAAATGTCTCAAATATTTATTTATTTATTTACCACTCATTATTTATTTATTTTATTTATCACAACATTACCTATACGGGGCTGAAACGTGGACACTAACGATACGGTTGGTCCATAAATTTAAAGTCGCTCAGCGAGCTGGAGCGAGCTATGCTAGGGGTCTCTCTCAGGGATCGCATCCGAAATGAGGTGATCCGACAGAGGACCAGAGTTGTCGACATAGCTCACAGAATAAGTAAGCTGAAGTGGCAATGGGCCGGCCATATTAGTCGCTGCAGAACCGATGACCGTTGGAGTAGACGTGTTCTTGAGTGGAGACCGCGAATCGGCAAGCGTAAGGTGGGACGCCCGCAGGCTCGGTGGAGCGATGATCTTCGCAGAGTGGCTGGTAACAACTGGATGAGAGTTGCCGAAAATCGAGTTGAGTGGCGCAAGATTAAAGAGGCCTATATCCAGCAGTGGATTGCAATAGGCTGATGATGATGATTATGAATAGCAACATTATAGATTGTATTGCGATGCTATAAGATACAAAAAAGGACAATATAAAAACCGGCCAAGAGCGTGTCGGGGCACGCTCAGTGTAGGGTTCCGTAGTTTCCCGTCCGTCACAATAAGTGTTCCCACTTATGATTTTAAAGGTATCCATTATATTTTTTTTTAATATTTTTTTTTTCACTTTCAAAATGATTTTCTTATAAAGTCCTTATAAAGTTCTACTTTCAGATTTTTTTCATATTTTCTTAACTTATGGTTCAAAAGTTAGAGGGGGGGGGACACATTGTTTTTTACTTTTGGAGCGATTATTTCCGAAATTATTGACATTATCAAAAAATGATTTTTGTAAACCCCTATTCATTTTTAAATACCTTTCCAACAACATATCACACGTTAGGGTTGAAATTAAAAAAAAATCACTTCCCACTTTACATATAGGGGGGCTACCCTAATAAAACATTTTTTTCCAATTTTTATTTTACCACTTTGTCGGCGTGATTGATACACAATAGTAGTACCGTTAGGTCATAGAGATTAAGCGAGGACGGACGGACGGACGGACGGACAGACAGACATGGCGAAACTATAAGGTTTCCTTCCTAGTTGACTACGGAACCCTAAAAAGGTTTTAAAATTAAATTAAACTATAGAAAACAATACAAAACATATATCCGTCACGCATGACAAAGTTTATAGTCGCACGCCTTTTTCGATGATGAATTGCGCCCTTTTAACAAACTTCGGCAGGCAAATATATGACGCAGTAACCGTGTTACGTAATAAAGGTGCTGATGCTGGGTCTCGCTCGTTTCTTTCATGGTTCTTCCATAGTTTGAGATGCTAGTAACAATTGGGTTAAACAACAAGATTAAAGTATTATACTGCAGTCTTAGGGTAGTCATAGGCTTTATCCAAATTCTTTGTCAGGCAGACAATATAAAAAAAAACAAACATTTATTTCTTATATTTTTTAATTAAAAAAATATTGTACAATCTTAAACGTAGAATTAGTTAAAGGCAGTGATTCCGCGTTTCATTTTTGAGTATTACCGTTACACAATATAATATATATAACTAGTTACTAATAAAAATATATAAACAAACATTAGAACAAGATATTATTTTAATATTATTGCGACTGTAAGTACGTAGTACTCGTTTGGTATCACAATTATTTTATGGCAACTTATTTTACTTCTGAATGCACCAAAATTATTAAAGGTTGTATTAGATTTTCATGTACATGATTTATTGACCCAATTCCGAATTTTCGTATAATATCCAATATTGAGTATGTAATTTTCAAATTATAATAAGTTATAATTAGGTATTTAGTCTTTAATGTGTATATTTCGTAAGGTTATCGTTTAATCATCAAATAAGCCGTAAGAATTTGTTGGTAACTATTCATAAGTATCACATCTATGCTTCAATGAGAAGAAAATAATAACTTTTATATTTTTACAATAATTAAGGGCGATTCCAACTTCAGAATATAAAATGGAAAATTTTCATGGATGAAAAAACCCAATGAAATTATATCTGAGTTGAAATCTCAACTACAATAAAACATCACTATTATTAAATCTTATTTTATTAAAATATTTTAATTTTGGTGCATTTAGATTCTATTTAACTAAATTAAATTAGAACACGAATGGTACCAATGGTTTGTCGTAAAAGTAGCCTTTGTCTTCGATGAAAGGCGGTCGAGTCGTGTAGGGTATTCTGGTTGTCGATGGAGGAATGTATACTGGGGGTCTAGTTGTCGAAGGAGGAATGTATACTGGGGGTCGAGTTGTTTGGGGAGGAATGTACACTGGCGGCCGGGTATAAGGCGCTCTGGTTGTCTGAGGAGGAATGTACACTGGGGGTCGAGTGTAAGGGGTCCTCGTGGTTTGAGGAGGCAAGTAGATCGGAGGCCTAGTTGTTGAAGGAGGAATGTATACTGGCGCCCTTGTTGTTTGAGGGGGTGGGAAGGTAAACGGTACTTTAGGTGTTGGGTAGTCGTAGCCTGTCGTTCTGTATGTTGGCGGTGGTGTTGGTGGGGGTCTGGTTGGGGGTGGAGTTGGGGGTCTAGTGGGAGGTGGGGGAGGTAAGTATGTGGGAGGCCTGGTTGGGGGTGGTGGGGGTCTAGTTGGGGGTCTAGTGGGCGGTGGGGGAGGCAGGTATGTGGGAGGCCTGGTTGGGGGTGGTGGGGGTCTAGTTGGGGGTGGAGTTGGGGGTCTAGTGGGAGGTGGGGGAGGCAGGTATGTGGGAGGCCTGGTTGGGGGTGGTGGGGGTCTAGTTGGGGGTGGAGTTGGGGGTCTAGTGGGAGGTGGGGGAGGTAAGTATGTGGGAGGTCTGGTTGGGGGTGGTGGAGGTCTAGTTGGGGGTGGAGTTGGTGGTCTAGTGGGAGGTGGGGGCGGCAGGTATGTGGGAGGCCTGGTTGGGGGTGGTGGGGGTCTAGTTGGGGGTGGAGTTGGGGGTCTAGTGGGAGGTGGGGGAGGCAGGTATGTGGGAGGCCTGGTTGGGGGTGGTGGGGGTCTAGTTGGGGGTGGAGTTGGGGGTCTAGTGGGAGGTGGCGTCGGATAAGTAAACGGTATTTTTGGGGTTGGGTAGGTGTAACCTGTGGTTCTGAAGTTTTCGTAGATGGTGCTATAGGTAGGGTAAGTTACTGGGCGCCTGGTTGGTGGGGGAGTAGGCCTGGTCGGAGGTGGTGGTGGCCTAGTTGGGGGTCTAGTCGGAGGTGGGGGAGGAAGATATGTGGGAGGCCTGGTTGGGGGTGGTGGAGGTGGTGTTGGCGGCCTTGTTGGGGGTGGTGGTGGCAAGTATGTAGGAGGTCTAGTTGGAGGTGGGGGTGGCCTAGTTGGCGGTCTAGTGGGAGGTGGGGGAGGCAGGTATGTGGGAGGCCTAGTCGGAGGTGGTGGTGGTGGTGGTGGAGGTCTAGTGGGAGGTGGGAAAGGTATAGATGGTGTTTTGTACGAGTAGCCTGTAGTTGGTGGTCTGTAAGGAGGTCTAGTTGGTGGTGGTGTTGGCGGCCTTGTTGGGGGTGGTGGTGGCAAATATGTAGGGGGTCTTGTTGGAGGTGGTGGTGGTGGGGTCCTTGGTGGCGTAGGTGGAGGAGGGGGTCTAGTTGGTGGTGGGGTAGGGGGTCTTGTCGGCGGTGGTGGGGGAGGTGGTGGTGGCCTGGTTGGAGGAGGGAATGGTATACGAGGAGTCGGGTAATCATATCCTGTTACCGGTGGTCTTGTTGGTGGCGGTGTTGGTGGGGGAGGAGGTCTAGTTGGGGGTGGTGTTGGTGGAGGAGGGGGGCGCGTTGGTGGCGGAGTAGGACGTGGAGTTGGGTACGTTGGTGGGGGGAACGGGATGCTTGGTGTTTTGTACGAGTAGCCTGCAGTTGGAGGAGGTATGTAGGGAGGTCTCGTTGGTGGTGGAGGCGGAGGAGGAGGGGGTCTTGTTGGGGGAGGGGGTGGAGGAGTTCGCGGCGGTGGTGGCGGCGGAGGCCTGGTTGGCGGTGGGAATGGTATGCGAGGAGTGTTGTAGTAGTATCCGGTTGCTTCAGTTACCGGAGGCCTTGTTTGTGGGGGCAGCGTTGGCGGCCTGGTCGGTGGCGGTGGAGGCCTAGTCGGTGGTGGTGGGGGCGGCGGCGGAGGGAACGGAATCTTCGGCTTCGGGTAGAAGTACCCATCTTCGTCTAGGTTTGCGGAGATAGGGGAGCCGAGCACCGCATAGTTCTGGACCGAGTTGTACTGGATCGCTCGCGTTTCTCTCTCTGCTTTGCAGGTGTGGTACACTGCCAGCAGCACCACTGCCACATGCAGTGACAGCCTCTGGAATAACGAAAAATTTTTGTTAGAAACAGTAGAGATAAAAAAAATTGCGAACAAAAGTGGTTACTCGTGTCTGCAAGTTTCTAGTCATTAGACTAGAAACTTGCAGACACGAGTAAAGTCCAATGTGACAATTATGTCACATTGGACAAAGATTGATTGAGAAAATCATTTAAAATCAACCTTAATTATAGACCGTAAGATAAGTTTATTTGGCTGCGGAATGTTCACAGGATACAGCGGCCACGACATAAAGGGCTAAGAAGGAACATGGGTGGTTTTTAGTCAGTAGAAGTCTGACACTCCTTTTCGCTCTGCCCAAGAGGGGGGGGGGGGGGGTCATTTGATGATTTTACACCCACCCGAAAACAAAAGTTTATTTTAAAACTTGATATAACAGATGCGATGCGATATTCTAGAATTAAATTCACAATTCGTGCACAAATTATAGGATATTTGTTAAATTACGGATAATCTTCTCCCCTAATCTTATTCATTTAAATCTCCATGTCAAGGCCCATATTTCGAAACATTGACTTTGGAAACGTTTGACCCCTCGTGGTCATTTGACATCATGCGTACCTATTAATCATAACATCTTATGCAACCAATAATGTCATTAGCATTTAAATATCAATTAATAATGCACGGCTATTTTTAATTCTATGAATAATTATTTTACTCTTGAAATAATTTTAATTTACTATTTAACATAAAATGATAAAAAAATAAACATGAATAAGTTACGATGGTCAATCATTTTTTATCGTTATTTTATTCAATGTGACTGCCGCAGAGTTGCCCATCCCTCTCCTAGAGAGGAGGCCTGAGTCCCTGCAGTGGGAACATTAATCGGCTGATGATGACCTACTAAGCAATCCATGTTTTAAGTAAAATCAAACAAACTTGCTTCATTTCGGCTAATATTTAAAATAAATGTGATGTGAAGTGCCTGGTAGTTTTATTATAGCTGCTAAACTCCCATCTACATATCTATATTAATTCTAGATTCTACTGAAATTGGGTCAAGGCCAACACTTTTCTAAATTATTTTATCAAATCACGTTTTTCCTAAATAATAAGAACATTTTCAAGTTTCATGATGTCTTCATAAATTACAGTTTGAGAAGCGCCTGTCAATTTTTTTTCTATTACTGTTGTTTCTGCATTTTGAAGCTTTGCCCAACTTATATTTCTATAGAATGTTAAAGTTAACCAAAACAGGGTCCTGAGTGGCGGTCATGGGTCTCATCATCATCATCAGCCTATAATGTTCCCAATAGGACGCAGGCCTCCTCTTTGAGAGGGAGTGTGCTATAATCCACCACGTGGGCCCAGAGCGGGTTTGAATGGGTCTAAATAAACGATAAATAAGCTGTAAACACTAGCAAAATGAGTCTAATTACTTAAGCACCAATGTTATTAACACTCAGACTAAAAGTATGAACTGTAGTCTGACATCTGACAACTATGACATTTTCCAAAAGTTATTATGCCTGCCTCAAAAAGGTATAATTATGATACATTAATTATACTTCCTTTAACAATATTACTACTACAAATTCAACAGGCGCTTCAAATTAGAACGATGAACAAGGGTGCTTACCGTGACAATATCCAATCAATTAATTATAATTATTATTATCAACTGACGAGTAAAACATTACTTTTAACAATCAAAAAAGGTATTTAAAACAATTAACACAGGAACGGTATTTAAGAATTACAACTGTTCGCTTATGCGTCAGTGAAACACATTTCGTTGAAGAAGCCCAAGGCGTTCCGGTCACCACACTGGTAGAATTCTACTTGTATGTCGCCTGGCCCAAGGTAAGAGCTTTCGTCAACTGTCGTAAAATTTTATGAATCGATTTATTGCCTCGTTTTGTTTTAAATTAATTAATTTATTATGGGTTATTTTGATGTTGGGAAATTAAGTAGGCATCTTGATGCTTTAAATATTTTAAATTGGTGTAGTAAAACGCAAAAGATACCTTTTACAAGGGCAATCGATTTGTAAGGTTACAATAAAATTTTGAATAATAGGTTATTATCTTTTAGTTCTTATCACGATTACTCGTATTTTGGTTTTTGCTATTACTTAGAAGAACAATCGTTTAAAAGGTAAGTTGAAAGGTAATTGTTTTTAACAAATCGTTATTCTTGCATAATTTAATTTCTTGGTTACATGATTGGGTCTGATTATAATAATTTATACTTGGAACTCGTCATTTAATATTATTAATGCATTTTTACCGAGTCATCAAGCAAAATATTAATATACAGAACAAAGTATAAACAGAAAAATATTTATCGTAACACATTAAACTGACAAGCGAAATTGATTAATTTGTATACTAAACAATTAAGTCTAACCACTAAACAGTATATTAATAATTTTGATTCAAAGTTTACTCGCTTCAACCTTGTAGCTTGGACCATACAATGACATTGATGAAGTATTTTGTCACTAACAATGATTTGATTAAGTCAACAGACTCGTGTTCAACTGTTTTTGTTGGCTGATTGCTTATTATACGTAATCATCACTCGTCCTTCATTTTATTAGCTTTTAAACGTAACTTATAATTGACATTGCAGAATAGGGGTTCGGACAAAAAAAAACTAATTAGTCCGTCAGATAGATTTCCAAAAATTATTGGACACGTATTTTTTCTTTTTTCACGTTAACTTAAAATGAAGACGATACAGTGCTTCGAAAACTCGTGTGAGGTCATATGATAGTACATTTTGACGACACAAGTGACGTTTCAAGCCCCACTCCAAGATCTTTGACGCGTTTTATCTTCGTCATTTTTTATTGATTTGATAAAACAAAAAATTTATATATAAATATATATATTTATTTTTCGATAATCTAACTTACGGACTAAACAGAATCATATTATTTTGACCCAGTCCGATCCCCTATTGCGAATTTACTAATAAATAATAATATGAAAGTTGATGGTGGGCTCTTTCCCTATCACTTGGGACATAATCGTTACTGGCGAAATGTGGGTTTACTATTATATACATTTCTGTATAATCTTTCGGATAATCAGGCGTGATGTTACGTTAAAATTTTAAGGTTAATTTTGCTGCAATAACTTTTCTTTAATCAAAATAATAATTACTCATTAAGACTCATTTATGGTTAGGTTACGAGAAGCGGATGGATTTAATCTTCCTCCTTTCTAATATAAACACTGCCCATAAGTCCATCCGCCAAGGGTGGCCATTATAGCAATATCCCCTACGACCGGTTTAGACTGCCCGTGTTAAATACCCATTACAAAATCATTTTTTTTTCTGTTATGAGGACCAACCTCGCTGTTTTATTTTCAACCTTTTTATTAACACTTGCAAACTGCATAATGTACATTTCTGCATTACCACTAAAATAATTTAACTTAACATATTTACATACACTAAAAACAATTAATAACTAATCATAGCTTTAACATATAAAATAGAAAATTTACCTCTTACTACCTCTTACTACCGAAAACTAAATATAAGTAACCAAAAAAAAAAATGGATTTCTTTTTTCAACCCTGATCGAATTTTCACCAGCCATTTCGATTTATTCACGAAACTACAATATGGGCAATGCTTTTTTTGGGGTTTCCACTAAAACAAAATACGAGCACGGTAGAGAAGCGACCATCAGCGGTTGAATCCTTGGTGGAAACCCAACAAAATATTTTCAGACCCTGGTATATGGATATATTATATCTGATGTCTTTGTGGTATGTATTTAAATAGTTTTTTTTTTATAAAATAATTGTTTCATTATTTTAATATAATTAAAATTTGTTTTGTTTATTTAACAGATAATTAAACTTAAAATTTCTATATAATACACTTTAACTTCACTGAAAATGCATAAATCCAGATAAATAATTGTACATTTGAAGTACCAAAGAGATTAATTATTTTTTCAAATCATTTTTTACAGAAACATACGAAGAGGACTTCTTTATCAGTGAAACATTATCAATAATTGCAAACGCCATTTTTTTAACGTTCCGGTAGTAGGTGCTAGCATATTAATAATTATTTCAATAGATAATTAGACACGCGTCGGCGTTAGTGGGCATTTAATTACTCGTGACGGCACAAACAATAGTTTTAGCACAATATTCGAATGTGTAGAATGAATCGTTTGGTAATGTAAGCATTCGATCGTAGAGATAACGCTTCGGGGTTTGTATTGATTGAGAATTACCGAATTTTGATTTAAGGTCTTAATTCTTCATCAGTTTGATGGTAATTATAGCTTTAATATTATCTTAACGTGTAAGCAGTTGTCTACATTCCGCCCTCTTTGCATAAGAGCTCCACGGTTTTACATTCAGTCTCGGTTCGAAACATCGTCATGATCATTTCAGCCGAAAGACGTCAACTGCTGAATCTGAAAAAGGCCTCGATTAAGTGTCGCCACAGTGACTAGTTCCACGTGGGAAAAAAATGTATCTACTCAGTTCGAGTACATTTTATTTTGTCCGATTATACGAGATTTGCCGGGTTATGCTAAATATTATGTAGGTGTACTACTTATTAATAAACACTACAGCAACAACTAAAATAGGTATTGTGATTTTGATCTCTACAATCACTGATTCCAATACAGATGTGTCCGTGATCATAGTAATGTGGATGCACAAATGAATGGAAGATGCTACAGGTAAAGACCATTCTCCAGATTATAAAGAAAAGAAAGTGACGACTCAATAACAATAAGTAAAAACCAATTACAACCTTCTTAAATGTAAAAAAGTAAAAAAAATACTGAAAAAGCCATCTAATTACCAAACAATACATCTAAAGTTTAGCACTTAAACCTAACAAAGACAAAATACTAGACCAGACAAACAGACAGTATTTCGCACAAATGGTTCTGCATAACTAATTTTCTTTTGTCCATTGACGGAAATTGTAATGAGTTACACACACGTGGTGTCTATGTGTGAACCTACATACATATACAAGTATTGGTTAGTATTAGTAGGCATATAGTAGGTTACAATCTTACGATGTTCTTATAACTAATACCGTCCAGCGTTGGCTTTGTTTTTTGCTTAACTGTGCTTATACTTAAAGTAATAATGATAGGTTATAGGTGTAACCTGCCTTTTGGATTACTGTTATCGTCTTGAACGCAAATATATATTTTTAAAGAAACAATAATGATAGGTAAACAGCAAGGTGTTCAGATGAAACTAATGATACTATTTTGACGCTTGAATAACATCTGCAGAGGACATTGTTGTGTTTCCCAAATTAACAGTTAAACACAGTCTCAACTTAACCATTTCAGATAAAAATGTAAACGAAATCAGTCAACAAATCGAAGGCAACGCAGCCGATACAAATACCGAACGGGCAGCGATCGCTAGGTCATATACATTAGCAGATGACACACAAAAATTAACAAATGCCACTGAAGGTCGCACAACATCGTCAACCCAAGTAATTATTTACTTAAGATATATAATAGTCAGCACTGACCCCAAGTTGCGACAGCTCGCAAACACGACGTGCGCTACTGGTGATGAATGAAATGCTAAAAGTGACGGGATTTCTAGGTTTTTATCTGATTGAATGTGTTTTGAAACGAATTCCTTATTTGCCGCATCATTAATCTCTTGCCCTTTTCCCGATTCATTTGGTATCGGTGCCATTTATTTTTCTTCCATACTTCCATATTACTCGTCATCACTTGAGACACCTCCTTTCTTGCCAAATCATCCTTAAAACACAGTCCATTCTTCTCATTTTTGGACTGCCTCTACTCTTATACCGATCCACATTCATATTCAAATATTATTCCTTGTATCAAATATCGCTTGAAATTTTTTTTCGTCAAAATAGTTAAACGTGATCTACTGCTAAACTTTAAATCTTCAAAAATACACCACAATATTCGGTTCCCATATCCCATTTTAATGTGATACTTAATCAAACAAATAGCTAACCTCAATCGTTCCTAAGGAGCACATCCAAGTTTTGGTCCTAGAAACTCCAAAGTATTGCTGATTGCAACTTGAACCGTAACTCATAAGGTTACAACAGTAACTGTGCCAGTTTCAGCGTTTGTTTGGGGATTGACTCGTCCTATTAAGATAAAAGAATATGTTCCAATCGTAACGAATCGATTTGAAGCAGCTCGCAACTTGTTAGCAATGTGGTTAAGAAAAATGAGTATCTTTGCAACTTTGTCACACCCTTTGTGTTGTGAATTTGGACATCGGTCTTCATTAAGGCCACTAAATAGGTAAGACTTGTTTAATATGTGAGAAATTCTTCAATTTATTTCAAGATTCTTTCGGTCAGTAGACGGGCAGAAGTTTAAAGAAGAATGAACCTCTCCTAAAAAAAATCAATGAGACTAAAAAAGGTCGTTCGATTGAATCGTGTTACATCTCACACATAACAACAAAAACCAAATATTAGTAATAACTTATCACATCGAACGTACAGCACTGCTTAAGAGATAAATAATTAGTCAAATATAACCAATAGTCAATACCAAGGCAAGTATAAAGTAAACTATAGCGTAATAGCATGATGCAAATTTGGCTTGTGCAAGTTAATGGCGTTTCTTAATCCCAATGATATATTAATTTCTTCATCATTATCAAATTCAATCATCATTAATTTCGTTTCCGTTTGAGGACAGTTCAAAATCCTGATGACTGTAATTTAGGATTAATCTATGATAGTTGATGAAGTTATGAGTATTGAATATCAGCATTTACCTAAAGACCAAATGGTTTTTTTGAGCAAGCTTGCCATCTCATCATCACCAAGCCTAATAACACAGTTCTACTGGAAATTTAACTCGTAATGATGATAATAATCGACCTAACTCTTATTGAAACAATTGAAGGTCAGTAAGGTGAAGTGGTATAAGTATAATTCTACTATAACCTTGATCCTCTAGAGTTTGTATTGATAGACGTTAGTGAGGCAGAAGTCAATAAGAAACTTGAAGTGGTTTTCAAGCAGTTCTTTTATATCCATTGGACAGCCAGCAAACTCATGGATGATGAAGAACTTGTGTGGGATGAGAAACCGACAGGATAATACAACATGGAATGCTACTCAAAATCCAAACTAACCTCCATAACAATAAAGCTCTTGAATTGTAAACCATTTATAGATTCAAGTGCTTAACATTGGTAAAGTAACAAACAGACAGATTGGTGTCAAGTGGCCCTTATATCGCAGTAGGATTTATCAAAAGATGATGAAGAATCCATTGTTTGCTTCATATTTCTTAATGTTTATAAATTAGACGTTGTCAATAATAAATTGTAGGGAGCCATGATCGATGATTTAAGTTTTGACGAAGATTCGATTTCGGATGGTAGGATTTTGGAAGTACGTGTAATGATTATATTGTGTAAAGTTAGTTTTGTAATAATTGGTGAGAGGGAGGATGAGTTAAATGTTAGATTTGTTAGTAAAATGATCTTGAGCCTTTGGCTAATGTTTAGAAATAATAATTATTATTCTTGCTTATATATTGCGATAAGTTTTCTGAATAAATTGTTTAAAATAACCAGTGCTGCTGTTAGGTATAAAGATAATCTTGATAGAAGATTTCCGCTACTAATTTTCGACGATTCTTCATCATCATCATTTCAGCCAAAAGACGTCAATCAACCAACTCAGCCTTTTCTCTTCGACTGAACAAAAGTATATCCTAAACTGATTTCGTCAACCACACTTATCCTACCTGACACAGCCACCATCTTAAGGTCGTCAGACCATCTAGCTAAGTGACTTTACGTTTCAATTTGATGAGTTGCAAAAGTTTCAAATTCATACCAATCTTCATCCAAAACACTTTGAACCCTCTTTTCCGCATCAAGCAATACATCTCAATTAGATCTTACTATCTGTCATCATAACGCCGTAGGGATTCACGCTAATTACATACACTTTAATTTGAAGCTTATCGACCTTCACCTTTAGGATTACAAGAATCATATTTGCTGATAATACCAGTCATGGCTCCAGGGAGGGTAATCTTTTAGCAATCTATTAACTTTTTGAGGTGTTGTTCGTAATTGTTTATTGCATCTATTATACTGACCATTTTGCCTTCATGTACAGTTTAAAGCCTACTTGATTAATGTGTTCGAGTTATGCCTTAAAAAAAAAAAATAATGATGATTTTATTATCAGTCTTTTTCAAAGCAGAAAATATGTGTATTACTTTGTTGTTATTTTTACTATTTGCCAACCTTTGAGCATACTTTGAAATGGAATTAAATGTAAAGGATTCAGTGAAAAGTTGCTGTCAGTTCAAAAGGAATCTTGATGCATAAATACTTCTGGAGATAACATCTTTTGCATCTTTATTACCCGTATATCGATTTCTGTGGGTAATTGAATTAAATACACATTAATTATAAAATTATTGCGCATGCTGTTAGGCCCTACTTTCAATTTTATTCATATAAGTACACATACACATAGTTACTGTAAGGTAGGTCAATAGTCTCAGGACCCTGTTCAAAATGCTTCTCTGGACTGGAAAAATTGCGGTTAACCTAGGGGTAAAATACCATGTAAAACGATTGAGCACTTTTCTGCCCTATACCTCCAGTTACCAAGACTGTAAGAAAAAATTAATATTTTTTTCCCTTATATATTAACTTCAAAGAAAAGTGTGCACAAATTATAGGTTAGAAACAATATTATTGGTATCAGCATTAAGTAAGCTCCAACCAGTTTGGCCAGAAACTGGTGAAAGATTACGTGGACTTCCAAGGTTTAAGTTAAACGACCATTAGGTTTTTGTGTTAACTGCTTTATAATGTGGTGTTAGGACACCTTATTTAAACATAACTAAGATTTTAATGATTCGAGGAATAGTAGCTGTAGGTATATCTAATGTTATACGAGTTTAGTTTAAGCATTTGTGATGAGATCAAATAATACTTTAGCATTAAGAGCCTTTCAAGATTCAATTGAATGTTACGATAATAAGAAGAGTCCAAAATGATTTCCCAAACTAGTAAGTAATTCTAATTTGACATGTTGGTAGTAACTGCGTTTGAAAATTCTCCGAGTCTTCGCCCACTATATTGGTATCCTCCTCAACATCTACTAAAAATGCTATAAACGACCGCATTAAAACGTACCATCACACCTTGGCCCTATTCCGTCCCTTCAAAACACTAAAATCATTCACACATCTCAACAGAATTCAATCGAAACCAATTTTATTGTCTTTTTGTGTCATCATCCCATACTTGGCACTTGCCTCGTCCAGTTGGTTCGCTTGCGTAAGACGAAGTAACGTAAGCTTTTGTAGGATAGTAATGAGGACCTCGTGTACGGTAATTATTTTTAACATGACAGTTATTTTAAATTACGTTTTGAGCTCTGGATGTTCTTTATGATTTGTGTTGTTTTTGGGGTACCCTAGGGCAGTAATTTGTGTTGAGTTGCAAAGCGTAAAGCTCTCTAATTATGGCTGGTATAACGCAAGTAATATTTTGTTGTGATGTACATTGCTTTTCCGATTGTCCGAAGATATAAAGTCATGGGTTATGGCTGTATTTAGAACGATTTCAGTCAGTAACTTAATTTTAGCCAACTATCAGCTCAATATCTTCATCTGCAGTTGGATCAACGTTAAGAAGGTTCTTGTCTTTAGTGTCATGGTTATGGGTAATTTTAAAGTTGTAACTGATGTTTAAAGATAGCTTCTTATATTTTTAATCTTCAATATTGTAATAATTTAATACAAGCATAAACTTAACCATTTTGTACGGTGTCAGATGACTATTAAGATTAGCTACAACAGTGGCTTAAATTAAGAACACAATTACGCTGAGCGGCGACCATTTATAGCACATCCTATAAAGTTGCTGTCAGTAAAAAGAATTCAGATAATCAGTATAAACACTTAGATGCAGAGTTTATTGAAATACCTAAGTTAATGGCGAAGAATGTCGGTAAAGGTTAATAGAGCTATCAAACTAATGCAGGCGTTTGTTGTAAAAGCGAAATCCAACCATAATGATAGGCTTACGTCTTCATTAAATGTTTTTATGACCACCTTTAGCAAGGTTGTTAATTAAATATTATGATTTATATTATTATCTAAAAAAAAATGAGTTAAGCATCATATTATGTATTCAAACAACAGGTTTGTTCAAAAAAAACTTCATGAATCTCTATTTTTGGATAAGTAAGCTTAAATGCCAACTTATTTGTCAACTCACATTTCTTGATGTATGCAGACGATATGAAAATTTATACCACCTGTAAAAACATTTGCGACTGTCGTTATTTACAACAGGACCTTGATAGACTTTATGAATACTGCCTCAAAAATAAACTTTTTCTTAGCCTTCCCAAATGTTACGCAATTTCTTTCACTAAAAATAAAAATCAGATCAAATTTAATTACACTATAAACAATAGAAGTCTTAACGAGGTTCAATCTGTTCGTGACTTGGGTGTTACGCTTGATTCTAGTCTGCATTTTGATACTCATATCGATAATATAGTAAAAAAGGCCTTTCAAATGTATGGAATGGTGATGAGATTTTCAAGTAGCTTTGTGCGACCCTCTACATTCTTAATATTATATAAAACACTGATTCGGTCTCAACTAGAATACGCTGTCCAAATTTGGGATCCTCTATATGATAAGTACAAAGATAGGCTAGAAATTGTTCAGAGAAAGTATTTACGTGCTATGAATTACAGATGTTATCGTTCTAAAGTCTCCTATGAACAATTACTGAAACGATATAATATTCTTAGTTTAGAGTCTAGACGATTTCTTCTGGGAGTAATGATGCTGCATGGAATATGCAATAATAGATTCGATTGCATTCCTCTGTCAAATAGTCTACATTATACAGTACCTAGATCTGTCATGCTTCGTGGGGTACGTGCGCCTCGCCTATTCCACACGAATTCGTGCAGGACTAACGCTGGGGAGCGCGTACCTCTTCGGCGCCTTGTTGATGCGTACAACGCACACTTTATGGAGCTTGACTTATTTACTCTTTCTAAAGATCGCTTCAAGGCAAGAGCAATAGAATTGCTAAATTCATAAGTTTCATTTTCTTCTTCTTCTTTTCTTTTCTTTCTTACTTCTTACTTATCTTTTATGACGGACACGATTTGTCTGTTTTCTTTAACTATTTTTTTTTTTGTGAATTCGTGGACAATGTTGTTGGTTACATGTGTAATAACATAAATATGTGAGATTGTGTATTTGTGTATAAATGTATTTCTAAGTTGTGTTATTTTAAGAATCTTTAGTTAAGCTGGCATGTAACTGTTTTTTGTCCCTAACAAATAAAATAAAATAAAATAAAATGCCATTGATTATTTGAGGTCAATGAGAAATGTAATTAAATTATGTTTTCTGTAAGGATATTCAATTAGTAAAAATACTTATGTTTCAATACAGCATTCATAAGAACTTTGTTTCGCGATGTATCAATAAACCACAAAATACGTAATGATGAAACTTTTCAAATCGTACAGCAATAACATTTAATAACTATACAGGTACAAGAGGATACCTTAACAATAAACGACTCTAACATTTTGCTAAAGAATCTGCAATAAATCAACCGATCAAAATAACCACTTACGATCAATTTTATTAATAAACTTCGGACCATATACGTCACATTGAATCGATTCAGATTCACAATGAAATATGATTCCTGGATATTGTTAATTTCGGTCGTAAATCAAATTGGATGGACTATTTCGGTTGCCTTGACATTTGGGCTATATGTTTGGTTGAGAATTTGTCCTTGCTCCGGTATTTGTCCGGACGGATGGTTTTCGAAAATCCGGGTCAGGTGATGAAACTGAATGTTGTTTCTTAGTTTCCATTTTTGTATTAAGATTACTGTTCGGTTATCTCTTGTGTATCTTCGCTATGTGTATGCGAGATGACGACAGTCTCATGTTTGTGTGATATTAAGGAACTATTATTTATTGTTGCGAGTATTTCTTCTCTAGCTTTGTCTTATCTTGTTATTTAATTATCTTTACTTTTTAATTTATCGGTGTCTACACTTACATTGACATCTATAATTTCAACTTTCATAATTATTATCCATTTTCAATCTTACTGCAAAGTAAAGGATTTTCACACAAAGAATGTAAGGGCCTTGATCAAGGACGGTTGCATCCGCATCATGCATCTCATTAACTTCCTATCTTAATATGGTCATCCTTAATACCTACATTGGTATTTATGACCCTCTCACTACAACGCCTTAACTAACAAACCTAAGGTTTTATAAAATTTATGCGCATATTTGGAGAGTCCGTTGCCCTTTTCCTATTGGCGTCCATAGCTTACGCAAGATCATAACAAAAGCCTTGTATTTTGGGTTTTCCTTTATCTCCCGGATATTATGAAATCTTACTGATGATTTCGCAGAAGCTAACAGTGTTATATCTATAGACTTTTTTAAATCAATAGTTAATCTAGCAATGCATGTCTAGTGATTATTGGGTTTTTACATCAGGGATTTCTCCCCCCCCCTCCAGTACGTCGTACTTAAAGATATCTGGCAAATGTTAGAAGATCTATTCCAGATTCACCTTTGCCTAGAGTCAGATGGGTAGACGATATTGTTGTCATCACGAGAAAATCGTGGTTGAGGATGGTACAGGAGCATGGAGATCAGCACAAACAAAGAGAGACTTATTGGACCGGTTCGTAAACTCCTGCAGTGGATGAAGATGTCGCGTCTGGCTTACGTTTCGAGGAATACAAGCATAATGTTACGTTTGCTCTTGCAAGCTAAACCACAAACAAGGAATAGCAGTGTGGCCTTTGTGACCGTTAGGTAATAGTTTGAACTCGACGTCAACTGACCCGATTGATGAACGATAACGTTTTTGAGGTCAGCTGTCAATCGTAATGTTGCATTATTGTGGTAGAAGCACTTCACATTTTGGATTTGATTAAGAAGTGTGTGTGAATTTTGATTCTGATTAATACCATCAGTATTACCGGAGCTGATAAATAAGAACCTTTATCGCTCATTTTCCTAATTGGGTGTAGGTAGAAGCTAAAGGCTACCTGCTCACATCATTCGCTTATATTTTTGCTTCGTCTACGTTCAGATATTTGGTCACAAACGCGCGCCAGTCTTTCTCATCTCCTGCCTAACCTTTTCCTTAGTATATTGGGGTCAGCTTCCAGTCTAACCAGATGTAATAGTATTTCTTACGCTTGCCTTTCTAATGTTATGAATATATTTTATCTAAAATCAAATGATAACGCTCAGCTTTATATTCCTAGGTAGGTACCACTGAGTATTATTATAATGTCCTTTTTTGTTTGACGTAAACGACGATGGAAATTTTAAAAGCTTCGAAAATAAAAATAATAACAGAATTAAGCAATAAAGAAAACATAACTTCATTAATTAATAGCCTGTTTCTAATATTGCAATTAAGAAGAAGAATCCTGTTCAAGTTCCTGAACTTAAACAAGTTTTGAGAATGTTATTTTAGAAAAACATCTTGTCGTTATTATTATAGTGTTTAAGTCTTGCAATTTATTAAAGTTTGGGATGAACAATCTATATTTATCATAAAATCTGCATTTTTGTCTCTCAGATTGGCCCGTGATCTCAAGGCATACCCGTCATTCCTTACGGTGACTTGATCAAGTTTACAATTAGCTACAGGATATGTATTTTCCCTTGGCCCTATTCCATTACTTCAGTCTTCTGATTGAATTAAAGCCGTAAAATTCCCCACATAAGTGACTCCTGCATGCAAAACTATTGATTTACGATAATAGTCTTTCAAGAAATAAGAAATTGCCAAATTATTTATTTTTAATTAACTCTACGATGCTACCGTGATCGTTGATTTCAAAACGGTGAAGAAAAATGTCGTGAAGAAACTTGCGTGTTCTAGAACAAAATATTCGAAGGAATTAAACATACCTTTACAACCTGCACTCGGTGCTCAGTAATAGGTAGGCATAACCCACTTTGTCTAACGGAGAGGAAGCCTGTGTCCCAAAAGAACGAGCGTTATTAGACGGATTGATCATTAAAGATCATGCCACGATTGTAATCCTTCCTGTCATTGATAAAACTTTTATGGACTTATTATAAGTCCGTAAATGTTACGTACAACATACCATTTATTAGCTCCACCATAAACTTCAAATAGATACTATCTCATCTTACCAAACACAATCGGTCGTATTTAATACAACAACAATATTACAATTCCGTTTTTTATTTGCATTTGGCATTGAGTACAAAATGTAACGTCTCAAACAAAGGAGTCGAATTCCTATCATTATCATTGTGTATGTGTAAAAAAGTGTTCGCATGTTTACCAATTGAATAGACAAACAATTTGTCTATTCAATTGGTGAACATGCGAAGTTTGGGTAAAAAGTACATTTAGTTAATTACTGGTTATTGATAATAATTGGTAGGATGGTACTTTCTTAATTGGTGTCAAGTGTAAACCTTTCAATAATAGCATAGGTGTTGGTAAGTTCGTTGCAACTGCAAATTGCAATTGTCACCTTGATTGAAATGATCATCTGAGCTGTGTCAATTTTATACAACAATGTTCAAACGTAAGCCTATATAATTTATACAATAAAACAGTGACTGTTCCTCAATGTAATGTTATTGGAAGTTCCATTTCATTGGTGTAATTAGTCCTTAATAAGCAAAAATATGAAATGCATTGGTCGAACTTTTCGTATCATTAGACTGTTTTAGCTCAGTAAGTGGGTCACATAAGTCGCTATATCAGTGGCGTACTTTACGTCATCAAAAGTGCAAGTAAACGCTAACACTCCTATGAGCCTCACATGGTAACTATAACTTTGAATCAAACGTTTATAACATCTCCACCCTGTCTAGCCTTTTCCGAAGTTTAAAATATTTAGTTTATTGGAGTTGGCTTCCAAAAGTTTAGAACATAATGCTATAAAAGTTTCGACACAAAATTGTGATACAAAGAACCCAGTCCAACGAATAAAGGTTCTACAAAGATTACCTTAGGAAGCTATCGACCCAGAGCACCTACACCACTCGTCCCGCCCTGTCATCAGACATCCATATCTGGACAGCTAGGTTACTGATGCTCCTACGCATCTACGCATAGATCCGGCCTTCCAATGTCAATGCGATGTCAACTGACTCTATTATAGTTTTGAAATGTTTTGAGATATTTCGTCTGATTCATAATGTTTATGTTTAATTAAACTAGTTGATGCCCACGGCTTCGCCCATGTGGATGTCGGTCAAATTATAATGCTAAAACCTTACTCGAGAATCAATCTATTCATTGGTAAAAACAGCATGAAAATCGGTAGTAGTTTTTGAGTTTATCGCAAACAGACAGACAGACGCGACGGAGGACTTTGTTTTTTAATCTGTGGTGATTATTTTGTGTTTCACATGATGAATGAAATTGACACCCTCGTTGGTCCATTGGTCGCAAATGGGACTGCTGAGCTGAGCAAAAAGAGCTCCACGAGCTCATTCCACCATCTCCCTTCTTCCATCGAGAGACTAGGCGAACTGCAGGTTATCACCCATACCTTGTCGATGTTCCACACATTCGTACGAAGCGTTTTGCTAAGTCTTTCATTATTCGTACAGCTAAGGAGTGGAACACCCTGCCTGCGTCGGTTTTCCCGAGTTCATATAACCCCAATCTATATAAGTCGCGAGTAAATAGGCTTCTTCTGGGTAAGCTCGTTCCATTGTCGACCTCATCTTTGCCCTTAGGGCAAGATTGAGGTCAAGAGTGAGCCCATATAAAATAAAAATAAATAAAAATGTCATTGGGCTTTCCAACAGGAATGTCTCAGTACCAGTCACGGAGTTCGGATCGTTTAGTCCACTCTCGACCCCTCGACCCCCAATAAATAATGTGTCCACTGGACCCCTAACTATAGTTCATACTCGACCCCTGGGGGTCAAAAGTGGATTTTATTTTCCAGCCAAGTTTGAGTTTGCGCTCGACCCCCAAAGTACAGTTACGATGATAAATCATGTCGTTTTTGTGCCCGGTCGATGTCAGTAGGTTCGCACCCTATTACATGGAACTTAAACTTAACTAGCGAAATGTGGGTGTCCTATCAAGTACGCCTCTGACTAAGAGTGATGTTATGTTAATATTCATGAATGGAAATGTTGTAGGTAACTGCAAGTTTAGTCAATTCGACTTCAGTTCTTGTTTAAACCAAAACATGTTTTACATTCATGTTTTTCGTAATTTTTTATTCTTTTCTTGTAAAGAAATAAAACTAAATATGATAAATTAATAATGTTTATCTTTGTCGTTAATTGCCATGTTTTATTTTGACTATTAACAATCTCTTTTTATGGCATCCTTTTATGTGGTTTATCCACCTGTCCATCTTGATAAGTTGTAGTAAGACTTACTGGACCTTTTTATTTTAGTACCATTATTAGCCAATGACAGATGTCATTTTCTTCAGACTTTTATTTTATTTATTTATTGATTTACACATACATTTGTTGTGACAGGTAAGACCCAAGTTAACAAAAGTTTTAGAAGTGTTCCAGTTGAGCTCCTATTTTTTGGGACCCTATGCATTGAGCACCAAAAGTATTCCCATTTGAGCACTAACCAATATTTTAACGTGATGCTCAAAGGGAAATTGAGCATTGTGCCCCAAGCAATTACCTAAATTGATTGGTGCTCAATTTCAAGACATTGCAAACAATTTTTTTTTTTTAGGGGTTGTGAATCCATCAAATGACTCCACTCGCTCTGGGCAGAGCGGTAGGGAGTGTCAAACTTCTACTGACAAAAAACCACCCATGTTCCTTCTTAACCCTTTCTGCCAAACAACCCGCATGCACATTGCAAACCATCACTTAAATAATAAATAACTAATTAATACATCCGAAGGTCCATCGACCCCATAAAAGAAAACATAATTTATTAAATCATCTCGTACACTACCTTTGGTCACCAAGGTTACCGTTTATGGCCACAATTAGTTCCACAGGTGGGCAGAGATGCCACTTATTAAACATTTATGAGTAAATTGGAACAGGTTTTATAATAATTTTATCTTGTTGTGTAAGTGCCGAAAGGTGAGGTCAGTGGAGTTAAGGGACTTTTTTTTAAAGATGAATAAGAAGTGCAGACAGCATATCAACCAATTTTCCCAATCAACCTTGAACCTAGTCTGACCCCGTCGGGGCTGAAGGTTGTTCGAAGAAGATACCACGGCCTCGGCACAAAGGGCTGAGAATGAACATGGGTGGTTTTTAGCCAGTCAAGTCAAGTCTGACACTCCCTACCGATAAGCCCTGAGCGGGAGGAGTCATTTGATGATTTACAATCGCCCAAAAGGACCTTGTCTGACTACCAGTCTTACCAATGGGTATCATTTTAGTACGACACTAACTGGGTTGTGGAGGTCAGATGGCAGTTGCTCCATGTAAAATACTGGTATTCAGCTGCTTCCCGTTAGACTGGATGCCAACCCAAACATCGTTGGGAAAAGGCTAGGCAAATGATGAACCTTGAACTTAGTAGCGATAAAGTTGAAATTTGATTGACTAAATTTGACAGGCTGTAGTACCTTGATGTTCAGGCGTCTGTACTAATGAATGTAATTATGTATATACGCGAATTAATTAGTGTGGGAAGGACCAGTGACTTGTGGAACAAAAACATTATGAAATCAGAAATGACCGTATTAGGAAAATGTAAACCTACTGTAAAAATGACTGTATTATGACAATTAAGCTCATAAGAATCTCAGCCCAGACAGTTCTGAGAAAGCTCACGGAAGGAGACTTTGCGTAAATATTGATTTATTTTTGAGCTCTTGAGTAACGATTATACTGTGTCAGAAGGAAATCTTAGGAACTGACAGTGTGGTTCTCCAGTAAGAGTGTTATGACATACATCACGCCTGTAATCCATTAAGGGAGAGAGAGAGATAATAATATGTAGGTACCTAATAGTACAAACACTTTCGGCAGTTATCTTCAAATGTCATATGTATATCGTCGTTGATAGTCCAAATCCGCGTAACTAACATTGTCAAATACCGCGTAGGTATGTACAGTCTGGGCCCAGCAAAAACTTCTAAAGTGTGTAGCTACTCCATTTTTTGATCGATTTTATAACTTTTTTTACACATCGTATTATTTCTTTTAGTTCTTTAAAATAACATAAAATTTTCATACATTTTTGATATTTTCAAATACCCAATTCATTTAGAGTCGGCGCAGCATGTCTTTTCATTCAAAATTCTCTATTACTCGTAATGTCATCAGACACTTCTTTCTTGCCATATTAGCCCTTGCACAGTCCATTTATCGTTTTTTAGTCCTTCTACTCTTAAAGCCATCCACACGAATACTCCAAACTTCCCTCATGACATATTCCTCGCGGATAAGATTCGACCGAAGACGAGCATCTCGTCTATAAAGTATAAAGTCCCGGATATAAAGAAAAGTTTTTTACTAAAAGAGACAAAAAAAGCAAGTTATCACTAACGTCACCGTATTCGACAGTTTATTAATCAATTTAAAATAAGAATAAAATTATTAGTCATTTCTAACAAAAACCGGTTAACTTTAGTGTATAATATTGTATTGTTTACATAACTTGAATTAATTTGTAGTTGGAAAACGAGTACAAAACTGTAATTTATACTTTGTAAGACATTAATTAAATCCCGCATTTATCCTATCTGCCTCCAAAACAATAGTAAACAGGCATCTTCTGGAACAGCTCGTTATAGACTTCATCCATCGGTTTCCATCAGACGTGATCCAGGTCAAAAGCCATCCATTTTGCAGAAAAAGAAAGATATTTCGAATCTCTGTGTTGCTGATGTCAAGGTGAAGTATCAATAAATTAACATCAACATCGTTATCCCAAGATATTACGGGTCCATGCAGCGGGTTTTTTTCATACGTTCAATAGTCATTCATTCTAGCCATAATCATCTTTCATAGGTAGTCATCAACATCATCATTTCAACCTAAAGAGGTCTACCGAGGCCTCCTTCTAGTGTCGCCCCCATTAACCAGTCCCGAGCGTCTCGCATCCAGCAGATCCCCGCAACCCTTACCAGGTCAACACAGAGTAAAGTAAATATAAGAAAATCGTACAATTTTATGTAGCTTGATCTTAGATTTGAGTAAACACACACGTGTCTTACATTTAATAAACAAGGTCTAAAATTGCGCAACACAGAATTATGCGCAACCACGCCAGTAACATTACCTTCGATATTGGTGATTCGCAAACTTGACCATTGTGACCCTCAGATGAACGTAAGACGTTATAATAGGATTACATACGTGCATATCACTATTGTGTTCTTGAAATATTCAGTGTGGGTGTGTTTACTAGGAAATCCTATGTAGGCATCAAATCACTACATTTTATACCTGCAACAAAGTCTTCCGCCGCGTCTTTCTGTCTGTCTGTTCGCGATAAACTCAAAAACTACTGCACCGATTTTCAAGTTGTTTTCACCAATGGATAGAGTGGTTCTCGAGGAAGGTTTTAGTACCTAGTTAACTCCCGGAGGCACTGCCGAAGGTTTTTAAAGAGAAACGACAGGAGTCTGGTCGCGAAGACGTTTAATTCCAGACTAACTGGCTTTAAAAAAAAAAAAAAACTAATACAATGCCACATTATAACAATGCCTTATTCAGTTCTAAATCCTTATCTCTACGAAATGCGCGTCGCCGGGTGTTAGACTAAACATCGGCGCTACTATGAATGCGCAAGGCGAGTATCAACTAGCACGATGTTACAATGTTAGGTGCTGATACAGCATACATCACAACATATATGTTGACTGACATACACGTGGGCGAAGCCGCGGGCATTAGCTAGTTAAAAGTAATAATATTCTTATTTAAACCCAAACTGAAGTTATAAAATGACGTATAAGGTATAACATAACATAACTTCGCGCTCTTAATCCGCGAAGGGATAGACAAGCGTGCCACACTATTCCCAAACCACTACAGTTCGTGAGCGGCGACTACCAACTCAACGAAGTTCCACAGAAACAATTTGATTGTCTTGAAAAGGATTGGCAGAGGTGTACCTGTTAGGACACCCACATTTCGCCAATTTTGTATAAGTCCCATGTAATAGGGGGCGAAGTTACTACTACCAACTGGGAACAAATCCAAACTCAGTGGCTGCTACTGACAAATCCCTGATAGAAAATCCCAAAATAATGACGAAAGAAATCTTAATAGTCCAAGTTTTCAGTAACATTTTTATACTTAATGACGTAAGTATAAAAATGTTACTGAAAACTTGGACTATTATGATTTCTAGAAAGATTCTTTCTTCACGAAATCAATCAATAAACAACAATCAAATAAAGAATAGGTAAAAGGTATCTAAATAGTAGTTAGATAGTTCTTTTTAGTTCTTTTCAGAACTAATGAACAACAGTATCATAATATTTTTTTTTAAACATAAATAACATCCTCAAATTTATTAATTTACATAGCAGTAGTTTTATTATAAATGGTAATGCGTTAGTAATTTCATAAAGTGATTCATTGACTGTTACTACCTGTGAGGGCAGTGAACTTTTTCACATAATTATGTTGAAATTAATTACGTAGTTTAGATTAATTTTAACAACATAGGTTTCTTAGAAAATTTTCCATGGTTTGTTTTAAAAAAAAGTAGTTAAAAAACCAAAAAACCCGACTGAAAAAACTGAAAAACGAAAAACAAGCACATTTTAAATTAAACAAAATTTGGAAGCGGGCGGGGTTCTATTTTATTTAGTTCTATTTTTTTCATTTCTTAATTTAATATTCAAATGAACCCCACCCGCTTCCAAGTTTTGTTTAATTTAAAATGTGCTTGTTTTTCGTTTTTCAGTTTTTTCAGTCGGGTTTTTTGGTTTTTTAACTACTTTTTTTATTTCCAACTTTTTAGTTCTTTTGTGTTTGTTCTTTCATTGGTCGCGTAAAATTCTTCGCAGATGATTTAACTTTAGTGCTTGTTTATAGGATTTATCACTTTGAATTTTTTTAAACATATAAGTGTTATATATTTTTGTAATCTCCATTTAAAACCCTTTATTTTGATACCCTACTCGATGGTATTGGAAAAATTTTTTTTTTTAACTACGCGTTTTGGCACCCAAAATCCACAATTTTTCTTTGTTTTTTAATTTTAATGTAGCCTATAACACTCGCGCCATCAAGGCAAATCTAACGACGTATATTTCATTAAAATCCCTTCATCCGTTTAGGAGTTATGAGGGAACAAAGAAACGGACATACATACATACATACACGTCAAATACATAACCCTCCTTTTGGGCTTCGCCGCAGTCGGGTTAAAAAGCGTACAATACGAATTTTATTAACTCTTATTTTTTTTGTGACTGCCTCTTTGGTCGAATGGTCGCAAGCAGGACTTTTGAGCATGACGTCCTATAGGTTGGATTCCCGGATGGAGTAAAGTCTGATTGGATTTTGGTTGGGAGTCTTCATAGTCTATTTGGCCTGTTGGTCTAGTGGTTAGTGACCCTAACTGCTATGCCGGAGGTCGTGGGTTCGATTCCCACCCAGGACAAATGTTTGTGTGATGAGCACGATCATTTGTTCTGTGTCTGGGTGTAATTTATCTATAATATGTATGTATTTAGAAATATATAAGTATGTTTATCAGTTGTCTAGTACCCATAACACAAGCTCTGCTTAGCTTGGGACTAGATGGTGTTGTGTGATAGTTGTGGAATATTATTATTATTATTTGTGCCCGGTTGCAGCAATAGGCTCGCCCCTTACTACATAGGGGTTGAAAAATAACCGGCTATATGTGGGTATAGGTACCTACGATCTACACCTTTGCCTAAACCTTCTGGGATTACAGGCATGATGTTATGTTATATTTTGTTTCCTACTGTTATGTTACCAGTTCTGTAAAACTTGATTGCTTAGCAACTACCTTACCCAAGCAATCAAGTTTTAAGAAACTCTTTTTAATTTATTTTTGTCTGGCATATGAATGAAAAAGTGTACCTAAAATGAAGTCAAGACATAGAAGTAATTTTTGTTAGTTAGTGCCTATAGGCTAATGACATTGTTGAGCGAAAAAACCGGTGCTTCATCTCTCGCAATGCCGGAATAGGTTTTACAAAATGGTTTATTAAATACATTGATTGATTTACGTATTTTATTTTTCTTTAATACAAAAGCAAAGGAGAAAAGAAAGGAGAGCATTGGTAGCCCAGTGGTCGTGGACTCGTGGCCCCGACTTACGAACAGTCGTGGGTTTCAAACCAGGCAGGCGCATTTTTTTGTATATTTTTTTTCATCACCACTGCTCATAAAACAGTAAAGGAAAACATCGTGAGGAAACCGGCTGTCGGATGTCTTAGAACCAAAAAAATCGAAGACATGTGTCATCTACTAACCCACACTAGGCACGCGTGGTGGATTAATAGCCCATCCCTCTCCTAGAGAGGAAGCCTGAGTCCCTGCAGTGGGAACATTATAGGCTGCTGATGATGATGATTTTACTTTATTATACAAAATCAAATAACGACGACGTAGCATGTAAATAATATTGGCATGTTTACAACAGATAAAAACAATATAGGTAACGTAAGTATGTGCAATAACATCACTTCCACTTGTCCCCGGCATTCCGCGTGGGAGGATTAAGTATCGAGCCTACCAAATTCTTACGTCTTATTATGGTTGTTGGGTCATTTATATTAATCGGACACTTCATTTAAGATGCGCCTTTTATTTAATAAAATCTTTGGTTCAAGAAAAACATGTAGAGTCCCTAACTTCATCACCGCAATAATAAGAATATCTAGGTTCCCTGGAACCTAGAAACCTGGTTAATACTGATTATAAAAGAATTTAAATTAAGTTTAAATTTCATGAAACTTTTTAACCTTTTTCTTGGCTACTTGTGACGATCAAAGAAAAGTATTATAACATAACATCACACCTGTAATACTAGAAGGGTTGTGCAGAGTCTACTCATAAGTACACCCTCATTTAGTCAGTCATGTTTTTAAGTCCCATGTTATAGGCGGTGAGCCTATTGCCACCACCTGGGCACGAATACAGACTTCGTAGCTTCCACTGAGAAATTCTTGATCGAAAAACCCAAAAACATTTTGCCCGACCAGGGAAACGAACTCAGTACCTCAATCACACCAGTCACGCTTGAGACTACTAGACCAAAGAGGCAGCAAAGAATAAAAGGCAGCAAAAAATATTATGTAAAGCCTATATATTCCACGTGTACCCCATAAAATAGGGATTTCTCAAATTGCCATGCGGTAAGACCAAAGTAACGCCTTATTTAAACTTTACGACTACTTGAGACAATTTAAGCCACTGGTATTTACGATCCCTCCACTAATTAGTACCAAATACATAAAGCTATGAAAGTTCAAGGTTTTAACATCAATATTCAAATCATTAATTTCTCACTATCTTTTTTGCACAAATGCCTATGACGTAAGCGATGAAAAGAAACCAAACAATCATGAACATTAAGAACTTGATCATAGAGTTTCTTCTAGCTTGTACGCAAACTTGTACTTCCGCGAAGACGACACTTCAGGCCACCTTTGACATATTTGCTCAATAATTGACATTGAAAATTCAAGTTTATTTGCGCTTCTGTTAATCATTTTCGCTTGCATTATAGACTTTATGCTGTAAGCACTACAAGCGTTTGTGTTTTTCGCTACGTAAATCGATAAATGTTTTTATCGATTAAATTACAATTTAAAGGAGGATGTCCTGGTCGAACAGATTACATGAAAATCCGTGTTTTTATATTTGCTTAATTGAGAATTCCCAACAAAAAACTATATCCTTGTCTATCTATATTAGGAATTTAAGAATTAAAAAGTTGCGGTTAATAGCCTTTTAGGGTATCCGGCTAAACGGTTAGGTATTTGCAAAATTAGTGTTCATCAAAGCTACAATTAGTTATGAGGTATCCATTACAATTTGATGCTATATAGGTGTGCCAACGTACAATTAACAAGAAGACTAAAGTATATAATTGATTATGTTGGTAATGAGTCTAGAGTTTTTACCAAAGTTAAATTGGGTATAATGGACTGCAGAGAATATCATTTTTATGATGAAATTAAAGAGCAGGTTAGTATAACTCTTTTTACCTTTGTACAAATTTTACAATATAAATGGGAAAGTAACTTGGTCTGTCTGTCACCATTTCAGGGCTTGACGACTAAGAGGATTACAATGAAATTTATCACACAGATAGATTATGAACTGGTTTAGGACATTTATTATACTTTTTACCGAAATAGATCGTAGCATTATTTCCGGCCTTACGACTCCAGAATCCAGATTACACATCTGCCTAACCCTTTTTTTTTTTGGTGGGTGGAAAATCATCAAATGACCCCCTCCGCTCTTGGGCAGAGCGAAGGGGAGTGTCAGACTTCTACTGACTAAAAACCGAACCCATGTTCCTTCTTTGCCCTTGCGCCGAGGCCACGTCATCTAGTACAAAAATCCGCGGCCCCGACGGGATCTGCCTAACCCTTCAGGGGTTATAGGCGTAATGTAATGTTATTTCCAGCGTCCACGTGGGTAAAACCGCGAGGAAAAGTAAGTAATCACTTTATATAGTGTAGTGTATACCGTCGTATAATGAACGGTCAAACCAAAACAATATGTGTGAAGTAATTTTTTAAACTTTTGTTTTTGCCTTTTGTGTTCTGGTTTTTTTCTCATAGCGTTTTGGAGCAAAATAATATATGTTATGAGGTTAAGGATATCCAAGAGTAAATTATCTGGATTCTGAATTTTAAAGAAACATATTAATGATTTGTTTGAAATATTTAGTTTTTTTTTATTATTTTCCTGTAGTTCGTTGACACCTGGGTAAATGAGATATTGAATTTTTTGAATTATTGTGCTTTTACACACACACACTACCCCGGTTTTTCGACGTGATAAAGTTATACAAGAAAAACATCGAAAAAATAACGTATTATGACGGCTGTCACTTTCAGGTTACATACGTCCAAAAATACCTCGAAACCGAATATTAATGTAATAAGGGTTACATAATAATGAATCACGTGATAACGGGTTACCGTGACACAATCGGTAAATAAACGTCTGTCATTTATTTTGACCCGATGTGTAATATTGAAACTTAAACCGATTGCAGGTTTTGAAGAAAAAAATAAACTAGTTCACTGATTTTTGTCTTTAATCAAGATTATAACATTTTTAAGTAATGGAGAAGTTAGTTACTTGAAATATTTTTTCGTTTCCATAGTCAGTTTTTAACTGACTTCAAAAAGGTGTTCAATTCGGTTTTTTATGTTCGTGACGTCATAACCCCGTCATTTATGTGCCGACTTAAATAGTCCTTAATAACTTCAAGTGAAAATGTAAAATTGATTCATGACAATAAAACCGACTTATGGAAAGTAGTGAATTCTGTTCATAGAAACTACAAGAGCAATGTATGATTTATAACGAAGATTCCCAAGGAAGGGTAAGTTGCTTTACCGACCTTTAAGCCAAAGTTATAAATTCTCATGTCCCTGTAATTTCACCGATTCAACCTATTCAAAATGTGCAAAATTACATTATTACCAAATACGTGTCTGACCTATCAGGTTTTCATAGGATTGCAAAATGAGAGGTAGCCATTATACTTTAAGAACACAATCAAGTCGTCAATTTTCCATACTCCCCTTCGCTCTGCCCAAGAGCGGGGGGGGGGTCATTTGATGATTTTCCATCCAACAAAAAAAAAAAAAAAAAAAAAAAGGAGGAAACTTAACACCTAATATAGAAATAGCAGACATACATGCTTGGGTGAACAGTTTTCAATTTTGTGACTCAGGTATTTCCTTCACTCCATCATGAAAATTCTATTTTATTTATGAATTAAGGTAGCTTATAACTTATAAGAAACCAAAAAACTATGGATATACTGTCTGAAGGATGTTATAGCTAGAAAAGAAGTTCTGGTGAAATGACGACTAATAAGTAGAGAACTGTACTCCATTTACCATAAGATTAGAATTTTAAGTAAACCGTTTTTACAGTCCGTTCAACCGATTGTGAACTCTATTACGTTAACAGCAAGACAAAATGCAGCTGCAGTAAACAGTCGGTATTGTAACATTCTTTTTGCTTTTAATGCCATCCTTATGCCTACGGGATAGAAGTCAAAATCGGTTGAACGGACTGTAAAAACGGTCAACTTAAAATTATAATCTTATACGGCCTTATTAAAAAAAAATAAGTTACACCTGGTTTAACTTACGCTTGGTTTATCTCGCATGCCGTCTCACTTCAAAAATATTCAAAAGAAAGTGACGGCATGCGAGATAAACCAAGCGTAAGTTAAGCCAGGTTTAACTTTTTTTTATTATTAAGGGGGTTAATGAATGGTGGATATGGAAGGGAAAGACATACTGCGCTCAACCAAATAAATTGGGTTATGTTAGGAGAATGATAAAGTAGATTTATATCGTATCATTTTATAAGAATTTGGAGAAATAACCCTCTATTGGTACCAAAAAATTTATTTAGATTAAACTGCTAAAAGAATTTGAATAAATATATAAACATCGAAAAAGAAGCCAGTCTCTGGAAACAATTTTCCAGAGACTGGCTTCTTTTTCGATGTTTTTATATTTAAAGCCAATTTATACAATAGCCATATTAGTTAAGGCTTAGACTTAGGCTAATTAGGCTTAAGGCTTATTAGTTAAAGTTTTGATAATTTAGTTATTAGATTGTAGTTTAACTTTGTTACTTAACCGTTTCTTAATTGTTTATCCGTCTGAAATGACGATTATTTTTAAGTACATAATTCTTAAAGCCTTCCTTTAATTTATTTTGAAGCAATAGTCTATATAAATAAAGAGAGAAGTCCTGACTGACTGACTGACTGACTGACTGACTGACTCATCAACGCCCAGCCCAAACCCTTGGACCTAGAAAGCTGAAATTTTGCACAGAGGTTCCCTTTATAATGTAGACAAGGAATAAGGAAGGATTTTTCGAAATTCAACCCCTAAGGGAGTTAAATAGGGGATGAAAGTTTATATGGAAAATCGTCATTTTCACGCGGGCGAAGCCGCTGGCAAAAGCTAGTAATAAATAAAGTTGTAAAAGATTTAATCAGTCAAGTAAAATTCCTCACTCAAGACTGAAAACATGATTTAAGTTATGTTATGTACATACACGTATTATTGTAAGTAGGAAATATCTTCGAAGTTAATTAAGATGTTAAAGACATTGCAGAATAATTTATGTAGAACTTAAATTACACACCATCAATTAAGTTTTACTTGTTGTAAATAGAAGGTATGCTTTTAAGTAAATACCTTTCATAATATTGAAATAAGTATTCTTTATATAATTTTCATTAGATGTCTGTATTATTTTCCATTATAAAGGAAATACAAAGATACGACGAACGATTTATTTTATAAGTGTAAAATCATAATATTTTTTTTTCATCCAAAATATCTCTCAATCTAGATTACAACACCAATTAACCAATACTTCAGTTACATAAAAAAGTTTAAGAAAAACTTTACTTAAAACAAGTCTTGTCGAGTTTGAGACATACTTCGAAAATACTTCGAACCTTCCGCTTTTGTGCATAACTGCCAATCAGAGTTTCATAACATGTCAAAGGCACGCTACTGGTTTGCGACTTGCGCCACATAAGGGTACAGTCATGCACGATGGTGTTACCAAAATCCATTTTCAAAAATATGTATATATTTTTGCGACTATATATTTATTTATGCAAGGTAGCTTCACAGCTTACAGTAAAATAACTTAAAATTAAACAAAACAATACGCCAATTACGAAGTAAATTAATTTGTAAAACATAATTAATTAAAAAGAGATTCAAGAAGATGGGTAAGGAATCTTAAGGATAACATAACATAACATAACAACTATTTTCTCAAAGAGTTAAACAGAGGTAACCTATTAGTTCACCCAAAGTTCATTAGTCATAAGTGTAGGGGCGAGCCTCTTGAATACCCATAAAAATAATAACTATAAACGACGCGTGCCAATAATTCACGTAAGAATTTTTTAATAGGCATTAGGTACGGTCATCATTTATAGTGTCTGGAGGCACAATAATAATTAAAAAATCTAGTTATGGCTAAATTCAATTATTTTTTTACAAACTAAATAATATACAAAAACTAGCAAAAAAAGAAACAATGCTGTTTTGCGAGAAGTCAATTAGAAGGAGGATTATTATAATTTTAGCGTTACGAATTAAAAGGTCTAGGTCCCATAATAAGCTTATTTTGAAATATCAAATAAGGTGAAGATAATCAAATCACGATTTAAAAACCACCACTTATTAACCCAAATTGCCATTTAAGAAACATCAATTAATAATTTCCAACGAATTATTCTTTTTGTAATAGGTCAACGTTCTAGAGAAATCTATTCAAATATTAATATTCTCAAACGTCTGTAGAATCCAAAGAAGTAGCCAAAGTACTTAATTTTTCACCAGAAACCTACATAGACTGCATCCTTCATTTAGGGCTGACTTGACCGTTGAAACTGAACGCAATCAACACTACTAAAAAAACCATCCCTATCGCATTATTGGGACAGAATGTCGACACTGACACTTTTGAACACGATATAAATGTACTGATTGCGTTGACTTTCATAGGAGAAATTCGCCCTTAGCGATAATCGACTCGTAAACAATTCCGGTCACTTGTGAACCCGAGCGTACGCTGTTGGTACCTGTCAAGTGGCTAAACAAAGCGAACAACACAAAACTATCTGTCGTTGCATCTCCTACACTAGGACGCGTTGTGCGTACATTGCTTAGCGTGAGACTGAAGTCATAAGCGACAGCGTTTTGATAATGATTCCTCCTGACCATTGTCGGTCACGGTGGCGAATCTTAGAGAAGATTAGCCATCGGCACGGGACATAATAATACATATTGTAGCGCATATGTGTATATAACTAAGAACATAGGTGACAGAACAGTATTTTTGTAAAACAAGTTGTCCCTTGTAACTCAATCGCCGTTTACCGTACAAAATACGTGGTACAAAAATTGTACCTAAGAGATTTCTTGATAGATATTAAAATATAATGTCAATACTCAATGATTTTTTGTCATATTCCCCATAATGCAATAATCTTACTTACAAGTTTTAACAGTCTAAGTTATGCTGACTAAAACCATTATTTATTGCGGCGCCTAAACATTGTGTAATCAAAACAAACCTTCAACTAGAAAATAATAGACTAATAACTAATTCATATTTGTTCTTAAAATACTATTTATTTATGATAAATTATTTTGTAAACACGTGGCATTGGTGTACAACTGTTTGTTTATTAATTTTTAACATACAATGACCTTTGCCTGACGTTTGCAGTAGTGTTAACATGATTTATATCGATAATCTTCTCATTTGTCTTGTCTTAATGCTTGTATGCTTCTCTGAGGTCACGGATATTAAACTAAGATCAGGCAGGATTTATTTGATTATGATTTTTGATTTGTATTGACTGCCAATCATTTAAATGTTAGGTAGGTGAACTGATGATAAGTTGCACATCTTATATCTTCTACGATGGACATTAATTTAATCTTTTTTTTTACCATGGGAATCAGAATATCGGGAAATCCTTTGTTGTGCATAGATAGGGACTGAATATGGACCAGCTGTGGACACTGTACACTAACAAATACTTCAGTATAGTATCTCTTGTGTCCGGCTCCCCGATTTTTTTGTGCCCGCAATTTTACCAAAACTTCACCCACTATATATTACAAAACCGCTATAACTTAATCACTTGAACCACAAACAACCTCAGAGAAGTAACAAACGTACGCAACATTCCTCAAGTCCTATTGTTTATGAAAATATTTGCTGAAAAAAATAATGTTTTGTTCTATCAACAATGAAGGATATTTAGATTACATGTCATTGTTTATTAGGCAGTAGGTTTCGGTAACACCTGTGTTAAATAAGATAAGGAACATGAAATACGATAGAAGTTGTACAATTTAATGTGGAGGGATGGGAAATGTGGGTAATGCTGACCAGTATACTCTAGTTTAAGAGGAGAAGAGGGTAAAGCGAGATCATAACAGCTAGAATGTTTTTAGGGAAATGGCAGTTATATATTAAGAGGCTAAACTGATAAATATTGTGTTTCCTAAACAAGTGCATCATTTCTGGATGACTTGTCATAAACTGGTCGTGTGAGTGCCAGTGAGATACATATCGACGCTTGAAGGGCTTTTAAAATTATCAAGCGACATTCACTCAGTATTCTCATCTTAACTTTTTAAAGCTAAATTCCCTTGCCCAGACAATGTCGCTTAAAAAATTTTGCCTTTCAAGCATTGATATAAAAATATTTACTGAAAAAAAAATTATGTTGTCATCGTTTGAACTTAATATCCTGAACTCAATCGACCTAATGTGTATAAAATAACTGGCGAGATGAGGGTGTACTATTAGGTACTCCTCTGCATAACCTTTCGGGAATTACAGCCGTCATGTTATTTTGTTATGTTTCTGATGTTTATGATTTTGATCTATAAGTCGTTAACACGCAGTGACTTTGTGTTGAGGTGCGTGTTTAAATATTTACTTAGAGTTAAAGCACTAAACCTACATATTAATAGCTTATTGATGCACATTCCGTAGGTGTTATGCTTAGCCCATTCAATTCGATTGCTTTGCGGTTATTTTATTGCGTAAAGTCTAGAGAACTTTGTGTGTCTTACTTTTCGATAAGAGCATTGAGGTTTCATTTGGTATATAAATCGCCTTTATAATCATAATCACAAAAACATTACAACTATAACGCCTTAATTTTAATCCTAATTCAGGATGTTCCAATATAAGAAACAAGAAAGAAAAAACAACGATTACAAATAACAACAATTAATTAAACGTTTTAATTTTTCATAATGAGCCACCAGCCTTAACAGAATGACAAACACGCGATAATAAGCGAAGCCTAATTGCTGACCACTGTTTATCCGATAATTACAAGTTATTTACTTCTCTTCGTAACAAGAAGAAAATATATAATAAAACCTTTTATAGCTACATCATTACTTAAATAATGTTTTAATTAATACATTCTTGAGTGACCAATGACAAGTTTGCGTAACACACAACCTTGGCGTGTGCTTTGATATTTAAATATACAAATATTAACGGCTTCTTCTTCAAATTGTGGAAACTGGTGGGTCGTGAAGAATTTTAAAGTGGCGGTTTAACTAAAAAGAAAATACCTACTCTATGTTTTATATGATGTCATTATCGTAATTTTTCCGCCCAAAGATAGAAAGAAAGATCTAAAATGAACGTGGACGAGGCAAAAGGAGTATGTTAGAATTGTAGCTGGTGACGTTCTGTGGTTTCTACCTACCCCCGAGTACGTATACCTTGTTTGAAGATTACTACTACGAAGAGTACCTACTATTGAGCTTCTGTATTATGATTTTCCTCTGAACCCTTGTAAAGTAGCTTGATTTTTGTCTAGTTTTTTAAGTGCACTTGCATTGTACTTGTCTCGCATTATAAAAGTCAACTAGTTTGAATCAAACATATGAAATAATGTGACAACTTAAAAGTATATAATTATGTATAATCGTCTGATTAGTAAATAATGCAAGACACCAGTCGAGTCTCAGTTAGCATTGCAGATTTTACAGGCCTATCAATAAAATCAACATTTTCTACGAGATTACAGGAGCAGTCGGTATATTTATGTAAACGACGCATCGTTTACGTAAGGCAGAACCTTGGCATGTGGGCATTATTTGAATATACAAATATTAAACGTGATATTGTTCGATCGATTTTAAAAATTCCTTTGTCCAAACAATGGTTTTATTTGACCTGATATTTTGAAACCGGTTTATTTACATATTGTTTAGGAAAATATAGCATAATAAATATGCAGGATGTCAGTTCTTTCCGCTTTGCATTGATAAATATATAGATGCCATAATAACATAGATTACAAATACATTAAGGCCTATGACCATGAAGATATGGAACAGTTGTGTCACAAAATGACTAAGTTAGTCTTCTTTTATGTGGTGCAACGGTGATTAAGGCAGTTTTCGAATAGTGGCCAAGGCAAGGACGAGGAGCCTCATTTAATGGGCTTCTGCGTCATCATAATCATAGCATGACAATAATAGCAAGGTGTGATAACCTGGATTAGGACAACAAGTTACTTACTACTCGTTTTCAAGTTACTGTAAATGTATATTTTGAATAACAAAAAATTCAAACATTCACAACGCTTAGCTTTAGAGTATTTTTAGTAGGTGGAAACTTGTAATGATTTATATTTATATCTGTATTTAGTTTTACTTTTATAAAAAAAAAAAAATATTTTAGATTGCAGTTTATGTATGATTTGTAAAGCTTGTATTTTTGTAATATGTATTCTGTGGAAAATGTTGTTGGTAACACATTTGCTCATACTTGTATTATTGTTATTTTATATTTATGTAATGTGTCACTGTTTGTTTTCCCCAATAAATAAAATAAAATAAAACATAATTTTATACATACATACGGTATTTTTTTTATCCGGTATGTACCATGTAATATACAAATATTATAGTTTATAAGGATATAGGGGCAAGTTTCGGAACTATTCAGATTTAAAAAATGTTTTTCGTGGGCATCCAAAAAAATTCCGAGTATACAGGCCGATTTTATGGGATAAATACCAAAGCCAGTTTATCATAAAGATAACATCTACAACAATTCAAAGTAGCATTGTTTATTCGCCTAACGTCAAAGGAGGTCCCCGCGCCATCTGCCATTTCAAAAATCCAATAATGATGTACCAACAAGAAAAGTTCCCACTGACAGCTTCCTCTTAATCGAACAAGCAGATCTCAGAACATCTCTCAATACGAAATGTGTCGGTAACATTTGAAGTTACATTCGGTAAACTTTACCGTACTATACGTTACGTATCGGGTTAAAGATCACTGCACAAGTACATGCCGCTAACATATCGATTTAAGAATCGCTTAAGTAACATTTTCTGTAGATTTTTTTTCTAGTGCCATTTATAAATTCAAACAATTCTTACTGTAATTTTATTCGATAGTGATTTATTTGTTTCAACAAAGGCTAGACAGTTACACAGTTATTGGCGTTAAAATATACGCATGTTATAAAAACGCCGCCGTTTCAAAGTCACGGCGGACGGAACTTGTAGTAATTAATCCTTAGAATGATGGTAGATATAAATCACTTATAGTGTTAATATTTTAGCACCAGCATTAACGAAGCCACATTAAGACTAAAAATCTTGATTACTGTTGGGAAAAAACAATATTTTATGTTAAAATATTGTTTTTTCGCAACACAAAAGGTTTTTGATCTCATATGCAGACAATCTGTAAAATCTCGAAATGTTCACAAAACAGCTGGAACATAGATGTAATGTTCTATTTTCAATCATAAAAGATGAATATAAATAAATTGGAAAAGTGCTAATATATGCTTATATTCCAGTTACCGCCGCCGCCGGTCGAATCTGTCGTTCGACGTGACCTTTGCGCGGCGGCCTTCTGCGTTGCGTAACTTTGTCCTCCGATGCAAGCGCATCTTTGTAGCTTCACTATTTTACTTGAAACGACGTCGCACCCTAATTATTAGTTACTTTTATTCAATTAGCTACGATTTTGTGGGCTTGCTGGTTTTGTATCACGTTTTCTTAGATTTTACAAGTTCGCAATTGTTGGAACTGAGTCACAGTAAAATTAAACAATGTAAAATCAATTGGGACTTTCTTTAAGTTTTTAGAGGACAGTTGTTATCTTAACATAATGTTAATTATTGTGTTTCGAGAAATAATAAAATCAATCCATACGTTGTAATTTTCTTAAACATTTGATAAGGATCTACATATCTCCCTAAAATACAACCCAAAAAAAAAAATCACTGCATAAACCTACGGCAATAACACGCGTGATGTTGTGCTTAATGGATTTAAGTTGACCAATAAGCCGAACACTTGACTATGAGGTCACCTAGGTCACCTAGTCAACATTTTGTAATCACTCTATGAACCTACTTCCACGATCAAAACAAGTAAATCGAATAAAGCTAATCATTTTTTATGCACTAAAGTAAATACCTAAGCAAGAAGTTTTACATAATAATAAATCAATTATTACGTACCTGCGAACACTATTATTTGTGAACATTATGACATAGATTAGGAATGTATTATGCTTATGACATTTGGCATAAGACGAATCGAATGCTAATTTAAAAGTTCTAGGGAAAAATTGTTTCGAAACTGTCACAGTTTCGCACTCATCGATTTTTTAATCTAATTTATTGGCAACAATTGCGAAAAACTTAGTGGAATCTGCTAGAGGCATTGAAAGATGTAAAATAGAAGATGTGTTCATTTAAATTATAATAAAATTAACGAGCTGGAAAAGTGGAAACAATGTTCTTCAAGTGTATGTTTTAGTTTTTTTTTCTTCAAAAGGGATGACATGATATTACAAAAAAGTTTTCATTTGGTTTTACGTTTCAGATACTTAAACATTGAAGTATTTATTTTTAAATTAAGCTTACTTAAAAAAAATAAAAGTATGATCAAGGAAAATATCTATTTAACTAATGTCTATAGAATAATAAAAGTTTACATTTACTTATTTAACAAACCTACTAAATTAGAGATCTAAAACAAATTCGCGAACTTTTTTTTTCTCATGACTCTAAATCCCTTTCCTAAAAAAAAGAGAAAAACAAAATAAAATCCACAGGCAACTCACCATATTTCCTTTTTTTGACTAGCACATACACTGCATATTATTGATCTATAGATCACACTGCACCAGACGCGTCTCACTTTGCGCGTGCGCGGGTACGTATGAGCTTCGCGAACACGAACGCATATAATATATACCGCCTACCAACTTATATATATAAGCCTGAAAGTTTGACTGGCATTGATGTACTGAACGTTTTGCAGTACTTTTATATTTCAGTTATGATTTGTGGTTAGAATGAGGTCAGCCCTTAAAAAACATTGTGAAATTTGAAGTGGGGGTTGATCTAGTACGGATTGATTGCGCTACCACTGAAATCATCGAATAACCCCCCTCGCTCTTGGGCAGAGCGAAGGTGAGTGTCAGACTTCTACTGACTAAAAACCAAACCCATGTTCCTTCTTCGCCCTTGTGTCGGAGCCGCGTTATCCTTTCGATAATCCACAGCCCCGACGGGTGAGGATGAGGCCTTGGATTTGATTCCCAGGGGCAAAGTGTTATTGGCGTTTTATTAGGGGTTTTTCAGAAACAGTCTGAAGTCTAAATGTGCGATAGATTACACAGGACTTAAGTTAACTTGTGAAATATAAGAAAACCTACTGTAGATGATACCTCGTTGGTGCAAGCGTAAGCGCTAATACTGATCATAAGACGTAGGTTCTATTCTTGGACAGTGTATTATGTTAATGGGTTTTTTTTATCAGGAATACCTGATGGTCTCGTAAATAAGCAGTGCTTGCCCAGGTCGGTCATACTGACCAGACGTTGATAGGTACATAGCAGTACAAACCTAGTTTTACGTATATCGTAGATATTACCCGAAATATGGGGCATTTTGCAAACTATGGGAAGCCATTGGTCCCGGCTGACATTTGCAGACCTTTGATCTTAATTAAATACCTGAAAGTTTGACAAAAAATTAGTCTTATGGTTTTATTTTTTACCCAGAAACTGGATTGCGAAAGTCAAGGCAGTCGCTCCATGTAAATAGTAGATTGTACACCAAGTGCATAAAACGCATCATTTTGCGCGAGACGTTTATCCATCCGATGCGAGCTTGCGAGCGAGGATGGATATAAAGTAGAGAGTAAAATGGGTTTTATGGACGAGTTTTACACTCTACTTTTCACTTCGATTGCGAGGAAATGAAACAGCAACTTGTAAATATTGTAAAAATAATTATGGTTCCCGCCAATTAACTTTTTTTTTTCAATAGGAAACGTGACATAACACCTGACTTGGGTCGTTACTCATACTGCTCAGTTGTCAAAACATTTTGAGCAAGCCTATTGCCATCAACCAATGTAATTAGGAGCAAGCCTATTGCCATCAACCAATGTAATTAGGAGCAAGCCTATTGCCATCAACTGATGTAATTGGTACCAAGCCTATTGCCATCAACCAATGTAATTAGGAGCAAGCCTATTGCCATCAACTGATGTAATTAGGGACAAGCCTATTGCCATCAATCGATGTAATTAGGAAAAGCCTATTACCATCAACATATCCTATTAGGAGCAAGCCTATTCCCATCAAATGATGTAATTAGGAGCAAGCCTTTTGCCATCAAGCGATTTAGGTAATTGGGGGAAGCCTATTCCCATCAAGTTTCCTTGTATTCGTAATGAAAAGCAGTAATCCCTTGTTCTTAGAATACTAACGAAACGAATTAAATTAAAGAGGTTATTTTATGAAGTTGAAGTTGTTTCTGTGGCTGTTGAGCCGATTACCTGTGCCGATTACCTTGGTCTTCGACGAAGATTTTACTTTATGCTCTAGAGCATAAAACGCGACTTTATGTCGCCTACGCACGACAAAAAGACGAATTTTAGAGCGAGAGAAGTGAAAATACCATCGGTGGCCAAATTAATAGGGACAGTAATAAGATTTTTGAATTTTCGAGTTTAAGTTGATTTGTGTAATAAATAATTGGTTGTAGGTCTTATAAATATTTTTTATTGGTATCTGTGTTCTATTGGGATCAAAAAAACTCCAAAATGTATACAAAACTGTTTATTATTAATCAGGTAAAAAAATATTTATATAAATAAATATTTGGTGATGCCACCCTTTGTTGAAATGAGAGCTTCTATGCGTCGCGGGCATGCTCTCAATATAATGTTTTGCATCTTTCTTTCATTTGGCATCATAATGCCGTTCTCTGGTGAGAGTTTCTATAAGTTGCTCTTTGGTGGTAAACACTTCTTTGGCAATGGCCCCTTTGATGAGTTCCCACATGTTCTCAATGGGATTCACGTCAGGTGAATTCCCCGGCCAAGGCAAAGTAGTGACATTTTTTTCAGCCATAAATGCATTAACACTTCTGGCTTTGTGGCAGGGTGCTGAGTCATGCATAAAAATGTATTCAGCATCATCAGGGATCATTTCATTGACCTGCGGCAGTAACTGGATTTCTAGTACTCACTTGTATTGGTCTTGTTTCATCGTTCCTTCTGCGATGTATCGGCGCCCAATGCCTTTGGCTGAGATGACACACCACACCAAAACACTAACCGGGTGTTTAACTCTCTCTACGAGGCAATCGGACGTGGTATCTTTCACCAGGGCGTCGTCTTACAAAATACATTTTGTCGATCAAAATGGAAAAGTTGATTTGTCGGAAAAGCACATCTGCAAATTAACAGAATGAATAGTAGAAAAGTTATCGACTAATTGTATTATTCAAAAAAGTTATACTTATTCGACTCCGATCTGTGACAGTCATATTTCGATGTTGTATAGCCCATTAGAGTCGTTTCTTCTTCATACTGTAGGACAGGCGTGGTTTTTTTAAGACCGCCGTCCCATCTTGTTCTCTTCGACCAACCGCCTCCGCATTGTCCTCTCCGAAATCCTTACACCCTCGTCGTTCATCATCGTAGTCAAATGAACAAAACTCTTTTTAGGATTTTCGAGGCAGATTTTCCTAATCCTTCGATCGGTACGAAGTGTGGTGATCCTTTTGCTGCCACATTTGCTAGCACGATTTGCCACAAGAGGCTTTTTATTGTCAATTTTATTTTTTATTCGATTGACGATAGACTTCAAAACCCCAGCCATAGCTGCTATGTCTCTCTGGGAATGAGTGGAGGGCACTAACAATGTTAGTATCTCTCTCCATTTTCTTGTAGAGGTGTCCAAAGCCTCACCCATACTAAAAAGTAAAAAAATTGAGGATATTGCGTCTAACCATGAATAAAATGTAAATCAATAGACAAAACATAGCAAAACTATTCTAATACGGAGCATTACTTACCTTTTGATTATTTTAAACAAAATATTTGGTTAAATCAAATGAAAAAATAACAATTTGACAATACAAACATATTTACTGCAAACCGCGCTTTTTAACAGACAATGACGAAATTAGAAGGAACTTTACAAAATTAATAAATGACGCACGGATTCACTGTGTTGCCACTTGACAAAAACAATAATAATACCAGTAGCTATATCAGATAAAATAACCCTCTAAATGAAACATCATTTTTTCAAATATACATACTAAACTATGACTTACATAAAAATGAGCACTGTCCCTAATAATTTGGCCACCTACCATGTATTCAGCTGCATCAGGGTGACTTTAAGCCGACCCTGTCGAAATGTATTGTATCCATCCTAGATTCAACTCTACCTAATCCTATGGGGACTATAACGTATAGGCACAGGTATAGGTGTGGTGATAACTTTATTTTTTTATTCAAAACTCGTTTTTTACGCGGATGTTTCCTGTATGAAAGTAAAAAATATCTCATTTCCCAAAATAAATCTCCTTTGGGAAAATTTTTGAGTGGCCTTGAACTACAATTCTTAGTAATTCCAAAATCAATCTATTCGTCAAGTGGTATAATAACTACTGTGTCTATTATAGTAGATTTTTCCTTTGATACAGGTTGGTACAAGAATGGACGACGAACGCGAAATTTTTAGTTTTCTTTAGTTTTTTAACATTTATTAATAATGTAAAGTTTATGAGCAAGACATAACATAACATCAAGCCTCTAATCCCCGTACCCATTGGTACACCCACATTTAGCCAGTTAAGTTTAAGTTCCATGGAAAAGAGGGCAAGCCAATTGCCATTAATCGAACACAAATCTAGATTCCGTGTCGACTAATGAGAAATTCTTTATAGAAGAACATAATAACATTTTTGCAAGCAAGACAAGACATATTTGTTGTAAGTTCTCAAAAATTTAATCTATACTTATAATAAATCTGTAGAGAGGTCAATTCTGTACATGATATATTTTTTCAAAATAACTATCAGGGGGTAATTAGTGATCGATACTGATGCCAAAAATGCAATCAGTAAAATTTTTGTCTGTCTGTCTGTCTGTCTGTCTTTCTGTCTGTCTGTCTGTCTGTCTTCCTGTCTGTATGTTCCTTATAGAAACAAAAACTACTCGACGGATTTTAACGAAACTTGGTACAATTATTCTTCATACTCCTGGGGAGGTTATAGTATACTTTTCATCACGCTACAATCAATAGGAGCAGAGCAGTGAAGGGAAATGTTGTGAAAACGGGAGAAGTTGCTCCATTTTTTAAGCTTCTGTCGCGTGTGCAGCCTTAATGGTTAAAGCTACATAAAAATCATTTATGACGGAAATGTTCTACATAAAATTATCTAAAAAATATCCCACAACAGTATATGTCTATCTTTTATGGTTGACTCACAATAACACGTGTAACTCCCGATAGCTTAGCAGTTCGGAGCTTTCTGATTATACAGGGTGGAATTTTGTAATGTCACCTGGAGGGAAAGTACTCTTAATACTGCAGATAGAAAATTTTACTCAAAGGAAACATTCCTTTATTTTTGAATAGAAAGCAAACTGCATTCAAAGATTTTCGAAAATTCTCTTCTCCCACACCCGGGAATCGAACCGGCTAAAATCTGAAAAAATTATACCCTGTACTTTTATTGCATCGATCGTTAGGGTCAATTATAAGGATGAAATCTCTCTAACAAACATGATAAATTAAATGAAAGGAAAACCTGCCTGCGAGATTTTTTTTGTGGGGATATGTAAAAAATCAAATTTACATGAAATCTTATGCGAATGACAACGAGTTGAGAGTTGAAGTTCAAATACGATTTATAAATTCACCACAACACTTTATTAAAGGTTACTAAAATGAATTCGTTAAAAGAATAAATTTGTGTATCCAAGAGAATGGAGCCCGTTTCGAGCAACTAATTAGTTAGTTTACCATTTTTTGTAAATAATTAAATTAATTTAAGATTTCCTGGTTTTCTTTTCATTTAATTTATCATGTTTGTTAGAGAGATTTCATACTTTTATTTGACCCTAACGATCGATGCAATAAAAGTACAGGGTATATTTTTTTCAGATTTTAGCCGGTTCGATTCACGGGTGTGGGAGAAGAGAATTTTCGAAAAATTTTGAATGCAGTTTGCTTTCTATTAAAAAATAAAGGAATGTTTCCTTACGTACTCAAGACGCTTTTTGTTACGTAAGAAAATATGGACGTCCCGACTTATTTATTACTGTAACTACCAAGCCCAAGTGGGATGAAATCACTCGGGAGCTTCTTGAGGGTCAAGCACCGCATGACCGCCATGATATTATCGCAAGAGTTTTTCATTTAAAATTAAAATCAATGATAGATCTACTTACCAAAGATAACATTTTTAGTATAACGCGGACGAAGTCGCGGGCAAAAGCTAGTTGTTAATAAAACAGCAGGAGTTAGTCAAACTCCTGCTGTTTTTTTTTACTGTATTTTTCCTGATCATGTTAGGAAGTTTAAAAAAAGAGTGTGAATTGGCCAAAAGAAAAAACCATCTCAGTAATTTTTTTTTTTTTTTTTTGTTAGCCTATATTTTCCCACTGCTGGGCAAAGGCCTCCCCCATAGTCTTCCACTCTTCTCTCCGTGCGGCTTTCTCCGGCCAGTCTTGTATAAAAGCATCCAAATCGTCACGCCAGCGTTTTCTAGGCCTCCCTCGGCGACGACACCCGTCCTCTGGCACCCACTGCGTGACGACCCTAGCCCATCGGTCCTGATGCATTCTGCAGACATGGCCCGCCCAATTCCACTTTATTCCAGCAGTCTGGGTCCCCACATCAGCGATTCCTGTTTTTGCGCGTATTGTGGTATTTCGAATTTGGTCGCTGAGCTTGATACCCAATACGCTACGTTCCATCGCTCTTTGGCAAACCTTGAGTTTGGACTTTTGTGACTCGGTCAGGGACCAAGTTTGAGCACCGTAGGTCAGGATGGGCAGAATGCACATGTCGATGAGTTTACGCTTCAGGGATAGAGGTAAGTCGCCCTTCATTAGCGACTTCATGGACCAGTAGCTCTTCCAGGCATTCTCGACTCGGCGGTCGATTTCTCTGTCTTGCCTGTTTTCGAAGGAGACAGACAGTAAATATATAATAGTATATTTCCCCATGGTTTGGGAAACCAGAAACCTGGTCAAACTTCTATTTGGACGTTCATTCTCGGGTCACCCTGTATATCTTTAAGCAGATATATTTCTAGATCGGACGAGATCAATTCAACATGTGGTTTGATAATTATGACAAGTAAAATTGACTTACTGGAAAATTAATCTTGAAGTTTTGCTGTTCTATACTTATCAAATATACTCGGAACCATTACCTAATTGAAGTTCCTCGTATAGGCACTACAAATACATTTAATGATTTGTAATCATCAATCACTGCTACAATTTTAACGAAATTAACATCACGCCTGTATTTCTCGAAATTTTAGATTCAAATTCAATCATTTATTGCATCTCACATGTGTTTTACAAGACCTCAAAGTAATAATATAATTCACATGGGTTCACATTTTTAACCAAAATAATGATAGTTAATTTAAGGCAATCAACAGTAATTAAAAATTAATGAATTCATTTAAATAAGTAAACAATGTCATAGGAAAAATAAAAAAAGGAATAACAGGGAATAAAAATAGAGAAAAATATAAATTACAGTGAAAAACATCATGACATTAAAATACTAATCAAAATAAAATCATAATAAACTTAATCCAAAATGCCAATAAAATAAAAACCAAAGTCAAAAGTGGTAAAAGTCAGTCATCAAGTAAAATTAAAGTCAGATGTATAGATATATATTAAAGATATTTATTTCATTTTCTTTTTTTATTTATTTATTTAAAATCACGTTTTATTCACTTCACAGAGTGGTATAGGCGGACTTAATGCTAAAAGGCATTTTCTACCAGCCAACCTTTGGGTTAGATATATATTGAGTCTGGTTCGTCTAACTTATCAGACAGATGTGTTGCTGGGGAGTTACTACCGCCACTTCTTCTTTCCAGGTTTTGAGGGTCTAGTAAATAAATTTTGACGTTCGAAAAATGCTGATTATCAGCCTAGTTTTAATAAATGACTTTTAATTTTTATTTTATAGGACAAAATAATTTCTTTGTTTTAAATATTATTAACAACAACAAAACAAAAACTGCTTGTTTTTGAACATTTATGTACAACATCATTCATCTTTCTACTGCCCTTAGCACAATTTATTTCGAGTCATTGCACCATGTCTTCTTGTTCCACACACGTGTCTATAACTAATAATTTCATCAGACACCTCCTTTATTGCCATATCATTGCTTTATTGCCATTTATTACTGCAATTAAAACTGTTGTAAACTAAACGTTTTTCGTCAAGTAATTACTTTAAAGACACAGTAATGCTAAAACTCTTAAAGGTTTTGTTTAACTCCTATGTACCTACTCGTAGTAAGGGGCGGAGTCTTTCGCCATGAGCCAAACACAATAGAGATTCTACTAAATTATACCGATGGAAAAAACCGTAAACACTTTGGCAGGATTCGGGAATCAAACTCAGCTCCTCAATACCTTCACTACATAATTATGGGACTTTGTTTTATAATATTATTATAAAACAAAGTCCTTCGCCGAGTCTATCTGTCTGTTCGCGTTAAACTCAAAAACTACTGCATCGATTTTATTGCTGCTTTCGCCAATGGATAGAATGGTCATTAAGGTTGAAAGGCTAGAAGGTTTTAGGTTTTTTTCACGCGGGCAGAGCCGCGGGCATCTAGTCTATCTATATAAAAATGAATTTCCGTTCGTTAGTCTCGCTAAAACTCGAGAACGGCTGAACCGATTTGGATAATTTTATTCTTGAAATATTCGTGGAAGTCCAGGGAAGGTTAAAACGGTGAGAAAGTGGTAGGTAGGGTAGTAGGTAGGATTGTAGGTAGTGTTGTAGGTAGAGTAGTAGGTAGGTAGTGTAGTAGGTAGGTAGGGTAGTAAGTAGGTAGGGTAGTAGGTAGGTAGGGTAGTAGGTAGGTAGGGTAGTAAGTAGGTAGGGTAGTAAGTAGGTAGGGTAGTAAGTAGGTAGGGTAGTAGGTAGGTAGGGTAGTGGATAGGTAGGGTAGTAGGTAGGGTAGTAGGTAGGTAGAGTAGTAGTTAAGTAGGGTAGTAGATAGGTAGAGTAGTAGGTAGGTAGGGTAGTAGGTAGGTAGAGTAGTAGGTAGGTAGGGTAGTAGATAGGTAGAGTAGTAGGTAGGTAGGGTAGTAGGTAGGTAGGGTAGTAGGTAGAAGGTAGGGTAGGAAAAAGAGCATTGCAACGCATGCCGGGAACAGCTAGTTAACAATAAATGAATGCTGATGAAACAGTCATTTCACAGCAGGCACCTCATGGTCTAGTTGAGGCACCAGTTTCAGTATAAATATTGCTGTTAGGTATGTATCTTACGTATATTTAGGTACCTTTATTGTGGCGAAAAATAAATCTTTACTATTATTTATTTATTTATTTAAACTTCATGCACAAACGTGGTACATAGGCGGACTTAATGCCACAAGGCATTCTCTACCAGTCAACCTTAGGGTCAAATAGGACAGCATTGTGGTAGAGTACAGAAATAAATAAATTAGGAGAAAAAGGTACAAAGGTTGTCTTTATAAGATCGCTTTAAGCGATAAGACCGCCCATTGTGTCACCCCTTGTAAAATGTTTTACTATTGTTTTTTTTGTAATTTGGTGTACATAATAAAGAGTATTCTATCTATCTATCTATCTATCTAGGAGAATACTATTTTGTTAAAAAAAAATAATATACCTACATAAATGGTACATGCTAATACTAATATTATTGACTGTTTAAAAGGTCTTCACACTCACAAAAATAATGGCGGGGACACATTTGACACCTGAAGCGGCATAAAGGTCACACCACAAACCACCGAGCATACATGGACAGGTGGCAATCATCTTACATCCGCGATCGACTGATAAGAAATGCGGAAATGTTCACATTGTTTCTCAATACTATCGCTTAACAATATTATTGGCGGCTCGGGTTGGGAACCGGAGCTTTTATTCAACAAAGAGTTTTTAATATCTATAATATAAAAATGAATCGCAAAATGTGTTGGTAAGCGCATAACTCAACAACGCCTGGATCGATTTGGCTAATTTTGGTCTTGAATTATTTGTGGAAGTCCAGAGAAGGTTTATACGGTGAGAAAGTGGTTGGTAGGTAGGCAGGGTAGTAGGTAGGTAGGGTAGGAAGTAGGGTAGTAGGTAGGGTAGTAGGAAAGTAGGTAGGTAGGGTAGTAGGTAGGTAGGGTAGTAGGTAGGTAGGGTAGTAGGTAGGTAGGGTAGTAGGTAGGTAGGGTAGTAGGTAGGTAGAGTAGTTGGTAGGGTAGTAGGTAGGGTAGTAGGTAGATAGAGTAGTTGGTAGGGTAGTAGGTAGGGTAGTAGGTAGGTAGGGTAGTAGGTAGGTAGGGTAGTAGGTAGGTAGGGTAGTAGGTAGGTAGGGTAGTAGGTAGGTAGGGTAGTAGGTAGGTAGGGTAGTAGGTAGGTAGGGTAGGTAGTTAGGTAGGAAAAAAAGCATTGCAACGCATGCGCGGGTTCAGCTAGTTAGATATAAAATTGTATTGTTTTAATAAAATGTTTATATCGATTTAGTATAATTGCCATTTGTTTCAAGTGTATCTGAAGTCCTATCTGCCCGTCGGGGCTGCGAATTGTCGAAAGAGATGCCGCGGCCTCGGCAGAAGGGCGAGGAAGGAACATGGGTGGCTTTTAGTCAGTAGAAGTCTGACACTCCCTTCCGCTCTGCCCAAGAGTGGAGGGGGGGGGGGTTATTTGATGATTTTCCTCCCACCATAAAAAAGACCTATCTTGTAAAGTGGTACTAGATGGTACCAGTAGCATTCATTTATCTTTTATTTCTACATTTAGCAAGCGGGTTGGCGGTCGCAGTACGTAACAAAACCACAAAGAATGCTGCTGAATATTCTTTGATAAGTCCCTTAGTCGTCACATACGAAACGGACGCACGGGACCGGTCGATGTGGCAACACTTAGGGGAGCAGCAGCAGTGGTGGCCGATCATTACAATGAGTTTTTTGGGCTTTTACACCATGGTTGTCGCTGAAAGAATTCCACTTGGTTTGGGTACTCAGGAATTCAGATGTCTGGATTTCAGGCCACTTAGTCATAATAGGCTCCTGAACTGTAACATACAAACTTTTGAACATACTTGATAGTACTGTTAGATAGGCAAGACATCTGCTGTTGTCGTACGAGAAAACACGTGTAAAGTAAAGTTATACAACAGAAAGACGATTCAACTTGCCCAGCAAAAATAAGTAAAGGATGAATCATTGTAGTTTCAACTTGATAATCGGTAACCTGGGCCATTTTTATATCCTGGTTATTAATTCAATATACCTGTAACATCGTTAAACTTCACCGTTTCCTTATAATAAGTAAGTATGTGGTAAATAGTACCCGATTGACTACCTCATCTTGCAGAGACAAAGAAATAAAATACAGATTCTCGTTCTCATTAACATTAAGGCGCCACTAAACGCGAACCCACATCTTATTTCTAGATTTTACTCTAGAATCACATCAAATTTAAAAAAATCAAAACACTATCATGCTGGACAATAACCTACAGTATTTTCACTGATTAAAGATAAAAGTTGTCACTTTTGGCGGTAATAAGTAATTATCTTAATTTATCAAGTCTAGAATCATGAAAAGTGATTTTAAAAATACTCGGTTATTTACGAGCGTGATAGTGTTTTGGATTTTTCAAATTTTATGTGATTTTAAAGTAAAAGAAATAAGATGTGGGTGGCGCTAGTTTCGGTGCTGTAAGTGCCTTAAGCAACAATGTTAGTGCGTTGTTTTCATTAGGCCTAACACTGAGAGTTGAAATTCCAACTGTCATCAGTTCATTTAGGTGTACAGTGCGATCAAATTATCTTGGCAGGTCATTTTGTTACAACGAATGTATAAAAGTGTTATGATATTTATTTTATTTGTATTTCTCACTGTTTAAATTAGATATTTTCTGATCGTTTAAGTATTGGTTTATCTGGCAACAACAGTTTTATTCCCAAGTTTACATGCGTAAAATTTCGCAAAGCCTATGTTCAGAGCTGCCAAGATAATTTGATCGCACTGTACAAGTCTATTGACGGCGAACCTTATTTAATAAGCAAGCCGCCTACGTATCTATTAAGCTAAGCAGACAGGAATCACACTAATATTATAAAGGCGAAAGGTTGTGAGTGTGTGAGTGTGTATGAAAAAACTACAGAACGGATTTGGATAAAATTTGGTACACAGATAGTTTATAACCTGGATTATCGCATAGGATAGCCTTTATCCCGTGGGATAATTCTCGAGTTGTAACGGGTGAAACTGCTGGCTACAGCTAGTGTAGCATATAATTTCTCAATTTTACTAAATGTGTGCGTAAACGTGACACTTGTTGTATGTTGAACATAAAATCCAAACAATGAGGTGGTAATGGGCCACGAATCGTATTGATGGCCGAGAGGTTGTGGGTTCTAATTCGAAGCTCAGCTTAGTTGAATATTAAACATAACAATACGACTGTAAGCCCCCAAGCTTTTGCACACAGCTTTCCGTGTACATCGGAAACTATCCCACGGGAACTTACTACTGGAATAAAAAGTATCTCATCTTCTAACCCAAGTTCTCCTGGAGTGCGAAATTTCATAAAACTGACCAGTCGTTATACCCATTATATATATCCATCCGTCCACCCTCATGAACTTTTTTATTTAATTTCTTAGTAAGATATAATTATGAATTTGTAACAAAACAGATTTTGATCACAAAATATTGCCAACACTGTCCATGTAAATAGTGATATATTTCTATTTAAAACTCCACTAATAGAACCCAATTTCTAAACGAAATGTATCAATCGATCTTATTAATATTTATTAATTTTATTTTGAACAAAGTTTTAGTTCTGTTTCCTTAATGAATCTTGTGACTGTCGAAATAGTGATGTAATAATATTGATTTTCTTGCGTTTTCTATGTTGTAATTAGAGTTATGACTTAAATGGGGTTGGGCAGGACACCTGGCAAGGCGTAGAGATGGCAGGTGGAGTAAGGCTGTCACCGAATGGCGTCCAAGAACGGGGAAAAGAAATGTAGGTCGCCCGGCGGCGAGATGGGCAGACGAAAACCTGGATGAGACTGGCACAAGAACGCGGCGTCTGGCACCAGAAAAGAGAGGCCTATACCCAGCAGTGGGTGAATTCGGGTTGTGGATGATGATGATGAATTAGAGTTAACATGGAGTTAACTCACGAATCTTTAGCGTGGTATGTCTAATGATGACAGCAAGAGACGCAATACTGATCTTACCACACCCTCAGGCGTAGCCCTAGGATAGTACGGTTGCTTCAGATAAGATTTTAGTTTTTTTTTTGTTCTGGACAATCTGGATTCGATATTCATCTCGCAGGGTATTAAACACATGTTCAAGTTGGTATGATGTGGCGTACTTTCAGGAAAATGCAATTTGAACATGATTTTGCATTAATTGTCGATTAAATAGTTCGACTTTGACTTTGACTTTGAATGTGGCAACTTGAAGTAACGAATTTCGAAATCTACTTTTATAATTCTGTCGATTTTTTTTATTTTTTTTATTTGTAAAATAAGAAACCCCTATAGTTATGCTATGTCTCTTTGCATGTCTTTTATATTCCTTGAAAACAGCCACCACGCATATCTTAATCGTTATTGGGATTATAATTATCAAGAACTATAATTACGGGCAATAATCACACAGAACTTAGACTACATTATAAATACCAAGATAAAACATTATAAAAATCTAAACGTCACGACTGTCATTACTAGGCATTAAGTGAAGAAGCTAGGCAAATAACAAGTTTTTAAATTATTATTACAGTCATAATAACAGCGCTTGTAATCAAAATATGATAAAAATCGCATAATTTATTATAATTTTCGCAACACTATGTCAATCATTTCGCGTATCAATGTTGTTTTTTTGTTTTTAATTATTTGGTTTTGGTGAGTTTTGTCAATGTGAAATACGATTCCAGTCAAAATTTGACTTAATTCTAATTTATTATTAATTTATTTAAACGATGCATTGAAATTGAGATTTATTATAATGAAGATTCTTGTGCACCTGTAGCTTTACTTCCTAATTGTCAATCAATTTAATTCAAGAACATATATTTGTTTGTGAAAATCATTGTAACTTGTAAGTGCATACCGTAACTAAAATGTCAACGACAAAACGTTTGCCTTATACTTATAACTAGCTGACCCATGCAACTTCGTCTGCGTCACATAAATATAGCTTAAACCTTTCTCGATATCGACTATCCGACATACCTAAATTAAGCTAAATCGTAACAATCAAAAAATCTTATCTTTCCTCTTTATTATAATAGTTCAGATGGTTTAGATTAGCTTAAATTATATTAAAGTGTGAATTACTATAGGTATCTCTTACTGTTACATTTTAATATACTATAACACTCTATACTTGTAAACATTATGATGCAGTAAATATTTTGAATTTGAATTTCCCGGAGGCCAGCCAGAATCTCCCGTACCTACATTGCGACTCGCGAAATATTTTGCCGCGCGGATATTTTTACATTGCGACATCTGATATTTGTTTAAACTGTATAGAGTAAAGGGCACAAATATTCTACATTAAATTTCAGTTCTAACAAACACATTTATTTAGATATAGATTAATACCATATGGGTTAAATAAGCTTCGTAAAATATAATTATTTTTAACTAACAGTTTAACTGTAAAAAAAGGTTACAGTGAGTCAATCTTAAAAGATAGATATATGCTGTCGCGGACTTTTTTTTAGAACTTTTAAAGAGGAACAATTCCTTCATACATAATATTAGCGTTACTTAAATCGGTTTCGCAGCGCACGCAGTGGAAGCTCTCAAAAAGGAAATACTTTTTCCCGTTTTTGTAACATTTTTCATTTATGCTCCGCTCCTATTAGCCGTAGCGTGATGTTATTCCTCGATAAATGGACTATCCAACACAAAAAAATTTTTCAATTCCAACCAGCAGTTTCTGAGTTTACCGCGTTCAAACAAACAAACAAACTCTTCAGCTTTATAATATTAGTATAGATTATAGATAAGAGGAGACGTAATACATTTAGAGCCGTAAATAAAGAACTATGAAGGATTAATTCCCGAAACGCGGAATAAAAAATCCAAATTATTTCATAACTAGGTACTAAGGATAAAGTTCTTGTTAACATCAAGGACGTTGAAAAATTAATAAATTACTTTTGGTTTGTCCCCAAAACAACTCTTTTCTAAACAAAATTCCTTTCAATAGAGCTACAGAAGTTTTATCTAAACTTCTCGATCGTGTGCCTAAGGATATTTTTGTATATTCCTCAACGCAGACAAAGTCGTTGAACCATGCATTATTAAACCGGATTATGTCGTGACACGGTATACACAAATCAATCAATGATCACAATTAAAACTTCATAAAATCACAACTGGGTATTTTCGGTTCGCTTGACACTGCGTCAGAAAGAGTCATGACGCGTCATAAAGCAATAATGAGAATCGGGCTATACTCCCGGTTCCACTGAAAATGCGGTATCAACGTACGCAAGACAACACGAAAAAGACTGGCCTTGAGATTGATGGTTTAAAGGCAAGTTAATACTTGCAAAATTAATATCCGATCAGGCCATAAAACCCCAATTAAGTAAGTTGTACCATTAATGAATAATGAGATAAACTTAAGTTTTTTAACTGTCATGTACTTGGCGCATGCCATCAGTTTCAATTTAAGCCATCGTGCCAAGGATAGCTACATAAGTAACGTGAGTTTTACGATACTACGCGAAATCTATTGTCCTTTTGTTAATATGGTAGTTCCGTTGTAAATCATCGGAAACTGTTTGTTTGTAGAATTCAATATGTTGACAAGATGTAAATCAAAAGCAAACTAAAGTAATGTAAATTTTTATTTAACACTAGCTGAAGCCCGCGGATTCGACCGCGTTGATGTCGGTCAAATAATATACTTAAACCTTCCTCGAAAACCACTCTATCCATTGGTGAAAATAGCATGAACATCGGTGCAGTAATTTTTGAGTTTATCGCGGACGGACTGACAGACGCGGCGGAGGGCTCTGTTTTATAATGTGTTAGTGATAACGTAAGCCACCAGTAAACGCAGAGGAAGACAAAGGAAACGATGGATGGATTGGAGTGAAACGAAAGGAGTAAATGATAGTGTGGTGGTTGCGCCGACCCCAAGTAATATGGGACAAAGGCAGGAAGATGTTGATGATGAACGTAAGCCAGCAGATATCACTACATGATTTTGACGTCGTAAACAGCGCGCTATCAATGGTCACGGATTGGTTCACAACAAACAATCTTGTTCTTAATGCCAAGAAAACTAAAATAATTAAGTTCGCTTTACCCAATGTTAGAAATCTAGGTCCCAATATTATCCTCGCCAATCAGGAGCTGGAAACTGCCGACTCTGCTGTATTTCTGGGCATAACAGTAGATTCAAAATTACAATGGGGTTTACACATATCAAGCCTAGCGGGAAGGCTAAGTTCAGCCGCATACGCCGTCAGAAAAGTAAGACAATTCACTGACGTTGATACAGCACGGTTAGTCTACTTTAGTTATTTTCACAGCGTTATGTCCTACGGTATTCTGCTGTGGGGCAAAGCTGCTGATATTCAAAATATATTTGTTCTGCAGAAGCGAGCGGTTCGTGCAATTTATCAGCTGGGTGCCCGAGTTTCCCTTAGAGATTTTTTTAAGGAGATTGGTATTCTCACGGTTGCTTCTCAGTACATCTTTGCCAACATTTTATATATTCGACAAAATATCCATCTGTACACTAAAAGCAGTGATATTCACAACTTTAACACTAGAAATAAGCATAAACTACGCGCTCCTTTTCACCGGCTGCACAAAGTTCACAATTCATTCGTAGGGCTCGGGATTACATTTTATAATAAATTGCCATCTTCTTTTCTAGACTTGCCATTTAATGAGTTTAAAGCCAAAGTTAAATCTAATCTTTGTTTAAAAGCTTACTATTCTATTAACGACTACTTAGATGATACGAATAGTTGGTCGCTGAGTTGAACACAAGACAATGTTTGTTATTTGTGTTCTTTCTCCAAAATTAGTTTACTGTTATGTTATGTATTTATTATTTTATTTTTACATTGTTTATTGTTATATACTTTTGTTTATTACTGATTGTGTCTGTAGTAAATCTTAAATTTAACTGACACCTTGCTATTGTATCGAGTCTGGTTCTTCTAACCAACCTAACAGACAGATGTGTGCTGGGGAGTTTGTTCCGCCACTTCTTCTTTCCAGCTAAACACTAGGAAGTGTCGATGGGTGGGCGTTTTTGGGGGACTGTCTTATAAAAATGTAAATACAGTGAAACCTGGTTAAATGTGTCTCAGATATCCAAATCTGTCTCATGGGACCCCAGTATGAGTTCCAGTTATAGAGATTTCTCACTTATCCAGGTCCCAATTAGCCAAGTTTCACTGTGGTAAAGTAAAGTAAATTTTGACCTTCGAAAAGTGCTGATTATCAGCCTAGTTTGAATAAAAGAATTTTGATTTAGATTTTTTTTGATTTTATTATAAAACTGAAAAACTACTGCACCGCACTTTCAAGCTGTTGTCACAAAAATGGATAGAGTGGTTCTTGAGGAAGGTTATAGTATTTTTGAGCATAGAGATAGAGTGGTTCTTGAGGAAGGTTATAGTATTGCATAGCTTCTATCGCGGGCCTTGAGCGTGGAGAGCGAATCCAGAAATTCTGTAACGAAAATATTCAACCAGGTTGCTATGGTTAAGGAAAATAACAAGGTTATCAACTGAGGTTGTCAAATTAAATAATTAATTATTTGCATAAGTTGATAAAAAATGCTATGCAATAGCTTAACCGCGGCAGTCTCCGAGTGCCACATTTAGTTTTTTCTAAATTCTACCCCTAAGTGAGTTAAATAGAGATTAAATGTTTGTTGGAATACTATTGGACATCCACGCGGGGGAAGTCGCGGGCAAAAGCTAGTTAAGGTTAATTTTCAGTTAGCTGAACAGGTAGCTATCTAATGCATACTGAAACACGTTGCAGCTCTTGATCTCGACTGTTATTATTTGTAGATTTTTGACAAGTCTTGCGGGTAAAAGGACAAGCCCGCCACACTATTCCTAAACCACTACAACTCCTGTTAACCAGAATCAACAGTGGCGACCACAAGAACAGCGCCGAGACAATGAAGGCCGACAAAGCTCTAGACAATCGATTTAACTTTCTTGGATCATCATCATCATCATCAGCCTATGATGTTCTCACTGCAGGGACTCAGGCCTCCTCTCTAGGAGAGGGGTGGGCTATAATCTACCACGCGGGCCCAGTGCGGATTGGTAAATGTCACATGTCTTCGAATTTTTTGGTTCTAAGACATGCCGGTTTCCTCACGATGTTTTCCTTCACCGTTTTGAGAGCAGTGGTGATGAAATAAATTACACAAAGTAATGCGCCTGACGGGGTTCGAACCCACGACTCACTTTCTTGGATCCCGCAATGAAATTATTCAGAAAAGAAAAGCGGAGGAGTAGGAAAAACATAATTTACACTTCCGTCCATCAGCAGGAGTCAGAACAGAACAAGGCCAATAGGCACACAGGGACGTATACAACTGGGATAAGCCCAGTAATTGCTTAGCACCACGGATATTATTGACTGAGAAGTCTTGCGGGTAATCAGAATTCCGCGAGTCGCCCGACTTAAAGGTGTTATATGACCCAGTAAATTAGTTTTGAAGGTCAAATAGACAATTGCTTTACCTTAAGTACTGGTATTGAGCTGCTTCCGATTAGAGTGGAACTAACATCGTTAACAAAAGGTTAGGCAGATAATGATTGATATAAATCACACTTCAGAAAAATAAATGGCATCCCCATCAATCAGAGCCTACCTAATCCAACCGGATACTGACAAATTATTGTAAACTTTGACCCAATAATTGTACATAAAGCGTACAAGTCAGTGCAATGTTTCAAGATATTTATTTCAAGTCAACCTTTACGTCGGCCATAAATAATGGCTGATTGTCGGCGCCGGCGCAACCGAATTAATGAGAACTTAATGTGCGTGTTATTTAGTGATGTTATAGTGGAAGAATGTAACTAATCATAGTAGAGCTTCTTGTGAAATAACTCGTCCAAGGAAGCTTTTCGGTTTTGCTGCGTTCTAAACGCACCTTGTTTCGGTGACGCACGTGAAGCTACTTAATCTGCAAGAGTTGGGAAGGCAATTTCTGTTGACGTTTGCCGAATTAATATATAATCTAGCATTTTGTCAACTATTTTGGGGTTGGCTTCCAGTCTAACCCGATGCAGCTGAATACCAGTAACGACACGGAACGACTACTTTCGGTTGAGGACAGTAAAAAAAATGTAATCGTAATCACGCGTTGATGTCTTTTGTATGAAATAATAAAATGTTCAGTAACGTAGTTTACGGGGCCGCGGATTTTAGTACTAGATGACGTGGCCTCGGCACAAGGGCAAAGAAGGAACATGACTTAATGTCCTATGTCCCCTAGATGGGGCAGAGGGCGTCCACAGATATTCTCCATCTCGATCGGTCTTGAGCTTCTCGCTTCACCTCGCTCCACGTCAAAGAAGGAACATGGGTTCGGTTTTTAGTCAGTAGAAGTCTGACACTCCCCTTCCCCTCTGCCCCAGAGCGGGGGGGTGTCATTTGATGATTTTCCACCCACAAAAAAAAAAAAAAAAAATAGGGTGAGGCCAAACGAGCGTAATTTTGTGAGTCGTGAGTCGCAGAATTTCGTGTTCTGGTACAGTGCAGACTCATTTGTTTTACGTCGCGAAAGACTTTTTATATGAAAGCTACAGAAATTCTGTGACTCACGACTCACAAAATTACGCTCGTTTGGCCTCACCCTAAAATAGCGGTTTTGAATAGAAATTCTTTCTTCAAATGTGGTCCATTGTATTTTACTACGGGCCTTCAATTGAAAATACATTATTTCTAGAATAGGTACCGATGTATTATTTATTTTAAAAACATTTTGACACTATTTTGATAAAACGTATTTACGTCCTTCAAATTCAAACCATGACAGCTCATAGTAAGCAGTATTCAATTAAGAAAACATATTTCAATTTAGCTAAAACTTATTTATATTTATAACCAGCATCTAGTGATTAAAAACGTATACATTATAAACTTAATTGATTTATTTATTAAATGATTGTGAAAATGTCAATGATTTTCTCTAAAGTGTAAACAAATAATATTTTGGTATAGTGATATTTTAGTTTTATTCTTTTTTGCATCAGGATAAAACTTTATTAATAATTCATACTTTTACAATACATTTCTCACCATCCATATAAATTTGAAATTGAATTGTTTTAACCGTAAAAGGAATGCCAAGAGTGAGAGATGCACTTGTTCGGCACAATCGAGATGAACGTACATACAAGGTTTAAAATTATTTCTCAGAAAGAAAACTTTAAATGATTTTGAATTAAATATATTATTATTATTATCGTCATGAGTGATGAGGAAAAATAAAAGTTACTTTATGTAGCCTTTGTGTAGTTCTGGTTTCTTTACTTCTAAGCCATCTTATACCACTGCATTCTGTCAGAAAATTAGAATGGGTCTGACAAACGTTTTTTACTTTACATGCCAAATAAATCTTCAAAAAATTACGAGAAAAACTGTGTTTTTACTTTTTTTCATATCTTAAAAAATGGCTAAGATAATTATTTACGATCAAAGTGCGTATTTCCATCCGTAGGTTTTTAAAAACGCGGACGGGCGCACACTACCCGATGACGTCACAACCTTCGTCTTTCGACAATCGCGCTCTCGTTTGCACGCCGGTGCGCAGTAAAAATCAAAATAATAAAGCTTTCTGTGGTAAAAACGGAAAAAAATACTGTATTATACCTCGGTGCTTCAAGTCAACTGTTTAAACACCTGATAAACTCTTTTTTTATGTGCCTGAGGACCCAAAAATGAAGAAAAAGTGGATGACAGCCGTAAAAAGAGTTGATTCAATAGGTCCTAAAACTAAAGCGCACTGCTGTGAAGACCATTTCGATTTTATTTTCTTTTCATTTAGAAATAAAAATAATCAAAAATATCTGGTTTAGTATAAAAATATAATAATAGGTAGGTATTTGCCTACTTATAAAACTGATAATAACGTACCTACCTACGTACGTAACGTACTACGTAAATACCTACTAAGACTTACTGTATTCTGTATAAGGGTAAAGGGTAAATAGTGACATTTTCTTTTAGTTGATACTAATAAAACGCATAAAATTATTATTGACAACCTCGAGATGTTGTTTGCTAGTACCTAGAGTAGCCCATAATAGGTAGGTACTAACTTTTTTTTTTTTTTTTTTAAAAAAAACTTTGCCCCAGACTAGGAATTTCTCCTGTATCGTGGGTACGTTTACAAACATTTAAACTCACATACACAAATACCCAGACCCGAAACAACTATATGTAGGTCATACAAATATTAAATAATAATAATAATAATATTCCACAACTATCACACAACGCCATCTAGTCCCAAGCTAAGCAGAGCTTTTGTTATGGGTACTAGACAACTGATAAACATACTTATATATTTCTAAATACATACATATTATTATTATTGTTCCGTGCGGGGATCGAACCCGCGACACTAAATGAAATATACACTTTCAGTTAGGTTTAAGTTTGAATAAATATCTACCCAGGAGTAGGTAATGCTTAGTAAGAACATACATACTTTTTCATCGTTAGGTACTCCACGATTTTCGGCAGTCATAAAATCCTGATTTTTCATGAAATATTCACCACTAAACTATCCACTCTTGGCAGATTGTTCGACTGACATTTTAGAAAACCTTCATTCTATACAATACACGTTTCACTTTAGAGTAATCGGATGTAAAGGATAATATTATTATTACTTTGAAATACAAGCACACTATAAGTACGGCGAAGACGACGAGGCAAAAGGTACTTATTAAGGATCGTAGCAAGTGGCGTTCTGTGGTTTCTGCCTACCCCAAACAAAATGAGACGAGACGCGCCTAAATTTTTATTGTCAACGCACCGGAATAAAGTACCGCGCCGTGTCGCGGTCGCGGGTTGTGACGTATTTGTATGAGCGCGCGTAATCTCGGAAATTTAAAAAAATACCGCTTCTCGTCGTTTTATCTTCGGAAATACTGCATGTATCGAAGTAAAATAAAAACTAATGTAATATACACGCTCTACGCTCCGATTTCACAATTTCGTATTTGATACTAATATTTTGACCCTTTTGTGTTCCCCATTCTTTTGTAAGTTGTCAAATTTGACAACCAACAAGTATTTATGTTCTTTAAGTATTTTTGTACTAACTGGGTGTGGAGGTCAGATAAGCAGTTGTTCCGTGTAAAATACTAGTATTCTGTTAGACTGGATGACGACCCCAATATGGTTGACAATTAGCTAGGCAGCTGATGGTCATGATGACTGCCAGCATTGATTGACGACTATACTCCATTTACTATAAGATGAGAATTTTAAGTTAACCGTGTTTACAGTCCGTTCAACCGATTGTGAACTCTAATATGTTGACAGCAAGACAAAATGTAGCTGCAGTACACAGTCGGTATTGTAACATTCTTTTTGCTTTTAATGCCATCCTTATGCCTACAGTATAGAAGTCAAAATCGGTTGAACGGACTGTAAAAACGGTCAACTTGAAATTCTAATCTTATATTATAGTAAATGGAGTATAGTCAATCAATAGTCGCTTCCACACGAAAAGTTCGATTCCTTTCACTGTCACAGGTTTCTTCGCCTCACTGCTAAACAAAGTGACTTTAAACAAATGTCGACATTGTTCATATTTAAATAGAATGTTTATTTGCATCGGAATGCCTAAGTTATTACGTTTGTTCTTGACCTATTCATAAATAATATCATCGGCGTTGTATTGTTACGTTTTTCAGACATCATGTAGTATTTTTATGTTGTAAAGAGGGAATCCTGCGGCCGTTTCTACTATCATTATCATCTGCAAAGCCTTTACCAAAACTATATGAGGGTTCGGCTTCAATTTCAAATGAATTTGCTGAATTTCAGTATTTTACATAGATCAACTGTTCTCAATCCAGTTATACAGGGTAATACAACAACTCCCGGTAAGACTGATTCAAAGGCTTTCCAGGCAACTATCATCGTACTTTTTATTTATTTTAATTTTTTGGAGACTGGTAAATCATCAAATGACTCCTCCCACTTTGGGCGGAGCGGAAAAGAGTGCCACATTTCTTCTGACAAACAACCACCCATATTCCTTCTTAGCCCTTTGTGTCTGGGACCGCGGTATCTCTTTTGACCAATCATCCTGCAGCCCCGGGAAGATTTAATTTATTTCATACCTGCGTCCGATGGTATTTCTTTTCGGTAGAAAAGTTCATTCAAATATGACCCTCTTAGGGGATGACCTTAATAATTTCTGCACTAATACTCGTTATGAATAATATTAGGAACTCTTGCAAAATTGCATGGTTCTTGACCACACACTTGCGTTGTCTGTCCATGACTTTAAGGCTTTTTTCATCAATCTTATGTCTATCATTAGATATGCTTTACTTAATGCGTGTAGGTGTTTATGTCGTTAAACATCTATAATGACCAATTTGCTCTTTTTTTGCAATGTTTGTACCCTTTATTACCTACTTAAAATAAACAAAGTAATTGCACATTTAGATAACTTAATTATTGTTGCATTTTTTATGTTTACTGACATCAAGTTTGTACAAACAAAATGTTTTGTGAAATGCCATGTAATCTAAGTCAATAAACCCCATGAAAACTTTTATAAGCATTGTTGATTGTGTCAATATTACAACCGAACCGCTTTCACTATAGAATTTCAAACTTCGAGTCAAACGCAAATTAATTTTAATTTCAACAATTGCTTGCTTGCTTTTCATGGACCTTTTATTCAGGTAAATTAAATTTTGTAAAGGCAATTTGCTGATATTATTATTAGTTGACACCTAGATGTTTATGGCTTTCATACGATCTAGGTTATTCTATTCGATTACGATGCGATGCTTAATGACCTATCCGTGTTTGAAGATCTTGAACAAACATAATATTAAAGATGCAATGTTCAAAATTAACTTCATTGAACTTTGACTCAATATTTTGATTTTTAGGACATAATAATATGACAAATCAAGAGACGGCAGATGAAGAATAGGCAGACCAGTAATCCGATGTGTGGATGACGTATAAGATCGTGGGTAAAACCTGGTGAACGCTGATCAGAGAAGAATGGCATCAGAGATAGAAAACTTATACTCAGCAGTGTGTGGAACAGGGCTTACTAAATGATGAAGACGATGAATATATTATAATACTTTTAAAGGAAGTAGCTACCCATACAGCAAGACTACAACTCTACCACCAAAGAAGTGCCATAATACATTATTTCAACAGCGGAATTTCTATAAAGCAGCGTAAATAGTAAATACTTACGAATGCTGTTCTTGACCCGAGCTTTCAACAAACTTCGAGCATGTATCTCACGTATGTACCCTCTGTGATCTGTCAGATGTCAATGGAATTTGATGTCAATGTGATGTTTAGCATATTTTCAAGAATTTATTTGTTTTTGCTGTTAATTTACTGTTTCGTGATAGGTTGTCGTGGAATTATATAAGTTGCAGTATTTTGTTAAGGTGCGAATGTTAATTTTTAAAAGCTTGATCTTCTTTACAAAACTTTTCATCTTTAATTAATTTAAACAGTATATAGATCACTCCATCATCGACCTTATCTCAGTCAGCAATATATAAATAAAAATATTGAATGTTTTCATAAACCATTGTAACCCTGCATAAACTACATACTGTACATTCTCATCGTCCGCGTTCATATACACTAACAATCTATACTAATATTCTTATCTATACAAACAAACTCTTCAGCTTTATAATATTAGTATAGATGTATTTAACAGTAAGAGATACATATAGTAATTCACACTTTAATATAATCTAAGCTAATCTAAACCATCTAAACTATTATAATAAAGAAGAAAGATAAGATTTTTTGTTTGTTACGATTTAGCTTAATTTATGTCGGATAGTCGATATATCGAGAAGGTATATTAATAAGCTATATTTATTTATATCAATATCTGAATAATTCGGTACACATAACTTAGGTTGCATTCATCACTTTTGACGCCAGTTTCAAATATAATAATAATTTAATACAAATACAGTAACGATATTACCAAACGTCAAAGTTTACAACATAGCAATTTGTGATAGGTCTCATCTTAACAAGTCTTTAGTACAATAAGAATAGGTCACCTCGCTGTAACGAGTGTAAGGACGCATGTACAGAACTTTTTTCATATCAGAATATTTTGCTATTATAATGTTACGTATTATGTGTTTATTTACACTGTGCCAATATAATCTGATAATCTGTACGAGCCCCGTAGTAATGCCGATAACAGTGCAATTCAAGAAATGATAGGCGTAACTCTCTTACTGTACTTTTCAATGGTTTCAAATACAGTGTCAGTGTTCATCGAGTATATATTTGTTTCTACAGTTGTCTTGTCTTGTTATCTAAATGGAAACATTGGTAAAGTTATGAGAAAGTGTCGCATAAAGAGTGTATGTGTGCGGGTGCTTAGTTTGTCGCTATGTGCTTAGAACCTAGCACAGGTCACGAGTGAATAGACCTATCTTATTGACAGCTGACCCGCTGCGCTATGTAATCACGTTGATTGATAAGGCTTTATTTGCAGTTGGATACCAGTTTTGCGCAACAATAGATGCTTGCCGCCTAGGCAAGCTTCTGATGCCAAAAGAGACGTTTATCTATCAATTAATCAGTTAAGCCTATTCGAAGCATACCTTTTCCCAGGTCAAAGCATCGCCAAGATCACAAGAGAGTTTATCAAAGAGAACTAGATTTGAAGGATTCCATATCCAAAGGAAAATCAAGGAAAGACTGCGTCGTTGTCTAGTGGTCGCAAGTGCGACTTCTGTGCATGTAAAGTAAGTAAGTAGCACGGAGTCAGGATTTGTGAACGGTTGAGAGCAATAGGCTCTTTCTTTATTACATAAAACTTCATTATTACTGACGAAATGTACGTGAACTAATACAAGTACACTTCTGCCTGATAAGTATATCCAAGGGGCCATCCTGTTAAAGTCTTTGCAATGCAGCCACAGAAAGTTTGCCAAATTCTAAGTTCAAATATAACTTGAACTCGACTTTATTTGTTCAACACAACAAAGGCGCATGTTCTTATTAATAATAATAATAATAATATTCCACAACTATCACACAACGCCATCTAGTCCCAAGCTAAGCAGAGCTTGTGTTATGGGTACTAGACAACTGATAAACATGCTTATATATTTCTAAATACATACATATTATAGATAAATTACACCCAGACACAGAACAAATGATCGTGCTCATCACACAAACATTTGTCCTGGGTGGGAATCGAACCCACGACCTCCGGCATAGCAGTTAGGGTCACTAACCACTAGACCAACAGGCCAGTCAAATTATTATTACAAAACTAATTTCTCAAAAACTCTTATTACTTAATGAAGATCAAACAGTTTACTGCCCATCCTCTTATTCTAACACATCGTGGTGTAATATGACGTAAACTGGACAGCAGCTTTATAACATAACATTAGCCTTGAAATCCTCGCAGGGCTAAGCAGAGGTGTACCTAAAGGTACAAGTTGGTAGCCGACTGCACGCAGCAGCAGCAGACGACATGTCGCCGCTTCATGTCGTCACGCGACACGTCGTCGCGTCATGTCGTTTCACTAAAGGGTATCTCCTGTTGTTTCTGTTATCTATGGGAGGTACTGGGGAAATCAAATACCCAGCGCGAACCAAAACCAGTAGGCATGGGCGTGCCTTAAGTCCTGTAAGACGCGGCCTAGGGGATCGCACCCCAACAGAAAAGACAAAGCTGTGGATCAGCCTAAATAAATCATGAAATGGCGGAATATAAAACTAAACTACCCCAGGAGGGTACCACTGACAGTGGAGAATCCCTCCCTGAGCGCTGTTCCCCAGGGCAGAGCTCAGGCAGCCCCTCGGATTCTGGGGGGGGCAAATTTCGCTCTAATAATGTAACACTTGCTCAGCAAATCGTCCATAGAGGAATGCTTACGAACAGACCAAGATCAAACTCTTATAGTGGACCTTGCCTTCAGGCGGAGGTACCTGCAACTAGTGCACAAACTATCGACCTAGACTGCACTCAACATGCTGATAATAGCGACACAAATGACTGGCAAGAAGTGAATAGTCGCAAAAGACTGAGAAACAGTACAGAAACAACGTCACGTAGCCTGAAACAGACCAAACTTAGTTATTGGTTGGCCCCTGTACCAACATCAAATAGTTTTGCTGAACTCGAAACTACTGACAAACCGAAAACCACGGAACAAGTAACACTCCAGTCAGTAAGACCCCCACCTTTCTTCATTGACAAAGTCAGTAATATTCAGCCCTTGTCTAAAATGCTACAAACCGTAACTCCCGGAGATTACGAAATCAAAATCTTGCAAGGTGAAAGAGTTAAAATCCAGCTAAAATCCCCCGAGTCATACTCAAAAATATACAAAGAACTCAAAAATAGAAACACTGAGTTCTTCACATACCAGCCAAAACAGGAAAGAAGCTTCAGAGTAGTACTAAAACGCATTCATCCCTCAACTAGTACTGACGAAATAACAGAGGCCTTAGAAGAACTAAACCATAAACCCAACAACATTTGGAATGTTAAAAACAGAAAAACAAAAAAACCCTTACCTATATTCTTCATAGACTTACAACCTAACCCTAATAATAAGGATGCCTATGGTATTAAATCACTATTAAATTGTCGTGTACAAATTGAACCACCAAAACCTAAACGCGAAGTCACTCAATGCTCCAACTGCCAACAATATGGGCACACGCAAAGATTCTGCCACAGACAACCAAGATGTGTGAAATGTGCTGAATCCCATCATACAAGAAACTGTTCTAGGAAGGAACGTTCCGACAAAGTAAAATGTATACTTTGTGAAGGAAACCACCCGGCTAATTATAAGGGCTGCACTGTCTATAAGGAACTGCAAAATATAAAATATCCGAACACTCATACTAGCAGGCAAAAGTTCAAAAGACCAGAAAGACCTGAAGTCATTATCAAAGAAAGTCAAACAATGACCGAAGGTACTAACCCTAGGAATTCATACGCAGCAACTGTGAAAAGCGACCCAAAACCTAACTCAAACAATTACAACAAAACAAACACTGAACAGCAGATAGGAGATATAGTTCGGATCCTCAACACGTCAATACAGGCTCTCATGAACCAAATGCTGCAGATGACTCAGATGCTCAGCGAACTCATGTCAAAAGTATCGCTACATTCTGTACCCTAAAACTTTGCGCATGGAATGCCAATGGCTTGTCCAACCACTCAAACGAGTTAAAAATTTTCATGAAAACAAATAAAATTGATGTTATGCTCATCTCTGAAACACACTTTACAAGCAAGAGTTTCTTCAACATACCTGATTACACATTATATCATACTATGCATCCAAATGGAAAGGCTCATGGCGGTTCAGCCATTCTCATCAAGTCAAACATTAAGCATCATCAATCCCAACCACATTGCAAAGACTATTTGCAAGCCACAAGTGTGGTTGTGAGTGATGGAGTTAGCGACATCACAATTTCATCTCTTTATTGTCCACCGAGACACACTATTAAAGAAGAACAGTATAATGATTACTTTAAAACACTCGGCAATCGCTTTATAGCGGCTGGCGATTATAATGCCAAACACACATTCTGGGGCTCCAGGCTGACATTACCAAGAGGCCGCGAACTTCTTAAAAGCACACAAGCAGGGAATATGAACATTATCTCAACAGGTCAACCCACGTACTGGCCAACCGACAAAGATAAAATACCTGACATCGTAGACTTTTGCATCTTCAAAGGCATAGCAAAAACCAACATCTCTTGTTCCAGCTGTTGGGATTTGTCATCGGACCACTCTCCTATCTTGGTGGAAATTAACGCGGAAGTCAGAGAAGCTACTAAGAAATGTACACTGCATAATAATCGGACTAACTGGCCACTATTCCGTGCTCTAATAGATGAAGCACTTAGTGTACCTATTGCACTTCGAACAAAAGAGGACATTGTAAATTCAGTTGAATATTTTACCACCAGCATCCAAAGTGCAGCATGGAACTCGACACCTCTAAATAAGCACAAGGCTATTGACCAATACATACCATCAAACATTCTCGAGAAAATCAGCGAAAAAAGAGCCCTTCGCAAACTGTGGCAACAAAATAGATGTCCAGCAACGAAAAAAAGCTTAAACCACAAAATAAAAGAACTCAAGCACATTCTTGATAACGACAGAAATGCAGGATTTCAGGCATACCTTGAGGGTCTCGATGCCACTGCAGCTACCGACTATTCGCTATGGAAAGCAACAAAGAAAATTAAACGACCGATAGTAATCTCCGCCCCACTTAGGAAGCCTGATGGTGGCTGGGCCCGCAGTGACCAGGAAAGAGCTCATACATTTGCTGAACACCTGACTAATGTTTTCCAACCCCACCCCTACGAGGGAGCACCAGAGCACGAGAAAATGGTTACGGAATATCTCTTTAAGGCCGACACAGATAGTACCAAACCCAAGAGCTTCACAACGAAGGAAGTCAGAAGAGTAATACAAAAACCAAAACAAAGAAATCACCAGGTTATGACCTCATCACAAACAAAATTCTCAAGGAATTGCCTGACTCTGGAATATTGGTGCTCACAGCAATCTATAACGCGATGACTACACTACAGTTTATACCACCACAGTGGAAAGTCGCACAAATAATAATGTTGTTGAAACCTGGCAAACAACCTGAGGACCCGAAGTCTTACCGACCAATTAGCCTACTTCCCATTCCATCGAAAATATATGAATCGTTGATGTTGCTACGCATACTACCATTGGTAGAACAGCATAAAATCATTCCCGACCATCAGTTCGGTTTTCGTCGAAAGCACGCCACTATCGACCAGATACACAGGTTAATAAATGAGATAGACAAGTCTTTTGAAGCTAAGGAGTATTGCGCAAGTGTATTTCTTGACATATCCCAAGCCTTTGATAGGGTATGGCACGAAGGATTATTATACAAGATAAAATCCTTGTTCCCCAACTACATCTATGAAATACTTAAATCTTTCATAGAGAATAGACACTTTCTTGTTCAAAATGGTGAGGCATTTTCAAAACTCTGTGGTATTAACGCAGGAGTCCCACAAGGCAGCGTCTTGGGACCGCTACTATATCTCATCTACACCTCTGACCTACCAATCTCAGACTGCTTAACCACCGGAACCTTTGCTGACGATACTGCGATCCTGGCTTCACATCGGGATCCTACAGAGGCGTCAAAAATCCTACAAGATGGTCTAAACGACATCTCAAACTGGCTTAAGACGTGGCGAACAAAAGCAAACGAAACTAAATCCGTCAACGTTACCTTTACCTTGAAGAGAGGCACCTGCCCGCGATTAAAGCTTAACAACCTTGAGATACCCCAATCAGATCACGTGAGATACCTAGGCTTACACTTGGATAAGCGACTTACATGGCAAAAACACATTTTTACCAAACGCAAACAGCTCGGATTGCAAATAAGAAAGCTCTACTGGTTGATGGGCCGCCGATCACAATTGTCACTGAGCAGTAAACTACTCTTGTATAAGGCTATACTCAAACCAATCTGGACGTATGGGATCCAATTATGGGGGACAGCCTCCCACTCCAACATCGAAATAGTACAGAGATTTCAAAACAAAATGCTAAGAATGGTAACTAATGCCCCCTGGTACGTTACAAACGAACAGTTGCATCACGACCTGCAAGTTAATACAGTCAGGCAAGAAATTCTGCAGTACACAAAAACATATAAAAAAAGGATCATAAATCACCCAAACCACCTGGCAAAAATCTTAATGGAAGAAATCCGAACAACTCGCAGACTAAAGCGGAAAATGCCCCAGGACATACTTAAATAAATTCCTGTGAAGTAAAGTAGGATGTGACATCTAAGGTCATATACCGAGCAAGACATTTTAAATCCCAACCGACATACTACTCAATGTTCCAGCACGGTGACAGATTGTAGTAAATAAGATTAAATAAAAAAAAAAAAAAAAAAAAAAAAAAAATCTATGGGCACTATACTGATCTGCGGTCGGACGACACCAACGCCTGCCGCTCGACGACGACGCGTCGCTAGCTTCATGCTACGGAGGGAATTTCATAGAAATACGTAGAAACCAGTAGTGTCGCTGCGACATGTCGTCTGCTGCTGCTGCGTGCAGTCAGCTACCAACTTGTACCTTACTAGTGTATGGTGCACCCACAATTCACCAGTTATGTTTAAGGCGAACCTATTGCCATCAACCTGACACAAATTCAGACTCAATGGCCGCTACTGAAAATACCTGAGTGAAAAACCTAATAACACTTTGCTTGACCTGGGAATCGAACGCAGGACCTCACGCACATCAGTCATACTTGTGTTCACTAGACCAATAAGACAGTCGGCTCTATGTCGGATGTACACGACGGCGCGGCGGCTTTATGTCGTAGCAGTAAGGTCAATTTTCGTAGAGCAAGTGTGATCGCTTATGGTGCCTACGCATCTAACTAAATACCCAAATTAGTTTTTAATAACATAGTTGAACTTGACATTATAATCATCATTTGATCAATGTGACATTAATGTCAGAGCATAAATACGTGGAAGTGTTAATGGTTTAGTGGTAAAGTGTACGTTGTGGTTTCGAGTTCAAGATCTGATGGGTAAAAGTCATATTTGAACTGTTTTTGTATGATCATCTTTGTGGTTTTTATACTACGCCTATAAGTACGGCCTTGCAGAAATTAAACTGATACGAGTATTGATTAAATTCAGAGTCATAAATCACACGGTTCCCGTTTCATCGAAAATGTACTTTATGGCCAATCTCTCGAAATCAGCTGACTTTTTACGTATTATGTTAAGAATAACTTATTTCACAGTATTAAATATATAGAAAGAAACAGTTTTCAGAATGATTTTTCATACTATACATCAATTTTCATATTAATTTTATTGTAAATGTATGTCAGTGTTTATATTTTATTAGAATTATTGCTGTAAAAAATATTTAGGTTTTATTTTGGGAGTGGAGATCACCGACGGGACGGAGGAATGTGGGAAGACAACACACTAAGTATACGTGGATAGACGCAAGTCAAAATTTAAGAGATTTTGAAGAGACCTACACTCACCATTGGTTGGTCAAACATTGAAGAAGATGAGAAGAGAACAAGAAGATTATTTTGGCTGTAGCTACCTATATTCTGACTTATTTCCCCCAACTTATAATCCAATCATCTCAGCCAATGAGTCACAAATCAGTAGCGATCAAATCAAGACATAATTCTACTAACCGCTGATGGCTGTAACGTAATAGAATATTTGATGTTGTTTATCTTGCTCACGCTTACGACCTAAGGTTAATTGAGGTCGCATTAATTATTTGTATTTACATATGTCGTGTACTACACTAAATAAACGAGTTCTTCTCTTTAAATAGGCCTATAACTAAACAAACCTATGTAAACAATGAATGGTTGATAATAGCAACCACTACAAAATTAGGAAATTAATCTACATTAAGGAACTCATAGTAATATGGAACTCAATCCTGCGCTTCAAAACTTTAATTGCCAATTTAGGGCAAGGGCAGCACGGCAGGCCCAGTAGGAAATAGCAGGACGAACTCCACTCAATCTCAGATTGACGAACAGCAGCACTGGATAAGAATAAGAAGAAAGAGAGCAGGGAGGTATTTGCCCTACAGTGCGAGATAAGTTTTTTTTTTATTTTTTATTATAAATGGGCTTGCTCTTGACTTCAATCTTGCCCTAAGGGCAGAGATGATGTTGACGATGGAACGAGCTTACCCAGTAGAAGCCTGTTTACTCGCGACTTAAACAGATTAGGGTTATATGAACTCGGAAAAACCGGCAGGGAATTCCACTCCTTGGCTGTGCGCATAATAAAGGACCCAAAGCGCTTCGTTCGAATGTGTGGAATGTCGACTAGGTATCGATGTGAAGTGTGAGTGAGAGTGTGAAGTGGCCTATAATCTAATCTAATCCAGCATAAAGTTTTTATGGAAAGATCTTCATTGTGACCCACTACAGGGTAAAGACCAGGCCTTTCTCTTTTCGAACCTCTGAACGTTGAATAAAAATTGTAGTAGCTAGTTACTATGTATTTATTTTACCCTTGTTTACGGTACCTTTACTAGTTGGATCCCGGATATTAATAATTTGTTAAGTGTGCGTAATCATTTTATGAATAGAATGTCTTAAATATGTCGTTGTATGAATTGGTTTGTATTCAAAGTTCCTCACGATATTGCCTTTACCGTTACTTGTTGTTTTGGGCGATCTTAGAAAAGCAACTATTAAATTGTTATTAAAGTCGCAACACGAGTCTAGATAATTATGTAATTGATCTGGTGATTTCTGTATAACATAACATCAGATACATAAGGTCCCATTAAAATAGGTGGACAAATTTTAACACAGCGTTCAGTAGGTCTAACCAAAGATATATAAACAAAAAAAAAACATTAAATAAAGTTTTTATTTTTACTCAAAATAATAAATTGCCGGCACTCTAGAACAAACTCATCCTTTATGAGTAGGTACTTAAATGCGTTTTTTCTCATAATTTTTTTTATCGTCGTCCTTATTTGGGTGGTCTGAATGATTTCTGAAATTTTGTCCACCTATTTTAATGGGACCTTATTTAACATAACATCTCTAATACGCTGAGGGTTAGGTGGAGGTGTACTTAATAGCACACCCACAATTCACCAGTTATTTTTACGTCCCATGTAATAGGGGCGAGCCTATTGTCATCAACCGCGCACCCATCCAGAATCCGTGCCTGCTGCTGCGAAATCACTGATAGAAAATCTCAATAACAATTTGTCCGATCCGGGAATTGAACCCGGGACCTTATGCTTAACAATAGCGATTGCAACCACTGGTCCTACGAAGCAGTATGTTGTCAATTTTCTCCATTAAGAAAGATGAATTAATAAACAAAACATAAATCGCGTTCAACTCAATCCGGCCCAAACCGTGTCACCGTTTAGAACAATGGGCGTTGCGCTTTCACAAAACCTACGTTTGATTAATTGGTTAAAGTTAATTAATGACGACCCACACCTATTTGTTATTGCGTCAATGTTTATGGCGGATCCGAGTCTTTGACATCGGTCACACTTGGCGCTTCGAAATATTGACGACTAGCTTTTGCCCGCGGTTTTGCCCGTGTGGGTGTCGGAAATTTCTTATGAAATAGGCAGTACCTTTGTGCTCTTCTATTTTTATGTTTTTTATTTTTTTTTCGTATTTTATGTGTACATAAATAAATAAATAATAATAAATATCAATAAAAGACGATTTTCCAAACAAACTTTCAAAAATTCTTCCTTAGTAGATGCCTACGTCATGAAAGGCGAATACGTGTGCGAAATTTTAAGTTTCTAGCCTAATTTTAAGATTCTAAGGGCCTGTGAGTTGATCCTCAGTCAATTAGCTTTGCCTTCTAAATAAGGTACTATCGATTTGTTAAAACTTATAGGATAATGCAGTCAGAGATAATAATAAGATATCGGGGCGTAGTTTTATGTATATTTTTAAGTCAATTATACAAACAAGTCACTGACTTCTAAAACTAAAGTTATTTTCCATTTTTTAGTGTTTTTCTGTTCGGGTTAATACAGGTCACGTTTTTTCTGCTGTCTCCTCGTGGAAGCATGCTTTATCGTAAAATAAGCCAGACATCGAAAAATCAATCTGTAGGTGTTTTCAATATTAACTTTATTTAAATACCAATGTAAATATTATATTTAATTCCAATAAATGTACGTTTTTAATGTGTAGGTCTAACTAGATCATAGGAATAATATTTACTCATGTGTTGCGTGTGCAACCATTATCAGTCTTATCAACTGGCATCGTATTACCTAGTACTAACAAGGTTGTGGAGGTCAGATAGGCAGTTCATCATCATCATCATCATCAGCCTATAATGTTCCCACTGCAGGGACTCAGGCCTCCTCTCTAGGAGAGGGATGGGCTATAATCTACCACGCGGGCCCAGTGCGGATTGGTAGATGTCACATGTCTTCGAATTTTTTGGTTCTAAGACATGCCGGTTTCCTCACGATGTTTTCCTTCACCGTTTTGAGAGCAGTGGTGATGAAATAAATTACACAAAGTAATGTGCCTGACTGGGATTCGAACCTACGACTCACTGTTCGTAAGTCGGGGCCGCCACCACTGGGCCACCACTGCTCCAGTGATAGGCAGTTGCTCCATGTCAAATACTGGTATTCAGCTGCATCCAGTTGGACTGGAAACTGACTAACATAGTTGGAAAAAAACAAGGCAGATGATGACGAGTTGCGTGTCACACAACGCTATAGCACACCTCGGACACTCCATACAACGCCCGCAAAATAATTACCTATTACTACTACATAAACAAATAACGTTTGTGCACGACGTGCACGTGCAAATGTGTGCGTAAACTCTAGTAGGGTTGTCGTAGCCTAAAAAATGGCGCGGAAAGTGCAACGGTCTGCGTCGCGAAAACCGAACGACGACTAATACGAGCGCGAGCCATTGCTCAAGAGTCGGCGACGACTACCTCGAAGTGCGGGGTGAGGTGCGGTATTTAATATGAGCGCGGGGAAGGGAGTGTCCCTTCTGTATAGTACTATTATGTATTCTGTGGCTATAGTCAAAAACGGTTTTCAAAGATATGAAAATAAATAAACACCCTACAAATGAGCACTTTTATATTTTGTGATTGGTAAGCAACCTTCCTTCCAGTACCATAACTTTAGCATTATTCCTTAAATAAAATACCAAGTAACCTAAAGTTTAAATCTCATCACTGAATGAGATTTAAACACTAGTCTTATTCTTGTGTCACTATTGCATATTTTCGCATGTCTCTGTCGACACAGCTAAACATGCCCTTACTAATTTTTAAGACAAGTATTGACCCAAAGATTTCATCAATGTATTAGGTTGACAGTTTGCTTACCCTGTGACCGTCACCTAGTACCACTATTGGAACCGGTTCACACTTGACCCAGCGTAGGAAATCAGCCAATTAACGTTACAGTAGGTTTTCTTAATGAGTTATGTAGTTATAGTACTAGAAATTTACAATAGTATTTTTGATGGAGTAACACTGAGCGGCCTCGACTTATGCGCATCACTTTGTGTAATTTATTTTATCACCACTGCTCTCAAAACGGTGAAGGAAAACATCGAGAGGTAACGGGCTTCTTAAACAAAAAAATCGAAGACATGTGACATCTACCAACCCGCACTGGGCCCGCGTGGTGGATTATAGCCCATCTCTCTCCTAGAGAGAAGGCCTGATTCCCTGCAATGGGAACATTATAGGCTGATGATGGTGATGATGAGAACTGAGAATACTTAAGCTTCAAGCATTTATAATAGTTGTTTTAAGATATAGGAGGTATCTGTTAAGATGACGAGAAGTAGAGTAGTATGGATGAAGAAGTCTTATTGCACCCTATCCAAATTAACTAGAATAAGGTCAAGAGAATGTCTTGAGATCATTGATATAATAAAACCCTAGATGCACAGTCTCGAACAAAACAAACAGTCGAAGCTGTCGCCAAACACTCACCAATACACGCACTACTACATGTAGGTAGTTATCGTCACTATAAACATATTTTTTTTGGCAAATTCAACCTTACGCAGATTCCTTTTACGACGCAGTTATAAAAAGCAATATAAAAAGTATTTTGTACGACCGTGCAGAGACGCGAGCGACGCGAGACTATTTGAAATGAGTTCATTGTGAACTCATTTTAAGCGGACGGTTTTGAGACGCGGAGTGTGTATCTTTGGTTTTATTATACCAATGCTTGAGATCTAAGATCACTGGAACAGTATCATCATTCTGAATATGACTCTAGATACCATCAGAATATTAGCAAAGAAGTGCTTGTTTATAACTTATCCATGTTTTGGTCATTCACGGCATGAACTGTCTGCTGCCTTGCTAATGAAATATCTACATAAACTTAAAAGATCTATCAGCAAGTCAGTTGAGTAGATGACCAATTTATTGAAAAATATCTCACAAATTCTCAGCTGTTCTAACATTAGACATTTTTACCTTGTAATCTGCGTGGGTAGACATGTAGGTGACAAAATCAGTTTTATTGTTAACCAGTCACAATAAACTTAACATAATTTATTATTCAATTCAATACCAAAAAAGGTGAAAACGTTGGAATGAATCCGTTATTAAGTTGGTAATCTAATTTAGATTCATATTAGCTAGTAATATGTTCAAAGAATAATAAATGTTGATAGCATGTGTTAAAGGGGTCCCCTATGTTGTTCCGAACGCCGCTGTTGCGACACAAAGGTATGTCGGTCTTATATAATACTAGCTGACCCACGCAACTTCGTCTGCGTCATATAAATATAGCTATAACCTTTCTCGATATACCTATCGACTATCCGACATTAATTAAGCTAAATCGTAACAAACAAAAATCTTATCTTTCCTCTTTATTAAAATAGTTTAGATGGTTTAGATTTTAGATTAGCTTGGATTATATTAAAGTGTGAATTACTATAGGTATCTTTTACTGTTTTATATACTATAACACTCTGTACTTGTAAACATTATGATGCAGTAAATATTTTGACTTTGAATTTCCCGGAGGCCAGCCAGAATCCCCAGTAGGCCGTACCTACATTGCGACGCGCGAATTATTTGCCGCGCGGATGTTTTTACATTGCGATATCTTCTAAGATATTTGTTTAAACTGTATAGAGTAAAGGGCACAGATATTCTATATTAAATTTCCGTTCTAACAAACACATTTATTTAGATATAGATTAATACCATATGGGTTAAATAAGCTTCGCAAAAAATAATTCTTTTTAACCTAACAGTTTAACAGTAAAAAAAGATTACAGTGAGTCAATCTTAAAAGATAGATATATGCTGTCGCGGACTTTTTTTTAGAACTTTTAAAGAGGAACAATTCCTTCATAGATGATATTTGCGTAACTTGAACCGTTTTCGCAGCGCACGCAGCGGAAGCTCTCAAAAAGGAAATACCCTTTCCCGTTTTTGTAACATTTTTCATTTATGCTCCGCTCCTATTAGCCGTAGCGTGATGTTATATAGCCTATAGCCTTCCTCGAGAAATGGACTATCCAACACAAAAAGAATTTTTCAATTCCAACCAGCAGTTCCTGAGTTTACCGCGTTCAAACAAACAAACAAACAAACAAACAAACAAACAAACAAACAAACTCTTCAGCTTTATAATATTAGTATAGATTAAACCTACTCGTCATAGTCATTTGTTTTTTTTTTTTCATTTTAGTCTTTTTCTTTAAATTTTGTCTGACCCGTTTCTTTTTTCAATATTTTCAATGGCTACGTAAATGCATACCACAGAAGAGGACTTATTTAAACGATCCAGCTTGATATAAGTATTGGCAAAATCAACTGCATGTTAGGAGAACGATCATCCCGTCTAGTCACTTTTTACCCGACTACGGCAAAGCCGTAAAGCAAAAGCAAGGAGGGTTATGATTTTGACTGGCTATGTATGTATGTATGTATGTATGTGGGTATCTTCATCTGTTCCCTCATAGCTTCTAATCTACTTATCGGAACTCGACATATGAGGTATCGTTAGAACCGTCTTAATTTTCCGCTGAACATAGGCTACGTGACGTGTCACAAAAAGCGATTTGGCGCCCTCTAGCGGACAAAAAGTAAGGCTTAAAAAATAAAAATGGAGATAAATACGCCGTGTTTGGTATCATTTGAAAGGGCCTCACTTGTATACTTCCAAAATATTGCTCAAATTTAAAATCACGCCCTTTAGCGGACAAAAAGTCAAGAGTAAAAAAAAATATTTAACACCAAAATTGTTTAAATAAAAAAACTAAAACCCGACTACGACAAAAAATATGACGCTGAAAAAGTATGAAACAAGATTTTCAGGATAGAACAAAAAGAAAAGCCGTAGTCACACGTTATAGGTACCAACCTAAACACTTTAATACCGTGTGACTACGGCTTTTCTTTTTGTTCTATCCTGAAAATCTTGTTTTAATATTTATAAACTTACTATCTATGTATCTGAAAACTGGGTGAACTTTTTCTAGTATACAGGGAACAGCGCAAACAATAGAATCTGGATATTTGTTCATCATCATCATCATCATCAGCCTATAATGTTTCCACTGCAGGGACACAGGAATCCCCTCTAGGAGAGGGATGGGCTATAATCCACCACGCGTAGCTAGTGCGGATTGATAGATGTCACATATATTATCTTCGATTGTTTTGTTTTGGTTTCCTCACAATGTTTTCCTTCACCGTTTTTACCAGTGGTGATGAAATAAATTACACAAAGTACACACACCTGCCTGGGTTCGAACCCAAAAGTTACTGTTCGTAATTCAGGGCTGACATGACTCGGCCACCACTGCTCCTGCTGGATATTAGTTCGCATTTAACTAAATGAAATCCTTTCCATCTCATGCTGCTGACCTATCTTATGAATGTTCCGTCTAAAAAAAACGACACTGAAAAAGTATGAAACAAGATTTTCAGGATAGAACAAAAAGAAAAGCCGTAGTCACACGGTATTAAAGTGTTTAGGTTGGTACCTATAACGTGTGACTACGGCTTTTCTTTTTGTTCTATCCTGAAAATCTTGTTTCATACTTTTTCAGCGTCGTTTTTTTTGTCGTAGTCGGGTTTTAGTTTTTTTCTTTTTTTTATTTAAACAATTTTGGTGTTAATTTTTTTTTTACTTTTGACTTTTTGTCCGCTAGAGGGCGTGATTTAAAATTTGAACAATATTTTGGAAATGTACAAGTGAGGCCCTTTCAAATGATACCAAACACGGCGTATTTATCTTCATTTTTATTTTTTAAGCCTTACTTTTTGTCCGCTAGAGGGCGCCAAATCGCTTTTTGTGACACGTCACGTAGCCTATGTTCAGCGGAAAATTAAGACAGTTCTAACGATACCTCATATGTCGAGTTCCGTTAAGTAGATTAGAAGCTATGAGGGATCAGATGAAGATACACACATACATACATACATACATACATACAAACATACATACATGTTAGAGGAAATACTCCTTGCAAACATCATAGACGATTTCGGACTTGTCAATGTCCTCGCTGTCAGTGTCTGTTGTATCTGTCAGTAGTGCGTTCGTTTTATTATTAGAGTTTCTTGCTAAAAAGACAGCGCCTGTGCCGGTCGTGCGCACTGATTGATAAAATAATAACATGGCAGACACCAATATCGAGCACGCGGACGCTAATCCGATTGAATCTCCGACAGCAGCGGTGGGATCGATTCCAAAATCACACTTCCAGTCGACCGCGATGCTAGCTACTCCAAATCAAGCAATATTTTACGCCGGGGTATGAAACTTAAGGAAATATGGCGATGTAACAACGTACCTGGCGCACCTTCACCTAAAACGTGAACTGCGTGTTCGTATCCATTGTACAAGACCTGGGAACAGCTAAAGGAGCGACTTACTCGACAGTTTGGTGCAACGAGTAGGTTCTACGATTTGTTTCGCGATATGGTGGAGTACAAGAGCGACCAGGTGGCTACGTACATCGAGTATTCTACCAACAAGTTGGCGCTGATAGATGGACTGGTTACAGGCTGGGGGTGAGTCAAAAAAAAATCGAGGTGGTGATCTACGGCATCACGGATATTCAGGTATGCACTGAATTACTAAAAAGACTAAAACGAATTTTGTGGACATTTAAGTACGTGATCGACACTATGTGTGGTGATCGACACTATCACTGTGCGTGATAGTTATCCTTTGCCGTTGATATCAGAACAGATTGATGTCCTCAGTCAGGTGTCTTATTTTTCTAGTTTAGACATGGCCTCATGGCTTCACCAGGTTTTGATGGCATCTCAGAACGACATCGAAAAGACCGCGTTTATTTCCCCGGATGGTGTATGGGAATATTTGAAAATGCCCTTTGGACTCTGTAACGTGCCTTCTGTTTACCAACGGGCCATCAATAAAGCGCTAAAAGGGCTAATCGGAACACCCAAGTGAATCAATTCCGATCAAGGCACTTCGTTCACAGGGCAAGACTTCCAAAGCCTCTGTAGAGAGTGGTCAATCGAGTTCCATGAAAACGCCAGTCGCATTTGTCATGCCAATGGACAGGTAGAACGGATAATGTCCGTACTGACTAATTGTTTTACAGTCGCCGAAAATCACGAAAACAAATCTTGGAAGTCTGTTATCGTTGAGGTCCAACTCGTTTTGAATTGCACAGTATCCAAAAGTACGGGCAAAAGTCCATTCCAGTTGTTATTTGGTTGTAACAAAACTCCACCCAGGTTAAACTTTTTCGCGGTGGATATTGATATTCACAATGAACTAGACTTGATAGAAAGTTAGAAACAAGAAAAGCAGCTAAGGATAGGATGGACGAGCAAGCAAAAAAAAAGATAAAATACGCTATGACGCTAATAAAGCCGCGATTCGTCCTTTTGTAGAAGGCGATCTAGTGTTAGTTCAAAAAATCCCCGCATAACTAACAAATTAAGCGGAAAGTTAAAAGTTTTGTGGTCCTTGTAAAATCACGAAAGTTTGACCGAATGAGCGTTACATGATTGAGCCGTTATCTGGGGGACGGGGTCAATATGTGTGTCATATAAGATAACGCTAATATCCAGGTAGCCTACCAGAATTGTCCGAATGTCTTGTCACTTTTTCAAATTGTTAAGTACTGTCGCCGCAGCCTGGTATGATGATTAGTAACGAATTATGAATTGTGAATTTGTGCTAATTTGTTTGTAGAATTGTTGAGATGTTTTAAGTTTTGTTGAAACGGAGAACTCTTAAGTTTATTGTTTTTGATTACGACTTTGGAGCAATACACATGCGATTATTGCTGATTTATCACGATGGAAGCTATCACGCTTCGTCAGAGAAACGGACTGAAAGTTTTATCGCTTTGTCCTGACGATGGAAGCTATCACGATTCGTCAGAGAAACGGACTGAAAGTTTTATCGCTTTGTCCTGACGATGGAAGTATGGAAGCTATCACGCTTCGTCAGAGAAACGGACTGAAAGTTTTATCGCTTTGTCCTTTGTTGTTGTAAGTTGCTACGCTTTGTGGTGTTGCTGTTGAAAGTTGCTACGCTTTACGGTGTTGTTGTTGAAAGTTGCTACGCTTTGCGGTGTTGTTGTTGAAAGTTGCTACGCTTTGCAGTGTTGTTGTTGAAAGTTGCTACGCTTTGCGGTGGGGTTGAGCTGAATCATGTATTGATCAAGGCGTATTGCTGAAAGCTTCTACGCTTTGAGATTTAATGAATGCACTGCCTTCTAACTAATGCTGAAAGCTTTCACGCTTTGCTTTGAGTCCCATTGATTTATGAGGAGGTTGAAAGCCGTCTGAAACGCTTTGCCTACATTGGTGCCGTTTAGACTCAACGCGAGAGCGCGTTGATTTGCAGAATGGCCGTGTTAGAGGAAATACTCCTTGCAAACATCATAGACGATTTCGGACTTGTCAATGTCCTCGCTGTCAGTGTCTGTTGTATCTGTCAGTAGTGCGTTCGTTTTATTATTAGAGTTTCTTGCTAAAAAGACAGCGCCTGTGCCGGTCGTGCGCACTGATTGATAAAATAATAACATGGCAGACACCAATATCGAGCACGCGGACGCTAATCCGATTGAATCTCCGACATACATACATACATACATAGCCAGTCAAAATCATAACCCTCCTTTGGCTTTGCCGTAGTCGGGTAAAAATAGACGGAATCGCCGCAAAAAGCTAGACTAATAAAAAACGTTTAGAAATAGACTAATATTGTGGTTTGACATTTGTGAACCGAACGCCGCGCATCTTCGTTTGTTTTCATTATTATTGACGGTTGACGATTCCGAGAGATTTTTAGCTGACGACACGACGTTCTTACGATAGTTGGAAAATAGTAGATTGTACACCAAGTGCATAAAACGCACCATTTTGCGCGAGACGTTTATCCATCCGATGCGAGCTTGCGAGCGAGGATGGATATAAAGTAGAGAGTAAAATGGGTTTTATGGACGAGTTTTACACTCTACTTTTCACTTCGATTGCGAGGAAATGCAACAGCAACTTGTAAATATTGTCAAAATAATTATGGTTCCCACCAATTAACTTTTTTTCAGTAGGAGACTTGACATAACACCTGACTTATGTCGTTACTCATACTGCTCAGTTATAAAAACATTTTGAGCAAGCCTATTGCTATCAACCAATGTAATTAGGAGCAAGCCTATTGCCATCAACCAATGTAATTAGGAGCAAGCCTATTGCCATCAACTGATGTAGTTGGAACCAATCCTATTGCCATCAACCAATGTAATTAGGGACAAGCCTATTGCCATCAACTGATGTAATTAGGAAAAGCCTATTGCCATCAACCAATCTTATTTAGGAGCAAGCCTATTGCCATCAACTGATGTAATTGGGACCAAGCCTATTGCCATCAACCAATGTAATTAGGAGCAAGCCTATTGCCATCAACTGATGTAATTAGGGACAAGCCTATTGCCATCAACCGATGTAATTAGGAGCAAGCCTATTGCCATCCACTGATTTAGGTAATTGAGAGCAAGCCTATTGCCATCAATCAATGTAATTAGGAGCAAGCCTATTGCCATCAACTGATGTAATTAGGGACAAGCCTATTGCCATCAACCGATGTAATTAGGAAAAGCCTATTGCCATCAACTGATGTAATTAGGAAAAGCCTATTGCCATCAACCAATCTTATTAGGAGCAAGCCTATTGCCATCAACTGATGTAATTGGGACCAAGCCTATTGCCATCAACCAATGTAATTAGGAGCAAGCCTATTGCCATCAACTGATGTAATTAGGGGCAAGCCTATTGCCATCAACCGATGTAATTAGGAGCAAGCCTATTGCCATCCACTGATTTAGGTAATTGAGAGCAAGCCTATTGCTATCAACCAATGTAATTAGGAGCAAGCCTATTGCCATCAACTGATGTAATTAGGGACAAGCCTATTGCCATCAACCGATGTAATTAGGAAAAGCCTATTGCCATCAACATATCCTATTAGGAGCAAGCCTATTGCCATCAACCGATGTAATTAGGAAAAGCCTATTGCCATCAACCAATCTTATTCGGAGCAAGCCTATTGCCATCAACTGATGTAATTGGGACCAAGCCTATTGCCATCAACCAATGTAATTAGGAGCAAGCCTATTGCCATCAACTGATGTAATTAGGGACAAGCCTATTGCCATCAACCGATGTAATTAGGAGCAAGCCTATTGCCATCCACTGATTTAGGTAATTGAGAGCAAGCCTATTGCCATCAATCAATGTAATTAAGAGTAAGCCTATTCCCATCAAATGATGTAATTAGGAGCAAGCCTTTTGCCATCAAGCGATTTAGGTAATTGGGGGAAGCCTATTCCCATCAAGTTTCCTTGTATTCGTAATGAAAAGCAGTAATCCCTTGTTCTTAGAATACTAACGAAACGAATTAAATTAAAGAGGTTATTTTATGAAGTTGAAGTTGTTCCTGTGGCTGTTGGGCCGATTACCTGTGCCGATTACCTTGGTCTTCGACGAAGATTTTACTTTATGCTCTAGAGCATAAAACGCGACTTTATGTCGCCTACGCACGACATAAAGACGAATTTTAGAGCGAGAGAAGTGAAAATAATTGTAGTATTATACTCGTATGTGTCACTGGGTATTGCTTGCACCCTGTTGGCTGCTGAATAAAGGCCACCTTCACCGTCTCCCCTTTATTTTATTAGCTGATCCCATAGAAATAACTTTTTTACATTTCTAAGGCTGATCCCGACCTGGGATGATGCTTAAATGAAAACTATGCACTATAGTATGAAGTTTCATACAAAGAATATCAATCACTGGAGTTGACGTGAGCTGATATACAGTTATTTCGTTTTGTTTTCTAACGAAAACCTGTACATCATGGATTCAAACTTTTTAAAATTAGAATCTCAATCCCATAATTATATGAACTGTAGCTTCACCTAATGGAATGTCTACCAATTCTGTTCGGAAATGATTTTTTCAATTCTGGTAATCGTCTCGTTACATATATAAAAGTCTCAATTTTCTCACTCCTATGCATGTATGTGGTTTATTTTAAATTCAGGGCCGTCCACTGCTATAAAGTTTTGAATGATAATTAGCATGGAGTATTATGAGCGCATCATTTCAATATTATGTTACTTTGTTGAATCCATTACGATAGGAAATAGATTAGGGACTTTTAATGGCATTTCCTTGACCTTTTATCAATGACGAGTATTTGAATCACGGGTTTTATTATTCATAAACTTTATAGCCCAGGAAATTAAGACGTAATTTTGAGAAATATACCAAAAAATCAAGTGATGAGTTCTCATAAGCCTGTAGCAAAAGTTAGCAAAGTAGTATTGGGTCCGTTGAACCAGCTAGTCCACCTTATAGAAAAGCCTCCTTTGCAAGACGTGAGCTCCGGTGGGAGCTGCTTAAGCCTCCTGATGGCTTCATCGAGCCGTCCGAAAGCTTTTCACCTGGACATGCTTTGCCGTGGCTGACTTGGAAATTTCTAAATAGACTCCGAACCCAGGTCGGCCGTAGCAAAGACAATCTCTTCTGATAAGGGTTCATTGACGGCTCAGACCTCAAGTGAGTATGCGGCGTACAGATAATAAAAATGTCCCACCTTCCATCTTGCGCTGCATGTCCTGTCACCTGCACACTTGACGACCTTATGACTGCATCAGCGAGTGGAGTTCGCGTAGCTGAATTGTGGGCCAAAACGATTTAATAGAAATTTGCCATCGACACGCCAAGAAGACGATAAGCATGTATTGGAGGCACAGTGACCAAACAAGCTATGTAAACTACATTGTATGGAAAACTCATACAAAACAAGGTTAGGTTATACTGGATATGCATATAGTTTGATATCTCGCCGTTAGTACACAGCTGGGCAAACGCTTCCTGTAACAAAATAAAATGGTCTGGAGATTTTTTTCCTGGTTAAATAATGCTAGGACGACTGATATTAAGAATAAGTGCCATCAATGTCATTTTAGTTTTGTCTGTGCGGTGTAAAACAGAAAATATTGTTGACTAGAAAAATATTTGCTAAATAGATCCTTCAGATGGTTGATATTAGTCACTTCCAGGTGTGTGATATTTACATGCTTTTATTTAATAAAATCTAGTATTTTTAGATACCAGTTTTGGAAAAAACCAGAAATAATTATGCCTTATTTAGCAGGTGGTTTCTAGTATTAAAACAGCCGTTGCTTTTAATACATAATCGAAAACTATATTCTAGTGATTTGTTTTGTAAATAATCATGAGACGTTACCTTGACTTAGTAATATTGTAATAATTATAATGATTTAATCCATTTACCTACTTCTTCTTAGATGTGTAGTAAATAATTTTATCCAAAAAAAAGTCTTTGTTAAAATGATACTATGATAATAAAATTTAATAGTTAAAGGCCTACCTTCGACGATAATGAACGAACGACCGATCACCATAGTAACGAGCAAATCAATTATTGTAATTTTTCCAATAAATTGCTATAAAAAATTAATTTATCATCTTGTCCTTGTTTACCGTTTTGGTAGCAATCAATCACACAATTATAATGAAATCAATAATTGCATATTTATTGCGTGTAAATAAGATTACACCATGTCGTAAAAATGCGGTAGGTATAATAAAAATATGGTCCATATTTGTTGGTAGGTCAACCATGTTTGACTACGCCTACGCTTTTAAAACCTAGTTATTTGATTAAAATTAAAATTTTGATTTAAAAGTTAAAATATGTATTGTGTGTTTCTCATAATATTTTATTTGCGTCTTACCTAGGATGTTCTTTGATCTCATATTTGATAGCTTAAGGCCAGTTAGGCGTTTGATAGTATTCGGTCACTTCCGTTAGAGAAGACACGTGTGTGAGATTAATTTAAATAATTACGGCATAATTCTTATCGCACATTTGCGCACGTACACACGGCTACACATCAAGCTATACATTTCCAGTTTATGCTGATCTCGCACTGTACGGAAATCCTATACAATGCGAGACCAGCTTATACTGGAAATGTATAGCTTGATGTGTGGCCGTGTGTACGTTTGCGTGTGTTCTTTTCCGTTAACCATTAATAAAATAAAAACCGGCGTCTTTTACACCGCTCTAATTTGGCTATGAATAATTCCTTTCGTGATCTTTAATTACGTGTAACTCCCGAAGGGTAAACCAAGCAACAATCAATACGATATGGGTAGTCTAATTGTTTAAGATAAATACCTGCCCTGATTGATGTTTAAATTCAAAACTTTTTCTCTATTTTATTTAAAGCTTATTTTTACGAGTTTTACGATACATAAAATCTAACTCATGTAAAGAGAATGGTGCGAATTGATAAACTTATGACCTCTTAGATTTAAATGTGTTGTTTGTAAGAAGTGCGTAATATTTGACACCTCTTTTTAAGTTAGTTCATTCGAGGGGTCAAATTATGTTTGGTACTGGTACTTGACAAAGGTCATGGAGTGGCTTATTCCCAAGAGCTCCAAATCTATTGTTCTCCATACATTGATTCCCAACATCTGCATAATTTTGAGCTTATAGGAAAGTTTTTATTTATTATTATTATATTGCTTTTTTAATTTGGAGCCGCCGGGAGCAAAATTATGGAGCGCCTGGGAATAAGACCACGGAGTTGTTGATCAGTTTTGAAGCTGAAATAGAAAAAATCTTCAATTAAATATAATTAAACTGCGATGTCGAGTAGATATTGTTACATTATGTCCAAAAATAAATACCTGCCTTGATTGATGTTTAAATAAAAAAAAAAACAAGATTTATTTCATTTTATTATTTAAATGCTTATTTCACGAGTTTGCATTTTACGATACAAAAAATTTGACACGTGTAAAGAAAACGAATGGTGATACTTGATACACTCATGACCTCTTCGATTTTAAATGTGTTTGGCACCTCTTTTTTTTAAGTTAGTTCATTTAAGAGGTCATAGTATGTTTGGTATTCGTGCGAGGTATTTGGGAAAAGATCAGGCAGTGGTTGTAAGATATTTATCAGTCAGCACTTTTATTGATGTGACTTGGTTTTAAAGCTGAAGTAGAATATTTAAGCAAGAGAATGCGGGTGGGAAAATGCTGAAGGAAAATCCAAGGTAGTAGAGAATTACAGTTAATAATACGCACCTTCTTCAGATATATCATGGACTGTACAACGGGTACAGTTATTCCTAATTCGCAGATTGCAGTAAGGGCTTTCTTCTGTTTTTCGAAAATCTTAATTTGCAAGGAAGTTTGTAGGAAACTTTATTATTTAAAGTTTACGGTATTAGATTTAACGAATTATAGGACTTATTGTTAAAAAAAATAATAAGGCCGTAAGGCAGGAGATGTTTTGCGATTTCTGTCAACCCTCATGAGGAAACGGCGTAATTACCAAATTATTTCATGTGTCAATGGTCATCATTGCCGGCTTTTAGGGTGATCGTCACGTACCATACGTTAAATAAAGCGTAATAAAAAGCAAACAATAGTACGGTGGCTTACACGTAATAAATCCAATATTAGATAATACATACGAAATAATTGTATGTATGCTAACCGCTATATAAATAATTAAATATTTACGTCGACAATATCAAAACGACTCGACGACGACACCACCTTACTTTGATGGAAAATGATATCTAGTTTCATCAGGTCTAGAGTATATTCTTGCATCTCACGGTATATTGAATTGGTTCATTTAGGCCTTCAAAGTAAATTATACAGTTTTGCTAATGATGGAATTGCAAAAAAATGTTGTAAAACAAACTAATTTGACATTGCAGGAGGTTGGGTTTAGGCGTACGTCAATATTATGTTCAGAATTTCAATAATTACTTGTGTGACTTATTGTTTTAAATTGGAGTGAAAACAAAACATGGTTTTCCAGAGTTATAAAAATCATTACTATACTAATCTTTACTTTATATTTTAAATACTAGATTGTAATGCAATCTTCCTCTAAATTTACAAATTATCGGCATTGCTATCCTTCGTGACAGTGGTGCCAACATTTTGGGCAGTTTCCCCGTTGACATTCACTTTTTTTTTATTTATGCTTTTCATACAATATGAGCAGGTATTTACCATGCTCATATTATAAATAAATATGTAAATAATCTTCCTCTAGATGATTTCAAAGACGAATCACTAAGTATTCATAGAATAGCTACATCTAGCCAACTAACTTCATCTATGGGATCCCAGATAGGAAAATGGAGCAATGAAAAAAATGGTTGTTATAACATTGACTTACGCAAGAACCATAGAAATATCTAAGAATCTAACCTAAGCAGTACAAACTATGTCGACAATGTCACATGTAATGACATTCATAACTACTTTAATTATAATTATTATATTTACTTTGCTTATTGCCTGTTTGTAACTGTGTACCAATCTACCTACCTACGTGCATCAGCATAATATCAGCACTTGGCCTAGAAGATTAGGGCCTCTCCTTTGAGAGTAACCGATGAATACTAGAAGATCAAAATAGTAGAATTTCATTTCGGTTTTAATATCAAGAAAAGGCTGAATAAGCTATGGTAAGCCTGAAACAAAAGCAGTATGGCTGATGGTTTCAGATTCTTTTGATATAGTGGGTTAGATTTTAACAACGTTGGTATACAAAAGTTGCTATCATATCTGTAGTAAGATTCGCATCAGTTTAACTAATCGTGTACCCTTTATATATATATATATATTATTGCCCCCAGCTATATATTATTGGGATTGGTGTTTCATTTTATCCGATACAGTGTCCTAAGTTTGGCTAATGAAACATTTCCCAATGGTAGTGCCCTGGATTGCGGAAATCCGATGCGATGCTAGCAGGCACGACCGGTCGTTCCAAATACCAGACTTTACCGATGAGTTAGCCTCCAAAGCCTATCATCAAAATATTATAATCCATTTTCAATAAAGACCACATTCTTGAACGATCTAAATCATGCATTGAATTACGATTTCCACCTTGATACACACGATGAGTATATTATATAGACTGTAAATGAATTATGTTTAGTTATTATTATGATACCTAAGACCATTTACATAAAATATTGTGACCTGCCAGTCGCCATGGGCAGTTTAAGATAATAAAAAGTGTATAATAATCAATTGTAAATGTATGATTCATTTTGAGCAGGACTTAGATCGATGACATGAGATATTTTGTTCATATTAAATGAATATTATTTTTATGTGTGCGTTAAATTGAATTGATTCACTAAATTGATTAGATCTATACATGTTTTTTTCTCGCATTCCGCACAAGCTGCCAGTATGACGGTAAATCATAGCTCTAGTGTTTCTAATTATCTCTACGACAAGGACACCCAAAAACTGAAACACGATTGGTAGTCAGATGGATTGTACTCACCAGTCTGCATACTAACCGTTACACATAAATTCTAGACACGGCTCTAGACAAATAATGTACTCAAGTTTTTTATGTCTGTCAGTGACCGCAGCTGGTCCGCAATCTATCTTTTATTTTTCCTAAGTACCTGTCAGCGTTAGTGTGATCGTGATACAAACAATCAAACCTGTATCCATACTATCCATACTTCCATACTAATATTATAAATGCGATTTGCGAAAGTAACTCTATCTATCTGTCTGTTACTCAATCACGCCTAAACTACTGAACCAATTTGCATGAAATTTGGTATGGAGATATTTTGATACCCGAGAAAGGACATAGGCTACTTTTTAATAATAATAAAAAAAACTTTATTCAAGGGGTTGAAAGGGGGTACGAAAATATTACTTTTGGTCGCGATAACCGGCATCGGTAGCGATAACCGACTTCCGCGCGGTTGAGACCGCGGGCATCAGCTAGTTAAATATAAAGTATAATTAATACAGGTTTGATTTGATTTGGCAGAGGTGTACCTAAAGCTTAACTAAAATCAAACCTAAACAGTAATGGACTATCATTTAAAAATTAATCATGATTACCTCCACCCAGTGTCAATTACAAGTGCGATGCGCAGGTCACATCTACATGTCACGTAATAAATGCATCGTTGCACTGCGCACGTCATCTAAAGCCAAAGTTGAAGTGTCTCTTGTCCTGTTCTTACTTTGAAACAAAATTATCAAAGCATAATTTATATATTATTTATTTATTTTTTTAATCAGTCTCTGACCCCCATTGCTAGAAGACTGGTCTCCTGTTTGAACAAAGGAGTCAGCTGTCATCTACTACGTGGTTCCGTGTGAACTAATAAATGTCATAAATCTTTGAGTTTAAGTTGCAGGTGCACGCTGGTTCTCTCACAAGTTTTCCTTCACCATTTTGAGAGCTTCTACTTATGGTGCGTCTTATTAAAATTGCGTTTAGAGTTTGAAATCTTTCCTACCTTATCATCTGCCTAGCCTTTTTCAACTAAGTTGCGGTCAGATTCCACTCTATCCGGGTACAGCTGAATACCAGTATTAAATCAAAATCAAAACTCATTTATTCAAACTAGGCTGATAATCAGCACTTTTCAAACGTCAAAAATTTACTTTACTTTACTATTTACATTTTTATAAGACAGTCCCCCAAAACGCCCACCCATCGACATATGGAGCGACTGCCTTACTGACCTCCACAACAAAGTTACTACTAGACAGTACGCTACCCGTTAGTAAGACTGGTTGTCAGACTTTCAGCCAACTGACTTCCTGTGACGACTGTCAAATCCTTCCTTATCCTTATCCTTACATAGTATAAAACAAAGTCGCTATTTTTGTCTGTTTGTCTGTATGCTTAAATCCTTAAAACTACGCAACGGATTTTGATGCGGTTTTTTTTAATAGATAGAGTGATTCAAGAGGAAGGTTTTAGTATATAATTTGAACGACATCCACGCGGGTGAAGCCGCGGGCATCAGCTAGTATCTAATATACAAATGAGAACCGTGACCAACGGGTTCGCGTGCTTTCCAAAGCACGGACTGTTTTTATTACGACTATTATTTCTTACAAAACCATACTCCTAGGTATTAAATATTTCTATTTACCCTATACACAATTATCACACAGCATTCCTCCAAGGTCAGGATCGCAGTGCATACCAACATGATCAACATTCCAACACAGGAGCACACATTACAGATGTTGGTATTTATTGTACTCATGTTGTTGCGACATCCACGAGCAATAACATCCTGTAATGCACGTTTTATTGAAATGTGGGTAATCAATGTGATTATAAAAAGGCCTACCCAGGACGCAATCCGCCTAGTTAACAATATATCTGTAAAACAATCAGCTCTTTGCTATAGAATAGAATAATCTATTTTAACCAACAAAAGATCATAAAATAATACAACTTAAAAAACCTAATCGTACTTACCTAACACAAAATATTTCGTTTGCTAAGTTATGAACCATACAACAATGGTAAAGGTATCGGCAATCAAATGTCTGCGCGAATGCACCGGAACTGGCCTGAACCCTGCGGACCAGGGATGTGCACAGTTTTCACATAGTCGTTTAGAAACACTCTACTTCATCAGCACCCTAAACGCATTATTCAATTCTATGCTTGAATCAAAAAGCTATAAGTTTCAAAGAACTACGTACCTAAGCACAGTAAATGTGAGAATTTGTGAACCTCGAGAAAGAAGAAAGATTACTGTCGGAGTTTGGCAAAACCCAAGAACCTACTTACTTAGGATTCAAGTTAAAACAAGAAATCAATCTCAAATCAAACAACATAATTAAAACAAACAAAAAACATTACAACAAACATTCATGAAGTTAAAAGTACCACATAATTTTCTTAATTTTTTTTGTGAAATTCACAGTCAAGGTCTACTCTATGAACTCCATGCTCGCTCTAACAAGTAGATCAATTAAACGAAGCTGGTATTTGTTGACATATTATTGTGCTTGCGCAAACGCATCCTGTGTTACGCATTTTACGCCATCTTAGTTATTTACACTGTAAATACTGATGAATTAACGAGTATTTTGTTTCGTCAAATCAAGATTCGGTGTCAGCAATCTTAAGTTTAACTACACACATTAATTAACTACGAATGCTCTTTTCATTTTGAAACTTATTGCTGATCATAAGCAATAAGTTTCAAAATGAAATTTCAAGCAAAAATGCAATAGCGAGATTCTCGATCTTGCTTTATCTGACCATACAGCTCAACTTCTGAAAATCCCAGTTAAAAAAACATGTATTCTTAATTCTTGGCGGGTACAAAAACGTAATATTACAAAGGAAAATTTAATTAAATTTAAAAAATATCTACAGTGCCTTACTTTTTCAGATGTATTTGGTACTGAAAACGCTAATGAAGCCTATGATAATTTCAGAGATATTTTTTGTTTATTGTACGATCTTTGCTTTCCGACAAAATGGGTTACCGTTAAACCAGATACAAAAGTTAAGTGGATATCTCGGGGTATAAGAATTTGTAGTCGGAAACAAAGAAATTTACTGTGGAAGTTCAGACTATCTCCTACGCGTAAAAATAAATATATTTTCAAAACGTATTCACAGAAACTCAAAAAAATCATTAGACTCACCCAAAAAGCTCAAAATAACTATATTATACATAATTCTGAGAATAAGACCAAAGCAGCATGGCAAATAATTAACAAAACTAAATTCACTAAAGATCCGATTTTACAAATCAAAATACAAAATTCTATAATTAAGGACCCTCAAGAAATTGCGGAATCTTTCAATAATTTCTTTGTGGACCAGGTTCAAGATGTATCTAACGGAAACCCAGAATCAGATAAAACCACGAGGATAGTTAATAACCCTAACTCAATGTTCATGCCACCAGTTGTTCCACAGGATATAGTTAGAGCAATAAAAACATTAAAAAATAAAAAAAGTCATGGCTATGATGGTGTAACAACCTCCGTGGTCAAATTTGTATCTGATATAATTGCTGTTCCTCTAAGTCACATTATGAATACAAGTATTAGCTCAGGTACCTTCCCCAATAGTCTTAAAAAAGTAATCATAAAACCACTCCATAAAAAAAATTGCAAAGAAGACATGACTAATTATAGGCCAGTAGCCTTAATTCCAGTGTTTTCCAAAGTTCTTGAAAAAATTATGTATGAGACAGTTTATAAATTCTTAACAAAACATGAAATCTTGTGTGAAGAACAAAAGGGGTTCAGAAAAAATAAAAATATCAATATGGCAATATACGATTTATTGAATAACGTAATGCCAAATGTGGACCATAAAATACCTGTATGTGCCATATATACGGATATGACGAAAGCATTCGATTACGTAAACCATGACACTCTAATAAATAAACTTTACACGTACGGGATAAGAGGAAATGTCTTAGATCTAATTAAGTCTTATCTTACTAATCGAATGCAATACACTGAAATATCCAGGATATGCGTGAAAACAAAAAGAGAACACAAGTACCTATCCGGCTACAGGGAAGTCAAATATGGCGTACCACAGGGAAGTGTGCTTGGACCGTTGTTGTTTCTTTTATATATCAACGACTTGCCTCGACATATTCAACAACCTGTGGTATTGTTTGCGGATGACAGTACGGCAATAGTAAAATGCGACAATAGAATTAATTATGAGAGTGACATTAATAATACATTAAAAAGTATAATAAATTGGCTTAATGAAAATAATCTTATCTTAAATATTCAAAAAACAAAAGTTATGCATTTTCATCAGCGTGTAAGAGCTGAAAATTATGAGGTTGAATTTAATGGACAAAGAGTAGACTCGACAAATAATACAAAATTCCTAGGTATTCTAATTGACAATAAATTGACCTGGAAACCGCATGCAGAGGATGTATGTAAGAGGCTAAGCAAGTCAGCGTACGTACTATATAACTTGGCAAAAAAAGTAAGCATTCGCACCGTGCTGGAAGCTTATCATGGTCTAGCTGCGTCGGTTTTGAGATTTGGCGTTATATTCTGGGGTAACTGTTCAGAAAGAGAGAGGATATTCAAGGTACAAAAACGTTGCATAAGATCAATGACTAGTCTTAAAAATACCGACAGTTGTGCACCTGTGTTCAAGTCTCTAAAGTTACTCACCTTTCCGTCTCTGTATATCCTTGAAGTAGCTATATTTGTTAGAACAAATTTACACCTTTTTACCCTTAGGGACGATATTAGAAAACGTCCGGGATGTGTTAGATCTCAATACAAAAATCTAATGTATACAGGTAGGTACAAAACAGCTTTATTAAGAAAAAGCTTGCTTTCAATGGGGCCAGTCATCTATAATAAAATACCTCATACCTACAAGGAAGAATCGTTAAGCATGTTTAAAAAGAGGCTTACATCCTTACTTATAGATAAATGTTACTATTCTATAAAAGATTTTTTAAATGATAAGAGTCTATAATGTTATTTTGTTTTATTCTATTTTATTTGAATGATATGTGTTGATTATGTTATCTTAATTTATCCCATTATATTTGAATGTTTATGATTTTTTTTTATTGATTTAATATTTTTTTATTTTGAATTTAATTATGTAATTGTCGAGTTATCAATTATTTGTTAATTTTAGAAGAAAGTTTGTTGTTGTTTATTTATTATGTTGTATAGAACGTGAGCGATATGTGTCTGTATTTTAATCCACAATTTCATTTTATCTCTTTGTTATTTGATTGTTTAGTCTTGTTGTTAGTTGAGTATATATACTTTCTTTACTTTTTGCATGCCGTAAGGTAGAGTGTGTTGAAACTGTTTTACAATGTTACCATCTTATTTTGTACACATATTCTTGGCAAAATAAATGATTTCTGATTTCTGATTTCTGATTTCATATTGTCTTAGGCAACAGATTGTTGACAATAATATGTAATATCATCGTCGTAGCTCAAATCCTCTAAAGACGAGAAAAATTAAGAAAACCTGAGTGGATTGCGTGAAAAGAAGAACTCTAGAAGGGGTCTAGTAAAGAAATATTTTCACAGACATATAAAACTGAAAAAAAGTTTTTGATCCTTTACCCGAAAAAGCCCATAATATGAACGTCGGAATCCCGACATCCAGTATGATGGAAGTCTACTTTAATAGTGAAACCAATTCGCACTTGACCAATTTATTTTTATTTATAAGAATTAAATTAATTATCACATCAAATTCAATGTCACTTTACTTAAGTTTTGACAATTTGTGTCTATATGTGAATATAGTGTCAATGTTTTTATGTACATGTAAATAAACAATACTCAAGTACAATTTGTTTTCAAAATACCAAAATATGACCCTTCTATGTTATTAATAGAGTTATTTTAGTTATTAGCACGTTCACAATAAGTAACGACATGCTTAGAACAACTCAGGAAACCAAAGAGTAGTATCCAAACTACAAAAAAAAAAACAGAAATCACCTTTAAAAATGTTGGAATAAACCATAATCACAGTGGGCAACCTTAAAACCAAAAATCATTTTATAAGTAACCTCAGGTTTAGTAGATAATTATATACTGGCGACAGGCTTTCAAGTCTCTTCTATACGTTGGAGACACTTAGGACACACTTGTGAAACTTACACTTACCCTTGTGAAGCTTTTTTAACTATTCACCGAATATTTTACTTTGCCAGGCCAAGGAGCAAAACCACGAAAAATCCCCTTACTCATCACGATGATCAAACATTTCCGTCTTGTTTCAATAAACCATTGCCAAAATATTTGCTTAAATCATCACGGATATCAGTACTTAACATAGCTCTTAATTAGTGGTTTTGGTTATCATTATATGACTTACAAATATAAATGCTACTTGATCCTCTATTAATCCTCTACCAGGAAATCGAGCGTGAAGTTAGAAAAAAAACTTTTTTAATTCACTTTGTATAGAATGTTTGTCTTTTAGAAAAAAAGGTTTTTATTTTAATGAGAGGAAGATGGTACTAAATGTCACGATTACATGCGTACTCTGAAGTAGTTACATGAAAATATATCATTTAAAGTTCTCATCATCATTTTTATCTTACGAATGATTCATTTAGATAGGATAATGAAAAATAATAAAATATTAGACTCTTACAATGAAATTTAGTTTTCAATGAAAACATTGACTAAATCTACAAAATGATTTTTGAATAAGAAGTTGAATTGAATTGCACCGATCGATTATTCACAACAAGCCAATAACACTCATCAGAGTATCCATTGACACAAAAATACGAAAACGCCTCCGAACTCCAAATAGATGTCATCACTTAGGATCGAGTGGTAAGAATAAATTTGTTTGAAGCAAAGGTCACCGCCACGACCTTTGCGGAAGCAAGGCCGCCTTTATTAGGCAAGGAGTCCAACCAAATTATAGTCTAAGAGTAAGTGTACTGTTTGATTAGATTGATTCATATTTCAATGGGTGTCTGACACTTAAGTCAGACTCTGACATAAGTGAAGCGAAGAATGCAATTCGTGAAGTATCATTGGCTGTTGAACTGAATGGTAGGTGTTCAAGTATTCTGTTGTGTACTTAAATGCGTATACAGTTGCTGTTGACGTTCACCTTCGTTGATGAATAACTAAATGCTTTGAAGATGCTCTTGTTGCGAAAACAAAAATCTAATACAGGCACTTAGCAGAGAGTTACATTATAATGGTATTGTAAACATTTATTCTAATTGAAAATAATTTCTAAAAAAAAAATATAAATGGGTTCGAATGACTCTTGAAAGGTGTCATGATTCACTGAATTCTATAAGGTTACGTCCGCTCTATGTAAAAATATTTCTAGCCATTTTTTAAAATGATTATAAATTAATAGAGTTTCACAATGTGTCTCTTAATTTTAATCAACATGATGATGTCGATTTTAGATTGAGCAAAACAAACACTTAGTTTGTACATGACCTATTCCAAAAACAAAAAACCAATTCTGCAACATTAATTACGGAAACAAGAAATCCTGAATGAGAACATCGCATTATCTTAGATAAATAAAAGACTACTTGTTATTTAATTACAAGAATCTTAATTTTATTAAAAGTCACTTGAACTATTTACGAGATCTTCATATATTATAATACTCGACAGGTATATAATTAATAAGGAACTTCTTCTTTTTTGACACCAGTACTTACGTAGGTATTTCTTTTATTTTTTTAAAACAAAACTTAAGTTCCTTCTTGTATGCATAATGAAACTCATTTTCTTTTCGTTTCTCTTGCATGTGCCTTCTCCCAACGTTGTAGTCAGCTTCCAGTCTAACCGGATGCAGCTGAATATCAGTATTTTACATGAAGCGACTGCCTATCTGACCTGCACAACTATTTAATTTTATGTTCAGAATCACCCATTACTGGGTCTGTGAATTCTGTGATGTTTATTTTCGGTCACAATCCTCGATTCCGTGAGTCCCGGTCCGGGATACGGTTTAGAATAGATCTGCAAGAGACTGACTACTTAATAATATATATCATCAATCATCTTCATCAGCCTATAATGTTCCCACTGCAGGGACTCAGGCCTCCTCTCTAGGAGAGGGATGGGCTATAATCTACCACGCGGGCCCAGTGCGGATTGGTAGATGTCACATGTCTTCGAATTTTTGGTTCTAAGACATGCCGGTTTCCTCACGATGTTTTCCTTCACCGTTTTGGGAGCAGTGGTGATGAAATAAATTACACAAAGTAATGCGCCTGACGTGGTTCAAACCCACGACTCACAGTTCGTAAGTCGGGGCCGCCACCACTGGGCCACCACTGCACATAATATATGTGTAATTGAATTTAAATGCAATGATATCTCTATTAGTAAGTGTGGAGATGTATAGATATATCCCACATTGAATTTAGTTGTAATGAAATAATTGGAAGTACTAATGCGATATTTTTTAAGAAAACTTCTTATGTCATTAAGTTAAATTATCTTAAATGTAATGCGTGTAAAACCCTGGACTGAATCGCATTTTTAATGCTCCTAACCATAACCTTAGCTCAGAATCGTCATTCAAACAAAAATAATATGGAAAAATGCGTGAGGCGCACAACCCTAAGTCGTAAAAGGAAGGAGGGGTATACTTGTCACTAAAATGAAAGTATTTATTTCAAACATTATATTTACAAATGTCCTAATTATCACATACTTATTTAGAGACTTCTAGCTCATGTTTATTTCGCACCTACACTTAAACATAGTAAGATACGCGAAACAACTTATTTAAATAAACATGGGACGTATTTAATACCTAAGTTTACTACCAATTTATACTTTGGACCAAACGAACCAAATTCCTTCTGACCTTTTACTGCTAGAACAAGACCGGAAAAATAAATAAAAAGTACTTTATTAGCTGACATATTAACGATGAAACTGCGTATTGATATAGATCAACATAATCAAAGCTAATAGGTACCGAATCCTAAGATAACAGAAACTTGTTCACCTTTATTATGATTTATACGTCTGCCCATCACCCAATTATAATAATAAAATAAATAAATTAATATACAACAAAACAAACTAAAATAGTACAAGTGCAACATTTTGAACTGTCAAGAATATTGTGGTTATTAAGTCATTATTATTAACAAAAGAAATAATTATGATAATTATACAGTTTTTGGTGTCAATTTGTGTTAATATTTTGGCATCATGTATCTCATAGAAATAATAATTACTTAATAACAGGTGTTAGTCGTTGAAATCCTCAAGATAAATTCATTTTGAATTCATTTTTCATGTTCCACTATAATTTTGCATAAAAAATAAAACTATTCATAATTTTAAGTAGTTTTACTCTAGATTTTTTCGATTACAGTTTATCAGTGCGTTAGACATTATCAAAATAATAAATAAAGTCTGCGGTAGAAACAACCCGGACACTCTCTCTTTCCTCAGTACAAACTAGATAAAAGATAGAACAAGATAAGAATATTTGTAAACGTATAGCGCCCTCTGCTAGGAATTCTCTCAACCAAATCTAAGTTATTACTCCTCCAAGTCCTAGCTAAGTTCACAATGAACACACGGTGGAACTACGTCTTGTCAAGGTGCGTACGCGCAAGTTAGAGTTCAAAGCATTGATTGTAGATGGCGGTATAATCAATAGAACTATCAATAATAGTGGATTTTTCCGACATAACTTTTATTTCCATAGAAAAGAGTTCAACGAGTTCAATAAGGCAGATGATGGCGATTCTTTTAAAATAAATAATAATATGAATGTGAGGTGGCTACTCAAAATTCGCGGTTTCATACTAATGATGTGGTCAGAGCAGTGGTGGCCCAGTGGTGGCGGCCCCGACTTACGAACAGTGAGTCGTGGGTTCGAACCCCGTCAGGCACATTACTTTGTGTAATTTATTTCATCACCACTGTTCTCAAAACGGTGAAGGAAAACATCGTGAGGAAACCGGCATGTCTTAGAACCAAAAAAACATGTGACATCTGCAAATCCGCTTGGGCTCGCGTGGTGGATTATAGCCCATTCCTCTCCTAGAGAGGAGGCCTGAGTCCCTGCAGTGGGAACATTATAGGCTGATGATGATTTAGGTAATACGGAATATTTTTTTAATAATTTAGTTATAATCGTCCATATATTTTGAATGCAACGAGAGTTTATCCTGTAACTGGATCGTAAAGGCATTTTACATAGAGCAATCCATGTAAAATGAACAGGACAATAGACACAGTGGCAGTGCGACTTACTGCCGCGCTACGTGTCGCAGGTTCGATTCCCGCACGGAATGTATATTTGCATTGTGTACAAGTATTCGGCCGGGCTGTGTATATAAGTTTTCAAGGTTGCAACCACATATATGACAGTGTTAGAAAGACCGGGTAGATGACGAGAACCAGTTTTTTTATTTAATGCAAGAGTTTTCGTCTTAGTCTTGGGCCACTTTCGGCCACTCTTGGCTAAAGAAAAATCACCTGCGACCACATCCTCGTCTTCAGCCATAAAGTTTCTAGAAAGAGCCGAAATTGAACAAACTGTTACGTGCACGTGCTGGAAACAAAATTTACATATTTTGACTTTGAGGTGACTAGTTTGCAATGTAATTTAAAAAACATCTTAAAAAAAAAAAAATCTTTTTTAGCTTATCTTGAACTAAATCCCATAGTTAACACTGTAAACGGTATATTCAACATGTTAACTGTTTGTTTTTAGTTCCAGATATTTCAGCGCTGCACGCTGTTGCAAGTACCATGGTCAAGTCATTACGGGTGAGTCTTTATGAGCCGACAAATCGGTCTACTCTTCTCGTTATTCCATTTTTAAAGTTAATGATAATGTTAGATTCCTAAGGGTTTCTAAAACTTAGACTTCGGTCAAACGTTGTGGCGTCGGCCGAGTTATATTGTAGCTCTGTGTTACTGTTACAATTTTACTATATGTATGAGATTTTGGAGTGCGGAAGGCAATGTCTCGTAATATGTGACCCCTTTTATAAAGTAGAAGGGTCATGTATTTGCGGGCTGTTTTGGGAATCTATTAGCAATCTTCAACTGATGTAGATAATTTCATTTCATCGAGTGTCAATCAGACTTCTAAGTCAAGAATACTTCACCAAACTGTCTTTTGGAATTTTAAGTAGACAAAAATATGTCATCAAAAATCAACAGCTACCAATGGAAAACCTTATGTCATGGGTTTGTCCCACAATTCGATATGATGAACTAGCTTTGCACGAAACAATGCCATCTTTCGGAATCACGATTATCTAATTTTTATATGCATGTAATCATTGTTTAGTTCAGTCTTGTACAGATTTGCCTATACGTTTTAATTAATCAAACAGTTTGAAAAACAGTAGAGTGACTTTTTACTTGGTGATGATGTGTAACAGTAAAGAAAACAATAAAACTATTCATTCAATCATAATTTAATAAATATATTGTATATTTTTATTACTATTTATACATTACAATACATTCTATACGGCAGTGATAAAATAATCCTTATACTATTAACTCTAGGACACACTTGTAAATTTTACCTTCGTAATATTACTAACACGTGCTTATCAATGTTGAAGAAAATAGAAGTCAATGACAGGAACAGTTGTGATTTGCACACAATAACAATATTAGATTATTATGTCATCATCGCCAAAATATCAAACGGTAAAAACAATGTTGTTGCCATACCAACGGTCCTTAAAACAGTTAAAACGCGATCGGAATATCTAAATAAGGTAACAGTTTACAAAAGTATATCTACGAATAAAATATAACTGTAGATTTATAGATTTAGAACCGTCACGCATTCATAAGTGCGAATTCGCGAATTCCCTTCGCAAATCCGGTATAGAAGTGAGATACCACTTGACTCTCGATTTATTTGGCAATCTAGAAAAATAAACCCTATGTTTGGTCCATTAATATTTGAAATAGATTGATTTTGTTTTCACAATATTTATTTAGGTACAAAATAAAAACAAAATTGACAAGTGTAATCAGTAAAAGCTAGTGTAAACTAAGCTTAATATAATATTATACACATTTACCGGCAAGTAATGAGATTGCCCACACACGATACATAATTTAAACCTAAAAAAGGCTTAAGTGATAGTAAATAAAAAGAAAACAAAATAAATATGTAAAAATATGGTGTCAAAAAATATCGAGTGTGGATGATATTAGAAACATATCATAAGTAAAACTATAATATTTCCTTTATAATTTGGAGTAGATTTCCCTACCAATCTCTTAATTCTTATAACTCGCATTCCGAACGGTAAATCTTAAAATTAATACTGGCTTTATTATCGATCTTTGTAATGTTCTACCACCAGCCGTATCCACCGTATCCACCATAACCGCCGTACCCGTGGCCGTAATAGCCGCCGTACGGCCAACCGTAGCCGCCGTAGCTGGGGTAGCCCCATCCATAGCTGTAGCTAGGGTAGCCCCATCCGTACCCGTGGCCGCCGTAATGCCCCCCATAGCCACCCCAGTGCCCGCCGCCCCAATGCGACGCGGCCGTTTTGAGGTCATCCTTGTCTGAGGCTGCTAGGTCTTCCTTCTCTGCTTCCACCTTGAAAGTTTCAACTGGTTTCTCTTCGGCAGGTGCAGCGTGAGATAACGCTAGGAGAAGGAGGGCCGCGGCAGCGAAGATAGCGATCTGGAACAAGCGACAGATTTGAGTGTTATGTAAAAAGAAAAACTTTTTGAATCATACTTATCTAAGGAAGAGAGATTCCTGCTGATTGAGAACGTTTTATTAAAATTACTTGTTTATTTTATAATTCTCTAAGGAACTGTAACACTTCTATGATAACTAAAACAGTTAGAGTAAAACTTTTAAAAACCAAATGCGGGCCCCAAACAAGTTAGTATTGCATTGGCGTCAACCAAGTACACTACAACATTATCCAAGTGGTTTAGTACTAGGTCAATTAGGGTTACATTACTACGTGCACTTACTGCATTCAACAATACAATTGACCAACGTAAATACAATACCATTACATCCAATTACTACCTATGTACTAATACATAGGTACATAAGACATATATGTCTTTATGACAATGCACAAATAAACATATCTCACAATCTATTCTATAGGACTTCCCACGGATATGTACTAGCTAATTAAAGGCTTATGCTAATCGTTTCATTACGAAATACTTGAAGCCAATTATTTCTGTGATAAAGGATCAACGATGAAAATATTTCGTGAATTCAGAATTTGGTATTGAATTAATTTAGTTTTTTTTTTAAGTTTGCTTCCTGAAAATCATAAAAATGGAAGATAAAAACAAACAAATGTATGCAATGGAAATACTGATTGAATCATAATAAATTAGTAAGTTCATAGAAATATCATCATGGATTAACAATGGTACCTAAATAAACTACTGGCATGATTTCGAGAACCTTTTAAATGTAAACACTCACTGAACTTGAACAAGACAAATAAAAACACCAAAATATTATTCAAAATTGAATAATTGTGATCCATTTTTTTACAAAATGTTTTAAAGTTTAATTTGGTAGGTGCACCACTCAATGATTTATTATTAATTTAGAAAAAACAATCCCTAAAAATCCACCCTTACCGAAAATTCTCTTAAAACTTAAGTTCTTATCATAACTTTACTATCAAAATAATATTACAACTATACAATTAAACACCCGAAATTCCCCACACATCACTAAAAACGAAAAGCCCACTTACTTTGCAAGCCATGGTGTCTGGATGATGTTGATACAACACTGACTGTAGCCGCCCTACGCGTCGTTTTATATGGCCAGTCTGTCCTAGCTATACGGATGGCCGGCCACCATACGCCATTGTGCTGCCAATGACCTTAGCTTTGGGACTTTGAGGTAACTGTCTGGGTGACTTGGCCTATATTTTTTGGGTTGAGGAAAGAAAATTCGAGGAAATTTGAAAATGTGATTTTGGATGGAAAAATGGTGTTAGGGTTCCGAAAGAGATTGGGCTAAATAATGGTTTTGTTGAAGATAAACAATTGTTGATCATCCGCTGTAAAGACGGGTAGGTACATCTGCATGTATTGAAATAAAATAAAGTTATGTTTATTTTTGCAGACTTTAGTTTACACGTAACACGTAACGTTTGAGAAGAAATGCCGAAACAATCTATCTAATAAAGTGATGAAATGTAACTGCCTAAGAATTTTAATTAATCTTGTGCACAATAGCAGCTTGTAGAGAATTACAGCACTACTAAATTAAATTATTTGTATCCAGCTAGAAGCTACCTTTCTGGTCCATATCAAGTTCAACTAAGGTACCTTAGTTACATAGTTATGAGTTTGCTGTATAGAAACATCTCTCCTAGGATATTTACCATGTTTGCTTATTGTTTCGAGTTCCCGACATTAACAATAAGAACTCGAACCAATAAGAAAACATGGTAAATATTCCGTTTATAGTATTTATACTAGTGTCAGTGACCATGTCAGTTTAAAAACTTATATCTTTCCTAGGTATATTTATTTTCTATAGGTCACTCCAGAAATTCCAAGGATTCGAATTGAAATAGTGCAAAATACCACCTCGCGCGAGTATTGTGGATGAACAACTAATTAACGAGATAGGGCGAGACCAGAACAGGTCCGACCCGTTAATTTATCTTGATATTCTTTAAATAACTTTAACTTCTTTACCGATGCAACTGCCAGTGTCCTTGATTACTCAGATTTAGATAATAATATAGGTACTAAGATAATTGCAATCTGTGGTAGATTATCCCATGTGTAAAATTAATATTTTATGATTCTATAACCTTGAATAGGTGGCAAAATGTGTAAAGGGACAACTCTGCCTAACCCTGCGCAGATTACAGGCGCTATGTTATGTAGAACTTATCCTTTTGTGTCAACTTCACACCTGTAGAGAAAGGGCGCGCTCCTTTCCTTTTCAGTGTGAAAACAATTACCACTTTCGTTTAGTCAAACATTCAACTTAAAGACATCGTCATAGATGCACCTAATCTATATCCAGTTTTTACTAAAATGAGGAAAGGGTTTAGATTTAAACGACTAAAAATGTTCTCCTTTTCGTTTTGCTTCTCAATCAAATCACAAACACGTCGCCAACCAAGTGTCTATCTATATCTATAAGTCACGTTGTCTTCTTCATATAAATGTCAAATGGTTTTATTTTCTTTGATTTTATACTTTTTTTTTTTTTTTTTTTTTTTTTAGCCTACACTTTCCCACTGCTGGGCAAAGGCCTCCCCCATGGCTTTCCAAGTTTTTTTACAATTTGCCTTCTCCATCCAATCCGTTGCAAATGAGTCCAGATCCTCACGCCAGCGTTTTTTGGGCCTGCCTCGGTTACGTCGGCCGTCTTCAGGCACCCACTGTGTTACTATCTTCGCCCATCTGTCCGGTTTCATACTATAGTATGAAATAATTATGTATCATTAATACGATTGACATCCAATCATCGTACCGATTTTAGAACGCAATAGTAAATTATAGTGTGACACATAATCCTGTCACTCTTAGATGCACAAGTATCTGTTAACTTATTACAGTTATTGGCTTTCAGATTAGTTGAGTGGAAAATAATTGAGTGTATTCTGTAATTTAACTGACTACTAAATGATTGATCTGTTTTCGAATTGACAGATAGCTAATACTTTTAGTATTTTTGTGTGAGCTTGTGATAACAGTTTACGCAAGGACCGAATTAAACGAATAATTTGAATTTGTTTTTCTTTAAAAAAGTTATGTCTGTAGTTAAGATTAAGATTTCATTGGACAGAACACCGAACCAATGAATCAATCCTAACCAAGCTCAAGATACCAATGAGGCTCAGCACCATATGCTCGAGAAGAAGCTTTGAGTTCTTTGGGCACATTGCCAGGAAAAAAGGTGAAAACTTAGAGAAGCTGCTGATAACGGGCAAGGTGGGCGGGAGAAGACCCAGAGGCAGAAGCCCAATGCGCTGGTCAGACCAGTTCCGCTCTGCCCTAAACACTTCTGTCTGCGATGCCTTACATGCTGCCGAAGACAGAGTGAGCTGGCGCAAGACAATCAGAGAGAAAGTGATCCGAAGAGGCCACGACCCTCAGCACTGAGGAAAAACGACGCAAGGAGGAGCAGGGGTTGTTAAGATAATGACGATCCACAAAAAACATCTTTGGAGATGAATAAAAATGTGATAGGTCAGAAAAAGAAGAGAGAAGACTTAGTGCCATCTCAGACCTGCAATTTCTAGCCTCTATTTCACAATTGCAAACTAGCCATCTACTATGCTAATATTATGTATATAATTTCCTTTGTCCGAAAGGAAATGTGAGGTTTACTTACGAGTAATTTCAGCGATTTTATCGAAGGCAAACAAATGATAGCTGTTCTCTGTCGAAAGGTCTTCAAATATTACCAATATTCTAAATGACTCATTGTTTTGTCATGAAAGTGCAGAAAAAGAGCATTATGTAAAACATTACTATCTAGTAGATACTAATGACCATGACGTCAAGTTGCTTTAGCTCAATAACAACAAAAACTGTAAAAAGTATTGCGTTCGAACTTCGAAACTTACATTCTTTTCTTCACGTATAAATCTAGCATAATATTATTATTAAATCGTCTTTATTTACGTCATTTTTCACAATAAATTGAGTGTGGACTTGCGGTGATAGAGACCAGCAAGCAAATAAATCCATACTATCCATACTACATCCTTACATAGTATAAAACAAAGTCGCTATTTTTGTCAGTTTGTTTGTCTGTATGCTTAAATCTTTAAAACTACGCAACGGATTTTGATGCGATTTAATAGATAGAGTGATTCAAGAGGAAGGTTTTAGTATATAATTTGAACGACTTCCACGCGGGTGAAGCCGCGGGCATCAGCTAGTATAATATAATATTATAAATGCGACAGTAACTCTGTCTGTCTGTTACTCAATCACGCCTAAACTACTGAACCAATTTGCATGAAATATCGTATGGAGATATTTTGATAACCGAGAAAGGACATAGGCTACTTTTTAATAAAAAAAAAAAACTTTATTCAAGGGGTTGAAAGGGGGGTACGAAAATATTACTTTTTTCGCGATAACCGGCATCGGTAGCGATAACCGACATCCGCGCGGTTGAAACCGCGGGCATCAGCTAGTAATCAATATGTATAAACACGTGTGAATGTTATCATCATCATCCACAGCCTGATTACATCCACTGCAGGGTATATGCCTCTCTTTTCCTGAGCCAATCTCCACGGAGAACCGTGGAGATTGGCATAGAAATGCCAGCCTCATTCAGGTTTTTCCCCCAATAGCCACTTTGTCTTCTGCCCATCTCGCCACTGGATGACCTTTGTCAGGTCTTGGACACCATTCGGTGGCAGCCTTACTCCACCTGTCATCACTTTACTAAATAAAAAATGTACTATGTTTACCTTAGTTAGAAGAATTAATAGAAACACTAATGATGTCTGTCATAATGGGTTAAAAAAAATACTAATTTATATAACTGTAAGATGATGTCAACCTACACACCCGATCACATAAAAAGCGTATAAAATAACGTCAAGAATCGAATGAGACGCAAAGGGCGTTAAATTACTATTCACTTAAATACCATAACGTGAGCAAAAAATAAATGAAAAGGAAATTAAATTACACGCTAATCAACTGGGAACAGCTTCGATCAATCGACTTAGTTTATATTAAAGTAAACGAAGTGGAAATTAGGTTTAGTAAAATATATTGCGTGCTTTATCAAAGATACAAAGAATAACAAGTAATCACCTAGCAACCACAACACAGATCTTATTTTAATCTAGAAGGGAAGACTTCATAGAATTACGCTGGAAGTGCTTTCCTAACATTCCCTCTTCTTTTTCAAACCGAAGTCTTCGCAAAGCTTTACCAGTCTTGGTTTGAATAATGGCTTTGTAAATATATCAGCCAGTTGTTCTTGCGTAGGCACTTGCTCAATTTGGATATCTCCTTCAGACACACATTGCCTTACATAGAAATGTCTTAGCTTAATGTGCTTTGTCTTCCGATGATATTCGTATGGCGGATTATGAGCTAATTTTATTGCAGACTCATTATCAATGCGCAGTACTGGTGTTTCTAATTTATCACTTAAATTTTTAAACAATCTCTTTAGCCAAACCATTTCACGGCACGCCTCACTGGCAGCTACTATTTCTGCTTCTGTGGACGACAGCGCAACTGAGGTTTGCTTCACACTTCTCCAGGAGATTGCTGATCCAGCGAACATGCATATCAACCCGCTTGTAGAACAACCACTCAAGTTGTCGCCTCCGTGATCCGCATCACTGTAACAGATGAGTCGCTTCTCATTCTTTTTAAACTCTAGACCAGTCTCGATTGTTCCTTTGAGATAACGAAAGATTCTCTTCACTTGTAACACATTCGTATTAGTAGGGTTATCTAAGGTTCTGGATACGACTCCGACTGCATAGGCGATATCAGGCCTTGTACCCACCATGAGATAAGCCAACGCTCCCACAGCTTGTCTATAGGGAAATTTAGTGTCACAGATCTCTTCCGCCAACTTTTTTACAGGAATATCTTTAACTATTGGTGTTCCAACGGCTTTACAGTCACCCATTCCATACTTCTCCAAAACCTTTGAAGTATAGGCGGCTTGATGAACTCTTATAGTCCCATCATTGTGTCGCTCTAACTCTAGTCCAAGAAAGTACAATGGCGGCTTAGTCGTTATCTTGAAACGTGCTTTGAGTTCGTTCACAATGAAATTGTCAGCTTCTACGTCATCAGAGGAAGCCAATAATCCATCATCAACGTACAAAGCTAGCAAAATCTTTGTTTTTCCACGTTGTCTCACGTATAAACATGGATCTGCTTCGCTCTGTGTAAATCCAGATTCAATAAAAAAATCATGAATACACTCGTTCCAACATTTAGGCGCTTGTTTAAGTCCATAAAGACTTCTTATCAACTTGCACACCTTGCCAGATCCGTCATTGTATCCCTCAGGTTGTCGCATGTATATCTCTTCCTTCACCTTGCCATAGAGGAAAGCTGTTGAGACGTCAAATTGTTTTAGCGATAAACCTTCATTTGCAGCTATACTTAATAATACTCGGATCGTGCTTAGTTTCGCAACAGGGCTAAATGTCTTGTGGTAGTCTATTCCTTTTTTCTGAGAATAGCCAACTGCAACTAGTCTTGCTTTAAACTTGTCAATCGAGCCATCAGGGTTCTTCTTTACCTTAAATATCCATTTGCAGTTGAGTGCTTTTCTGTTATTTGGTAAATGTGTCAGTTTCCATGTCTCATTCTCTTTCAGGGAATTTATCTCACTGTTCATAGCCTCAACCCACTTTTCTTTTTCAGTACTTTGCATGGCTTCTCGATACGAGGATGGTTCTGGAACAGCAATGATTTGATTGATAAATTGTTCAAAATTAAATCTTTCTGGAGGTTTAATTTGACTCCGATCACGAAGTACACGACTGCTACCTTCAACAGTTTCAGTGTCTTCTTCTTGTCGATCTTCTTCATTACTAGTACCTGTTTCATACCAAGTATCTTCTTCATGTCGTTCTTCTTCAGTATCACTTATTTCATTATCCAAATTCACTGAATGCAAGTGATCATTACTTTGATTAAGTACTTCTAAGTTTGGTTGAACATCTATGGAAGAAGTAGGTAGCTCATAGGTATTCTTTTTGATTTCAGGTTCCTCACTAACAGGTGTGTCTCGGTCTAACAGAGGTATTTCTTCAAAAGTTACATCTCTGGAACGCAACAATTTAAAGTTCCTTGTATCATAAACTCGATACCCATCATCACCATCATATCCTATAAGAATTCCTTTCTTTGCTTTTTTATCTAGTTTATTTCTCTTTTGTTTTGGGAAATGCACGTAGCATACGCAACCAATGATTCTGAGATGATTTATTTTGGGTTTCTTGTTGTACCATAACTCATACGGTGACTTGTCATCATTTGGAGTGGGTCCCGTACGATTTAATATGTACACTGAAGCTTGCATTACTTCAGCCCATAAACCTTTAGGTATCTCATCATGAGCGTGCATGAGTGCTCTTGCCATCTCTACAATTGTGCGATTATCTCTTTCGGCACAACCGTTTTGTTCGGGAGTGTAGGGCATTGTCAGCCTCTGTTTAATCCCGTGTTGTCTCAGCGTACTTCGTACTTGTTCATTGACGAATTCACCGCCATTGTCGCTTAGCAACTCTTGAATGACGTGTCCTGATGTCTTAGCTTCTAGTAGAAAATCCTTCAAGCGTGCTTGAACTTCTGACTTTTGTCGTAAGAAGTATACGTAACGAAAACGGGTGAAATCATCCTTGAATAGAACAAAGTATCTATACTTTGAGATCGAATATACAAAAGGTCCACACACATCAGTGTGTATTAGCTCTCCAGGTCTTGTAGTTCTCTCTCTGGTCCCAAACGTCCTTCTGTGGGCTTTTCCATAAACGCAACCTTCGCAAACTTCTTTGTTATTTTCAGATTTAAATTGCATAGCAAATTCTCTTTGCATAACTTGTTTGACATGTCTTTTGTTTTGGTGTCCCAAACGTTCGTGGTACAGTTGAAGTTGGTTATTAACTGTTAGTTGGTTAATCTCAAGTTTAGGTGTAATTACTTCTATTTTAAGTTTGTACAAACCTCCATACTTGTCACGAGTACCGACTAACTTTGTCTTACCATCAACCTTAAATAAACATGACCGAGTGTTTGATTCAAAGGAGCTATTCTCACAAAGATCTTGTGCGGCTAGCACTGAGAACAACTTTCGTTGTATACTGGGAACATACCAAACATTTGTGAGTGTAATTGTTTCGTTTCGGCCATTAATGTCAGCTTTTACTTGTATTGAGCCCTTTCCGATAGCTTCAATATTTTCACCATTTGCTGTCATTACTCTGTGAGATTTGCTAAAGTACTCGAAAAATACATACTGATCTGCTCTATTGGTTACGTGACTTGTTGCTCCATTGTCCACGTACCATGAGTCTTTATCATTACTCTCACCAAGAGATAAAGCTAAACTTGACAATGTAGCAGCATTTGATATGGATTCCTTTGTAGGTTTCGGGGGTCTACCATCCGTAATCCATTTCTTGCATTGCTTTACTCGATGTCCGCTTGCTCCACAATAGTTGCACTTGGACTTCTTTTTGTAGTCTTGCTTTTTGTTACGTACTATCAATACCTCCGTGCTGGATTCACCCTCAGCTTCAGATTTATTTCTATCTTTCAAAGCTCTCTCGTGAGCGCACAACTGGGTGGTCAAGTTCTCGATTGTACGATCTTTCAACGTAATCAGTAGCCAACTCGATTTAAAACTGAAATACTCTTCTGGCAGGGAATCCAATATCTTGCATATCAAAAGAATTTCTGGTAGTTGATTGCAAACTGTAGACAAAGCTTGATTCAGATCATGCCAAATATTCTTTATTGCAGACATATGTGAACCCATGTCATGAGTGGGGTCTTTCTTGTAATTAAAAAGTTGCATACACAGATCGTAGGTTCGGTCCTGTGATCCTCGCTCATAAAGACGGTTTAATTCGTCCCACATATCACTCGCAGTTGTAAAACGCATTACTTTGTTCAGCATTTCGTTGGTCATATTAGTAGTCAGTAGTAACAGTGCTGTGCTTTCTATTTTATTATATCTGTCACACTCGTCTTTATACTTAGTAAAAGCTTCCGCTTTGGCTCTTTCATCCGGATGTGCTGGCTTTACTAGAGTACCCTGCACCGCATCTAAGGTGCCTGTGTTACTCCGCAGCAGCAACAACACTTTATATTTCCAGGTCGGCCAGTTGCTTCCATCGAATAGTCCTATTTCGAGTTTCATATTTGAAGACAACATGATTCACTCTTTCGAACTTTTATCCTTTAGAAAACAATACTAAAACTTTTAAACTCTCGTTTTTGCATGCTCTGCTACCATATTAAAGTAAACGAAGTGGAAATTAGGTTTAGTAAAATATATTGCGTGCTTTATCAAAGATACAAAGAATAACAAGTAATCACCTAGCAACCACAACACAGATCTTATTTTAATCTAGAAGGGAAGACTTCATAGAATTACGCTGGAAGTGCTTTCCTAACAGTTTAATGCTAAATATGGGCCTTTTCTTATCTTCAGGAGGTTTGCTGATTCACCGTTTTTGTTCACAATAACCTTATTTTACTGCCTCGAGCAGTGGTGGCCCAGTGGTGGCGGCCCTGACTTACAAACAATTGGTCGTGGGTTCGAACTTCGAACCCAGGCAGGCGCATTACTTTGTGTAATTTATTTCATCACCACTACTCTCAAAAACGGTGAAGGAAAACATCGTGAGGAAACCGGCGTATCTTAGAACCAAAAATTCGAAGATATGCAACATCTACCAATCCGCACTGGGCCCGCGTGGTGGATTATAGCCCATCCCTCTCCTAGAGAGGAGGCCTGAGTCCCTGCAGTGGGAACAATATAGGCTGATAATGATGATGATGATGACTGCCTCGTTGGTCTAGTGGCCACAAGTCCGACTGCTGAGCATGAGGTATACCATTATGATGTTTGTTTTGCAAATTGGTTTTTACAAACACTTTTACAAGTCACTCTTTTATAACGAGATGGGGCCAGTGTTTCGTACCTGACTACTACTGGTTTTGATTCCCAGGTTGGCTGGAGTGTTGTTGGGTTTATCCATCAGGAATTTCTCAAAAGCAGTCACGGAGTCTGGATTCATGTCCGGTTATGGCAATAAACTCGCCCTCTATTCCATGGGACTTAAACAAAAAAATCTTTATGTGGGTGGATTGCTGAACAGGTTATATTCTTCCTACTTTATGAGATGACAAAGTCCACTAAGGGATGATCAGGGTCAGTCGTTTTAAATGCTGGTGACAAAATCACTAATTACGACCTTAACAATAAGGCTGGGAAAAATGAACAAAAGAAAATCATTCCGGTTTCTACACATTTTTGAATTTGAGAAAATTCTTTGAAAATATTTAAAACGCCAAGACATAAACACACATAATGTATAATTTTAACTTTTCATGTTAGTTTATCATTATTTTGTTTAGTTAACCATTAATTTTGCTATGAATTTGAGTCCTAGCCAACGCTACTTTTCTTCTAATAATGTGTGTCTAAATTCCATGATACGACTTCAAGCCGGGTAGTCCCCGCAGACGAGACAGCACTTCTGTTACCACCACGTATGAGGCCCAGAGTCCACCAAAGCGGGTTTACCAGCGGAGCGTAAAGGAGACGTGCGCAAAATGACCAATCAGTTTTATTGATATCTACAGCATATCTCTCGTCTCTCCTATGATTGGCATTGATTGGTCGAATCTTACACATCTCCTCTCCGCTCCACTCGTATACGCTTCGGTGGAATACGGGCCTGAGAGCCGGAGCTCAAAGAAATCGGGAAGAACCCTGTCATTTCTGTCATGGGAAACAGTATTGTTAATAATCCATTTTCTTCAAGGACACTGCTTCTTTAATATTGTAGTTCACAACTGCGAGTTATGAAGACCTTGCCTAATTGTATAAGTAGTAATTTCCACTAATATTCGCGTTGTCGTGCCGGTAATGAGAAGGTAGGAAATACAGCAATTAGTTCGAAGTAGGCCTGTCAAAACGCAGTATTTCGACATGTGAGGAACTTCGTAGGATCATGTTATAAGCGGCAGCGAGTTTTTTTTTTGGCAGTCGTCGTTCTCCTGACCCTATCCCAATGTCGGGTCAACGCAACTTGTCTTCTTCTTGTCATCCCAGCAGTCACCTCCTTTCTAGTCAAATCATCCTTCACAGTTCTTTCTTCAGACTTTTAGTCTGAAGGCTTAATGGTGTAACAAACCAAGCACAGATTTCACATCAGAATTAGAATCGAAACTCACTACCGATGTAAAAAAATGTGCTAAAATTGAAAAAGAAGGGAAGGAGGGGACATATCATTTGATGATATCAGTTGGTCAGGGTATATCATTTTTAATGAGCACTGTTTACTGATATTTTTATTGCATGGCATGGAAAAAATCTCTATAACCTTGTCATCGTTATATATTAGAGAACACCTAAATCTCAGCTACCCGCTTCAACCTATATCTCAGGCTACTCCAACAAACGGACATTGTCACCACAAGTACCCCGTCCTTCCTTCCGCAGCCAGAGGTCGCCGCCATCATTACATCTATCTGTCATTGAAACCTTGACTACGCATATAAATTGTACGTACTGTCAATTGCCTACTTATTTTCGGATATATCTTGGTGGTAGGTGGGTTAGGGCGGACAGATTACGGACGCTGCTGAAAACATCAGACAGTACCAGTACCGGTATCCGCAGCCGTTCTGCGAAGAAATGGAGCAGGGGGGCTACTCTCTAAGTCCGTCAACGAAAATACAGACCTGTTCGAAAGAACTAAATTACTTTGAAATGAACCCTACTCCCTATAATATTCGGATTCATGAGTTTTGAAAATACACCTGGAGTGTCGACAACTGTCCAATCGTGTTGACGTTCTTTTTTAATTCGGGTACCTAACTAAGTCTATGTTCGTAAGTGATACAGATTAAGAAATGCCCGTATCCTTAGCTGAAACTACGAGTTTCGTGCTTAGAGAGTAGACCCCCAGACAAGGACTAGTCCGAAAGACTGCGAACAGCGGACTTTGGCACATTTGTACTAATATTGTAATATCGGTCAAAGTCCAGTCTGCTCGGTATGTCCACCTACACTGAATTATCTAACCCTTTACTGAAGTATCTAGTTGCCCCTAGTTCCGTACCTAGACCCTTGGTGCAAGCCGAAAGTCACATTGACGCTACGTAGTGCCCGCTGTAGACCGGATAGGTCAATCTATCAAGTTGATAATGTTCCTAGACCAAAATAAACCCTGTTTTTCTCTTGTCACTTAGCTGCAGAAGTTAAAGATATTTATCAGTAACTTTTGCAAATGGGATCATTAATTGTTAAACCTATAAACAGTTAGAGAAGATAAACTAATACCAATCGGGCTACATTCTAACCTTATCTCCATAACTAGAAATAGCTCTATTTTTAAAGGTTTTTCCATAGCTTCTAAAAATAGAAGAAACTGGCTTGGGTTATTTGTCAATAAGTAGAGTGCCCGATGGGAATTCCCATCGGTTCAAATGACGTTAATCTATGTAGGTACTCGTAAACAAATTTTTCAAAACCCTTGTTTACGTTCACATACGTTACAAAATTAGTAAGTAAAATAATAAAAGTTTCAAGAGCTCAAGACCCAGCAATTTTTTTTTTTTAAGTTGCAAGGCTCATTAAGGGTTTGCGTTAATGAGTTTTATACTTAAGACTGTCGCCCAGAAAACTGTTACCTATCTCGGTTTAGGAATTTACAAATAAAACACGTTTTAATTATTTACCAGTTTTTTAAAATTAGACTCTCCCAAGTTACACCTCACAATCCCGAGTCCCAAATTTTCCCTTATCACTAACACACAAAACATTCCTATTCTGAAACATTCCTATTTCCATCTCTTTACACAATCATCCTCATACATATCAACAGAGCCACATTAGGTCACATCCGCGTTCAAGTTCACTACTGTTACATACGATTCAAGTTCATCAATCGTTTCGCAGCGTGCGCTTCACAAAGATCGCTCGGTGCCAATACTTCGCTTGTTCTGGGAATAAATAATCAGATGACGCACATGGTTTATGCTAAATTGCTATAGATTGAGGAAAGTGAAAAAATCCCCTATCTTCCCGTGGGTGTCGTAAGAGGCGATTAAGGGATGTACCAGAGAATGGGCAGCAGCGTTCTCTGTGCTCTTTGTATCGACCGTACTGCGATCGCCAACCCGCCTGCCAAGCGTGGCGATTATGGCAAACCCCCCCTAAGCAAAAATTACACTTAGGGGAGGCCTATGTCCAGCAGTGGACGTCTTTCGGCTGAAATGATGATGATGATGAGGAAAGTGGAGGTAGCATAATAAAGCTTTCCATAGTTAGATACGTCATTCTATTTTAAAGGGTGGTTAAGAGACATCGACTCACAAAATGTTACCATAAAGGTAGTTTCATTAATTTCTAGACCAAACAAAGATGTTTCGTTTCGTCAGTTATAAAAGAGAGTCTGCTCTTCTACACAAAAGTGCACCTCGCTTTATGGAACAAAAGATTTTTTTTTTTAAATGCATCGGACGACTTTTACTTTAATTCTTTACGGAGATTTAAAACACAGTTTGCATTTGCTAAGTAATCAATATCTCTTTAGCAATACTAACAATAACCAAGTTATTGACTTTCTGTAACCAAATCTAGAAACAATATAAATCAACATTAATCCGTAATTTTAAAAATAAAAACATTTCCTTCAAATCTAGTTCAAATCAAAAAGACCTATTGTTTTGAAAATGTTACATAACGGGAACTAATCGAACTGCACCGATTCTATCCGTATTCTAGTTGTTCTCGGAAACAAAAGTTGTTTTATCAAACTATTGCCAAAACGTCACCGTGTTAAAAAATACCGCGTGAATCCTGATGTGTCGAGTGAATACGCAATGAGGACGTTTTTAATTCAGTAAAAACCAATGCTTTGATGTTCGCGAACGGAACGTAAAAGGGGATATTATCGTGTGGTGTTATTAAGATTTAAACCCGGATATAAACTCGTAATGAATACGTCGATGGGGTAATCGTCGGAAGAATGATGGAGGTATAAGACTATAACTGCAATACTTCATCATTTATTTATTTATTTATGTACACACAAAATACAAAAAAAAAGGAAAATACATAAAAAGAATAGAAGAGCACAAAGGTACTGCTTATTTCATAAGAAATCTCTTCCAGCAGACCTGCGAGAGGAAAGTTAAATTAGAAATATAGACACAGTGTGTAGCAAAGACAAACAGGATCATCAGGAGCATCATCTGCCTTTTCACACCATGGAAGTGGTGAAGGTTTATTTTTTGCAACCTTATGTAATACTGTAGTATCATCATCATCATCATTATATACCTAGCCTTATCCCAACTTTGTTGAGGTCGGCTTCCAGCATAGCTGAATGCAGCTGGATACCAGTATGAAAATGGTGGTTTTAGTTAGTTAGAGTCCATATAATTTACCCGACTGCGGCGAAGCCCAAAAGGAGGGTTATGTGTTTGACGTGTATCTATGTATGTATGTATGTCTGTCTCTTTGTTCCCTCATAACTCCTAAATGGATGAAAGGATTTGAATAAATTACACGTCGTTACATTCGTCTTGATGGCGCGAGTGTCACTGGCTACATTAAAATTAAAAAAAAAAACAAAGAAAAATTGAGGATTTTGGGGGCCAAATAGCGGAGTTCAATTTTTTTTTTCCTTTACCATTGAGTAGGGTATCAAAATTAAGGGTTTTAAAAGGAGATTACAAAAATATATTTTACTTATATGCTTAAAGCAAATTCAAAGTGACAAATCCCATCAACAAACACAAAAGTTAAATCATCTGCGAAGAATTTTACGCGACTAACAAAAGAACAAACACAAAAGAACTAAAAAGTTGGAAATAAAAAAAGTAGGTAAAAAACCAAAAAAACCCGACTGAAAAAACTGAAAAACAAAAAACAAGCACATTTTAAATTAAACAAAACTTGGAAGCAGGCGGGGTTCATTTAAATTATGAAATGAAAAAAACTCGGTTTTTTTTAGTTTTTTAACTACTTTTTTTGCCATACCTCTCTACCTGCCCTCATATAAATATGCGTAATGCTATGTCATGTTATGATATGTGATAATCGACATTACTCTGTCAAGTATTGAACTCACTATATCGTACCGAAGCACCTTACAATGCCCTGACGTCACATCTATGGGCACATTCATTGATACATTACAACTTTAAAATTCGCATCACATAATGTTCTTAATGGAATGCCTTTTTTATTGTGAGAAGACACTTTTTATGTCACTCGCAATCGTTGAGCGGATATGTGTCTATAAAAGGTCTTGTTTAGACACCTGTGCAAAAATAACGGGATTATTGGATACTTATAGTACCTGGACCTGTAGCAAACTGCATTTTCCATGTGGACAGAAGACATTGTAGCCATCGGGTGAAAATCCTAGATGAGTCTAAGCTCTAATCGTAAATATTACAGTACGCGTAAACAAACCCATCACGAAGCTTGCCAACTAGGGATTCTGTATATCAAACTGCGAAACACAACGGAGATTATGATTGTTGGTTTACTTATAAAATTGGGCACCAAGACTTTGACTGAATATGATCGTGGAAACCATGGCCTATTTTCGAATATTTCTCCAAAAAAATACTTACTATCTGACTTGCACACTACTAACACTTTTGTGTTAGTAGTGTGAACGAAAAAAAAAATCGAAAAAACGAACATCATCTACTTCTAAACCTGTGATCTTTCCGTAGACGACTAAAACTTTATAATGACACAATTACTACGCGTAGCAGGTGACGCAATGATTGGCGACCTCATCTGTATCCAGACAGATGCTCCTCTATCCATCTTATTGTCAATTAGCGACGTAAACGGTGCAAAAAACGAAGAATTCTAGTGTGAGTTACAAAACCTGATTAGAATTCAGAATGTATGTGTTCGAGTGATTTCGCAGACTTTAGAAATAAATAGTGGAATTTACTATCATAAGTTAACTGCGTCTATAGGCAGGAGACAATTCTGGACTTAGTTGAGGTTAAGTTGAAGGAGGAGACTTTTGAGACTCTCCAGATTCTTCCTAAACATGTAAGTAATACTAAATCGTTTAAGTCTCTCTTTTTGTTAAAAGCACTATTACTGATCATGTCACATTGTTTTCAATCGCAACTAATATCTTCGTCTTGATTTTCCAATAGTTTTTTTTAATTTCACAAAGGTCTTGAACAGGTCATTGGAGTGCAAATGATCTCTGAAGATTAATAAAATTACTTGACATTCGATAAGGCATTAAATAATCTCAATATGCCATCTCTTACTACCATCTATTTTACTCCTAAAGATCTCTTAATAACCGTATGATGGCGAACAATACAAAAAAAGATCTTTTGTAAATAGTAGACACAATCAATAGATGACCATGTCTGATTGTGAATCGAAACCGTCCGTCATCCTCAATTGTTTTACGACGGCCGCGAAATCGGTTTATGTCACTCTGACAGTCTGGGCTACTAATTGTCGAGTTTTTTCTTTGACTGGTTGTAATTAATTTAGTTAGTCTATATTTATTTTGATAACTATTGGATGTTCTAACAGGTCAGCCTAAGATGCATCATCATTTCAGCCAAAAGACGTCCACTATTGGACATAGGCCTCCCGAAGGTGTCACCACATTGACCCGTGCGTCTGGCATCCAGTGGGTCACCCGCAACCTTCACCAGGTCATCGATCCACCTAGTAGAAGGCCTTCCAAAGCAACGTCTTCCGGTTCGCGGTCACCACTCCAGAACTTTCTTTATGACATGCATCATAAAGAAAGCTTTTATCTGATTCTATTGCCATTTTTGTGTACAACTTATTTGTTCTGAAAACACGCGGGATCGTGACTAGTCCAGTCCCAATTTATTTTAAGACAGCAACTTCTTCGACGAATTAACATTTATAAACAGCTCCATACCTCCAGTATGAAACCACTCCATTCCACCCCAGCCGTTTCGTCGACTGCTGAATATAGACTTGATGCGCTGTGAAAATGAAAGCTGTCTTAAATCCCACGCTTAGCAGAAGCCACAGTGTGGTGTGCTAGCAGACAATAGATATCATGAGAATGTTCATGTATCTTCAAAAACACTTCTCCAAACCTTTTAAGGAAAATGCAAAATAGAAGTATATCCTACAAAGCTGTTTCTGAGTATTGATTCTATAAATACGACTGGAGTGGTGCCAGGATTGGTTTCCACAATTGTGGTTTTAGTGAATGTACTCTCGTCGTAATATTGGATGTAAATTATACAACGTTTATTATAAGCTTATAAAAGTCTGTTTTGCACCTACTTATGGTTTATTATCTGACTGGCATATTGATTTGAGGAGCCTTAATGGTGAATGATGGAAATTTATGTAGTACCAAATCTTGATGATGGCGAAACCGTGGCGCCCACGGTCACTTCAGCTTACTAAGGCCCAGATTCACAGACCACACTTTGACTTTACTAAGTAAAGTATGATTTTTGGAAAGTAAATAACAGCTTGACAGGACTAAGAAATATATTTTTGCGTGAAAGTAGATCTTTCTATCAAAGTAAAGTCAAAGTGAAGTGTCTTACCAGAGAATGGGCAGCAGCGTTCTCTGTGTCTTTGTAACAACCATACTGCGATCGCCAACCCGCCTGCCAAGCGTGGCGATTATGGCAAACCCCCCCAAAAATGCCTGGGGGAGGCCTATGTCCAGCAGTGGACGTCTTTTGGCTGAAATGATGAATGATGAAAGTCAAAGTGTGGTCTGTGAATCTGGGCCTAAGAAATATATTTTTGCGTGAAAGTAGACCTTTCCATCAAAGTAAAGTCAAAGTAAAGTCAAAGTGTGGTCTTTGAATCTGGGCCTTACTCTGCAAGCTACGTCTTGACCTATTGTTCTTTTTTGGAAAAATATATAGACCTTCAAACAGATACCAACTAAAGCCCGCTCCATAACACGCTCAGCTACTTTGACTGGCCTGTTGGTCTAGTGGTTAGTGACCCTAACTGCTATGCCGGAGGTCGTGGGTTCGATTCCCACCCAGGACAAATGTTTGTGTGATGAGCACGATCATTTGTTCTGTGTCTGGGTGTAATTTATCTATAATATGTATGTATTTAGAAATATATAAGTATGTTTATCAGTTGTCTAGTACCCATAACACAAGCTAGCACAAGCGAATATTATTATATTATTATTATATTATTACTTTGAAATTGTGGACCAACCCGACTTTACGTTTCGACGTTTCGACGCCGTACCCAAGAACGCACTCTTCAAACTTTGCGGGATAAAGTAGATATAAGGGATGGCTTGACGAAGCTTTCAATTGAGTAACTATTCCAATAAATATAGCAAAAACAAAAATGATCAGGACTCGTCCAGAACCTTCTGCCTATTCCTTCTAAACACACGAACTATGTGCACCCAGTCCGTCTTTACGCCACCATTGCACTCACCTTCGAAGCCAACCCAATTTCAGTAATAAGCACGGCGACTAATAACCGTATGTAGATATACGAGAGTAATATAATGGCACAGTATGGCGCTGTGACGCGTGGCGACTGACCCACTGACAGTTATGTCATGCGTGTGTTGACACACAGACCTTGGGGATGAGGGATGCGTGTGGTATTAGTGCTCCTTGTTTTTTGTGTCAGCGGTACGACGGTAGTACAACATGTCAAGCTACCTCCGTGCCCCGGAAAGCACGTTAGTAGATCATTAGTAGATCTTTGACAGTCGTAACAGGTTGTCAGTGGCCCGAAAGTCTGAAAACCAGTCTTACCACTTGGTAATATGTAGGTATCGTTTTAGCTAGTACTAACTGGGTTGTGGAGGTCAGATAGGCAGTCGCTCCATGTAAAATACTGGTATTCAACTGCATGCCATGCCAATATAGTTGGGAAAAGAAATGCGGATGATGATGATAGTACGACTATATTACTTCAGGTTGTCGAATCAAACCTCTACCACTTCCATGGTGTTGGAACTTAGTTGGTAACTTCGCTCCAAACCGCACCCATTCACAATTGGGTTCAGAAACGGTATCAGGAATAGGACTACGGATGTTGCCGCTCATTACTGGTTTTAAAGCCGGTGGTGACAGCTGGGAATAGATGATAACTAGCTGGTAATACTGTAAGGACGGACAAAGAGTTAAGAGCAATTATTGCACACTTGCTAGTTGCGATTTCCTTAAGTTTCCATCATAGGGTTAACCCTATCATGCTCTATCTTATGATAAGCAGCAGCATCGCTGACTAGCTAACTGGCATGCCTATTTACAGTGGTGGAATAGATATTATATAAGTTACCCCAATTCAACTCTTTTAAAGCACCTCAATTTCGAACATTTCCGATAGAAAATAATCTTAATTTCCGTAGGTAACCATAATTACTTATTTTCGGAAGTTGTTGCATGATCAGTTCATTATAACCAAGTAAAATCTACGCAGTTCCAACAAGATACATAGGAAATATCAGCTGTTGACAAAAACAGTGACTTTTAACAGACAATAGCCATTATTCGTGGGAAGTAAGTTGATAAAACAATACATGTCTAGTAATTTACTTGTACTTAATGTAATGAGACACTGTTTGTGTCATACGTGATTATAATTATGTCACTTACGAGCATTGTTTTCAGTTGGATATGTTTTACAACACGTATACCCGTTATCACTAACTTTATGCAACACTCAAATCAATGGGTAACTATTAAAACTCCCAGTTGAGTTTCATTGCTAGGCTGAGCGTCGATAGTTGTAGTTTCATCAGTGCAATCACAATTAGCAATTGATTTCGGTTTCGTTACGTATTAAGGAAACTGGGCATATTAGTTCCTTAAAATTATGGAAGCCTACAAGAGTAGGTAACTCTTTCTGCAAATAATTCACACTGCAGATCTAAAGCCTCCTTTTATGTTATCATATTCATTTCACTCTTTCCTATATGTAGTATGAACCAATCCTAACATAAAATATATCCACTGCTTAATTCACCAACAAACAAGATGACACTGATCTGGAAATTGCAAAAAAGTAAGTAATTTATTTACCAACCTGAAAAGAAAATATCTGAAAATGTAGCCTATGTTTTGGATCAAAGGGTGACTAGCGATGTATTTCTGGATCAGTGTTGACTTAGGTAGTCGAAATCAAACTCAGGTTTAATTATTAATAAATAAATTAATGGCATTTACTTAACAATCTAAAGTAACTGACTTTATATTTTCAAACTCAGGTGGTAGCGTTGCTGACTTATACCTATCGATGTATGGCTTTCGAAAATATACTTGAACTTGCCACGGGACAAGTACCGAAAAAAAAGTAGCAAGAGAACAACAATCATAATTTACATCTTAGTAAAAAAACTTATCTTACAGACTAACATAAACCTATAACTAGCGCCATCTATCTTAAGTACTGCTCAATCGGTGCGTAGTCCACGCTGTTGCCACGAGGGCCGGAGAGATACGCCGACCGGCCGCCAGATGTCGCTTGTCTTCTGAAGAATTCCGCTACGTTGCCGCTCATACTGCCGTAGGGGATGCCTCCTGCAATAAAGAAATAAGTACTTTTTAGGGTTGACACGTCCATACAATCTTTTAGATAAGGTCTCAGACCATTCATTCAGAAAAGCGCTCTGTTCTGCCAAGTGAAGGTAGAAAAATCTACTCGCACTCGCGTAAGCCTGCTCCAAGGGTAGTGAAAAGTAGGGCACACCTTTTTCGGACAATTCTGTGCACTAATGTTTGCCTTCTCTTATATTTATAGAGTAGAAAATTGTCCAAAGCTATTGATACAATGACATCTATTTTTCTGTGTTGTAAGATCCTAAAATTTAAATGATAATTTTACTGTAGGTACACGTTAGTACTTTTTTTTCGTGTTACCTATTCTTTGTAGACTTTTGGAAAAACCAAAAGTAATATTGACATAAGTTTTGAAGTACCTACTTGTTATTTTAATATTCCATTCAAGGCTCTACACAATTTAAATAATTTTATTCATAATTTCTAATATTTTCATGGTTGTGAAACGAAACATTTTGCTACTTAGTGATCAAGCACGTGATGCTTTGTAAGATCAATATTTAAACTGAGAGGAAAATAGAAGTTCACCGCACTTGCATAATTTTTGCATACATATTTAAATTAAATGATGTCAAAAAATTCTTCTGTATTAAGCAAACATTTATTACGCATAGGTAAATGGTTGACAATGGTATCATTTTATCAATATCGTCTACCCGCCTTCTCCCGTCTTTGTTGGGATGCCTTCCAGTTTTTCCAAACGCAGCTGCAACCAGAATTTTCCATGGAGTGACTGCCTGCATCAGATCCACCCAACCCAGTTACCATGTGATATGATACCCCTTGAAAACACTGATCAGATTTTCAGACTTCTGACTACCCGTAGCGACTATCAAAGACAAATGACAACTGGGACCAATAGCTCAACTTATTTTCCGAGGCACAGAAGGAGCTTGGTATGTATATGTAAGGCATGGTCAGTCTTGAAGATTGATCCATAAGGCAGTTTTTATTTTTAAATTATTTTTATTTTGCCACGATCCTCTCAGAGATGAGGAACTTAGCTTACCGTATGCCAACCCAGGTCCAGGTACGGTGACGGTCTCCCCATCGTCTGGTCTCGCCGCAGCCAGCGTCACCATCGCCAATACAGCGCACAGTAGGAAAGATACCTGGAACGTGAAACAGAAATGTCATTAATAATGTAGTCGTAGATTCTTTCCGAACGAATGTTATCTGATAACGAAATTAATAAACTCATTTTAGCATTAACTTCAGATGTACAGAGATGGACTTAATGCCATAAGCGTTTTTTGGACCATTATCTTTTCGTATTGCTGCTCAGATAAATCTATACTAATATTATAAAGCTGAAGAGTTTGTTTGTTTGTTTGTTTGTTTGAACGCAGTAAACTCAGAAACTGCTGGATGGAATTGAAAAATTCTTTTTGTGTTGGATAGTCCATTTATCGAGGAAGGCTATAGGCTATATAACATCACGCTACGGTTAATAGGAGTGGAGCATAAATGAAAAATGTTACAGAAACGGGAAAAGGTATTTCCTTTTTGAGAGCTTCCGCTGCGTGCGCTGCGAAAACGGTTTAAGTTACGCTAATATCATGTATGAAGGAATTGTTCCTCTTTAAAAGTTCTAAAAAAAAGTCCGCAACAGCATATATCTATCTTTTAAGATTGACTCACTGTAACCTTTTTTTACAGTTAAACTGTTAGGTTAAAAATAATTATTTTTTGCGAAGCTTATTTAACCCATATGGTATTAATCTATATCAAAATAAATGTGTTTGTTAGAATGGAAATTTAGAATAGAATATTTGTGCCTTTTACTCTATACAGTTTAAACAAATATCTTAGAAGATATCGCAATGTAAAAATATCTGCGCGGCAAAATATTTCGCGCGTCGCAATGTAGGTACTGGGGATTCTGGCTGGCCTCCGGGAAATTCAAATTCAAAATATTTACTGCATCATAATGTTTACAAGTATAGAGTGTTATAGTATATTTAACAGTAAGAGATACCTATAGTAATTCACACTTTAATATAATCTAAGCTAATCTAAACCATTTGAACTATTATAATAAAGAGGAAAGATAAGATTTTTTGTTTGTTACGATTTAGCTTAATTTATGTCGGTTAAGCTTAAAAAGGTTATAAGCTATATTTATGTGACGCAGACGAAGTTGCGTGGGTCAGCTAGTTGTTTATATCGATTTACATATCTACCATCTATATGAAATAACTGTGTCCTTAGGTTTCAACAATAAACTCTTCTACTCGTAATTCTCAACTGCTGCCTCAATTGACAATTAAAGAAGAAGAATTTTATTCACATTGACCTTAAAGTCTCTGTGAAAGCCTGTTCATGACTGACTCAATGCTCCAAAAAGTTTGTCCTGAATATTCCGGAACTGCAATCTATCTTATCAATGTGCAAAACTTTAAAAAAGTTTTATTTAGCGACCATGACCATGACAGCCATAGAGCCTTCAACTGTGCCGTGCCCGATTATGTAAAACTAGTCACATGTTAGTAATTAGGTATAGGAAGTAGGTTTACCCTTGCTTGGTATAACAACGTTTCGTCGAAAATCACTTCGACTAATTTTAGTTACAATAAAGTCATTTCGGATTCATTTGACCGAATAATTAATTGGTAGATTTTTATTTAGCATATTTATTTATTTGAAATAATGTCATTTGACCGAATTTTCAAATGCACTAATTTTATTTAAACTAATGTTTCACTATACTAATAATTAATGATTTAGTCGAAGTGTCCGTCAGCAGGTCGACGGAGCCCCGCTGCGTGGGGCCCCTATTTCTGTATGCAGGGTTTACAGGAACCTAACTAAAATCGCAAATAAATATTCGATGAAATGAAAATTATGGTTGTTCGGCGAAACAAGGGTGAACCTAGGAAGTACCCAGTCAGAAACATCCGCATAGTACACATTTACGATTTCCTATTCGATAGACCAATCGTTTGAAGATATTTTGTGAAGGTCAAAAAACCGGCATTAATCAAAATCGTTTTTGCATCGAAGACCAATCTAAAAACAATAATCGTTTATCCTCATCATAGCGTACTGACGATTAATTATTAAAATAAATATATTATTTATTTAAAAAAGCCGTTTATGCTCGCCTTCTGTCACAAGAAACTTTTAAAACATAACTCGCGAAACGTGTGTGTACTAATACCTCTGCCGGAGTCTTCGGGGATTACAGGTGTGATGTTATGTTATGTGTATTCAAAAATACAATTTCTTTTTGTTTAACAATTATCCCATTAAATACCGTAGAAGCATTAGCTACTTAAAAACTATCCTACCAAACCGCTTCAGCAGAATCACAATTAAGTAAAAATATGAATTGTGAAAAAACTCGTAAAATGTTTAAAGTGACAATTCTTAATAGTAACTGCGTCTGTGTACATTTTTCAAATTTTAACGCAATTCATATTATTATCCTGATTCTGTTAAATCGCCCATTTTAGCCCTTATCTTTTTGTGAAATAAATCAGTTTTATCACAAACTCACCGCAAACGAACGTAGTAACCTGACTGCATTCATATAATGCAACTGACATTTAACATTTAAAGCCTTGGGATATTATTAGCATAAATGCGTGCTTTCCATTGGTTTTGCTCTGAACTTTTGTTTTTATAATGCAGGTTAATGCTTCCGTAATTGCGGAAAAAGTAGTCCAATTTTTGTTGCAGAAGGGATTTTTCATGAAAAAATTGTAAACAAAGCAATTTTTTATGCAAGCTGCAATGGTTTGCATGTTCATCTAAGATTTACCAGTCGCGGCATCTAGAGCTAAAAGTGCGACTTACATGACGTCACAAAAATCCTAAATCGCGCTAGCAGATATTTTGATACCAAACATCCATCACATTCACATCCGTCCATCGTCACCAATTAACTCCGAAACGAGAACAACCATCCTTCCTTTTCAAAAGAGCTGGAGAAACTTCTCTCTCTCTTGAATCAGAAGCTTTTCACCCTTTTCCTCACACTTCATAACAGGAGTTATTATGGTTAAATGCCATGCAAGCTACTTAGGTACATTCAAGTTTGCTTGCTTCTTCACAACTTAATTTGCTTTGAAATGCGGTTAACCAAAGAGATGGTATTACATCGACATTATTCCAAGATTTGTTACTAACAATTCTTAATTATGAAGACCTACAAAATAAGCCTTATTTGTGGTTATGTGGTCTTGTCTAAATCAATTGTGAATTGGATACCAAAGGCCAACTGCCATAATTATGTTAGATGCAGTCGTGACTGGTCTAAATTGTATACCTACGTGCTAATATATGATGGTAACTAGGCACCCGTGTGAACCAAAAGAAGCTATAGGTACTTATTTCTGTTCAAAACTGCAAAACTATAAACTTATAAACGAATGCATTCTTGCAGCAGATTGCAAGGTTTTATTTAAATTGTGCTTTCACTTATATATATTTATAAAAACGTTTAACAAAATTATCATTTACATTGCAAATATTTACATAATAAAGACTTCTTAAAAATAGTCTAATCTCGTATTGAAACCTGAGAACCTAGTCCAACTGACGATCTATCAGTACAGTGATATCGATGACAATTAGGTGCACAAATTTTTTGAACTAAAATAGAATAGTTGTCGTAGAAACACGGAATGCTTTGAAATAGATCCCCAGTTCTTTAGGCCCTCTGAAGATCAATAACATTACACCACACTTGTAATCACCAAAGGGTAAGCAAAGGCGTACTTGATAGGACATCCACATTTGTGTTTGTTATGTTCAAGTCTCATGTACCTAATTGGGGCCAGTCTGTTGCCAGCGACCGGCTACACATCCAGACTCCGAGGCTACTAATATTTTTTTTTTCAGCAATTGCATTTGCGACTACTAGATTAACGAGACAGTGCCAAGCCCAACCTATAATATTCGTACTTACTTTTAAAATTACGGAACTATCCTATAGTAAATCTTATTCCATATAATTTAAAACTGGAGCAAGGAACTACAACCACTTAACAACAAACGACCACAACCTCCAACGCCTACACATAACACAATACCTATATGACTTATTAACATAACATAATATTATATATAATATAACAGACACAACATGTCAAGAGTATTACATTAGCAATCAGTCTGAACTTGATCTTGATAAGTACGTAAGTATGTCGCTTGACCTTTATTTAAGGTCTCAGCAGAGAGGTGAGTAGCTTAGCTACGTACTAGATTTTAGATTAACAGGAAGTAAAATTAAACAGGGTGCAGCGATTTTAGAGGTCATGTAAATCGTAAATTATAAATCATTTTAAACTGACTTATGCTTGCAGCTTAGCTCACTTGGAGGTTTAGGAAATTATCTCCCGGGAAAGTCCTACTGGGTCATATAGTATCCCATACTATCCGTATGCCGAAATATCCTCTACATCTACCCAGCCGTTAAAGCACCAAACAAAATCATTGACACATTTACAATAATAATAAGAAGATTTGATAATTTTCTGATTACTGGTCGACTTTGCTGTTCTGTTGATGTCGTACAACAAAACTCCAAACACAAACTTGGCAGGCAACTGAAAGTAGGTACTAGACTCGTAAATTTTTTTTTAACCGACTCAATTTGAATGGTCATCGACAAGATAAACACAAACTGTAGTTTTGATAAGAATCCCATTATTTAACAGCAGGTTTACTAACCAAATTTCTTACATAAACAAAAATTATGCCTCTTATTTGTCCTGGATGACAACAATTAGTTAAAAACCCGACTACGACAAAAAAAACGACGCTAAAAAGTATGAAACAAGATTTTCAGGATAGAACAAAAAAAAAAGCCGTAGTTACACGGTATTAAAGTGTTTAGGTTGGTACCTATAACGTGTGACTACGGCTTTTCTTTTTGTTCTATCCTGAAAATCTTGTTTCATACTTTTTCAGCGTCGTTTTTTTTGTCGTAGTCGGGTTTTAGTTTTTTACTTTTTTTTATTAAACAATTTTGGTGTTAATTTTTTTTTTTTTACTCTGGACTTTTTGTCCGCTAGAGGGCGTAAAAGCCTTACTTTTTGTCCGTTAGAGGGCGCCAAATCGCTTTTTATGACACGTCACGTAGCCTATGTTCAGCGGAAAATTAAGACGGTTCTAACGATATCTCAAATGTCGAGTTCCGATAAGTAGATTAGAAGCTATGAGGGAACAGATGAAGATACTCACATACATACATAGGTACATACAAACATACATACATAGCCAGTCAAAATCATAACCCTCCTTTGGCTTTGCCGTAGTCGGGTAAAAAGTAGGAAGTAGTCATCGATTTTCGTATAGTTATATACTTGCATTAAACAAGTTCGAATCCAAACGTTACATAAAAACATAACTACATAACTTGTGTATTTCTCCATAAAGTAAAAACACTTCGGTATCATTAAATGTTATATCACTTTCGTATTTCGAGTATTAACGAAAGCAGTACTATTAACAACTTTACTTAATTTCCGTAAACGTCTCCCATCCGCTTTCGTAAGCTTCAAGTTATTTCATCGGAAGCTTCAAGAGGTTTAAGCTGAGATAACTTGTGTACTTACTTATTCGTATATTCCAAGACTCCAAATTGAGAGGTAGGTGAGTATTTCTCAAAAAAAGTGTACGTAACGAAAAAGTTGTTACGAAATATTGTTATGAAATAGTTCTAGATGTTACTAAATAGTAAACATAAGGCTATAAACCAACCTATTAAATAAAGCATATGAGACTTTAAAATTCGTAAAGAACTATTTGCCAGTGAATGTTCACTAAGGTTTTAATATTGGCAAAGTTTTAAGAACTGTATACACTCAGATTTACACTATACTTTTTCATAACGTAACGAAATTCATAAAAAAACGTTACGAAAAAGCAACGAAAATTTTACAAATTAAGATCATATTAAGTCGATGGTTTGATAAAACCTGAAACTGCAAATAATATAATACGCTTAAATGTTCGTACGACACGTATTACAATAACATATATAAATCAAGACTTATCTTAATGTGAAAAAGTGAAAAAGTATTTCTTATTACGAAAAAGTAATCTCCCTTGGACAACACGTTCAAAACTGATTTTCACATTAAAAGTTATGGTGGAGACGTCAGACCTACAGCCAATCAGAATGATGCTAGTGTTGTCCGTGTTAAAAGGTAACGGATGCGTTCAGAAATTACGTGGAAGTAGAAATAAAACGTAACTAAAGAGTAAGTTACTAAAAAGTAAATGGGCACGACTCATTTTGTTTTTCGCATTTTTTTTTATATTTTACTATGAAACCCCATAGAAAATCACTTTAATTAAGAAACTACATTTAATCAAGGTCTATAATACAAAAAATGCACAATATTAACGCGACATATCGAATTATATGAAGTGTTACATGTATGAAGTCGTAGGGTGGCAATTTGATTTTTGTATGAAACGCAAAAAACATCTTTTTAAAAAAGCTTTCTAAAATTGATTGAATACTATGGTTTTACCATTTATTCTTCACAACTTTAAAGTTTAATAGTTTTTCTTCACAAATATGTTATTTTTTGTATGTATGGTTAAATAAAAACATTGAAACTTTGTTACTATTTCGAGGCACACTTTTTTTTCAACAGATGTACACTTATTTTGAGAAATACTCAGGTACATCAACAAAGGCAACTCATAAATTATTACTTTAATGCAAGTTGTTTTCTTTATCATTTTCAGTTAAACTTCAGATTGTAGTAGAATATCTTAAAAAATATATCCTATCAGACACTGTTCAAACAGGTATTAAATAACTTGAATATGATCCCCAATCAATTCAGGGTGTCAGTTCTATTTGTTTGTAGTTCTACAGTAGAACACCTAATCTTGGCCATAACCTAGGTCATTACAACCTTCTATTACCTATTATGGGCATATTATGGTCATTAGGCATGTGCAAAATGCAATAGACAGTTATGATCATAAAAATACGAATTAGTACCCACGTTGATGACCTTTAAAAATTATCGTTTATAAAAACTTTGACAGATCCAGAATGATAAAAAAAACACCGCCAAAACAACACAATACGTCAGAGATGAACTAACCTACCCTAACAAAGATTTCTTTACCCAAAATCTACGATGATATTCCAAAGCTGTATAATTATAAAGGAAAACTCACAATCTAATTTGATGCATTCAAATTACTATTGTTCCTCTTTGCAACTCTGTTACTAATTTATTGAGATACATCTTAAACTCAGACTGATGGTTGTTAGACTATAATATAACGCCTGTAAACCCAGAAAGATTAGGCAGATGTGTACCTAATAGTACACCCACGTTTAGCCCTAAAGGTTTAGGTCCCAGACGCCACGTTATCATTATTAATAAATCTAAATAATAATATATAAAGTAAACAAAGCAAACTCACCCGTAAACAAATCATGATGGCCACCGTCTACACTCGTACACGCTAGTGAGGCGCGCGGCCAAACCGGCGCCATTTATATACGTAGACAGTGACCGTCAAAATACAAGTATCTGAGCTTTGTGTCTGATTAATAACTACGTAATTATGTTTATTATTGAGATTTTATGGACCAGTAAACAAAGTATGCAAACTTTAACGTCATCATTGATAGCTTTATTGTACCTGTAAATAACAGCTTAGATATAAGGCTAGATGCATGTAAAATTTAGCCATGTAAACGTGTTATTTTTGTTATTAGTCCTTGTTAGAATAGTTTTATTCACTTCTAAGGCATATATGAGCCTTATTGCTTATGTATTAGCGTAAAGAACCACTTTTGTTTACTGTTTAGCGCCTTTTAGTGCCTAACACATACATAAGTTTAACTTGTTATGTACAACAAAAACGTAGATAATCTACACATGCAACCTAGATATATAAGATTTTTGCATTGTATGTCCAACTCTGACCTAATATGTACTAGATTTTACCATTTCCAAGTATGTAACTATGTATTTCAAATTGTGTCTTATGTACAATAAATAATAGCTGCTTACACACATATACAGACATGCGTTTACAGCTCACACACACATATACATCATAAATAGTCGCCTCTCATTGGCCAGTCAAAAAGTTGCCACATTTTCTCACCGCCGCGCCTAGCGCTAAGATGTTAATGTTATAAATATGGCCCGCCCACAAAATTCTGATTCACTATTCGCTCGACCGCTGCTTGAAGACAACATACACTAGAAGATCACCGTCTACACTCCACACGCACTACACTCCACATCGCAGCGCCCTTGTTTTTACTGAAGAAATCGTCTTTCATTTATCAACCTGATCCTGCTGAACATCCTGAATATCAAGTACATCAAGTTACCTATGGTTACAAGTCTACAAAAGTTAGGCGTATCACTCTGCTGAAAAAGTCTGCGCCTTTCAGTACCCTTGCTTAGAATAGAAATAATATGACTCTTGTAATCCCTGATGTGTTAGGCAGAATTGTACCTCATAGTACCCCCACATTTCGCAAGTTACGTTTAAGGCCCATGTAATAGAAGGCGAGTCTATTGTCATAACCCGGGCACAAATTCAGACTCAATGGTTGCTACCAAAACAATACTGATGGAAAAATCCAATAAAACTTTCCGACCTGAGAACCCAGGACCTCATACTTGGTAGTCGCCAACGACCAACGAGGCTAAGAATGGCTATCCTCTCGGTCTGCGGGATTTCTTCTAGGTCTTGCCACACTTGACTCTGTAGAGCGCAGAGCCAGGAGGCTAATTGGTGACGATAAGCTGGTTGTCAAGCTACATAGCCTGGCCCACCGTCGCAAAGTCGCATGTCTGTCGGTCTTCTACAGACTGTACTTCGGAGAGTGTGCGCAGGAGCTCCACGAGCTGATTCCACCATCTCCCTTCTTCCATCGGGAGACTAGACGTACTGCAGGTTATCACCAATACCTAGTCGACGTTCCACATATTCGAACGAAGCGCTTTGCCAAGTTCTTTATTATGCGCACAGCCAAGGAGTGGAATTCCGGCTGTTAGTCTGTTAACAATTGTACCTCTTTTGGCAACCATATTATAGTGAGGGCTCTGTCTCGATAAATCGATAAAATTCAAATTTAATAACCAAAACGCTTAAGATGCAACAGTCCTTCCTTTTTTGTAACGTTTGTAAGTATTACTCATTTCATATTCCTAGGGTTCGATTACCAGGTTGGGCAAAGTGTGTGTTCTCAGAAGAAACCTGGAGCTTGTATTTGTATCTGACAGACTGGACGTAATGAATGCAATGTGTTGTGTTAACAACATTTTGCTTGAACTAAGAAGAGGTCCAAATAGCTGATTTATGTATAACTAGCTTTTGCCAGCGGCTTCGCCCGCGTGAAAATGACGATTTTCCATACAAACTTTCATCCCCTATTTAAATCCCTTAGGGGTTGAATTTCGAAAAATCCTTCCTTATTCATTGTCTACACTATAAAGGGAACCTCTGTGCAAAATTTCAGCTTTCTAGGTCCAAGAGTTTCGGCTGGGCGTTGATGAGTCAGTCAGTCAGTCAGTCAGTCAGGACTTCTCGTTTTATTTATATAGATAGATAGATTTCCCAAGATATGGGTAGGTTGTGACATGGGAACCTAGCTCCAAGTTATCCCTCCTCCTTGTATTGTTACAAATAACGATGTATATAATTCAGCGATACCTTTTATTATAATTAAAAATCAACAGTTGTTACGCTCTACTTTTCATTTAGGTACTAAGTATATAGTATTTCACTGCCTCTCTGGTCTGGTGATCGTAAGAGCGGCTGCTGAATAAGGAGCCCTGGGTTTTATTATAATGATAATGTTCCCACTGCTGGGACACAGGCCTACACTCCATCAGCAGGAACAAGCTATAATCACAGTATAAATATGGACAGTACCGAAACTAAGCCTACCTAGTTGATGCGATAAGTACCTACGCTCCATTGAAGCCATAGGGTTGTCCCTTTTAATGTTGATGTTGTTTTTTTTTTATTAAATATTTTTATTCTGTTGTGATCAATGAATCGAATTGAAATAACTAGCTTACTACAACTAGTGATGTGCAATTCTGCTATAAATAATTAACATATTATTAATATTAAGAACGAATATAATATTATATTGTTTTAAATTATTATTATCAATGAACTTTCCTTCATATCATACTACACAGTTTTAGACTAATAAAAAAAAAGTAAAAAACTAAAACCCGACTACGACAAAAAAAAACGACGCTGAAAAAGTATGAAACAAGATTTTCAGGATGGAACAAAAAGAAAAGCCGTAGTCACACGGTATTAAAGTGTTTAGGTTGGTACCTATAACGTGTGACTGTGTGTAGTATGATATGAAGGAAAGTTCATTGATAATAATAATTTAAAACAATATAATAATATATTCGTTCTTAATATTAATAATATGTTAATTATTTATAGCAGAATTGCACATCACTAGTTGTAGTAAGCTAGTTATTTCAATTCGATTCATTGATTACAACAGAATAAAAATATTTAGCCGTAGTCACACGTTATAGGTACACACGGCTACACATCAAGCTATACAAAACCAGTATAATCTGATCGTTCATTGTGCGAAAAGATCTAGTAAAGTGAGGCCAAGATTAACTGGTTTTGTATAGCTTGATGTGTAGCCGTGTGTACCAACCTAAACACTTTAATACCGTGTGACTACGGCTTTTCTTATTGTTCCATCCTGAAAATCTTGTTTCATACTTTTTCAGCGTCGTTTTTTTTGTCGTAGTCGGGTTTTAGTTATTTACTTTTTTTTATTTAAACAATTTTGGTGTTAAATATTTTTTTTACTCTTGACTTTTTTTCCGCTAGAGGGCGTGATTTTACATTCGAGCTGTATTTTGGAAATGTACAAGTGAGGCCCTTTCAAATGATACCAAACACGGCGTATTTATCTCCATTTTAATTTTTTAAGCCTTACTTTTTGTCCGCTAGAGGGCGCCAAATCGCAAAGCCTATGTTCAGCGGAAAATTAAGACGGTTCTAACGATACCTCTTAAGTCGAGTTCCGAAAAGTAGATTAGAAGCTATGAGGGAACAGATGAAGATACTCACATACATACATACAAACATACATACATACATACATACATAGCCAGTCAAAATCATAACCCTCCTTTGGCTTTGCCGTAGTCGGGTAAAAATGTTATTTAATGTTATTATTAAGTAAAGTTGGACCAGTGTAAAAAAAAAAAAAATTGGTGTTATGTGATTCTCACTTAAATATCACGGGGGTGGCAGAGGGGGGGTCAAAATTTTGAGTTATTCCGGTCTGATCCCCTAAAACTGATACCCTAGGGGATCCGTTTTATTATAAATTATTTTCTATTCCGATCTGATCCCCCGTAAAAGAATCGGATACCCTGACACATTTTTAGGACAGTTAGCAACAAAAATTTGTACAGGTTCTATTAGATTAAAAAAAAGAATAGGTAGTAAAGTCCCACAAACTACCAGGAGAACAGAAGTAGGAAGGAGATATTGGAAATTGGAATCTTCAAATCAAATCTATATTATGCCTTTAAAGTAAAGTCCCACAAACTACCAGGAGAACAGAAGTAGGAAGGAGGTATTGGAAATTGGAATCTTCAAATCAAATCTATATTATGCCTTTATAGTAAAGTCCCACAAACTACCAGGAGAACAGAAGTAGGAAGGAGGTATTGGAAATTGGAATCTTCAAATCAAATCTATATTATGCCTTTATAGTAAAATCCCACAAACTACCAGGAGAACAGAAGTAGGAAGGAGGTATTGGAAATTGGAATGAAATAGTTTGTGGGACTTTACTATCCTGGTTTCCTATCTCCAACAAAAAAAGTGCATGGTAGGTATTAGAAAGAAATAATATAGATTTGATTTAAAGATTGGAATACCTCCTTCCGACTTCTGTTCTCCTGGTAGTTTGTGGGATGATCGTACAATTGTAAGTTATAGAAATAAAAACTGATTATTTTTTCATTAACAACTGTTTTTCGGTTGACTGTACTTCACTTGTACTTGTGTCAAAAAGGGGATCAGAACGGAATGATAAATTACAGGGGATCAGAACGGAATAAACAAAAGAAAAATATTGGCAGTGGATCGGTTTGGGGGATCAGACCGGAACAACTCAAAATTTTGGTCCTTTTTTGTCTAGGACGCTCCGTTTTCGAGATATTTCAATTTAAATTTTTTTCATACTGCACAGTTTTAGACTAATAAAATGTTATTTAATGTTATTATTAAGTAAAGTTGGACCAGAATTTTTTTTTGGTGTTATGTGATTCTCACTTATAAATCACGGGGATGGCAGAGGGGGGTCAAAATTTTGGTCTTTTTTTTGTCTAGGACGCTCCGTTTTCGAGATATTTCAATTTCATATTTTTTTTTACAGAAACTTTGAACGCCCATAATTCGAAAACAAAAATCATTCTTACCTTTCAAAATTAGTAGGAAGTTTAAAATACAATATCTCCGGTTTTGATGAAGCCGAGTTCAAACACCCGTATAAATTCCCGGCATTTAAAAAAGATTGGAGGATATTAATTTCAAAAAAAAACTTTTACGTAAACTAACCACTCGTCTCGGCGCGGCACGCACAACTGAGAGCACTGCCACAATCGCTAGCTGGCCCTGTCGATGCGCATGTTTGTGTGAGTGTGCGGTTTCGAGCGTTTGTAGGCAGTTTCCGTACTGTCCATATTTATATTGTGCTATAATTCCCCACACTGCTGCAATGGCCCATCTGGCTGATAGAGATGACATGTCTTCAAATGTTTGGTTCTCAGACATCCCGGTTTCCCTAAGATGTGTTCCTTCACTATTTTGAGAGCATTGTGCACTGGTAGATAATGCCCCTGACCGGGTTTGAACTCACGACTTACCAATGGTAAGTCGGAACCGCTACCGCTTGGCCACCGCTGCTCCGGTATTCGAAATTTTTCCCTTACATCATCAAATCATCAATCATCGGTAATCTTACTTTAAACAATAATCTTGTATTTAGGCCTTGAACGCATTAGGCTTGACAATTGATTATGTTAAGGTTAAAACCGTTAGGCAGAAATAAGGGCCTGTCCAGAATTTAGGAATGAGTTGAGATAATAATCATAACAAATTAACTAGTTGATACAAAAATGTTAAGGTAAAAGTAGGTACAATATTTTTAAATTGTTTGTGTTATAAATCAGTCAGTGGCTTGCTCTTGGCAAATTAAATTAATCAGTGAAATGGTAGTTGACCCAAAAGAAAATACAATTGAAAAGAGCATTTTTCTCTTGCATTATGAGCATCAATGCACTCGGCAATAATAATCTTTGCATAGCCCTTAAAAAGTTTATAGTTGGCGATATAATTAAGCACTTAAATGGAATGTACCTAATTACAACCAATGTTATCTTTTCAGTTTATTATAGAGCCTGATAGAAAGACGTAGCAATGTTATATCTTAGTGAAAAATTGAAAGTTTACTGTCACAACACAATGCGCTTGATCAAACCAAACCTCTTACTCGGACTATGTACCTGATACAAGTATGTAATAGTTCCAAACAATAAGGATAGATGGCGTTGAAATATAAAAAATGTGAAAACTAAACGCATTTTGTTCAGTAATAAGGCATGTGATTCATTCACAACGCAGGCGTAGTTCTAAATTATTTTTAATAAATATTTCAGGAATTCAGAAAGATTTTGATTTTAGGTTTAGTCGGGACTGTGGGTTGTTCGAAAGAGAAACCGCGGCCTCGGCACAAAGGGCTAAGAAGGAACATGGGTGGTTTTTAGTCAGTAGAAGTCTGGAGGAGTCATTTGATGATTTCTAAGCCCAAAAAAAAATAATGGGCATAAAAAAATATTTCTCGAAGCCGGAAGGCACTTGTTCCACCAGTTGTTGGACCATAGCTGGGAACCATCTAGTTGCGAAGTTATAGGTAGAAGTTCCACCTTTATCATTACTTTTATAAAAGATAGATTTAAATGGTAACTTTACTTAATAATTAATATTATACTTTCATGGCCCCTGTATTATACAGTGCCATCCATCAACACAAAGTTTGAGTGTGTTACATTGAGTTTGAGTTCTGCTGATTTAATTTAATTAAGGTAGTCTAAACTGCGGGGTGGACTATTGTTTAATACTATATTTTAAATACATCTAAAGTGTAGTTAATATTAAAAAAAAACTGAACTTTAGTTTTCTAATTTTCAAATTAGACACGTTTTACAAAACATCGCATATAAAAACAATTTCCTTGACTTGATAGTTTCCAATGTTAGTCAACAGTCATCTGAAGTTACTAAATGCAAATTTAACCATATTATTATAGACAGAAAAGATAAGTACTGGCCGTTTTCATTTCACAAACAATTAGCGACATCTAAATCAGAACGTTGTATGAAGAGCCTTGATGGATTTTCAACGCCGGGTGAAGCACTGAGAGTTCAAATTCGAATGAAACAATACTCAGATAAGCATTAATTTGTTGTCGTTAATGGTCAGTAAAACCGAAAAACCTTTACAGGACATCGTAGTTAGAAAATAACACCCGCTGGATCAATCTTCAGGTTAAACCACGCTTGCCTAGGTTTGTCTGTGGGTGGGTGGTCACTCTCCGCACATACCCAATTTGCTCCATGCCTTGGTAAGCGCGCTAAACTATTGGTCACGGCTGTCATCAAAGAGTATCTATATTATATAAAACAAAGTCGTGTTTGTTACAATTATAACTCGAGATCTGCTGGACCAATTTTCATGGTTTTTGATTCGTTGGATTTGTTCCGCCCCGAATAGCAGAATACTTACATCTTAAAAACATTACTATCGAAAGTGGTAGGTAGGTAGGCAGGGTAGTAGGTAGGGTAGTAGGTAGGGTTGTAGGTAGAGTAGTAGGTAGGTAGGGTAGTAGGTAGGTAGGGTAGTAGGTAGGTAGTGTAGTAGGTAGTTAGGGTAGTAGGTAGGTAGGGTAGTAGGTAGGTAGTGTAGTAGGTAGTTAGGGTAGTAGGTAGGTAGGGTAGTTGGAGGTAGGGTAATAGGTAGGGTAGGGTAGTAGGTAGTGTTGTAGACCAGGTAGGGTAGTAGGTAGGTACGGGAGTAGGTAGTTAGGTAGGGTAGTAGGTAGGTAGGGTAGCAGTTATGTAGGGTAGGAAAAAGAGCATTGCAACGCATGCCGGGAACAGCTAGTAATAATATATATATCAGATAGGCAATCTCTTCATGTAAAATAGTGGTATTCCGCTGCATCGATTCGCCTGAAAGCCGACCCCAACATAGTTGCTAAAAGGCTAGGTTGATGATAAATGGTTAGAAAAACTGGACATAACTTAGTACACCAAGTTATGTCCGGTAGTTCTATAAAATCGGTTTCGGATTTCACAAGAGATACATGTAAAAATAATATATCTTGGTCTAATTTCGAAATTAATGGTTATCGAAGCATGGTATAGATTGATGTCAAATTCACACGCTATATTTTGCATGTTATGGGCTGATTTGATGCAAATTGGAAACAAATGTTCAGTGTGGAGTTTTCTATAGAAAAATAAAGCAGAATATTTGACTTTTATTTATTTTGCTAAGTATAAGGTCCCATTAAAATAGGTGGACAAATTTTAACACAGCGTTCAGTAGGTCTAACCAAAGATATCTAAATAAAAAAAAACATTAAATAAAGTGATTTTTTTTACTTAAAATAATAAATTGCCGGCACTCTAGAACAAACTCATCCTTTATGAGTAGGTACTTAAATGCGTTTCTCTTATTATTTCTTTTACCATCATCCTTATTTTGGTGGTCTGAATGATTTCTGAAATTTTGTCCACCTATTTTAATTGAACCTTAAATTTATGTACACACAGTATGTTTTTTCCTACTCCTCCGCTATTCTTTTCTGATTAATTTCGTTGCAGGATCCAAGACAGTTAAATCGTTTCTCTGGGACTTCGTCGAGCTTCATTGTCTCGGCGCTTTTCTTGTGGTCGCCACTGTTGATTCTGGCTAACAGGAGTTACAGTGGTTTGGGAATAGTGTGGCGGGCTTGTCATATTTAAAACAAAGTAGGCAAACTACACATAGTAGACAAATAAAACAGGAAAATAACATATTTTTTTTTTTTTATTTAACATTTTATAGGAAAAACTCTTTAGCAGTCTGTTTTTATCAGATTGTTTTTTGTTAATTCTTTAAAAAGCTGTTGTTATGTTTCTAAATAGATGTAATTTGGATCGTTTTAATCTCCTAACTTTGAAAGTCGACTAACAACGTATTTTTAACTAAGAAATCGCTTTTTAAATTTGCCTATAAAAAATCTTGTTCACCGATTAACAATTTTCACTTTCTACAATTTTGGAAACGGGGAGCTCCGTAAAGTAAAATAGAAGTTTGCTTGCACATGACGACTACAAGGTGAGTAATAATTCAATTGTTATAAAATAATGATCGCTTCACCCGGACGTAACAGGGTAGTTGACAAAAAAAAAACTACCTAATTAGTCCCATCAGATTTCCAAAAAATATTAGACACAATACATATTTTTTCTTATTTCACGTACTTATACCTAAAATGAAGACGATACAGTGCTTTGAAAAGTCATGTGACGTCACAATTTGGTATTTTTTTTTGCAGAAAGAGACGTCACAAGCTCCCACTCATGATCTTTGACACGTTTTATTTTCGTCAATTTGTATTAATTTGATAAAACAAAAAACACGTATTCAATATTTTTCGTTAATCCAACAGACGGACTAAACATAATCATATTTTTTTTGGTCAGAAAACAGATCCCTATAACTGAAGAAATACCTAACGATCGCTTCACCCAGACTTAATTGTTTTCGCCCCATAGACAACAAACCGACCAAAGCCATGACGAATGGTTACGGGAAACACCGTAAAACAGTAACTATGACCGAACAAACACCATCGCTTTTGTTTTCTTTCTTTTTTCGTCACTCTAACTAAAGTAAATAGGTACTGGTCGTGTTGCTACAGAAGGTAGTGGCCAGTAACGGTACAAATATGGGTTAAATTTGTAGTTTCTTGCGTTGAAAGCTTTTATGTTACTTTAGCCATTGATATAATAAAACCCTAGATGCACAGTCTCGAACAAAACAAACAGTCGAAGCTGTCGCCAAACACTCACCAATACACGCACTACTACATGTAGTTATCGTCACTATAAACATATTTTTTTTGGCAAATTCAACCTTACGCAGATTCCTTTTACAATGCAGTTATAAAAAGCAATATAAAAAGTATTTTGTACGACCGTGCAGAGACGCGAGCGACGCGAGACTACTTGAAATGAGTTCATTGTGAACTCATTTTAAGCGGACGGTTTTGAGACGCGGAGTGTGTATCTTGGGTTTTATTATATCAATGACTTTAGCACATAGTTGTAACAGGATGCAGTTTAATAATATCAAAAGAGGTTCTAAAAATAGCAGAATGACATCACACGGGAAAATTTGAAAATACTAGTATCTTTTTGTAAAGAATTTGTGATTCAATGCAGGTACAGACGCAGCACATCAAGCTACTATAATTCTGTTTCTTTGATAGATTTCGAACTTTATCGCATTAAGTTTAAGGTTGATCAGGAGAATTGGTCAGTTTCGGGTTAAGGTTGATCAGGAGAATTGGTAGCTTGATGTATCTAGACCTACTGGCACATGTAAAATCCTGTGATAGGAAAATATCTTAGCCTCTTTCAACTGTGTTGAGATTGATTTCCAGTCTATCCAAAACCAGTTACATGGACGCGATGATGTGATAGACAGAGCTTTTTATTAATTATGTACCTAACGTTGTGTGCACTTGCTAAAAAGTCACCACAATCTAGTTGCTAGGTAAAACTTTACCCCTAGGCAAAACTAGTGGTAACAGTTTCATGCTTTTGACTATCCGTCACAACAGTCATAGATCCACCAAAGACAGCCGGGATAGAAATGCACCCAAAGGATAATTAATTAACCTGCTTTCTGAAGCTCGGATTGATCTGGATATGTTAGGAATGTACGGACCGCACTTGGCAAGCCTTAAAGAGCGCCGGTGATGTCGTTATTATTTTAACGAGTCCCTTAAAAAACGATTATAGGTTTCCAATAATTAATATTTCATTCGTTCACAGAGAAAACTATTCCAATCCTTTTTTTCTTTTTCAATAATCTAACGTCGATTATAACTATGTTGCAGTAAACAATAGTAACAGTAACAAAAAACATTTATAATAATTATCATTTACCAATGTTTTACCAATCAAAGAGGCCTAAGAGATCTGACCTAGACCCTAGGTCACTGACACTGAGTCAGACCTAGTCAACTGGGCAATTGACCAATGGCAGACAGTTAGGAAATGCCTAGATTTAAGTGGTACGTACTTCCTAGTAGAAGAGTTCGATGCCGATTACGAGTTAGATGGCTTATCGATTGTTCTGTATTGTATATTCGATTATAGTAGGTATGTTACACTATATGATATTGTTGGCTCAAAGTCACGCCATCAGCCAGTAGCCGTCCGGTTAGCGTACGGCCGACGTGCGGCAACCGACAGAAGTTCATAAAACGAGGCGAGCGGCGTTGCAACGGTCACTTTTTGCTTGGACGGCGCTCGGAAGGGACTTGCTACCCGACTATTCTGCCGTCCTATCACTAAAAAGCAGTTAAGTGACAAAAGTTGTTTTCGAGATAATGGCAAAAAAGGTGCGAATCGTTGTCTCTAAAAAACTATGATACTTAGGATTATCATTCTTGAACGTATCAATTGGTATGGTATTCTGCCTTGTTTCAAGAATTCTTTCTGTTCTGAAACTCTTACCAATTATTTTAAAAATTGATTTTTATACTTAAGTGAAGCATTTAATTAACATTTTTCATCTAATTACTCTACTAAAAGGCCGTTAACCATACCTTAGCGGCTTTTTAGTTAAGTTATTTATTTAAAATTATGACATTCAGTATGTTGGTTGATAGTTATGCAGAAATACTTAACTAAAAAGTCGTTAAGTGACGTAACTGCTTTATAGACATGGTATTCGCTAAGATTAAAGTAACAATACCTTTCCTTAGGAGCAGTTATGGGGTTTTAGATGCTTTTAAGCTAATTGTGCCAATAATAATTGGAAACTTTGTAAAATGTTAACTACCTTACTTAACTAAAAGGTGGCTAAAAGTATTTCGCTTGTGGGTTAACTGCTTTTTAGTTAAGCAATAATCAGGCAAATGTGAGATTTAATGGCATGTTCTTGTAAAATCCTAAAACATATTTCAATATTTTAAATAAAATATTATGATATAAAGTTACATTTATACCCACATTGCCTACACTACCCGAAGCCACTGGGCTAGACGATCCTTAACATTAAACTCTATTTTTTTTAAATTGGGTAGTGTTTATTGATATACCAGGGTGTGAGAATTCATGAAGTCATCAAGAATCACTTTGTGATGAATGAAGAGTGGGTGGATACTTCTAAAAACTTGAATAAACGCACTATAAATAATAAGAACAAAATGTAACCGATCACACCCTGGGGTGTGAGAATACATGAAGTCACCAAGAAACTCTTTGTCATGAATGAAGAGTGGGACAGTGGGTGGAATCTTCTAAAGTACTTGAATGAACGCACTATAAATAATAAGAACAAAATGTGACCGATCAGACTCTTATTTATCGTGGCAAGTCGCTGCTCTTGACCCCTAAAAAGTATTTGCAAAAATTGTTGCAGAATCAATGGTTCCAGAAACCCAAAATAATTAGGTTGTCGTTCTGAGAGTGGAACTTTTAAAGTGATCTTCTCTGTTGGCCAACTAGCCAAATATCTCGTCTAATGAAAGACGATTTGTTTTAAGATGCACGTCATTTTTTTTATGTCACTAATGTTAAAAATGGGCCTACTCTTGCTCTGAGGACTGAGACGAGGTTGACGCTGGAACGTGCTAACCAAGAACAAGCTTAGGTATTAACTCGCGACTTAAATAGGTTGGGGTCACTATGAACTAGGGAAACATTTGACCTTTTATTAGACGTCATGTAAAGGCAATGAACGTAGACAACAAGCTCTTAATATTCTAATCAGCTCCAGTTAAAAGTAACAAAAACAGTACAGAAATAGGCAGCAGCATCACATTCAAAGGGAATCTCGACGCAATAAATCAGAGAGTTGAGGTTCAGCAGTAGCATTTGTAAAACTATAACCCAAAGTTTTTCGTTTTCACGATCTCAAGTTATTGTGTGACGTCTCAAATCTCAAATCACGATGAGAGACTAAGCGTATCTTTGCCTCTGAATGGGACTGTGTCGGCCAGTTTTTACATTTCAAAGATGGTCAGAATTCTACTTATTTTGCTGCCTTTACTCAAAGTTAGCCAGGAATAACTCCACTTCTCTTTTGCGAGATGGAACAGCTCAGCAACGCTCCTGATTACGGTTCATTCGAAAATGTTTGTCAGCCAAGACGTTTTCCTCCGACCGATGGCGTTTTCCCACTAGGTGCTTTGCCATTATAATTTGTTGCATTAAATCTCAACTGCCACTACTATTTATAACGGGTCCGAGCCAAGCAACCTTTCTTTGTTTGATGGTCTGCAGGCACTTGAGGTCTTAGCCTATAATATTCGTCTTACGACTTTGTCATTTGTAATTTTTTGAGTCCAGCTTTCTTACACCTGTAGATTAAAACGCGATGACCTTAAACCTAGAAAACCTAACTATGAATCTTCAAAGGTGTCCTGACATGACCACTTTGTAACAAAGTTTTTCGTCCAAAGTTGGAAATGCTACTAATATGAGAGCATATGAAAAAGTAGTACACCTAAACTCCTACAAAAAACATAAAATGCAGTCGTTGTGGGTGAAATCAACGGAATAGCTTGTTTGTATTTGTCTTTAACGTTGATATTTTTGATTGAGGGCATTTATTCTTCCGTCACGCCTCTAAATCTGATCCGATTTAATAGAAATGTGACACATTGGTAGACCATGACCTGGAATAAGACTTGAAATACCCCGTAGTGAATCAAAAGCGAGAGTCGGCCAACTGCCTTTTAGCTAAGTAATGGGGCTTAACTGCTTTGTAGCTAAGCATAATTTATTTTTTTCCACCGTTTTCATCAAACAACTACGAAATATTTTCAAGTAAAATATTAAATACTTAGCTAAACAGCCGTTAAAGGCGGATAACTGCATTTAAGCTAGCTTTTTAAAACATATGCATAAGAAAAAACTAAACTACAAAGTAGTTATAGTCCTTTTGCTTCTTTATAGTCAAGAAAAGTGAGATAACGTGTTTGTAGTTAAGTAAAAGACCAGACAATTATAGACAAATCCGGCAGTTAAGGTATTTTAACGTATATTTAGCGAAGAAGTGCGGGTTAGCCGCTTTCAAGTGAAGGAATCATCATAAATTATGTTACTTAACTGCCTGAAAAGTTTTTGTATCTCTGAAACTATTCATATTATAAAAATGTTTCTTAGACAGAAAGATAGAGAATTTCGAACTCTATCACGTTGTATCAAAAAGTAAAAATTGACCATTTGTCGGTTAACTGCTTTCTAGTGATAGGACGGCAGTATTATCGTGTGCTTCGCTATTTTTGGTTTATGTTTTTGCTCGTGTACTGATTATTCCATTTTGCTAGTGCTATTTCTATTTGATTATTGTTTAAAATGTTTGTCGTGATATTTTTGTAAAAGTGTGATTTAAAAGATATTAAACATTGTTTATTTTGTTCACGTATTTCACTTCTGATTCCTAATATCAGAAGTGGGATAAATAAACTTTTCGCCCACAAGTTAAAAACTAGTTTTCAGGCTTTTAATTTTAGATAAAAGCGGGTAGTAGTTAGCAATGGATATATCGAGTTGTTCGCGTTCAAAAACTAGTGCCTCTCGTTCTAAGCGATCTTGTAGCCACCATAAGCGGAGTGGAAGGGCACGTACGTAGCAAGTTTCGGGATCCGATCGCCGTTCCAAGCGCGAACGAGATCGTCGTAGGAGCCGCGTGAGGACGCGAAGTCCTGTGTAACCGCTCTCGCGGTTGAGGCGACGCTCCGGACATGACTGTTGGTTTACTTTCGTTCCTGATACAAGTAAGATCGAACCATTTTAATATTTCGTTGGTTTAGTAGTCGCAAGCGCGACTACTGAGCATGAAGGTTCTGGGTTCGATTCCCGGGTCGGGCAAAGTGTTATTTTCTGGATTTGTGCCCTGTTGGTGACAATGGGCTCACCCCTATTACATGGTTAAGCTTATGTCTTAACATAACTGGCGAAATGTGGGTATACTGGGTACCTCTGCCTAACCCTTCGGGGATTACAGGCGTGATGTTATGTGTGTGTTTATAAGGTCACTGGGGTGATTGGCAATGCCTCGGATGCATTGGTGGTTATTTACATGGTTAAGCTTATGTTTTAACATAACTGGCGAAATGTGGGTATACTGGGTACCTCTGCCTAACCCTTCGGGGATTGCAGGCGTGATGTTATGTGTGTGTTTATAAGGTCACTGGGGTGATTGGCAATGCCTCGGACGCATTGGTGGTTATTTACATGGTGGTGCTAATACGTCGCTTAACGATTGGTTGACCAATAACAGCACGTGGACTCATTTTAAACACGAATTTCGGTCATTGTGTCCGCGTGAAGTCGATATGGTCACTGTGCTATAATGACGTTATGAGTACAAGTATCTGTATGACCTAGTTAGTTTTTTTTCAAAGTCGGGTACTTGTGTAAGTGAGTTTAAAATATTTGTGAAGGTACCCACGATACAGGAGAAATTCCTGGTGTGGGGCAACGTTGTGATTTGTGGTATATCTGATGCTAAGCAAAATACAGTCAAAAGTCTTGTTTTCCGTATATTTGAAACCCAAAACTGCAGTTGTTAGCACATCAAACTCAAATAATCATGGTCTGCGTAAACGCAAACCCCTACGCCGTATGATCAGTTGACTTGTTTTTTCGTGTGAAGACGTAGGCCGTATACAGGTGCACTGTAAAGTCTGATAAGTTTTGATTTATTAAAGAAGTAAGTTGCCTAATACACATGATAGGCTAAGAAGGATGCCAATGAGTTACGTATCAGTTGATGCTTATAAGAATTTTGATGAAGTAAAGTTGTGGTTGCAAGCCAAGAGATTCTATCGGCTGTATTGTGTTAGACAGCACCAGTAATTATTGTGTAGTCGTAGTCCGATTAAAATTGAAGGTTTTTGAGGAAACTCGAGTAGACAGTGGGTGTGTTTGTTGTATTTTGTGCGTTTAGCTCTGGTTGAGGTCAGGGTCCGGAAAGACCGTAGTGTGAAGTCAAATGGTGATACACACGGGAGATCGACTTGTTTACTAGTCAGTTAGAGATCTGTGGTTTTACTCGATGATTTTTGTGAACCTGGCATTTTTTTGACGCAATAATGTTTTTAAGATTGATTTAAACGACAATGGTACATGACCCAGGGTGGTTGATTGTTGTATTTTCGATAATTTCCAGTTTAGCCACGTTTGATGTTATCAACGAGAGTGGGACCTAATTGATGTTTGGTCAGGAGTGACCGAGTGGAATAAAATTCTGTCGTAGATTTGTCTCTTTGCAGAGTAACCATTACATAAGAACGTGTGGTAATGTGGTTTGGTCAAGCGCGTGGCCTCAGCTGCGTGTGTGAAAGTCTGTGTGATACGCTAACATTGTGTCTATGTCAACAGCCACTGAGGGGTATGCAAACTTGGAGCCTATGCCTACAGTGTGTGTGGAAGTCGACATCTGAGGGGTATGCAAACTTGGAGCCTATGCCTACAGTGTGTGTGGAAGTCGACATCTGAGGGGTATGCAAACTTGGAGCTTATGCCTACAGTGTGTGTGGAAGTCGACATCTGAGGGGTATGCAAACTTGGAGCCTATGCCTACAGTGTGTGTGGAAGTCGACATCTGAGGGGTATGCAAACTTGGAGCCTATGCCTACAGTGTTGTGGAAGAAGTCTGTGTGATATGCTAACAATGTGCTTATACATACCTATGTGCTTATTGGTATTCTTGTCTGACAAGTTTTGTTTGGTGAATGTTTCTTTGAATTTTATTCTCGACTTGAATGTTCCTAATGAATGAGATTACTCTCTTGTTGTACTACTCGGTTAGAGAGCCTTGGTGTTAAAGGTTTTACTCGATGATTTCAGCAGTTTTTGTTGCAATAGAATTTTTAAGGTTGGTGTGAACGACTATGGTATATGATGACTCAAGGTAGTTGAGTGTTATATTTTCGATAATTTCCAGTACATTTGATTTAATTAATGAGTCAAATTTGGTGCCACCCAATGGAACTAAAGTTTGGTCAGGAGTGATCGAGCGGAACAAAATTCTGTTGTAATTGTAAATTTGTTTGTTTGCAGAGTACCTAACCATTACACAAGGATGTGTGGCGTGTGTTTGGACGCAACGCAACGCTGCTTAGCCTTAGCAGTGGTTACCAGGGCTTTGCCACAGTGATGCCGTGAACGTGCACGGCGCTGCAAGGCGACTGCGCGCCCTACTGGCGTTGCTGAGCGCGTCGCTGCAGGCCGAGCGCCTCGCTGCAGGCCGAGCGCCTCGCTGCAGGCCGAGCGCCTCGCTGCAGGCCGAGCGCCTCGCTGCAGGCCGAGCGCCTCGCTGCAGGCCGAGCGCCTCGCTGCAGGCCGAGCGCCTCGCTGCAGGCCGAGCGCCTCGCTGTAGGCCGAGCGCGTCGCTGCAGGCCGACTGTGCGCCCTACTGTCGTGTTAAGCGCGTCGCTCCAGGCTGCCAGCGCGCCCAACAGGCGCAGTTGTGCGTGGCACTCCACGGTGCCAGCGCGCCCTACAGGCGCAGTTGTGTGCGGCACTCCACGGTGCCAGCGCGCCCTACAGGCGCAGTTGTGTGCGGCACTCCACGGTGCCAGCGCGCCCTACAGGCGCAGTTGTGTGCGGCACTCCACGGTGCCAGCGCGCCCTACAGGCGCAGTCGTGCGTGGCACTCCACGGTGCCAGCGCGCCCTGCAGGCGCAGTTGTGCGTGGCACTCCACGGTACCAGCACGCCCCACTGGCGTTGTGAGACACGCTATCAAGGAGACAGCGAAGACTCAGCCGCCTTGTTGGAAGCTGACGAGGACGTCAGAGCGTCAGGAGAGGCCGTGTTGGCTCAAAGTCACGCCATCAGCCAGTAGCCGTCCGGTTAGCGTACGGCCGACGTGCGGCAACCGACAGAAGTTCATAAAACGAGGCGAGCGGCGTTGCAACGGTCACTTTTTGCTTGGACGGCGCTCGGAAAGGACTTGCTACCCGACTATTATCGTGTGCTTCGCTATTTTTGGTTTATGTTTTTGCTCGTGTACTGATTATTCCATTTTGCTAGTGCTATTTCTATTTGATTATTGTTTAAAATGTTTGTCGTGATATTTTTGTAAAAGTGTGATTTAAAAGATATTAAACATTGTTTATTTTGTTCACGTATTTCACTTCTGATTCCTAATAATATTAATAAAACTAAATCGGTTACAATTTTTGTAATCGTTAATTTAGGTGGTATGTATTTAATTTTTGACAATGTTACCTCATCATCTGCCTATATAGCCTTTTCCCGACTATGTTGGGGTCGGCTTCCAGTCTAACCGGATGCAGCTGAATACCAGTATTTTACATGGAGCGACTGCCTATCTGACCTGCACAACCCAGTTAATACTGGGTAATACGAACGTCTTAAAAAAACAATAATTTAAATGACCAAATAAATCAGTCACCGAGGCAAGCCCATGAAAAGCTTCCGCAAAGATTTGGACTCGTCCCTGACTGATTGTCCAAATGACACAATACACCGAGAGAGTTTAAGAGGAATGAGGAATGCTTTTGCCAGAAGCGGGATAGAATAGGCTAAACAAGAAAAAAAAAAAATAGCACTCCGGGAGTGCCGGCAGAAGTGAAAACTTCAATATTAACTTTCAAACTCGCGTCAGGGTCACGTGATGCTGATCGAAAAATCGCCCTGACGCGAGTTTGAAAATTTTTACCCATACAAAAAAGTGCTCAGCGCCGCTAAAGAAGTTTTCACTTCAAAAAAATGGTTTAAAAAAAGAACAAAGCATCCCTAAAGTTACTTCGAGCATATTTTAATGGTCAATCAAACTGATATGGAAGAATTGTGGGCTCTACACACTAACAGATAATACAATAAAGTATTAAATTTGTCAGTGTCAATCTTTAAAGTATCCTCTAGATTCCCTCAAAATCATTTTCAAGTTTAGCACGTACCACGGACGTGACGCCAACATTACATCAACTAACCAAATGCTCTATTTACCGATTGCAGATGTCATTACATAAAAGAGTTCCCGTCTACCGTTTCACAAACTTACCATTGAATTGTTACTGACGTTGCGTTGTCCGCAAACAGCTCCAATTTCCACCAATTAGATACGATTGAGAATACTTAATCGTTATCAGGGTAACGTTGCTTCATTAGTGGACCGTGGTGCACGAGGTTGGAACTTGTTTTCAGAATAGCTATTTTAGGTTCCTTGCAGTTTTCGTTCGGTTGTAAAACTCAGTGCAATGTCGAACTAAATTATGGGATATGTGTAGTGCGGGACTGTGGAGTTATGAAATAATTCTTTAAAATAAAATAAGACCTTTACACCATATCAAAAGCACTAGTTCTGGGCACGTGTCCAGAAGCTTAACTTTAACTAATGTGTTTCTTTTGTTTCCGGGTGACAGTGATTTGGAGGATTACTCAGATGCCTAAGTGCCCTCCATTTTATGTGCCCTATATTTTATTTTAATTATTCTCTAAGTAGCTTTGGTTTATTGATGCACCTATTTGTGAATTAAATTACGAAATTAATTAATTAGTTGTGAATTGTTTAATTAATTAAATTGTGAATTGTGATTAAAAAGTTTCAATTATGAATCCTTGTATTTTTTTGAAAAATGGTTTTCTAGGGCAAGTCCTTCTAATTTATATCATATCGCGCCTGTAGTCCCCGATGACCTAGGCGGACGTTTTTCCTTACAATGTTTATTGGGCACCCACATTTTGCAGTAGTTTAGTTAAATATGATTTCTGTCTGCCGTCAAATAACTAGTAATTGACCACATCTATTTAAAATGTTTATTCCGGCTTAGCCCTTCCAACTTGCACAACAAAACAACATTTAAGACCCGAACATTACTGGAAACTAAGTACCGAATAGATATGCAGTTCTAACAGTTGTTACAATATTTCACTGCACTGGGCAGAACAGCCTTTCGCCTGACTACCGGCGGCTGGTGCTAGGCAGCCGCTTCCTTCTGTCGACATTATGGAAGGCAGCAGGTAGCTTTAATTTAAGTTGTAGGAATGTAGATTAGTTATTAAATTTGCCACAGAAGCCGTTGGTGCGGACTGTACCAAAAAAATCAAATCATTTTAATAGTGTACCTATTTAAACAACAACCCCGCAATACCATTCCTACAACTGGGTGTCCACCTCGCAGCTCAAGTCCCGGTTGGCAATATAAGGAACAATCTAAAAGACTTCAATGATCATTCAGCAACCTCTGCAATAAAAAATACTTTTAACCAAATCTAATATCTATACTTATACCTCCTGCTGATGATCGCTAATTATCTCAATTTAATCTGGCTTGTAATCTAAGGTTATGTAAGTGCACTCTAAAATAATCAGTAATGCAATTAAATAGGAACCAAAAAACGATTGGTCAACCACCATTCAAGCCTTATACATAAATGACGGTCGCACGTTCGATATCGGCCCTGAATAGATATCATGTATGGCCTTCAGATACCTATAAGGCCCAAGTGTTCATAGTGACTGGAAAACTAACACTCACTATCGTAAAATTAACCACTGTGCTTATAAGAATAAATTAAAGTACACGCCTTACAAACTCAAAGCCAGATAAAAAATCAAAAACTCTATTTATTTGTATTTAGATAGTCAAGTCTCTGGTTTAATGCCTATGATCGGAATAGATTAAAATCCCGGAATGATTTTAAGTTCCGAAATAAAGTTGTAAGTTAACTTAGATATTCCACAGCCTCCACCACCTCTTTCCTTTCCTACCCTCATTTTTCATTCTCGCCTGTCAGACAACAGCCTCATTTACACCTTTATCGTTCCTCACTCAATCCATCACTCTGCATTTTTTTTTTGGGCTTCCTCTCAAGTCCAAATTCCCCCTATTCCGATTACGGCTTATTGCAAATCATTATCGCCAACCTATAGCTATCCACAGCACAATTAATTTTTACACAACGATTGAGGCACAAATTGGATGCCTTACCCATTCTTTACCGGTCAACCAAGGATACTAAACTGGTATAATGGACTCCACGTGAGCCCTATAAGAACTACGACCTATCTATTGTACTCCTACGATGAACTAAACATATCCTGTATCAATAGCGTTATTGTAACACTATCAGTGACCGAATGAAGTAATCGCAAAGGTATTTCAGAAAGGGCATCACGTTGCAATGAGCGTAAACATTTTCATATTACATTCTTAAAGTCGCATGATAGCGATAATATTTATTATCTATCAGTGATATCATAATACCATTTTATTATTCAAACAATCGAAGAATGGATAGAATTTCTTCAATGACGTATTCAAATGTAACCTAATTAAATCTAAGATGAGCTTCCTAAGTAGAAAAAGAAAATCAGGCTAATAAAACTCCAATACATGAAGCATAAGTGTTTAGTTATATCTTCGCCTTTTTTCTAAATGTCCGAAACCCCTATTTTTCACCTCAAAGCAAAGGACTATTTCCATAGCAAGTAGGAAATGACATAAATCACTGCACTTGTCCACAGCTTGTCAGCTTTAGTTTAAGATAATTTCGTCACATTTTCCTTTGCCACTCAACTCCCTTCATATTCCGCATTGCTAAGCTTACGCAAGTCACCAAAACTGTGGGAGACATTTTCAATGTATCGCAAAAGGCTTGACCGTTACTTAGTTGAAAGGAGGGGGTCTACGTTCTGACCCTTTCTACTAAAACACAATAATTATACAACATTCGATACGCGGTCCAAAGTACTGAAATTACAATCAAATAATAAATCATGTATTTTCACGTAACACATTGTAAGGCTTCTACATCCGGCTGTCTTTGTCCAGACATTAGCCATTTATCTGTTTCGTTATCTTTCATGTACCTTTTTTCTTAATTTCTCCATTGAACAGATATTTTTTGGTGCAAGTTATGTGAGGCTACAGTATTTCGTGTTCGGAATGTTCTTTTGATGTTCTAATTATTTACTTTATCATACCCTTCTTAACATGAGTCTTACAGTGACAAGCCTATATTTGCCGACCATAATGTAAATTTTAGGAACGAATGCTCAGAATTGGCTTTAGTAATACCCAGCTTTTATTTGAGTATTAGAACACAAATATTCTTAGTAATATTCGTCTAGTTCAATATAAATATTCTTTGTAAAACTGGTGTTTTTTTTATTTAACATTGAAAATAACTACAACATAAAATCAGACATGAATTCAGAAATTCAGAAAAAAGAGTGTCCATGGAGTTCCTTGCCTATTCTTCTCCATGAGATCTTTGATTTTTAAATGGACTAACTACAGCCCAATTACAGTTATTATGCCTGTGGCTAGACTATGTCCTGTCACGGGTCTATTTGAAATAAATGGTTTGATTTTGAGTCAAATTTAAACATACTTTTTTACTGCATTTTGTAGGAACAATTTTTTTATTACTCAAAGATATTTAAAGAATAGCGAACTGTGATAATACATTAAATAATCAAACAAAATCCAAAAATAAATCATTAAATTGTTTATTTATTCAAGTACCTAATACAAACTGACGTAGTTCAAAACAGGGAGTAATACAATAAGCCAAAATTATTATTTTCTTCGCACAGACAATAATTACAATAATAATTGCACAAAAGTTCTATGCAAACAAAAATAATAATGAATCCTGGCTCTTAAATTTTAAGAGACAGTGATTGGCTGAAATTGGAATTTAATAAAAACTAAAGTTACAAGACTGAAAGTGTGTAGCTTTACCATTTTAAATGCATATTAATAATTTCGTTTAAAAATTAAACTACAAAAACAAGCGTTTATTATTGCAAGATCCGCTTCTGTCGATACCTTGCGCCCTACACAACAAACAAAGCGGCCGGCCGACCAGCAATCGGTCCGCGACGAACGACCGAGGAGATAAAAACCGTTCGGCTGCCAATCGACCGGGTTCAGTCCACCGCCAGCCACCGTCGCGATCCGTGATGTAAACAATGCACATGACCAAAGTCACCAGTTTTCTCTTAGTGCTAACGTGTTGTGAACTGTGTTCAACTATCAAGGTCCCGGTCATATGGGGCGACAGTGCGCATAGTGAAGTGAAAAATGAACCCAACCATGAATTACCAGTGGATATCATCCAGCCGCAAAATGTGCATATCAACCCTAATCAACAGCAGGTTCCACTCGAGTACTTTACATACACCGCGCAGAAACCCAACTTTGCAGCCGATATAGCAGAGTTCCATGGAGTGCAAAACCCTCAGCAACATTATAAAGCGTATCCCGTTAAACCGTATACGGGTAAACAGAAACCTGTCTTAGGAATTCATCAAATGCTAGATGAGAACAAGAAAACATATCAACCGTTTCAAAAATACGTGCATCAAGATGATGAATTCAACAGCCACGTTGTGAAACCGACGGCAAGTAACTATGAAATCTTTCATCCATACAAAGCAGAAGAACCTGCTTTGCAAGCAATTTATAAAGATCCAGTACTTACAAAAATTCGAAACGATTTGCAAGATAGTAAACAAAGGTTACAAGCTTATGAAGAAGAAGCTGGTAAACCTAATATTGATAAAGATGAGTACGTCGAGAGTCCAGAGAAAACAGATGGCAAACTGTTTCCTCACAAAAACAAACCTGCACAGTACGAGATTCATAAACCGGAAAGACAACCTGTATATTACAGAGTGCCACCCAGGGATCAAAGCAGGGATAATGCACTAAACAAAAAATTCAAACATCCTTGGAATCAATATGCGAAAATTAGACCAATACACTACCGACCATTAAAGCATCACATTCACAATTTAAGACAACAACATGTTATGAAATTCGATGACGAACGTAATGAGTATCCACAAGTGTTTCCGATTTCTGGAAATTTTGCTGAACCACAAGAGGGATATGATATCTTCCATAAAGGTAATGAAAAATTTCTGAAACTAAGAAATAACCTTGATGAGTCCGTCAACAACGTCGTACAAACAAATCGACAACCGACCTTCCAGAAACTTGAAATTCAAGAACATAAACATCAGGATGAGGATGACACAGACGAGTTCATACCTGTTAAAAATTATGCTCAAGTCCGAAAAACGGAGACGTATAAGCATTTACCCAAAACAGCAGCTTTTGATGATGCAGAAACCTACGAAGAAATAAAAAATGCACCTCGGTTAAGAGAAGCAGTTAAAAGTACAAAAGCACAAACAGTTTACAGTGAAGAAGGTTACGAAGATACAGCATATGATCACGCTGGAGAACAAAAACATGCTTCAGATCACGAAGGTCACGGTGGTTTTCTTAAGGCGCATGAAAACAGTGGTGGATTGTACAAAATTCCCACGTTCAGTGGAAAATATGAAGATGGTAGAGGATCAGAGTACAGAGACAATGAAGAACACGGAGAAAAATGGAAAAATAATAATAAAGATGACGAAGAAGAAACAGAAAACGAAGAATTTTCGGAAGACGAACATGAAGAGGATGTCGATGCCCATTTACATAAAAACAATAAACCAAAAGTTACGTATCAAAATAGAAGAGAAGATTCCCTTAGTGATGATGATGATGATAGTGATGGCAACGGCAATACTGACAGCGACGACGGTGAAAACGATAATAATGAAGAAAATAAGAGAAACGAAAAGGACAACGTAACAAATGCCCAACATGGAGTCGGTAAGAGAGAAGCAAATTTTAAAGTACCTGAAATAGATTTAAATTCAACATTGTCATTTAAAATAGAAGATCCAAAACTTGAAAAACTAAAAGCAGATCCAAAGACAGAGGACATACAAGAAAAATACCCCTATTATTTCAAGCATTTAAAGGGTATTAATAAAAATTCACCTCTTAAGTATGCTGAAAATCTTAAATTTATTCCGAAAAAATCCAGAGGTGGAACTGAATTTTACGACTCTCGGCCTCTTGAATGCTCTGAAGTGGATGAAGAAGTAGATCCGATTCCTGAAAAATTAAAGAATGGTGAAAACCCTACAGAAGATGAAAATGATGAGGTTAACGATGAATCTGAAACTAAAGGACAAAATTTCGATACGGTAAAAAAACAACCCCGTCTTAGAGGCCTTGGGGACAAAATTGATTGTTTCAAAGCCAAATATTTTGGCAAAAATCCTTTGGACAGTCCATTTTTTAAGGAAGAATTTATATCAAATCCAGAACCTATTACTGCACCTAAGCTTCCTACATACAAACTCAAAAATATTAAAGGAGAAACTGTTCAAGAATCTAAATTAAACAATGTCAGAGATTCTAACAAGTTACAAGAAGCTGCCCAAACAAACATATTTGTTCTTTTAGATAAATTAAGGAGTGATCAGGAGAATTTAAAAGAATCTTTAAATAAATCGAATGAAGAATTGAAAACCATTTTGTATACACCTCACGGTACACAAGTCACTAATACTACCCAACAAACTAATGTATACACAGACATTTTGAATAATATTAAAACCACGGTAAATCCTGCAGTAAACACAGATGTACCAGCAAGTTTATTGTACTCTGACACAGACAATTCTAATACAACATACAGCTTTTTCCAAAACAAAGAAGCAGTTACTAAACTGCCTCCTAAATTAAGGAAAAAAAGAGCAACACCGTTTATTTATGAACCATACAAAATCATAAGAGACAGCCAAGTTCAAGACTCAAAGAAAACTACAACGACGAGTAATATCGGCCCACTGATAAAACAGTTACAATCAAGCAGAGTGGCAGAACGAGTTTCAAGATCAAGTAAAGAAAATGATAAACAAAGGACAAACAGCCGCACATATATTGATATTGGCAAGAAAGACAGATCAAATCCTACGAAAAAAGAAAATGAAAATTCTGATGCCACCTTTGTTGACGTCAGTGTCGATCATCGTAGAGGAGAACCTAGGTACGAAATCAGACCCACAAATCACAAATCAGAATACACTCCTGTCGAAAATAAACGAGCAATGTCAGTTGACGCATACAAATCACATACAACTTCGGAAAAAAATATAGAGATTCCTACTCAAAAACCACTCCGTGGTAGGCAACGTTTTCAAATGAACACGAGACCATTTCATGATTTATCTCAATTTATTCCTAAAACAAGTGATATACAGAATTTAGCTGCGTCAAATACTGTTAAAAAAACAGTTACAAGCGCTGCTTCTGAACATACGACCGAGAAACAAGAAAATCTTGAAGAACATTCTGGTGATGTTAGTAGCGAAGACACTAGCGAAGATACTAGCGAAGATTACGAAGAAGATGAAGAAGATGAGGATGCTGATATAACAATTTCAACAACAACAACAACATCAACTACTCCCAAACCATCATTTAGAAGAAGGATAAAATTTGATAGAGCACATCAGGAGACCACTACAGAAAAAGTACCAGAACTTACCACAGAAAAGCAACTATTAAAGTTTGTAACTAGATTTCGAAACTATAAACCTGATGAAATCACTGAAACAAAAGAAGAAGAAACTCATCGACCTATAGAGCATAAACATAAACAAGAAGATGACACTGTGATACCTAAATATAGAGAAAAGAAAAGGAAATCGCACACAAGCACTTTTGTGACAGATACTCAGAAATATGGTGAACAAGATGAAGATGATATGAAGAAAGAAGAAGTTGACGCTATGATTGGAATTCGTACTAACATGAACGACTACATGCCAATGTATGAAAGAATGGAAAAAGATAAAATGAACCACTACCGATCTGAGAAAAACACAAGGAAAGGTAATGTAAGTGATGAGGACGACGATGAACTTGATGATGACGATGATGATGATGATGATGACGAAGATGACGATGACGATGATGACGATCATGAAGGTGACAATGATGAAGAGGAAGAAGAAGTAAATAAACCAGAAATTTCAGAGGAAGAAAATGAAGAAGAAACTTCTGACTCTGAAGTAACCACCCCTGAACCGACCAAACGCACTCTCGTCAGAACAACAGATGCTCCTCCAACTACTGTAGCTACGCGCATTCGAAGTACCACTCCTGCTACCCCTCCCCGAAGCAGCAAACCGATTATCACCAGAAAGAGAATTGAAATACATAAAGAATTACCAGTAAATAAATCGTCTCCACATACAACTCAATTTAAACAAGATATAAAGGAAGTTGAAATAATAAAAGAAATACCAGTAGTATCTAAAAAGAAACATCAGAAAAACATTGCTCCTTTAGATTTGTATAAAGATGATGAGTTAGCAAAAGCAGTTAATAATTTAGAAGACGTTGAAATATTTGGAGAACAAGTAGATCTCAATAAGGGCCCAAAACATGGTGGAAACTATCGACAGGCTACGAAAGAAGATCTCAGACTACTTAGGCCAGAAACTAGTAATAAACCTCCTAAAGACGCTGAAACATCACAGAGTAAAAACACAAAGCATATTGAATTAGATGAGTACACTCCTAAAAAACTGCATGGAGGCAATTTAAAATCATTGAGTGACGTAAATCGCTCAATAAATAATGGCAGAAGTGCAAAATTAATTGAATTGAGTGACTCTCCAACGCGAGGTATGCATGGTGGTAATCTTAAGTACGACAGTAAAAAACGTGGTAGCAGAAAGAACGAGAAACTGGTTGAACTCGATGAGAACCATGATGATGACCACTTGTCACGACAGGACGATGATCACAAATCTCGAGGCTCGAGTCATGAAAGAATGCATGGTGGAAACTACAGAAGCGCTAAAATAGTAGCAGCACCACAAGAAGATGACGATGATATTCAGGTAAAAAGTTTATCTAAGAATACTAGAAGAAGTGCCGCTGTGCTCTTAAACAGTTTTGCTCAAGCCGTGCCCGTATTAACAACCACACCAGGTTACATTGTAGACCCCAGTAAACGAATGTATTATTATGTCGACTGAACGATAAAAATGTAGAAATTGTCAGTCTGTCTTAACAAAGATGACAGGTTTCCATTTTGTCGCGAAACTATTTCGAAGCATGACGAAATCTTAGGTGAAACCTAGTATTTAAGTAACTCAGGCAATACCAGTACCAATATTTAATTACTTGACTTAAAAGCTGCTTACTTTTGATTTGAAAATTGTAGTTATTTTTACTGTATACGTTGTTGGTATTGATAAACGTATGACGCAATTTTTATGTAACTTAAATTACTTAATGGGTTCGAGGAAATTCAATTGTCGTATAATCAAATTCTAATTATTGTGTTACGAACTACCGATCACTGATTGATCGCAATCTTCCAACATAAACAGTATTCATTAATTTTACGCTTGTTTTTTCTTACAAGATAAATAAAATTACTTTACTGTTACATATTAGGAACACATTGCAACATTGGTATTGCCTGCAGTCAGTTTATAGTTACCAGTTTATGTTTTATTATGGGTTTACTAATTTTATTTAACAATGTCTCTTTTTTTGGTTGGTTTGTATCTATAATAACTTTTAAATTTTATATTTTTATTTAATTCTAAATTCTCAGTATATTGTGTAAATAGATTTATAAATTTAAAGTTAAGCCACAATCTCGGGTAAAATATAAGCAAAACTAAATTATTGTTATAGTTTCGTAAGTTGGCGATGGACATTTTCGAAAGTAATTAGTCTATTGTAATAGAAAGTGCCACATTACGTATCGCGGGACTAGAGTCGAAAGCGATTGATTGTTTATGAAAATCTACGATATTCGCTATTGTTAACTGTACTGTGATAGAGGTAATTGTTAATGTTTATACAACGAAGGGAACTTATTTATAAAGTTGTTATTTTTATAAATTAAGTGTGCTCTAGAACGATATTAAATATTTTTTATTATAAACATTGTTTCTTTTTATTCCATGTTCAAATAAGTTACTACTTACAAAAAAATAAAACTTGTAAAAAAAAACTTAAACAATACTAACTAACTTAAATAATACTTGTAATGTTCTTCATTAGAAAATATATTGAATCATTGCAAACTGTTGCAAACACTAGTTCAGATTGTTACTAAACCAAGTCTATTTTCAACTCAAAACCAGTTACAACTATTGCCAAACTCACGGAATAGATTTCCGCAACCATTTTAGAACATTAATAACCACAACCCAACCAATGAACTACATAAAACAGTCGAGCGACTAATTTCTGGACATGACAAATTGCACAATAACCAATAATACATTGCTACAGATTGTATTAAGTTGTGTTATCACACAATGAGTTGTCTCAGTGCACATCTAGGTTACGTCCAAGTGTCCCAACACACTTTTTGTTAAACTGTTGAGTCTGAACGAAGGAGATATCTTCACGTAGTGCGTTCAACTTTGGTGCAGCAGCTTTCACTTTTAACGCCAGTTAACTGGATCGACTGTTTTTGTTCAACAATTTGTGAGCTTTTGAGTGTATCGATTTAGATCACGGAAGATAAGAACGTGTTTGATCTTGCGAAGTGTCGTGATTCATTCAGTCAATAAACTGAACAAAAAAGTAAAATCTGTTGTAAGTTTATATATTTTTATTTAAGTGGCAAGTCTTTGAAATCTTAAAATCAATATGAAACTTAAACCTAACTAAAATCTAAACATAATTTAAATAAATTAAAAAATAAAATTTAACAATAAATAAATATAAACAATTCACATTGCAACTTGGTTTTGGTTTCGTTAGATAATGAAAGTTTACAATATTACTGAACTTAAAGCTAGTTCTACAACTATTATGGGAGAATATAGACAAGCAATCAAGACAGATAACGTATAGAATGGCTGATGCAATCTTAATACCCGTTTTGCCTTTAGGGACTGCGATGTATGCATGGTAAGCGGTAGCAGTTTATAGATAGGCACGAGTCGAATTCACATAGATAAGACTTAACAAAGAAAGTCCGTTGGAGCCTAGAAAGTCATTGATTATTATCAATATGATAATCATTCGTTTAAGTAACAAAGTAAAGTAATCTTTGCATAAAATCAAATATTACATCAGCAGAAACATCGTCTCAATCGCTCGTTCTAACAATTTTCATTAATTCAAATGATTCTATACATAACTCATTAATTTAAACATGAATAATTGCATCGGTGATACTTCATTCAACTATTCATTATACTGATAACTTCACTGTAATTAATTTTGATGTCTATCGTTTTGTATTATTTATGTTTCTTTCTTCCTACAGAATTTGTTTGGCTGTCTCTAGAAGAGGGATGGTTAATTGGTTTCCATTCTGATTCTACACTTGGTATATAACTAGGTTCTACGTCTTCCCTATCTATAGATTCATCAGTTTCCATTTCTTTGTCTTCATCAAAGAAGTCTATAATTGGATGATAGTTGTAATTTACACGCTTTCCGTTAGCAATATAATGTTCATTGTTGTGGCTATGTTCTCGAGATTGATGTACTGGGTTCTGTTTTTCTGTTGTTAACGCTGTCAATTTAGGAGCAATGGTCACCCTTGGTCTTGGAGTGTTTATGGATGTTGCCTGGCCGATATCAGGTTCTTCATAATCATTAACTTCTTCTAATGTGTCTCCACTGTTGTTCGGGAAAGATTCAACGGCTTGTGTTCCAGATGATACAAGGTCGTCTGGTCCGCCAGATGTTTTCTTTCTAATCGGTCTTCGTCCTGGTGGGCCTGGTCTTGTGGTTCTCTTAAACTGGCTTCCAGGTAGTTTATATTTAGGTGGGTTGTCTTTGATAAAGTTAAATGACTGACCAGCTGCAGGTGTCGGTGGTTCCAGGTAACTTGGCAAAGTGACTTCATCAAAGTTTGATGATGAAGGTGGGTGCCTGGCTGAAGGTGGTCGTTTGACATGCCTTATTGAGCTAGCCTGGTTGAACGAGTCTGGGAAGTATGAGTTTCCATAAGAATCTAAGGGATTTTGCGGCACAGAGTCATCGTTGTCGTTTTGTTTGCTGAAAGGGCTGCCAGGTATTAAGTTCTGATTATCCGTAAAAGGTGGAAAAGATTCGATTGGTTTCTTGTGAGTAAATGGTGGTGCTTTTATTTTTGGTTTTTGTATTGTAGATTGTACGTTTTCAAAAGCGTGGTTTCCTGTTTCTGACGATAGATCTTCTCCGGGGAAATGTTCTGAAGAGGTTTCTTGGAGTCTGTGACCTAATGGTGGGAAGGATACACTGTACCCTTCGATGTGGCAGGAGCAGCATGTGGGAACCTGAAAAAGGTAAAAGAAAAAAGGGTGAAAAGGGTGAAGGTTGAAGGGTGGGGTGAAAGGTTTTACAATGTTTGTTTGTTTTCTACAATTTCTTTCATTTTGTTTTTTTATACCAGATCAGCGTTTCGTTTTCAGACCAAAAAGAAACTTTATATAAATTACTTCCAAAAGATTTCTATAGTATGTTTCCAATGTTAGATTTCAATGTTTAGTAGATAAATAATATTTCGTCAATGTTGTACCTTAAATATGTCCATGTGGAGACCATTTTGTTGATCCCAAGTAAGCAGCCGATGGTAATTGTAAACTTGAACGCATTTTGATTTGAAGTTGTCTGTCAGGTAAGTACACGATTCTTTCGGTTTCCTGTAAAAAACAATAAAAACAAACTTAGACTTATAAACTCACTTTTACATGGTTCATGTGATCAAATTGTGATTTCTAATTTGAACATGCACACGGAAAACTCTCATGTTTCAATACATATAATGAATTCACGTAGGTACTTGTATTTCTGTAGAAAATAAGTTTGCGGTGTAACCTATCACAACAAGACAATCAACAAATAATTCGCTTTGCTCTAAATAATGAACAAAACTAAATAAGTTATCAATCGACTCTTACAAAACTGACGACTTTGTCAACATTAATTGCCTGTTATAATAGTTATTCTTCAAACGATTGCAATATTGGGAACAAGATAAATAATTACATTCTTGATTCTAGTAAGTCGTTAACATATTATTGCTGGAATAACTAAAATCAGGCCATTTTAATTTATAGTTGTGCAAATGTAATTTAGTAACAGTTTTTAATCATAACATTGCGTTACGAGATACTCGCTTTTGACATTGATGAAATAGACTACCAATTATGGACTTTATTGTTTGTTTATTATAGCGTCTGTTGTCACGACTTTACAATTAAGGTAGTATGATTTGGAAACGCATTTTTTCCCATTTCTTATTAATCATGATGTAAAACTCTTTGACGAAATGGTAATTTATTGTAATTTTACGGCAAATTCGATTTGCTGCATGAAATGCGTAAGTAAGTATGTATTCTTTAATCAACTTACAGATCCAAATTCAACAGCTTTCTGATTAGGGTAAAAAGCAGTTGAAGGCTAGTTTACTTATCAACTTTTTTTCACGTGGATAAGACAAGTTTAATTCACTAGACTTCAACTCCTCTTTAACAAAACTATTTCTGCTTTTAGCAGTACTTCTTACAAACATCTACAAACCTCAGCGTCTGTATGTTCTCCGGTATTCACAATGTACCTACTTCTACTACCCTGACACTCCCCTCGTTACTGGTGGCTCCGAAAGATCGTCTGAGCAATCACGATATATGTACTTGCACTGCGCTGATACTCGCTATGGCCTTGCGTAATTTACTGTAGGATGCGTCATTACTCCCTCTCACACCGAACCGTCCTGACTCCCAGCAGGAGAATCGTTATCGGGAGATTATGCTTCTACTTCTTTATTGTGTAGTTATTGCCTAAGCGGGTGTTAGAGTTTTTATACCACCTACGAGTCTCTGACTTGACTTAACATGCGGGAAAGAAATATTTCTCAGACATGTTGGTTTCCTTACTATGTTCTTCTTCAATGAATCATTTGATAATTAGACAATACATACCTACGCATATAAATCCGAAATATCCGAGGTGTGTGTCTAGGGTTCGAATTCGAGACTTATGGCTTGGCTGTCTGACGGCCACACACCTAGACTAGCACTGCTACACTAATTCTACGTCGTAACTTACAAGCACTTCTCAAGCCTCAGCGTCTGCGTATGTTCTCCAGTGTTGACGATGTACTTCCACTGTCCAGAGGTTGCTCTCGCACGCTGTGGTCGGGCATACTTCACAGTGCTGGGACACATAAACCCTGCTTCTCCGGCGCCTGCGAAGTCTCTGTTTGCTGTGTCTCCTCGTCTGGGGGTAAAATAAACATAGTTATAAAGGGTGTAAAAGTTAAAGAAAGATTTTTTCACACCACCTGCTCGAAAATGTCAAATTATATGTCAAGAAACCTTAACCTAAAGACGCTAGTATTATATTATCTGTGCCTAAAGTGAGTCATTAGTGGCCGGGGGAACAGCCAGTCAATAACGTTGTACTGGATTTCATTATGACCTGCTGGTCAATAGTGTGAATTTGGAATCTCACATGCTCAGCTAAATTGGCAGTATAGTACTAACAAACACCCTTTGGTGCCAGAAAGAAGAAAGCTATAATTCTCGATACCCTTACTACGCGTGGATGATATTCTCGATTTCCTACAAAATCATAACGACTGCTTCTTCATATCGTTTGCACAACTGGACTAATGTCTCAAATGTTACCATTAACTTCAATTAATATGTAAGTGCATATAACTAACTAGTTCTAAATATGTTATTCTTACGGTTTGTTTATTTAATAAATACTTTTTTTTTTTCGTACTATGGCTATTATTTTCTCACAGTAGGTGTAAAAAGTAGAGTATCCTCCTCTGGGCTAAAGGTGTCTTTGCCTTGGGCTAGCTTGAATCCCTCGCTGCATTCAGGATTCTTGTATTAACTCCCTCGCTTCGCTCGTGAGTTAAACTCTTAACTCTTATATCCCGAATCCTTCATTGCGCTCGGGATCAATATGACGCCCGTGACATAAGACACAACTTGAGCCCCTCGGTGCATAATCTACTATTGTTCAAGACCATACTCGGGAACCGTCTAGTTACAGAAATATTGGAGGTCAGAGTTTCAAATTTTTTACAGCTGTTTTTTTAAATATTTTTTTCTAGGTTATAACTTTACTTTAATTACCTCCATGAACCGTTTGCTATTCAAAGCATGCACTGGCACAATGATTTATGAGGGCTACATTGAGTTTTACCGTAAATTGAGATTTTCCATCCCAAAAAAAAGTAGTTTCCCAGCAATATTTTTTGCGTAGGAGTACTTAGTTTGATGTACTTAAGGCTTGGTTGACGGCTCCGTGAAGGGTTCGTTTATCATCATCATCAACAGCCTATTAATGTTCCCACTGCTGGGACTCAGGCCTCCTCTCTTTTTGAGAGGGAATGGGTTATAATCTACCACGCGGGCCCAGTGCGGATTGGTAGATGTCACATGTCTTCGAATTTTTGGTTCTAAGACATGCCGGTTTCCTCACGATGTTTTCCTTTAAGGGTTCGTTTACAAACTGTATTTATGCTAGAATGATTTACGGTCCTATCAATATTGGTTTACTTCTCAATTCAGTATGACGACTTAATTATTTATTTATTTAAGCTGGTACTTGCTACACTTACAGTTTGCACCAACGCGTGCAGCAAGTCAACATCACATACTAACTTAAAAATCGGATGCAATAATTAAGCATAGTTTTATTACTACTCATAAACAGATCTAGACCCGGCTCCTGAGCAATCAGGGCGTTTAGCAAATTCATCGCCTGTATACGTAATAAACGTAATACGTAATATGTAAACGTTCAAGGTCTCAGGTTCCAAATAGATTTAATTGAACTCAGAGTATGGCAGTTATGTGTTTGAGCCGTTTGGGGTTGAAACACTGGGGCCTTGGGGTCCGAGTGCTCACCTAATTTTTAAGGAAATTGCCAAGCGGTTGGTCGGCTCTTCACGTGACCAGAGGGCTGGCCTATTCTTTGGCCAAAGAATCAGCATTGCCATCCAACGTGGTAATGCTGCCAGCCTTCTGAGCACTTTTCCTGTTGACAGCAATGTGGACGAATTTTTTGACGCCCTGTAATTCTTCTCTTTTTGCTACTTGTATATATTTTACTCAGAGTATTATTTTAATTACGTCATTAACAGGTACTTTCAACTTTCAGAGGAGTCAGTTAGTAAGCTAGTTTTCTGTTACAAGTCACAGTTTTCTGTGACAGTCTGTCACTTTAACCCATTTAGAGATAAACGAGTAAGAAGTTCCATTAACACTTTCGAAGGATTGAAGCAGAATTACGATCCTTCGAAAGACTCGATGAGAGAGACAGGCTCTATAAAAAACAAACCATGCATAAACATTAATGATCTTCACAGCTAATTAAACTATGTAGATATTTGGTTAGCTTTTCCCTTATGCTCTTTTTTTAAGCTATCGCATAGCTTCTATCGCGGGCCTTGAGCGTGGAGAGCGAATCCAGAAATTCCCTAACAAAAATATTCAAGATTCAATATTCAACCAGGTTGCTATGGTTACGGAAAATAACAAGATTGTCAACTGAGGTTGTCAAATTAAATAATTAATTATTTGCTGTTGATAAAAATTGCTATGCAATAGCTTTACCGCGGCAGTCTCCGAGTGCCACATTTAGTTTTTTTTTGTATTTCAACAATATCTTGTACCACATACCGATTAGAAACTAGATAATGCTGTTCATTATATTTGGCCTCCTGCGCAGCAGTGACTCCATCGATGATGCCTTCTCCAGGGTCTTTGTAGTCAGCTAGCAGGGCTGCTGCGGCTGCCTTGTTGCGTCTTATCGACTGCACGATGGCTTCGCTGGAAATTACAAGCAAAATGTTTAACATATTAATATTTTATATACGTACGTATCATATTTACCGGCTGCATTACATATATCTTTGGCAGCCGTTATAGGTAGTCAGTAACGAGTCTTACCAAAGATATTGTATTACCCAGTATTATTTGGGTTGTGGAGGTCAGATAGGCAGTCGCTCCATGTAAAATACTGGTATTCAGCTGCATCCGGTTAGACTGGAAACTGACCCCAATATAGTTGGGAAAAGACTAAGCAGATGATGATACGTACCGTACCATATTTAAAGGTTTGTTGGTCTATTGGTGGCAAGTACGACTGCCATGCATGAGGTCCTGAATTCGATTCCCAGGTCGGGCAAAGTGTTATTGGGTTTTCCATCAGGAATTTCTTAGTAGCAGCCGCACAGTTTGTACATGTGGCCAGTTGATGGCAATAGGCTCGCCCCCATTACATGGAACTTAAACAGAACTGGTGAAATGTGGGTATACTAATGGGTACACCCGTGCCTAACCCTTTGGGGGTGTTAGGTTCTCATAGGAAACTTCCAACTAGACGGTGAGCAGTAACCTAGCGAATTGCGTATCGACCAGTATAAATTGCAGTTTGTATGTAGCATTGTGGATGCTGCCACCATGGAAAAGGTAGTAACGCTTTGCCCAACCTTTAGCTTGTTTCAGTAAGATATTACTGAAATAAGCAAAAATACACAAGGGACAAACTGCGTAAAATCATAGGAATTTTAACGGGTCACTGTTCCCTAAACAAACATCTACATAACATAGGTGTAACAGACAGCCCACTGTGCAGAGGATGCATGGAGGCGGAAGAAACGCCACGGCACGTACTCCTAGAGTGCAGGAGCGTGGCAGATCACCGGGCACAAACTCTACGATCCCCATTAACTCTCCCGGAAGCCTGCAGCAGTCTGGGAAGGCTGCTGCAATTCTGGGACCACCTATGTTGGTTGGAGTAGGTATTCTTTAAAACATCACGCACAATGGCCCAATCAAGAGGCTAAGTGCGGATAAAAGCCCCGTTAAACTAAACTAAAGTAAGCAAAAATACACTTAAATTCTTTTACGATTTTCTTTGGAATAACTTCTGTTAAAATTACTGTCTCTCCACAATCGCCTTCACAGTTTTGCAACAACAACACAGCAAGACTATTGCGAAATAATAATTTTATGTAAATAATTATAAATAAATAAAAACTACGCCTACGCCCATTAAAAACAAAATAAATGACGCAACAGAATAAATATTTAAAGCTGTCTATAGATATTAAATGGAAACCATAAAATATGTATTACACTTATATGCTAGTCGTAAATAAAAGGATATTTAAATTTAAAACAGTATTTAGAAAGTGGTTCGCAATTTGCAAAACAAAACATTGTTTTACGATCAAAAACATTTTTTTATTTGAGTGTAAGTCCTTACATAATGAAAGTAAAATATATTTTTCACTTCTCTCGCTCTAAAATTCGTCTTTATGTCGTGCGTAGGCGACATAAAGTCGCGTTTTATGCTCTAGAGCATAAAGTAAAATCTTCGTCGAAGATCAAGGTAATCGGCACAGGTAATCGGCCCAACAGCCACAGCAACAACTTCACAGAATAACCTCTTTAATTTAATTCGTTTCGCTAGTATTCTAAGAACAAGGGATTACTGCTTTTCATTACGAATACAAGGAAAGTTGATGGGAATAGGCTTCCCCTAATTACCTAAATCGCTTGATGGCAATAGGCTTGCTCTTAATTAGGTTGGTTGATGGCAATAGGCTTGCTCCTAATTACATCATTTGATGGGAATAGGCTTACTCTTAATTACAATAAATTGATGGCAATAGGCTTGCTCTCAATTACCAAAATCAGTGGATGGCAATAGGGTTGCTCCTACTTACATCGGTTGATGGCAATAGGCTTGCTCCTAATAAGATTGGTTGATGGCAATAGGCTTTTCCTAATTACATCGGTTGATGGCAATAGGCTTGTCCCTAATTACATCAGTTGATGGCAATAGGCTTGCTCCTAATTACATTGGTTGATGGCAATAGGCTTGGTCCCAATTACATCATTTGATGGCAATAGGCTTGCTCCTAATTACATTGGTTGATGGCAATAGGCTTGCTCAAAATGTTTTTATAACTGAGCAGTATGAGTAGAGTCAGGTGTTCTTACTGAAAAAAAAAAAGTTAATTGGCGGGAACCTTAATCATTTTTACAATTTACAAGTTCCTGTTTCATTTCCTCGCAATCGAAGTGAAAAGTAGAGTGTAAAACTCGTCCATAAAACCCATTTTACTCTCTACTTTATATCCATCCTCGCTCGCAAGCTCGCATCGGATGGATAAACGTCTCGCGCAAAATGGTGCGTTTTATGCACTTGGTGTACAATCTACTATTTTTAACATAAAATCATTTTAGTTTTGCACTAGATTTTATTTTAATGTAGCACAATGTTTTGATAATTATGTTTAATATTTTTTAAATAGTTATATAAAATATGTTTTTTAACATAAGCATTTAACTTTTGCACTAGATTTTATTTTAATGTGGAATAATGTTTTGTTAATTATGTAAAATTCTCAGTTATCTCGACCAAATTACGAATTGATGATCCACGGTTGAACGGTTGAATGAGCAGCGTTATTTTAATATCTCATCTCTAAATATCAAAGCCTATACTTTCTAACCGCGATTTGTGTAAAGATTTTTAAATTAATAGGACAAATAAATCATTAATGAGATTTTGATCTTTTAATTTTTTATCTAATGACTTAAGTATATACCTAGTCGACATTCCACACATTCGAACGAAGCGCTTTGCTGGGTCCTTTATTATGCGCACAGCCAAGGAGTGGAATTCCCTGCCTGCGTCGGTTTTTCCGAGTTCATATAACCCTAATCTGTTTAAGTCGCGACATCTCTGCCCTTAGGGCAAGATTGAAGTCAAGAGCAAGCCCATTTATAATAATAAAAAAAAAGTCTATCTGAATGCAGGAAAATGTAGCAGAGAAAGTTTTGAGTATGAACGTGGATGGGTGTAAGAGTAGAGGAGGACCAAAGAAATGAGGGATGAACTGTGTGAACGATGATAAATGTCTAGAAAAGAGGTTACTGCTAAGATAACGAGTAAGTGGGCTAGGAGCTGGAGATTTATGAAATTATCGAAATTAAGTGAACATTAATCGATTGAATGCAATATTAATTACATGATATTAAAAGTGGAAAAGATGAGCATTTCTAAAAATATTGTTGTATCAAAATTCTTAATGACTAAATTGACAATTTCTCTGACCAACGTAATCGATCAATAGGTGACTTCTCCACAAATTTGCATAACAGATAATTCTTCAAGGCTAATTTATAACGTTCCGAAGGGTAACGACTTGTGACAGTAGACATAATTGGTTGTCGAAGAAAAAACAAAAACAACATCACCATTAACTGTTATATAAAATGAACCCATTATGAATTTACATAAACATCTGTCTTAGTAGTATATAGATAAGATATTATGGTATTATTTGAATAGAGACAATGAAGACATTAAAATAACATAAGCATCCCACTCAAAAAGTATGCCAAATGATTCATTTGAGACTCATAAATTGGGGCTACACAATGAACAATATTTTAGTTCTATATGAATAAATTACATAATTACTTGTACTGCCATACATAATTTACGACAACAATAAGATGATTCTTCAAAGTTTTATAGTGCTTCCCTACATCGTTGTCATCCGGAAACATGACTAGGAGACAGAGCATTTGACGTTGAATGGCAATGCAAATAATGTTTGCATTTTTTTTCTCCTATAAAATCATAATCACCATCTTCTTCCTTCTGTTCCACATTTCTTTGAGTCACAATTCTTTATTCCAGTCCCCTATCAACCGTCAATTAATTTTCTATCCGTAGATTCCACACACAACTCATTCATCTCAATTTCCAAGTCAGTAAAAAAACTTTTTTACAAAAAATAAAACCGACTTCGACAAAAATAAAACACAAAAAAGTGAAAAATAAAAAATCAGCTTCTGAAGTCGGTGACTTTTGTTTGTTTGATTTCATGTTTTTGCCACCGACTTCTGAAGCTGATTTTTTATTTTTCACTTTTTTGTGTTTTATTTTTGTCGAAGTCGGTTTTATTTTTTGTAAAAAAGTTTTTATTTTTCACTTTTTAGTGGTTCACATGTGCTTACCCCTTCACAACGTACCAGCGTGATGTTATGTTATGAACTGGTGTAAACAATAGACAGTCATGAGATTTCAGCAATCCCAGTCCATTTGCTATCATTAATTGAGGAGTTCCGTTGCCTATCTCCGAAGTTCTTCATCAGATCTTCACCAAATAGTTTTTATAACCTTTGTAGTGAGTACAAGCGTGGTATTATGTTGTGTGATGGCGTAAACAATGCTTAGATATGCTATAGCAACAATCGCGGTTAACCTGCTGTTATTTATTGAAGAGTTCCCCCGATTTCTACAAGATCCCATCATCAGATATTGAAATGGTGACAATGGGACCACACGGGAAGCACCAGCTTTCAAATGAAAAAAGAATCATGAAAATCAGTTCACCCAGTCGCAAGTTATGAGCGAACAAACATAAAAAAAAAAAATAAAAAAAAAAATACAGTCGAATTGATAACCTCCTCCTTTTTTTGGAAGTCGGTTAAAAATTGCAATCAAATAGAATGCAATTTAATAAAACACCTCCAAGATAACAAAACAGGTAAACCTGACATTCTTGAACTCAACACCTCGTTCTTTATAATAACGGTCACGCATGTCGTTCCGCGAAAATCACATGACATTCGCAAACCACACGGCTCCAACAGAATCACTTTCGCTAACACATTACTCTTGCTTTCTATACAATCCTGATTATGCAATGAAATATTAATGCATAAAAAAACCCGTTTCAGAATTTTTGGGGAAACCATTTAAAATGTTAAATTAGTTGCCAGACTGGTTAAGAATATTGCTTTTATAGATTTATAAACATTCTTTTGAATGATAACTATTTATAGAAATTGTACAAAGTTATGAAATTGATCCAGTGTTGATCGAATTAATATGCGAATTTTTAGAGATAACATAGGCTTTTTATTTTTTTGTAGAATGCAGAAGATACCACCAACAGTGAATAAAATTTGGATAACTCAACTAAATTAGCATAATATCAAATGAAAATGCGTACTAATAAAACTATTGATTATTGGAGATGCCATTTTAATTTCATTCATGCCATTAAACCATGCGATTTCTGTTCAACAAATGAATGCTAATATTTTCTTGATTGTTTGAGAAAACTTGTAGTCAGCAATCAAATAATAATTATTATCAATTAAGTAAAGTGATTATCAACTCAGCCTAGTAACATGTACTACAAGACAGATCGACGATTAATTGAATAGGTACTTAATAAATTAGTAATATCAAAATTGAATATATTAATTGTTTTTCCATTAACTTATTCCATTAACTTACGTAGGATAATCGTCTGAATGCAGACACAGTGTATTGGTGAACAGTTCGCACGTATTCGCGTCGGCTGCTGACGAGGGCAGCTTCCTTGCAGGAGTAGGTCTTCGTTTAGGTATGTGTGGTGATACGGACGCTGGCTCAGGAGTGGTGCGTCGAACCAAAGATGGCGGCTTTGGCTGGTATGTACCACGGCGGAACGATGTGCCTGGAAAGGTTAAATAAAAAGAAATTAAGTTATTGTTACGGGATATTGTTGGGGTGGGGAAAGTCTCAACACCTGGGACACACGTAAGGCCGGCCCAGAAAGACATCATCAGAGGATCTGCATGGGTACCATGAGGCCTGCAAGGTAGAACGGATGAAGAGATCAGAGCCTGGCCTGGCAGTGGGACAGTTTGGCCTTTCAAAAGAAAAAAAAAACTTTTGCAACTTTCTTTTCACAGTGACAAATGTTTCTATATCAATACAATGAGTGTTTACATAAGTACCTGTAACTTTGCGTATCATTGTAACGAAGGGTTAAAAGATCAGACGGATTTTCTTGCAACTCACGACGACTTGTGCAATAACACGTTGGCGTCGTTGAAAAGTTACGTTTTCTTTTATTTAAGTTCATTTCATTTTGTCAGTGTCTCATACAGTCAAGTTTGTTATATCAACAGTTACTTTAAACGAAATCCTTCTGCTTCATGTTTAAATTAAGAGAGACAGAGAGAGAGTGACATTACAGAATTATGAAGGCTTGCTTGATGGCAATTATTGTCATAAATCTTTATTTATCTTGTCATTGTTACAATTCCAATTGCAGATCACCTTGTTCGTTCACAGGACATGTTTCTTTTTATGTGTAATCAAACAAATGTCTAACTCAAATGCTTGCTGATGAATCAGCTTTGTTCAGTCTGTACCAGCTGGAGTCTATTTCTACTTCCAGGATCGAATAGACTGAATATGAGACAATAGAATAATCATCATCATCATCATCATTTCAGCCAAAAGACGTCCACTGCTGGACATAGGCCTCCCCCAGGTGTCGCCACATTGACCGGTCCCGTGCGTCACTCATCCAGCGGGTTCCTGCAACCTTGACCAGGTCATCGATCCACCTAGTGGGAGGCCTTCCAACGCAACGTCTTCCGGTTCGCGGTCGCCATTCCCGAACTTTTCGGCCCCATCGGCCATCCGTTCTGCGAGCAATGTGCCCTGCCCATTGCCACTTAAGTCTGGCGATTCTTCGGGCTACGTCGGGAACCTTGGTTCACATGCGTATGTCCTCATTTCTGATTCGATCACGCAAGGATAGAATAATATAACAAGGTTATTCATGAATAACTCCGCCCGGGAGTGTAAATGTGGTGCTGTTCCACAAAAAATGGTGCACTTAATATCGTGCCCTGCGCGTTCTGTTGTTTATTCACTACAGGATCTTATGGACGCTACCGAAAGCGTAAAACCAGTAGCTCAGTTCTGTGCCAACGCAATTTAGATTGCCATCACCACGCTAAAAAGAAGATAATAAAATCATGTTACCTTTCCTGTCTGTGTATCTATTCAAAGCCCTCAACTTCTCAGCTACCGGCAGATCTTGCGCTATCGTCTGGTTCGTGGACTCTGCCATCAGGTCCAGCGTCCCGTTATCTGATCTCGACACACTTGATGTTCTGCTGACTGTCACTGATACTGTCATAGGAGTCGTTGACTCTTGTATTGCTGATGACGGGGTTGTCGAGTTCTGCTGGAACAGTTTTAATAACAGCTTTAAAACTAAATTCAGGTATAGAAATAGACTCGCCCCATATTACATGGGACTTAAACATAACTGTAGAAATGTGGATGTCCCATTTGGAACACCTCAACGTAACCTTTCGCGGAATACAGATTTCACGTTATGATAAGTTGTATAAGAACTATCAACTGTGTGTGATCATTGTGAGGTTCAAGATGCATCGTTAAAATTATATCATTCAAACGCCACATTCTATTAATACCTTAACTTATTGCAGAACATAATATATCGGTCAGTTGATTTTATGATTACTGATAAGCGTGGGAAAAATATAGTCTTAGCTATATAAAAATTCTTGACATTTACAGTAGGTAATAGCACCCACTACAAATATTCTGCCACGACATGCTACATCGTTAACTGATGTTGCTACATCTAAATCTATATTAGAATCATCATCACATTTACTTACATCATCTTTAGCGTTCGTTACATTATCTATAACTCTATGTACTGTGTTCTGTGCTCTGCCTCCAGTGTTTATTTTGTTAGTGTAATTCCTTGGAAATATTCTACGGTTGCGTATAATTGGAGGTAAAGGTTCTACACCCATTTCAAATGGTTCATCATCAAACTCTGTCTCTGTATCCTCAGTAAAGGATCGTCTGAGTAACTGTGGTGGTGCAGGTTCGTATGGTTGTTTGACTTCCCTTGGTTCCTTCCCTGATCTGACGGCTCTTCGTATCAAATTAGCCATGTCTAAGAGTATAGGTAGCATTAGGTCTGTTGTGTTGTCACTGTTACCGAACATTGATCTCACCTGTAATCATCAAAATGTTTTATGTATTCTTCTGATATTGATGTTGAATGAAAGTTATGGAAAAGAAAGTGAGAAACAATGATGACAACATGATTTAAGAGTGTATAGTAAGAAATGTGATAGTTTACCAAAACCAAGGAAGGAACCAAGTGTGAAGATAGAAATGATGATAAATGTTTCAACTGCTTAAAAAGTGGCAATTGTGATGACTTTTGTTTTGTAGAGAAGACCCTAGACTGGTAAAATATATTTGTAAGTAACGATGTAAACAGTGTTAGCAATGCATGTGAAAATGATAATGGTTAAGAAGATAATAAACAAATCGCCTGAACAATAATTCACAATAGTTTACATTATTCTGTTAGAACATTTAAAGAATTCCCACATTAACATAAAAATAAAACGGTTCGACATTTCAGCAGTTTTTTATGACTAATTGTTTAGGTCTCGTTCAGACTAGTAACAATATAAACCATACAATGACCATTTCACGGCCATGAGAAGACCTAGTTCCAGTTTAGTGTGGTTACCATTCTTGTGAGATTCTTATCGTGTGCACTACTGGTTGTAAGATTGGTTGATAGTGTTACTGCGTGTGTAGTTAGCCTTATTTTTGAACACGATTTTTGAATTGTTTTTGTTTTGCTGTTGTCACGGACATATTTTTCTTTGGAGATCTGTTTTTTGATAGGAATGTTGTGTTTTTATGTTATTCATCGTCTCAGTGGAGGTACAAAAGATATGTCAATCTAAATGTCACCTGTAGAAAAGAATTTCTCGTCATATTGTCAAATTAATTATATGTATTTAAAATGTCACTTACGGGATATCTTCCGTGATTATCATTAGTTTTGAGTTCCCGATATTTCGACGCTGTTGCAAGCGCCATGATCAGTTAACCCGCGATCATGGCGATTGCAACAGCGTCGAAATATCGGGAACTCAAAACAAATGATAATCACGGAAGATATCCCGTAAGTGACATTTTAAATATAGTTATGAACCGTGAAAGCTTAAAACAGTGTTTAATTCTATGTGTTTATTATTCTCAAATTAATTGGTGGTTTACTAAGTAAATAAGTAAACTACCCATTCACTCCCTAATTAGTCTGTATTATCCCACTAATCCCACTGCTGGATGAAGATCTCCCTCTCCAAAATACATTCAATTTAGTCTCCACCTAGTGCCGACCAGTAATTTTAGTAGAAGTCGAGCTCGTCTCGCCAGCTTCATCTGGGTTTGCCGCGATTTCTTTAAGCATTTAATAACCCACTTGGCCATAAAGCCTCGCCCGTAATGATTTAATTTTGCTTTATTTTTCATCTTCATAGTTTTATAAAGAAACCTCTCGATTACGACGTTGAACTTATGTAAATGCTAAAGATTCAGTAAGCGCAGTCCGGACGCACACAGAATATAATCGCAACCTTTTATCGTCAATTAAATCCACTTTCCCCAGAAATAACGAGTTAATCGCAATTTAACAACATCATCGAAATCCGTTTATTAAAAACTTAACGAACTAAATAATTTACGGTCCATAATAATTTATTTTGTTTTAATCATTTTATTTGTGTAAGTAATTTTTAATATCGTGGTCGTAAAGTCTTTTAAATCGCATTTTACAACTGTACCGATAAAATCGGTAAATAAGTAGGTAAGTAAATGTCGTGAAAGGTATATATAGAACAAATACCGAGAGACTACTGCTCTAAGCTACGTATATACTTATAAAGCCATTAAAACCAATTATCTAATCATAACCACGTACAAATTAGCTGTCGGAGGCTTTACATTCAAACGTCTAGTATTACCTACATCAGTTGACTCAATTGTCTCTCAAATAGTCTTTTTTTAAAACATCTTTTTCTATAAATTAATCATTTCAAAAACCAATTTTAAGATTTATTCGCATGTATTGTATAATGCGCTATAGGATTAGATTCAACTGTAACCAAATAAACCTTAGTATAGCATTCGTAAAAACCGTGTCATCTGCGCATATAAAATAATACAATTTTAAGTACACACACATGCCACGATGAAGACGTTTGTATCGCTTCGTACAAGCATTTAATTTTAAAAACATAAAAATGCAATAATCTGCTTTTGCAGCGTCATACCGTGCGTTCGGAAAACGCGCACAAAATAGGCCGTGTGCATAAGACCTTAGTTAAATCAAAACTTACAACAGTACAATTGAGTTATGTCCAAGCCTTATCAAAAACTAATGAATCAACCGTCAAAAATCAATGCAAACCCGTTTCGCCTATTTTATTTAATATTGCATGCAATAAATCACCTAAAGCTATTGACGTAATGATCGTAAGCTGGCTGAGATATAACACCATAGCACTGTAGACATAGTAGTAATAACATACAGAATTCCAACTTAAAACAAATGGTCAGAAGTAGATGAGATCGACTCTCATAGACTCAGAGACGAGTATTTTCATGAGTTTATGTTTAAACAACAGAAAAGGTTCAAGTAAAAAAAAATATCAGCATGGATAAAATTATCTAATTATTATCCGATAATTTTACACTCATTAACAGGGAAAATAATTATCAAAGAAAATAAATATCATGATAATTCTGAACTGGGGCTGTCGCACAGAGGCCAGTTTGTACAGGTTGCCGGCCAAACCTGTTCCGGAAAAAAAACCGGCCCAGCGTGTTTTTCCTTGTTTATCACAAAAAGTCGTCTTTAATAGGACTCTCAGACTGAACAGACAAATGAGTTGGGTAAGTTTAGGTTAGTTTCAGGTCTCAAAAGAGGATTTAACCAGTCCGAGGTCCTTAATACCCGCGTTTAATTTTAAAAATGTTATAGTTGGTTTACTCGTTATCGCCCTATATTGCGACCATAAGCTATAGAGCGAAAGTTTTGACGTAAGGTGAACGAAAACGAAAGTAATCGGAAACTGTATGGTGAGTCGAAGGATTACGGTAGTTATTTAATTTAGAGAATGCTGTGGTTTCTGTGTCATGTCATGTGTATGTTACGGCCTTGTGTTCGAACCGTAGTGTTGTGAGAAAGAACAGTGGCTTTTGATGTGGAATCGCTATAGAATTCTTATAATGTTGAGTAATTGGTTACTTGACAGCAAACACAAATGAGATTGGCACAAGAAAAGAGACGCCTGTACCCAGCAGTGGATGAATTTGGGCGTGGACCTTGATGATGATGAGGCTACTTTCAAGGAAACGTATACTAAGATCAACTGCATTTTCGTTATCAGGAGAGATAGTGCAATAGATATTGATCACCCATCATAATCAATTAACCTCACTGTCATTGCTAATAGCCATCATTACTATCTATTTTAGCAGTTCAGCAATAAAATCATCTCTATTTTGATTTTTTCAAGCTCATACCTTATTCGTATTCCAAAGAAAGAAAATTAAACTTAACGATGCTACATAATTATGGCCTATCATTATTATTAATTACTGCATAATTTACAGCAGGTATCAATAACCTTGACATAGAGGCGTCCCTCAGTTCCGGACAGGAACTCCCACAACGCCCACAAGACATGCAAACAAACAAACAGACAAACCATTTCCTGACAATATGGCGCACGCGACCACAGTTCCGTCACGCATATCCATATGATAATCACGAGTTTGTATACAAATCTTTGAGTTAAACATGCAAATCTTTTGGGTCAAAGACATTTTCAGTCAGTCATGTGTGTAAGTGATTGTTTTTCCTGACAAAATGGAAGAACAAACACTGCAAACGATATCAACAACACTAAAACGCCGTACTATGTTGATAGATTAGAGAATACCGTTAACAGTTGTGTACCTAACAATTTTTTGTGTACTCTAAAACTGACAAGGGCAGGAAGATGCTGATGACTTAAAACTATAAAATCCGTACATATCCGCCTAAGTTTGTAGATTAACCGTAAGAAACCTTAAAAAATGTTTAATAATTAAATATTTAATTATTTGGGTTTATAACTGGTGAAGGTTTACTACTACGGTAAACCTCTACCTACCTAACCCTGAGGAATAACAGACGTGGTGTTAAGTTAAATAAGGTTGTTCAATATTACAGCGGATCGCGTATTTCTCGAACAGAGGTCGGTCCACCGAATAAACAAATATCGATTCGTCTAGAAATTGCCGTTGCGTCACTTTAACTCAACTATGAGGTCGATTAACAACAAAGAGGTGTGACGGAGAGTGCAAGAATTTTAGAAGAAACGACAATATTTTGCATAACTATGCAAAATATTGTTGTGACTTCTAAAATAAAATTGAACCAAGCTGCTGGCAATTGTCTCTTGTGCAAAGTCATGGGCAGCTACGTGGCTCATGATAAATCATGCGGGTGATTAAGAAATACAGGCATAGGCCTCCTACAGCTACAACACACCATATGTGAGCCATAAGTGTTTTATAAAAGCAAAAGTGAAAAACAACACGAAAACATGATAGTTTTGGAAACCACTTAAAAAAACAAATGGTATGGAAGTAAACTACTAATGTGATGCCGTAAATTAAATAGGTATTTGTTTTTCTAATACCTAACAAAAAAGGTTTACTAATATTAAGAGAGCTGAAACAAGGCACGTTACGTAAATTTTACTTTTACACAGAATTAACTGCAACCTTAATACTGATTATCGAGGTCACATGCTTGTTTTATTTCGGATTCAGGACGCTATTTCACAGGCTCAACAAGATTTACAAATTTTGTTTGAATGGTTCCAACAAAATTTACTAACCATAAACATCTCAAAGACATGTTACTTGATCTTTAAGGCTAAAAATAAAAAAATTCCATTGCATGCCCCGTTAACAGACAACATTCCATTAGAAGAAAAAACTTACGAAAAATACCTTGGCCTTAGAATCGAAAATTGTTTAACATGGAATAAGCAAGTAGATTATATTAGAAACAAAATTTCCTCACTTATTGGATCACTTCGCGATGTAAGTAAATGTATACCAAAAAACCTGCGACTAAACATTTACAATTCACTTGTCAAATCTCATTTGTTATACCTTATAGAAATCTGGGGTAGCGCCAGTAAAGCCAAGATACAGGAACTGCAAAGAATGCAAAACAGGATTATAAAAACCCTGTTTCGATATCCATAATTGACACCAACTCATAAAATATATGAGGAAACAAAATTAATGAATATTAAGAAACTTTATATTTATAACACCTGTGTCTTAATTAGAAAAATAATGGATGGAACCATTCACACAAATGTAATATTTACAAAAAAATCGGAAATATCAAAACGTAGTCTTCGTCGACCCAGTCTACTTGTCCTGCCAAAGACGCGTACAAATTATGCTAAAAAAAACATCACCTATGAAGGAGCACAATTCTTTAATAATTTACCGTCCTCAATAAAAAATGTAAATTCTTTCAGCGGTTTTAAATCTAAACTATCAAATTATATTATTGACCACACGCACAAATAAAGTTACCTACCAGTTGGGAATAAAACCGTTGAACGAGTATCATATTCATAACAAAATAATTCTAAGACTACTTAAATAATTATATTGTATGTGTGACCGTTACCTAGAATAAGTTTATTACATTATGTTATCATATGTTCTCATGTAAGTGGCTCTTTTGTCTTTTTTGAGAATAAAGTATATTAAACCTAAAACCTAGGTCAATACCTCAGTACAAAAGTCGTAAAAGTGAAAACCGCAATAATTAGTACCCGCATGCCTCATCACAAGTGTGTAAGTACGAATGTTTGATTAAGCTAGCGGGTGCAACTATTTCCTTTAATCGAATGTTTTACATAATGACAATACTACCCGGCTGCTTATCAAGACAGGTATTTGCTTGTGTCGTAACATCCTTGGATATTTTTATTTTATTAATCCTAAAGCTCATGCGAGGCCGTGTCCAGCCGTGGGACGATGCAGGCTAACAGTATCATTAAAGCTCATGTTTATATTACTTAATGAACAAGTGCATTCGTTGTAATTTTTTATCAAATGATTTGTCTTTATCAAAGATCAACCCATTTTTTCTATCTTTAGGAACCCATAATACCCCTAATAGGGTAGTTGACAAAAAAAAAACTAATTAGTCCGTCAGATAGATTTCTAAAAAATATTGAACACGTATTTTTTTCTTTTTTCACGTAAACAAAAAATGAAGACGATACGGTGCTTTGAAAAGTCGTGAAACGTCACAGGTTGGTCCATTTTTACTAGACTATGACGTCAAAAGCCCCCTCTCCATGCTCTTTGACAAGCTGTATTTTCGTAAATTTTTATTAATTTGATAAAACAAAAAACACGTATCCAATATTTTTCGATAATCTAACTGACGGACTAAACAGAATCGTATTTTTTTTAGACGGTCAACTAGTTATTGTGGACCTTGTTGCTTCCAAACTGTCTGACGTTACTTCCATGAAAACGAGATATTATAACTGACTGAAACTTGAGTGTCATCATTATTTTTCTGGCCCACTCTCTATTTATGTGGAGTCAGCGCAGCGTTCATAGTTTTCTATTAATCATCATCTCAATTTCATTACATGCCCATGCCATGATAACCAATTTCCACGCAACTTTTCAGCCACCCTTGCACAGGCAGCACTATCAGAATGCTAACGCGAGTGCCTAGAGTACGATCATAGACAAACGCTTTCATTTTGAAGAATTTACTTCCCAATAAAAGACGATAGTTGGTGAACATCAATCTATTTTTATCATTCACAGCTCCATGCTCTCAATATTTTCTAAGTCTGCCCCACAAAGATGCAGTTTCTGCTACATATTCATAGCATAATGTTGGAATACTCGGGCGCCACTGAGGTGCATCGGATCGAATGCCACTGTGACGACGATATGAAAGCGGTGCTGCACTATTTTTGATAAATTGGACGTTCTTCTGAAGATAGGAGATAGTGACTTGAGAATTTTTGTTTGATGATATATCGTTTTCGTTAGCACGATATTGTAATCGCACTTTCAATTTACCGTTTGGATGCCGACGGAATTCGGGTAAATAAGTAAATCAAGTGGACAATCAAGATAGATCTGACTAACGTTAAGACCACGTATTTTTGTACAGCTTGATTGAGCAAACAAAAATGCTCGCTCAGTGTTTGGTTGACTTTGATGTGGAAATCTACGACTGTCTTCTGACAAGATCGCTTAGCTTCATCTACAAATTCCATGTACCTACACCCAAGTTCGTTAGGACTCCCTGTGTTAATGATACCGGTTCCCGAAAACTTATTAGGTTATGCACCTAATAAGAGTGTATGCACCAACAGTTACAGATTCTGACACATTATCTTTATGATGCCAATGTTTTCTTGAAATTCGTATTTGAATTCAAATGTGTCCGAAGCTTTTTGGTGTAATAGAAGTGAATGAATGCTTTAGCAATAAATTTAAAAATATATTAAAGAAATTTGATAAACTGTAGCAGCTCTATTTGCTGACGTCCGTAGCATTAAAAAATAAAAACAAATCTTACTCAATATTAAAATTATTCCATGTTGTCTTGACGTAATTTCGTTTTAGAGGTTACCTATACATAAATCAAATGCAATTTGGAGTAAACTAGATGACTTCAGTGTGGAATAATAAGTCGATTTTATGCTGTAAGCATTTGGGCTTGAAGACTTACGATGATACACCAGTATTCCTGTCTGAGCATTTGACCGCCAAAGGCTCTCGCTTGTATTTCCTTGCCCGGGATTTGAAAAAATCCGGTGCCTACAAATACTGCTGGACTGCTTATGGCAAAGTACTTGTAAAGCAGGATGACCAGGCTCCGACCTTAATAATTAGAAGCGAAGCACAGATACAGCAGCTGATTCAGAAAGCTTGACTATTTCCTGTTTATTATTGCTTTGGAATATTAGGTAACACAATTATTTTATCAGTTTCTATCTGTTTATGTGTCTTCTTGATTATATTCCCACCGAATAGTTATCATTCCATGCTGTGTAATCTTAATGTACTGGTTGGAAGATATTTTTTTGTATGCTTTATAAGTTTAAGTACTCACACAAACACTCACTCCCATAAATTTTACACTCTACTTTATACTAACTCATACATAACTTCACCATACATAACTCATACACATATCACTAAATATACACACACGCCTCAAAACTTGCATATGAAAATATATCATAACATATTTTATTTTGCAACCATTATAATTACAGCACACAAACCGTTACTCTTTGTCACAATAATTATAGAATGTATTCGCCTATCTATTAGGGATATTTATCATGTTCGAGCTGCGACTATAATTCTACTTAAAAATATTAATTATGAGTAATACAGTTCAAACAGTTATTGAACTAGATGATATTGAGATTTCGAGTTCAATTGAATGTCATCCTTCGAATCTTTCTAATCATATTTGTGTTAAAAAAAATGATTTAACTATAATTTCACAGAACATAAGGAGTATATACTGCAATTTTGATGATTTTGCTATCACGTTATCTTCACTTAAATTCGAAACAGATTTAATAATCCTAACGGAATGTAGAATAAATATGAATAAACCTGTACCACAACTAGCCAACTATCAGTCTTATGTCACAGCCCGCCAATACAATCAAAATGATGGAGTCGTTGTATACGCAAAACATACATTACAACCAAAAATTCAAGAAATAAAATTATCCCAGGCGTCATGTCTTCAAGTCGATATATTAAACACCACTATCCTATGCATATATCGATCGCCAGCAAACACTAATATTAACAATTTCTTAGACTCACTCAGTTCACATTTAGATCATATAGACTCACATAAAAACTTAGTTATAGCCGGGGACATAAATATTAATATTAGACCCAAAGAGACTGAGGCGCCTACTGAGCAAAATAACCGCCTCAATTACCTTAACTCTCTGTCAACCTATGGCATATTACCAGGACATACACTACCTACGAGAGAACATAACTGCCTCGACCATTTCATGATACGTATCAACGGGAAAAAAACATGTGCATCAATCGCTATTTTACAGACTTCGATTACAGATCACTTTACTACATTTCTATCACTATCAAAAACAAAAAATAAAGAAATTATACATAAAAGCGTTACCACCTTAAACTTTGAACAAGCATTAAATTATTTACTAGAAAAAAATATAAACGAACTAATGTTCTGCAATGATCCTAATGCACTAACCGATGAACTAATAGATAAACTAACTAAAACGATTGAAAATAATACTACAGTGAGAAACATCTCCAACAACAAACGTATCATCAAACCGTGGATAACCCCGGGAATACTCCGCTGTATAAAGAATCGTAACCAACTGCAAAAAAACTCCCGGGCTGATCCACATAACGAAATTCTAAAAATCACCTATAGCCGTTACAGAAACTACTGCAACAATCTTATTAAAAAAATTAAAAGAAAATATGAAAGAGAATTGCTGGCTAACTCAGTTACCAACACGAAATTGTTGTGGAAAAATATAAAATCAATTACTTATACCAATAAAACAAAAAATCAAAGTTCAGAATTATTAAATATCAGGCCAACTCCGACTGAGTCAGTTAACTATGTTAATAAGTATTTCGCGAATATAGGAAAAGAATTAGCTCAACAAATACAGCCTAGAGATAATAATAGTCCTGATGACCAACAAAACAATTTACTTACACAAATAAATTCATTCGTGCTATTAGAAACTGACACAGACGAAGTAGAATTAATTATAAGGAACTTGAAGTCGGATAGTGCCCCTGGCTGGGATGGTATCTCAACAAAATTTCTAAAATACTGTAATAAAGAACTCGCCCCTGTAATTGCCCATCTAGCTAACCTCTGTTTTAGAAACGGAGTATTCCCAGGCCCTCTGAAACAATCTGTTATTACTCCAGTTCACAAGGGAGGGAACGGAAGCGATGTCAATAATTATAGACCTATCTCGGTGTTGCCAGCCCTGTCTAAAGTAATAGAAAAATTAACCAACATTAGATTAGTCAATTATTTGAATAAGTTTAAAATTATATCTTCAACACAATTTGGCTTTAGGCAGGGAGTCTCCACCGAGGATGCAGTGACTGCCCTTACCTCGTTAGTGACTGATCATTTAGATAGAGGGAAGAAATGTCTAACGGTATTTCTTGACCTAAAAAAAGCATTTGACACCGTTTCCGTTCCCACCCTGGTGAACAAACTGGAGAAACTTGGAATAAGGGGAACTCCTCTCAAATTTTTCGTAGACTATCTCACAGACAGGAAACAGAAGGTTAAGATTGGAGGATACATTAGTGATGACAGTGACGTGTCGTTCGGGGTGCCGCAGGGTAGTGTTCTGGGCCCCACCCTATTTCTAGCTTACATTAACGATCTTTGTAACTTAAAAGTGGAAAACGCAAGTATATTTTCCTATGCCGATGACACTGCTGTTGTCTTCCATGGACACAGTTGGTCCGATGTTAAAATTAAGACAGAGAGAGGCATGTTCCAAATTGCGACTTGGCTTGATAGCAACCTTCTCACGTTAAACACTTTGAAAACCAATTATATATGCTTCTCTATTTATAAAAAATCACAACCAGATGAAGTGTTCAACATTAAAGTACACTCTTGCGATACATGCGAAAACAATAATTGCGCTTGCCCCATCATTAAAAAAGTTTCTGAAACAAAATATTTAGGTGTGATTATTGACCAGAGATTATCGTGGTACTCTCATGTTGAACATGTGTCTGGAAGGATTAGGAAATTGATGTGGATCTTTAAAACGCTAAGATGTATTGTACCCATAAATATAAAAAAGAAAACTGGGTCTGATAGAAACTTATTAAATGAAATATATATCTCTCTCGCACAATCAGTTATAGCCTACTGTATCACAATCTGGGGAGGTGCAGGAAAATCGAAGTTTATACATGTTGAAAGAGGACAGCGTGCTCTATTAAAAATTATGTATTTTAAAAGGATTACATACCCTACTGAAAGTCTCTATCAGGATAGTGGACTGCTTTCTGTTAGAAAGCTGTATATCATATGCACTGTCCTCAAAAAGCATAAAAATCTACCATATGATTCAACTGCAATAACAAGAAGACGTAAAGATCTCATAGCACAGGTTCCACAAACTAAAACGAAATTTGCTGCCATTCAGTACAATAAACTATCATGCCAACTTTATAATAGGATAAATAAAAAAATATATGTATACAATAAAAAATTACACGAGTGTAAAAAAGTTTTAACTAATTGGATAAAGTCACTAAATTACATAGACACTGAGGCACTATTGCAACACACAAAATGAAACATACACATCCACACACACATCTACACACATACACACACACACACACACACACACACGTACATACACAAACACACACACACACACACAAACATACTGTTTATATCTAAGGTTCTGTATGATTTATATTGTTGTGGAAGAGCGGAGTCTCCTAACACAGGCATTAATTGCTTAAAGGGAGGCTCCAATCACCAACTAATGTAAAACGTTTTGTTTAAAAAAATAAAGATTTTGTATTTGTATTTTGTATTTGTATTTTACTCGAATGTTCATGCAACATTAGTTTCGGTGAAAGTTAGACTTTTAGTAATAAAATCAATTATTTACATTTGTTTTTAGTTCTTATGAGATGGTGTTGACATTAGGCGTGATGTTATACTATGTTATGAGACCACCAGACTGTGTGTTATAAATTAATTTAACCACATAGATGGTACTTAATGAAACGTATATATTTATTTCTTTTTTTTTCTAATTTTAGTATTGCAGTTGAAATGTGGACTAAAAAATCTTGGCATTAGATATGCAAAAGCCATGAAGCCAATTAATAAATCTACATATTATCACTTAATTATATTTCACAAAAAACATAATACCCTTCATCAGAAATTGGCATTGACACAGTTTGGATGACAAACTAAATAATAAATCTATTAGTTACACAAAGCAATTAATAGGGACAAGGCTATCATCATAATATAGAAACTGTATGCATAGGTACCATAATCTATATTTGTCGACCTTATACGTCAATATACTGGTATCTTTGTTATGGTTTCCATAAAAAAATTGTTACCCACTTTGGTACATGAAATCATTTGTAGAATAAGAATTGAATATAATTTCAATCATGTCTATTTATTTCTCTGACAACCAATCATCATTTGGATGAAGGACGTTAGAACTTGGTACAAAGAAGCTAGACTTTGTATCCAGTCCTGATGTCTTCCGACGACATTGAATATCGAAATTACTGTTATAACAGTATCATTTAGGACCATATAGGACCTTGATTGACCAGGCAGGTCAGGGTGTAGATCTTTAAAAAGCGTAACAAACAGTAAAAATCCCGAAAATTCAACAACTAGTCTTACCAAGTGACCAGTTGGTCTGAAAGACAGATTTTCGCGTTTAAGACACGGTATTCTGCTACATCTGGTTAGACTGAATGCTGATCCCAATTTAGGATCCGTTCATAAATAAAAAACAGACTGATGATGATTAATAAAATAATCATATCCAATACGATATGTTGTAATATCACCGTTCCTGATATACAATCCACTAGTGTAATAATACGACTTTTTATCTAACAAAAACGTCACCTCCGAAGCAACTCCACGGATTTCTCACAAAGGGTTAATAGTTCAGTCCAACCACGACTATTTACGGTACAATTATATTTATGAAAAGAAAATGGAGGCAATGTTTACAACACCTGCCGTTTGATAATTGTGTGGACAATCGATTTTAAGATTACGTTAAATGGATTGAAAGAGAAATATCTGTTGTTAGTGAAATAGTGTTTAGTACGTGACCTAGGCTGCTTAACAAAATAATACTGGATGTTTCAAAATACAGTTACCACCTTTTCATGAATTTAATTGGTTAACTAAACTAACTTTTATACCACCTACAAAAGTCTGAATTTGTTTTTTTATAGCGTGTAAAAAAAATTTGCAAACCCAGCTTTTTTAATCTATTGCATAGATTCTATCGCGGGCCTTGAGTTGAGCGTGGAGAGCGAATCCAGAGATTTCCTAACGAAAATATTCAGGATTCAGTATTCAACCAGGTTGCTATGGTTACGGAAAATAACAAGGTTGTCAACTGAGGTTGTCAAATTAAATAATTGTTTGTCTCTCTGCTTTCTCCTTCTAAAATATTCTTAATCGTATAATTTGTGTACAAAGTGTTTTAAATATGAATAAACAAAGAGCATTTATTAATGAAGAAAGTCACGAAAAAATAGTGAAAGAAAATGAGTGAGGACTTGAGGAGTGAGTACTCTATAAACATTCATTTTATTATTAGTACGCATCTATCATAAGTTTTATTTGTTTTTGCATTACTATTCTGCGAATCGGTCTAAAACGATTCGTTTTCTTATAAAATATCTAAAATAAAATAAATAATTTTCATATTTTTCAATGTTATGACACTTAGGACGTCAGGCTGTCAATACTTTTTCTTTTAAATTTTCTGTCATAGAGTTTCTTACTAGCTTAGTTAGTCTATGAAGGTTAGTTTTGATTTATATAATGTACATCGTGCGAAATTCGAAGATCAAACTCTCAATATCGTTATTTTTGTTCAAATTTTTTGAATGAATAATTATTTTGGTGTGTAATTACACTATTAATACCTAATTATTTATACCTATTATTGCATAAGTTGATAAAAAATGCTATGCAATAGATTTACCGCGGCAGTTTCCGAGTGCCACACGTTTTTTTTTCAACTCAGCTTTTTTGAGGGAAGGGAGGCCTTTGTCCTGCAGTGGGACAGTACAGGCTAATAATAATAAACCCAGCTTTTGAAAATGCCTAGATTTATTGTTACTTTAAAAGAAATACACACATTGTAAAAATTCCTTCCATCTTTTTCACTAGGCTTATTATAATACTCTTGAAATTAAATATTTGTGAAGATGAAACTTAAACAATAGGTACACATACTTAAAGTACATAAGTAATATCACTCATACCTTCGTGTCTTAAATAATTAAAACAAAGAAAGTAATAAACAAACAAAAACTACTACAAATCTCATACAGTAGGGAGAAGCGTGAAAATTACACACTGCGATACAAAAAAATTGACCCAGTTCCGCGATATTGGAGATCGAATGAAATCTCTTTATTGATTACGATAGTTTAGAGAGAACAATGAGTGAGATGGAATGTATGACGGTATAATAGCAATTAACCGACTGACAAAAAGATAACAAGACCTGTAGTATCTATTTAACAAGTGAAATGTGTTGTTCCTGTAGTATTAGCTATATTGTCATACATATAGTGTAAGTTGTGTTTTGATTGTGTGTCAATCATTGATGTTCAAGTTTCTATTGTAGAATATCAATAATTTTTTTAACTAAAACATTTAAATGGAAGTAACATTTAATTTTAACATTTAAGTGCCCACTTAATTTATCAGGAAATTGCCAAGCGTTTGGTCGACTCTTCACGTGACCGGAGGGCTGGAATATTTTTTGGTCAAAGAATCAGCATTGCCATCCAACGTGGCAATGCTGCCAGCCTTCTGGGCACTTTTCCTGTTGACAGCGGTGTGGACGAATTTTTTGACGCCCTGTAATTACTCCCCTTTTTAGGGTTCCGTAGTCAACTAGGAAGGAACCCTTATAGTTTCGCCATGTCTGTCTGTCCGTCCGTCCGTCCGTCCTCGCTTAATCTCTGTGACCGTTAGCACTAGAAAGCTGAAATTTGGTACCAATATGTGTATCAATCACGCCGACAAAGTGGTAAAATAAAAATTGGAAAAAAATGTTTTATTAGGGTAGCCCCCCTATATGTAAAGTGGGAAGTGATTTTTTTTTTAATTTCAACCCTAACGTGTGATATATTGTTGGAAAGGTATTTAAAAATGAATAAGGGTTTACAAAAATAATTTTTTGATAATGTCAATAATTTCGGAAATAATCGCTCCAAAAGTAAAAAACAATGTGTCCCTCTAACTTTTGAACCATAAGTTTAGAAAATATGAAAAAAATCTGAAGAGTAGAACTTTATAAGGACTTTCTAGGAAAATCATTTTGAACTAGGATGGAAACAGTTTTTGTACAAAAAAGACAAAAAGTTGTACAAAATACTTTCTGGACTAAGTTTGTAGTATAATCGTATATGCAAGCATTTTTTTTTTAAGTTCGTCTACATATTTTATTATCCTGAACGTATCTTTATTAAAACAAAAAAAAAAATTACTACGGAACCCTACACTGAGCGTGGCCCGACACGCTCTTGGCCGGTTTTTGATACTTGTATAGGTATATTTTATTATTATCTTAGTTCTGTAAATAGTAGTTTTTAAATGTTGTAAATAAAGAAATATTTTTTAAATGGAAGTCAATAGGCTACTATTTACATAACTAGATTTTAAAATTATGTAAATAGTTAACTAATAATTTAATATGACATTTGCCAAAATCTAGATAACAACGGAAGTTCAGTAGGCAATTTAAATAAATGCGTAATATAGATATGCTCACGTAACTTAATTATGTGGTGATAACAGAAACTTCCTCACAATTGGCGTATTGAATTATAAAAAGAGGCATATTTTTTATCTTTATCTTTTCATTATACCTTTTTTTTTGGGGGGGTGGGAAATCATCAAATAACTCCTCCCGCTCTTGGGCAGAGCGGAAGGGAGCGTCAGACTTTTACTGACTAAAAACCACCCATGTTCCTTCTTCGCCCTTGTGCCGAGGCAGCGTTAATATCTCTTTCGTCCGCAGCCCCGACGGGTTTTCATTATACCTTAAACATGGTTAAGTTAGTCCTCGTTCGTTAGGCAGTTAAAATCTGCTGTCCAAAAGTGCACATTCCATATATTCTGTCAATCGTTCGAAGATAACAAAGACTAAATAATACTAGTTAGAGGTATGGATTAGTGCTAAACGCATTTAGTATTTCATGGTTTAAGCATGCCTAAGACTTACGCAACTCGAACAAATTGCAAATGACTTTTGCCGCAAAAACCGCATGTTAAAGTGTTTGTATTTACTTACTTTCGTTAAGTTTGCAAAACATGGTTTTGTGGAATTTCTGATTAACTTGACGATAGATGTACTTAAAGGTAAATTGACAATTCAACCACAAGATTAGGAAATGATATATTGTTCATAATCATTCATAATATAAATATTAGTGCACTGGAAAAACGGGAACCAGCAATGCCCAACACAGGAATGCACGACACGAGAACGCGCGACATAGGAATGTAAGTGTTTTGAATTCCAATGTTGTACATTGTCATGTCGTGCATTCTCGGCCCGAACCTTTGTCCGGGCAAGAATGTACAGCACGAGAATTGCAATCAAAACAAACAGTGACGTCACATTAAAAAAGTAAAAAGCCATGTGACAATAGGGACGGGTGATACAATAAAATACTGGAAAATTTCGTGGTTCCTTCTTTTTTTCTTCGTGTTCCTATAATACGACCGTCTCGCGACAGTATCCTTTATGGGCGGCATGGGCACCGGGTCGTAGGCCGACGAAGGAGGCCGGCGGAGGCCCGGCACTTCGGGGACAGAAGATATTAGTGTTATTAAATATGCGAGCGTAGCGAGCGCACGTCATGGAGTACAATTTAATTCGGCAGCACTACCTAGCTCAATTACCTAGTATCCAAGTCCCAAAATTTTGAGTTGCCCAACTAGTCGGCCAACCAATCGCGCGATGTCGCCGATTACTGTGTCGTACACTCCTGTGTTGTACATTCTTGGGCCGGACCAGCAAGGTACACCCCAGTAATTGGCGACATCGCGATGTCGCCAATTACTGTGTCGTACACTCCTGTGTTGTACATTCCAGTGTCGTGCACTGCTGGTATGTGCATTACTGTGACGGGCATTATAGGGACTCGGAAAAACTATGTATGTTTGGATCAGAACAGAATAGAATATTTCTGAGTATATGGCAGAAAGATCTTAATACAATACATTTTTAAATACACTACTGATAACGTTGTAGAATTTTTTGTTTTTTTTTACAAAGTGGTCAAGTTCTAGACTGAAACAATATAGTTATAAGAAGAAAATCCTCATTTATATAATTTTATAAAGTAGCTTCAATTTGTTCTCATGAATAAATGGTATGATAATTCAGATCACCTACAGTTTTACATTGTTAAACAGGCTATGACTACCTATACTGTATATGTTTTACTTAGAAAACATGATTAACTCATGAGGAAAAATCAATCAAGAAACATACGCATTTCCGCAAAGAAACAGCTACTTAACGGAATATTTCTATACAATTAGTATAGACATAACGTTGGTTCACATGAGTATTTATAACACGCTTGCACCAGAGAAACGGAAAAGTAAAAACTCGATAATAATTGTGCGAACCAATTCTCTCACTGTATTGTGTCGTAAAATAATTATGTGGAGCATTTTTGTTGATCGTAAGTGTATTGTAGGGGAAACGGCGCGCGGCGGTTGTATGAATGGATTTTAAATAACAAGCCTATGTAAAACAATGGTGTAACATTAGTTGTAAAAAGTTGGTATTTAATTAAGATCAGGGGGCTTAAAATGGCTGCTTTAGCAAAATCATAATAGGATAATAATATTATGAATTGCGTTAAAATTCGTAAAATGGTCACAGACGCAGTTATTATTATGAATTGTCACTTTGTGACCATTTTATGAATTTTAACGCAATTCATATTGTTATCCTATTATGATTCTGCTAATTTGCCTATTTTAGACCCCCAGTACTGTTTCTAACTGCGTATCGTGTTCATCTTTATGATCAACTGATCATGAAGATGAACACGATACGCAGTTATGATCACGATCAATAACACGATCAATTAGCTTTAAGTATTAAATCGTAAGGAGTTTAGTTTTCTTTAAAGCGTCTGTTAAGCAATACGGCCGACGGAAAGTGTCTGGGAGTATTGGCGAGTTATTTTTTAGTTAGTTAAAAAAAAATATATACGTAAAAATCAACTTGGAGAAAATACGTAAAGTAAGTAATTTTTTTATGTACCTTGATTGCCTGATACCTGAAAATTGGCCGTCTAAGCAAGCTAGCTGGTAGCCGTGCGTTCTTAGTACATACTAACACAACTCAATCGTCCACATTTCCTTCGTCAGAAAATACGTAACGTCTGGCGGCCCTGGGATCTTGGACTATATGGCTGTAACCTGAACTTCGTGTCTCTGTAGCTCTGATGTAACTTCAAAGACACGAAGTTCAGGTTACTACCAGTTCAGTTCGCTTTATGTACCTAACACACTAACTGGTTAGGGAAAAATCTAGGCAAATGATGTAGTCATCATTTCGGGAATGTGGGTTGTTTGAAAGAGATTCCGCGGCCTCGGACACAAAGGGCTAAGAAGGAACATGGGTGGTTTATAGTCAGTAGAAGTCTAAAACTCCCTTCGAGATACCGCGGCCTCTGAGTCCTCTGACAGAAAGGGCTAAGAAGGAACATGGGTGGTTTTTAGTCAGTAGAAGACTGACACTCCCTACCGCCCACAGCGGGAGGAGTTATTTGATGATTTACTACTCTCCAATAAAAAAAAAATATGTAGATTATAGTTCACAGTTCACAAAAATCCCAAATTCCCACTCTCACCTTTCTTGTTACCATGGCAACTTATTTCTAAACAAAGCAATGTCTCCAGCGAAAGTCCTTTTTCATTTGTAGATAGCATAAGCTATGACAATGCCAAAATAAGCGATAAACAAACTAAATGAGCCATAGCGTGTCAACACAAATGATGTGGGCACTTTCTTTTAAGTAGGTGCACTAATGTTGGTTTTAGTTGCTACTTTATGCGTGTCAGTATTGTCGAGGCTTGTTTCGTAGTTATGTTAGAGCTTCTGGTTGAAGAAAAATAGGTCAAACATAATTTGAATGTCATGAGGCTAAAGATATTTTAAAGCATTGATTTGGTTCAAGTTTTTTCAATAGGACCAGAATGTTTCTTTAAAACTAACTTAAACGCGATTATTTAATGACGATCATATTTTATCACATTCAATAGAAAACATTTTAGTTGTGTTTTAGAAAACACAAGAAGGCACTGTTATAAAATATTATAGCCATTCTATCCATCCATTTAATTTATTGATAAAAGAAACGGATGATGAAAATTGGATATAAGAAATCTGTTACAAAATGGTTGAATGATGTAGACGAATTCCGATCATCACGTACCAAATCATGATGGAGAACGAATTGTTTGAAAGAAACCGAAACAGTAATAAAAGCAACAGACAGAACAGAACAAGGCCCATTGGCACACAAGGACGTAAACAATTGGGATAAGCCCAGTTGCCTAGCACCACGGATTGTTTTCAGTATGGCTAGGACATTGCAGGCTAGAATCACCTGATTGTCTGATAAAAAGATGATTCCGTGCTTCGGAAGGCACGTATGAGCCGTTGTAACCATGTCAGAGGCCCTTGAAGTGTGCGTTGGAGAGCGGATTTATAAAGAAAACTTTAAACTTACGATATCCAAAACAATCCAGTATAGACCCCAAGTAATCAGGGTCAAAAATGTTGCAATCATGTAGCACCCATTTCAAGGAATGTACCCAATAAACAAAAAACAGTAATAAAAGCAACTTGTTCAGAGCAATCAGAGTGTTCCCAGTGCCGCGGTCATATGCCTCCTCTCTATGAGAAGGAATTAGTTATAATCCACCACACGGGTCCAGTGCGGGTTCATAGATGTCTATTATTCTATTTATCTTCGGGGACACCAGACACCAGACGGGCGATCAGTCCTTTCGTTGTAGATTATTTCGCCCAGTTCCCCATTTTGGTGGATCCCCTTCATGGGTTACTGGTGGTCGGCATCGCGAATCTTCCTGTTGCCTTGCAGAAGCTCACCAGTTGTTCGGTAGAGATTTCTGCAAGCTTCTCTTCATTAATCTCATCTGTTCCTAGGATTTCCCATCTGAGTAGCTCATACATTGTGCATTCAGCCACAAGGTGGAAACTTGTTTCTTCTGCTTCTCCACATGCTGGGCATATGGGATCTTCCTTTACTTTCATAATCGTCAGGTGTCTATTGAGTCCACAGTGTCCTGTTGCGATCCCTACTACTAGTCTTATGTTTCCCCTGCTCATTTTGAGTAGCTTGTGGGATTTCTTTTCATCATATGACTTTAACTCTTTCAGGGTCAGTGGTTAGCTACGCTAACCATATACATATTTCGTATTTTTATTCTTTAAATTCCGGCCATCTAGCGATTATTTCTTGGACTTTCATAGAAATACACCTTTTTTTTTTTTTTTTTGGTGGGTGGAAAATCATCGAATGACCCCCCCCCCCCCGCTCTTGGGCAGAGCGAAGGGGAGTGTCAGACTTCTACTGACTAAAAACAAATTTCATAGAAATACACCTTACGCTCGATTTAGTTTAGGCAGTAAGTGGCGCCGATAATCGTTTGTGTCTGTATTGTTCGTTTCAACAAAATTCGTTGACAGTGGTGGTTACCGTAGCTAACCATGTGATTCCTCAAATTGTTCAAAAAAATATCTGAGTGAAGGCACTTAGATATTTTTTTGAACCATGTTTTCAGTAATGTTTAGCCTAAATACAACTAGAAAAAACATAAAAACATGTATATTGTAACTTATGTGAAAGTGCCCCTGAAAGAGTTAAGAAGATTTTCGATTGTCGACAACCTTCTTCATAGATGTCACATATGTCTCCGATTTTTTATTCTAAGACAGTTTCCTCATGATGTTTTCCTTCACCTTTTTGAGAGCAGTAGTGATGAATTACATTACTTGAAGTAATGTGCCTACCTGGAGTCGAACCCATGCCTTACTTAAAGCAATTAAAAGATGGCGATAACTTTTGTTTTTTGCATAAAATCCTTGCTTGACCAAGAACGTTATCTTTTTTGCAAAAATAAAACCAACCGTTATTGTTATTTTCAGTGGTAGTGACCAGAGCTTCTAGTTTACTGGGATTAATAATAGTATTTGATACGAATCTAATTCATTTCGTTTTAGTATGCTCGTGGGATCCATTTATTGTTTCATACAATGTTATAATGCAAAGATTTTCTCAAACGATAGATTTGTATTACGATTTGGTCAATGACATGAAACAGTGGACTTCACCTCAATATGACGGTTAGATAATAGTTATGATTGTTATGTTATGAATTTATCATTGAAATCATTTTCTGGTTAGTGTATTTTTAATGTTCGTGATATTTTTTTCTGGAATGAGGTAGAGCGTTATGGATGTGTCAATGATTATTAATAAACTCGTCACTAAATTTTAGGCTGACTCAATTTAAATTGTCATCGACAAGCTAAGAAAAAGAATAAAAACGATAAATAAACAGTCAACCAATTGATACATTCAGGGAAGTCATAGTAGTTTTGAGAATCGGGTGGATCTTTCAACTAGTTTGAAAGAAAGATGACTTAAGAAAAGACCGGTTTTCAAAACACAGACAGATTTCAAAAAGTGAAACTATCCAATCACCAAAAATTAAATCATACTCAAAAATCAAAAAATTAAAACAATTCTCACCTGCGCAAGATTTAGCGGTGCTCTTCCAGGCGGAGTGCTAACCTGGCTAGACACCAGCGATGCCAGCGCCACCCTCTGGTTCCCCGACATCGCCCTGATGATGGGCAGTATCTGCGCGAACTTGCCCACATGGTCCTTCCTCTCTAACGCCCTCAGCACAGCATCCTTTATCATCCCTTCCTTAGCTCTTATCTTATGAGAAGACTTATAGTTCTTAACCAACGTCCTCCGAGGCGAAGTATCGAAATCTTCCAACGTATCATGTCTGTCTTCAAAAGAATCCAGGTTGTACTGAGGTCTATGGGAATTCGTCACTCCAGTCGGCTTCACTATCCTAACAGGAGGTTTGACTACAGTCTGATATTGTCTAGACTCCTGTGCAATCATCACCTCATCGGGGTCACTGAATTCAAAGTCTTTAAAATCATCTTCCGCTTTCAGGAGCGTTACTAACGCCGCGACGAGGAAAACTTTCGATAGACGCGCCATTTTATTTGAATAAATTAATCTATATTCTATGTAACAATTAAATCATATTAGCACTTTGCACGAACACATTTTAGGTTAACAGAAAAAATTTAAAATGTTTTTTTAGTGAGCGCGCGTTGATGTCTTTTGATCCGCGATGCGCGCACGCAGAGCTCCGCGATTCAACGACAAATGGACGCGTGCGCTCCGCCACACACGCACACAAACATACTCTCTCATCTCGTACACAGGTGTCGGGTAATACCGGAACTGACGACTTTCACCGTGATGCTGAGGTCATCTCTGGTCATCTGATAACTGCTCTTATCAACAATAGATCCTCAAATGTGTACAAAAGTTAATTCCGCTGTCACAATTTAACACATCCATTGATGGTTTGTTATGTAAGAGAGAAGAAAAAATGTATAGGCTCATATCATTAATAATAATGATAGTGCAATTATTTCTATCTTGTATGGAAAGCTTTCACAGTTCGGAAGTTATTGTTACGAAAGACATCGATCAGGGTATTGTTATCGATACTTCTCTGAGACTGAATATTCCGGGACATTGAAATCAGAGCTCTGTTTCGATGACACAAAAGTTGGATTTCACGTGGCTAATGTTAAACCAATTAAGTTATTCAAAATTAGATAATAGTTTTAATATTCATAGAGAGATATTCGATACACGCCAAACTATAGCAATAGGAATTATGTCAAGTTATTGTATTATGTTATTTAGCTGGCTTTATCTTATAAGGCGGTGAAAGCGACTTCAATTACGTCATTTATGTTGCACTTTAGAATCCTTTTTAGGAGCATTTTGCATTGACGTAATATCGTCTAGAATTTAATTAGACAGTCTAATTTTTGTTAACAAAGTTTCTTGGTCAAAATCTCGATTTTTCTTACGTCGGCCGTGCAAATTGATTTAGTATGCATTGATATTTTGATTCGATTGAATTATTGATTGGTTTGATGATTGTTTCACACAATCTTCTAAAAATCATGAGTATGTGTCCAGTTTTCATCAGTAATAAAATTTTTAACTAACGCTAATTTGTTGGAAAAATAGGTAAAGAGTTTTCCGATCAAAAGCATTCCTGCCTTTTTATGGTTTGGTGATAAACTTCTATACTCCATTTACTATAAGATTAGAATAATTTAAGTTAGCCGTTTTTACAGTTCGTTCAACCGATTTTGACTTCTATACCGTAGGCATAAGGAGGCCATTAAAAGCAAAAAGAATGTTACAATACCGAATGTTTACTGCAGCTGCATTTTGTCTTGCTGTCAACGTAATAGAGTTCACAATCGGTTACTCTTTTAATCTTTTAAAATCGTTTGGGTTTACAATAAGTTCAAGGTACAGACATAATCTTATACACATGAAGACTATGCAGATTAGTGAATCTGTTCGATCCCGGAATTAATTTTTTTATTTATATTGATCGTTGGTTTTATTCAGATCTTCCGTTTTCTAAGAGGTTTTTACTTTGGTAAGTGGACTAAACAGTAAAGCTTTTTCTTTCAAATGTGAAAACTTCTGTTTTATGATATATTTACCACCGTTACGATAATCATCTACGCAAAAAAGATAACTTGCGTACAAAAAAGGGAGTTATGCGGATCGTCTCGCTCTGTTTGTTGGCGCATTAAACATAAACATCGTATTGTAAGACAGTTATCATTGCCTTGTATCTATTACAACTGGATAAAAATGTAGAACTGGATGAACTGTAAGATGTGAATCAATTTTCGAATACGACAGCAGTCTCCAACAGTCGCCATCACGCCATGTCTGCCTTAGAATAAAATCTTTCAAATAATTTGATTGTCCTAGTCAAAAAGTGGGGCTTAAGGCATTTTGAGAGTAATATAAACCTAAATAATATTTTACTTGCTAAAATTTTCAGTATCTAAATAACTAACTTTCATTTGTCCTACTCATCCACTACTGGGCAAATTCCACCCTTTTGTTTTTGCACAAAATTCTAACTTTTTTTCAAATTGCCTTGGTCTGCTGCAATGTCATCTAACGTGTAATTCAACTGATTATCTAGTTTCAGTCAAATAATATAATTATGTCATTAAAATGGAACTAGGCAGGCTACATCTCCGGCATGTCACATCCAAATTGGGACAGAGCGGTATCAGGGTTCCGGACAACACAACCGAGATGGCGTGATGAACTGGACTCTTATCAAAAGGATTGTGCCCAAGCATTCATAGATAGAGCAGCGGTGGCCCAGTGGTATCGGCCCCGACTTTCGAACCCAGGCAGGCGCATTACTTCGTGTAATTTATTTCATCACCTCTGCTCTCAAAACGGTGACGGAAAACATCGTGAGGAAACCGGCATGTCTTAGAACCAAAAATTTTGAAGACATGTGACATTTACCAACCCGCACTGGGCCCGCGTGGTGGATTATAGCCCATCCTAGAGAGGAGGCCTGAGTCCCTGCCGTGGGAACATTATAGGCTGATGATGATTCATAGATAGAGTTAAATGGCAAGAGGTATGAAAAGCCTTTGCCTTACAGTGGGACACATCAGCCACATAAAATAAAATTAAAAATTAAAATTCGTAGCACTTATTTGTTTCCTTTTCGACGCATTGAAATCATGTATGAAACGTAGTAAATCAGACCTATTTCACAGCAATCCAGTAACTATTAATCTTACTTCAAAACAACATTGTCTGCGCAGTTTATAATATTATGAACGAAAGAAGGAAACAATTTAAATATTAGAAGCGTGCGGTTAGTCGATACTTGTTACTTTCTTTGTGATTGAAGCTTTGTTGTGCCGCGTGCCGGTTGTGCGTAACACTGGCAAGACAGACAATACAGGGTGTGTTTAAATTAAATAAATATTAGAATTGGTCTTAAAATGTGCAAAATTCTGCAAAGACCAGCTCTCATACAGACGAGAAGAATAAGCTAGATCACGCTTGCTCAATGCGGGTTGACGACCGAATTACTGGGTTTCCTCACGATGTTTTCCTATCTGTGTTTCCTATAGTTTGAAAATGTAGTGCAAGCTGAATATTATAAATGTCCTAGAAAATAATCAATAAACGAAAGAACTGACAGCTGAACAGCAAATTGACGCCTAAGCATCACTTACTTTTGCATACGGAGAATTGAATATTGTTCTACAAATAGTGCAGGCGCTTCAATTTATAATTGTATTTTCGTTTCCCTAAATACTTGCCAAATCATGAATCAAATCAAATCATTTATTTTTGCTGAATACACTGTTACAATGGTGTTATAAGAATTACATGTTTCAAGTGATTCTACCGTAAGGCATGCAAAATTTATACAGTCATAAGGTAGTTATTCATCAATTAATTAAAACACGACAAACACTTACTTTTAATTAACAGGACAATTGGCACCCGTCTACCTACTTCTTTGATGCATATTCCAGCGAATAGCGGGCGGACATAATACCTGTTGAAGGTGCCAACTATTCACACGGCGAAACTATAAAGGATCCATGTTGCTAAAAATGAAATGAGTTTGTGAAGAAGTAAATAAAAAACAAATAACTTCTACTCATGTCCTATTCATAAATTATTGGATTTTTTCATCAGGAACATCTTATAGTAGCAGTGGAACAGTCGCTCGAGTCGATCTTCAGGATAAGCCGCGCTTGCTTGAGTTGGTCCGTGGATGGGTGACCAGTGTGACCACCCACTACATACGGGGTTTCCTCAGTGCCTCAAAAAGCACGTAAAGCCGTTGATCCCAGCTACTAATTATAGAGCTTCGACAGTCGTTAAGTAGCCAGTGGCCCGAAAGCCTGTATGTACGTTTTCTTCTATGTTTCTTTTGATTGGGCAGTCCGCAATCTGTATTTATGTTACTAACTTTTCAATTATAAAAAATAATTAGATAAGCTGTTTTATTACGTTCTTTGCATCCAAGATAAACTCTTGGGAAAAGTTAGTGCAATTTTATCGAGGCCTGTCTAAATTGTATGAGCAAGAGACAAGACGATTGTTTTGGATTGGCGTGAGATGATTTCGGTGAAAATAGCTATCGGTGAAAGACTATTTACCCGACTACGGCAAAGCCAAAGGAGGGTTATGATTTTGACTGGCTATGTATGTATGTATGTATGTATGTATGTTTGTATGTATGTATGTATGTATGTGTGTATCTTCATCTGTTCCCTCATAGCTTCTAATCTACTTATCGGAACTCGACATATGAGGTATCGTTAGAACCGTCTTAATTTTCCGCTGAACATAGGCTACTTGACGTGTCACAAAAAGCGATTTGGCGCCCTCTAACGGACAAAAAGTAAGGCTTAAAAAATAAAAATGGAGATAAATACGCCGTGTTTGGTATCATTTGAAAGGGCCTCACTTGTACATTTTTAAAATATTGCTCAAATTTAAAATCACGCCCTCTAGCGGACAAAAAGTCAAGAGTAAAAAAAAAATTAACACCAAAATTGTTTAAATAAAAAAAGTAAAAAACTAAAACAAAAAAAAACGACGCTGAAAAATTATGAAACAAGATTTTCAGGATAGAACAAAAAAAAAGCCGTAGTCACACGTTATAGGTACCAACCTAAACACTTTAATACCGTGTGACTACGGCTTTTCTTTTTGTTCTATCCTGAAAATCTTGTTTCATAATTTTTCAGCGTCGTTTTTTTTGTCGTAGTCGGGTTTTAGTTTTTTACTTTTTTAGTTTAAACGTGTTTCGGCGAACCATGACTTCGGTAAATCTTGGTCTCGGCCAACCATTCATTCTTTGTAGCAAATAGATTTTTCGTATTACCGTTCAACGGCGAACCATGCTTTCTGTAGAAAATTAGATCGATCAAGTGTAATTATTCTGTTTACCGTACGGGACTCGTATAGTATTACCTACTACATAGGCTGTGGAGGTCAGATAGGTAGTCGCTCCATGTAAAATACTGGTATTTAGCTGCTCCCAGTTAGACTGGAAGCCGATTCCAAATACTTAGGAAAAGACTAGGCAAATGTTGACGTGGCAATAGGCTCTCCCCTTATAACACAGGTTGATGACACACACACACACACACTACTCACATATACACTCGCTTACACACATAACACACATCATAGCGCGTTAGTTATTTTCATTAAAAAATACCGTTCTATTCCTTACCTTTTTAATTTTTATTTGTATAACTTCAAATTTTAAATAACAATTACAAAACCTGGGGAAGGGCGGAGCATCCTAAAACAAGCATACTATTTGCTTAATTGGATTCTTCCAATTGTAACTAGCATAAGTTATTTAAGATGAAGCAATAAACATTTTTATTTATTATTATTATTTTATTGATTTTTTTCACTTGAGTATTATAATATATAAACACACTTTATAACAAAGGACATCAAACAAACGCGTTAAGCAACGGTGCACAGGCTGCGGTTGAACGAAAGTACACTCCGATGCGATTACACTGGCGTGCACTATCATTAGTGCAGTATAGACAAACGTTCAGCTATCTGTGCTGCACGATGATGGCACCCAGTGTAGTTGCGGTATTCAGCGTTGGGTAAGGTGGGCCGGGAAATGGGCAGGTGTGTACTTTCCCTTTTGAATTGATTTGGGAAACGATTGATCATATACCAGTATAACATTAAATAACAGCTCGCCTGTAATCCTCGAAGGGTTAGACAAGCCCGTCACACTATTCCTAAACCACTTCAACTCCTGAATAACTGTAGCGACCACCAGAAAACGCCGAGACAACGAAGCTCGACAGAGTACTTGAAAAACAAGTTAACTGTCTTGGATCCCGCAAATTAATCAGTAAAGAATAGCGGAGGAGTAGGAAAAACCTCATTTTGCCAGTTATGTTTATAGTCCTATGTAATAAGGGGTGAACTTATTACTATCAACCGGGTACAAATCCAGGATCCTTAGCATACCAGTATGTTCTTGTATTTACAAATATCATCACATAATCTAGGCTATATTATAATGTTCATTGCTGGACATTCTATCTATGAGAAGGAGTATGCTATCATTCACTACGCAGGTCCCAGTGCAGAGTGCAGGTTGGAGATATCAGATTTTTGTTTTGAATATCGCAAAACGCTAGTAGAGTTTCTTAATAAAATATTCTTAATAAATAATATATCAAAACATGCAGTAAGCTTATATCCCCCATATAATCTTGACCATCACTATCATCTTCCTTGCCTTATTCTTAAAAAACCGGCCAAGAGCGTGTCGAGCCACGCTCAGTGTAGGGTTCCGTAGTTTCCCGTCCGTCACAATGAGTGTTCCCACTTATGAGTTTACAGGTGGTTTATCCATTACGTTTTTTTTTTTATATATAAATTTTTAATTTTTTTTTTCACTTTCAAAATGATTTTTCTAGAAAGTCCTTATAAAGTTCTACTTTTCAGATTTTTTTCATATTTTCTAAACTTACGGTTCAAAAGTTAGAGGGTGGGGACACATTGTTTTTTACTTTTGGAGCGATTATTTCCGAAATTATTGACATTATCAAAAAATGAGTTTAGTAAACCCCTATTCATTTTTAAATACCTTTCCAACGATCTATCACACGTTAGCGTTAAAATTAAAAAAAAAATCACTTCCCACTTTACATATAGGGGGGCTACCCTGATCAAACATTTTTTTCCAATTTTTATTTTACCACTTTGTCGGCGTGATTGATACACATATTGGTACCAAATTTCAGCTTTCTAGTGCTAACGGTCTCAGAGATTAAGTGAGGACGGACAGACGGACGGACGGACGGACAGACAGACGGACAGACAGACATGGCGAAACTATAAGGGCTCCTAGTTGACTACGGAACCCTAAAAAGCCTTATTCCCAACTATGTTGGGGTCGGCTACCAGTCTAACACGACTCCTCTATATAAGAAGGAATGGGCTATAGTCCAACACGCGGGCCCAGATCACAAGTCGTCGATTTTTTTATTCTATATATATAGTCGTCTGGGCATGTCTGTTTGCTCACGATGTTTTTCTTCTCGAAAGTCATGGCCGCCACCACTAGTGGCCTACTGCTCTAAAACCCAGTTAGTAATACGAATGCCCTTTGGTAAGACTTTAAGGCCACCAACTGCCCCTAACGGACGGCCAAAGATCTATAAACTTGACCATAAAATACCATTTTCCACAAACGAAGAGGTGACTATTCCTCTGACCATTAAAGTATCAGAGTGTTCCTATGATCTAACATCGACTTTGGTTTTGTGATGTGATGTATGACCGAAGTGAACTTCGAAAATTGTTTTCATGAATGAATAAAATAAAACAAGGGAGCGATTAAATTTTTCAATACATTTTAATATTTATTTTTAATAAAATAATTCTTTTTAATCTTAAAATACAATCAGATCTTACTATAACCAATACTATCATACAATCATACAATTTTTGAGACTAGACAGCAATATCTGGAATAGAGAAACAATGGATAAAACTGTGAGTAAATAACATAAAATATAAAATGTTATATAACACTCAGCATAAAATAACATCTGATATTTACGCTCATATTATAATGTGTAGCACCATTATGATCCAACTTTTTAAAACATTTTGATACTTTTAAATTTTAATTGTGAAAGGAATACCAATGACTTGACTTTTATTTTTTAAACTGCAGAATTTGAATTTCTGGAGAAAGCCACCTCTTAACTAATCAATTTATTTAATTGTTTTTTGGCCGCGCCCATTTCGATTTAAATTTGCCTATTCAATATTTAAGAGCATTTTTATTACAAACTCAAAAACTAAAGTTACGTAAACCACAGTCAAGTTTTAATATGTATTGGGCTGTATCAAATGCGGGTTATTCGTAAACTTAACCATCTATAACACATATACAGAATCAACATACAAAACAGTTCTTTATTTACAAAATATTCATAGAAAACCACGGCATACATTAATATAAAAATACTGTTATAAATTAACAAATTATTTACAATTATAAACATAGTTGTCAAGTAATTAAAATTTCAGTAAGTATGAAATTCAAACTTGTAATGTCATGTTTCCACACACTAGTGCAAAATTATAGTGTTTTTGTCAAATCAGTGCTAGTGTTTGGCGGATTATGCCTAAATATAAACACACTAATTAATAACATTTCAGTCAAAATTCACTGAATTTGTGGGAATGTGACGTATTCAGATTTATCAGGCATAACTTAGTCTTTTCAACTCCAAGATTCCATCCTACATCGAGTATCAAAACATGTCTACTTTCAAACAAGATCATAAAAAAATAAAGCTAAGATCATCTTCATCATATACAACCGCATTTCGTATACCGTATCCACATACATAATCAGGCGATTATTGTCTCTCACTTTAACATCACTACCAACTAAATAACAAGGCTAAGTTATGCCCACATCTTCACGACAGTGCGCTAAGTCCACAAGGCAGAGTTGGTGCTACTGTGGAACGTTCCACGTTTGAACAAACTCCACCATCTTTGAGACCCACTTAAATGTCACATTCAAATTCTGATACCCTTTTATTCCTGCCGTCAGGTGCCATTTGGAAATGATTGTCCCTATCTCTAGTCCCTACTCTGGGAAACCCATTAAAGCTGTTTCTACTGACCAACGGGTTCTCCCTTTCTCTTTCCCTCTCTCTATGAAAACTGGAAGTCGAGAGTTTCCCATCTTTGCGTTCGGTAAAATTCGTGTCACTGAAGTTTTCTTTCGGGAAGTTCCGTTCGTTGAACTCGCCGTCGGAGAAGTTCCTGTCGTTGAAGGGAACGTCCCTGATGCCGAAGCCTCCCATCCGTGGTGTGCCGATACCGAACTTGTTTCGTAACTCCTCGTCGCGGAAGTTAAACGCTCGGTTTTCGAATTTGGCAGGACCGGTGGTGAGACTAGAAAATAAATTCTATTAATATTGTGCTAATGCATAATTGATCAGGGGTTCATAATATTTTCGGAAAACACATTGAGATAGTCTCATAGCATAAAATAACATCCCGCCTGTAATCAAAGAAGGGTTAGGCAGAGGTGTACCTAATAGTAAACCCCTATTTCGCCAGTTATGTTTAAAATCCATTTGATAGGAGGAAGCCTAAATTGCTATCCACCACTACTGAGAAATTCATGGTGGAAAACCTAATAACGCTGCTCGACCCGGAAATCGAACCTGGAACCTCATGCTAAACAGTCGCGCTTGTGACCACTAGACCAACGAGGTAGTCTAGCAGATTCCCTGAAATTATTTTTAGTTAGAATTTAGGTTAGAAGTTAGATTTGTAAAATTAAGGTGGTGTGAGTAAATGATGCCCTTTTTAAACCCGTTATTTACATTATTGATCATCTTTAGTATTTTTTTTTTATCAGAGCCTTCAGCAAACCAGTAATATATAGGCACAGTTCTGCCCCATCACCGCAACTACTCACTCTCTAAAGCACCGTCTCTCCCGGTCATACTCCGCAGAAAGTCCCTCATCATCATTTATAATGGCGGACGGGTCGCTATACACCGAGGATTCCTGGTAAAAGGAGTCGAGGTCCACGTAGTTTCCTTCAGAGGGTTCATTATCTAGTAGCTCCGCCAGTTGGGACTTGAGGGCTGCGAAGGAGGGTCGTTGTGAAGGGTCAGCGTGCCAGCAGGAGTGCATGGCGCGGTACAGCTGGGGCTTGCAGTGCGGAGGTCGCTCCAGTCGGTAGCCTTCTGTGACCGCTGCTAGCACTTCGCGGCCTGACATTGCTGCGTACGGCGTTGAACCTGGATGTGAAAAAGGGGAATGAGTTAGTTTTCTACTCGAAATGTTGAACTGTTTGATATTGGAAAACCACTATCTCTTTAGACTAATGATTGGCTTCTTCGACTCCAATCCAGGCAGACGAACAAAGATTTAACTCCTACCTAACTCTGGCATAAAAATATTTTCAATTATTTTTCATGGCATCTAAGAACTTTGTGGTCTGTTTGTGTGTGGACAGTGTGTGGTGGATATCATAGTTACATCTATTCAAGACTTTGCAACTGTGACCTATGTTTGAAACTTAAAAATGAAAAATGTTTGAGTTTTCGTGTCCGATAAGTTATCAGAAACACGCACAATGGCACAATCAAGAGGCTGAGTGCGGATAAAAGCCCAGTTAAACATTAGAATAAAGTTTCATTCACTACTCATAGTATCTTTTGGTTTTGATTTGTACTAGAATATCTATACATAGTACTAGCTGATGCCCGCGGCTTCACCTGCGTGGATGTCGTTAAATTATATACTAAAACCTTCCTTTTGAATCACTCTATCTATTAAAAAAAACCGCATCAAAATCCGTTGCGTAGTTATAAAGATTTAAGCATACAGACAAACAAACAGACAAAAATAGCGACTTTGTTTTATACTATGTAAGGATATCTATCTATGTAGACACAGTAGACGATAACTATTTCAATTTAAACTATGTGAGTAATAAAATATACTGTTGCATTATCCTCTTCTTCAAATCTCACAATCGTAATTAAATTGTTGTAAAAAAAACCTTGGATTTTCTTTATGCAATAATATAGCATGAAGAAAAAGCAAGAAATCGCAATAATATAATTGCAATTTCTTGCTTATCTTTATTATGTGTGCCATACGAATAAGAATGAAGCTATCCAATATTTCCAAGTCATAAAAGCCCACTAACCGAGCGTGACAATCTCCCACAGCAGTATCCCGAAGGCCCACACGTCGGTGTGGTGGCTGTACACGTTGTACAGCAGCGCCTCGGGCGCCATCCAGCGCACCGGCAGCGCGCCGCGCGCCGCCCGCGAGCTCGCCCCCGCGCCGCGCGACATGCCGAAGTCGGCGATCTTGCACAGCTTGTTGTGGTCCACCAGCACGTTGCGGGCCGCTAGGTCGCGGTGCACGATCTGGAACAGTCACCAATTGTCAATTATACAGATCTTATTAACTGAACTAGCTTTTGCCCGCGACTTCGTCCGCGTTTCCGTCGTTTTTCGTAAAAAAAGTACCATGTCCTTTCTCCCGGTTCAGTGGCGTTTTTTAGGTGGCATTGGGTATTTTATTTTTAATCGACGGTAACGGAAAGGCTTTCAGTTACCTAGGTAACAAAATAATCTACGATAGAGGTCCTAACTATAGCTACCTTACACTTAAAATCTAAGTGCCAATTTAAACTAAAATATTCTAATAGAATTATACCCAGAAATATGTACAACTTACAACAAAAAAAGAAATGAAAATAAAGCTGAAACGCCTGTGCAATACCATCTACTTAAACCTACTTCACTTACAAATAAATACCTATAACTACTATAATTAATAAAAGTATCTACGCTTTTACCTACATAATACAAAACTAAAATTGAACATAAATTAGCCAAAACTTACCTATCGGTATCTAAAAAACTATGCGTTCTACTTCTAATAACTTCACATATAAGGAAATAAAATGCAAACTATTAATAATTTGTAATTTGAACGAATATAATAAACACTACCAAACCAACTAATACCTATTTTAGAAAATAACAACAAAAGATCAAATAAACTATTTAAAGACTAAAGGTCGCGCTGATAAGCATTTTTTGTTAAAATCAATTATTAATTGTCCGTCAATAAGGTCGAACGCTCTGAACGCATCAACAGCCACGACGTGTCGAGCGCGGCAACCGTTACACAAAAATAATCCTTATGGCATGATTCAGTATTCACGCGCGACGGCTTATTAGCGTATTTCATGTATAAATTTGGTGTTTCTATACCGATTACTATGATTATTTTTTTATTGAATAGGTAATAATATTAACTTTTTTAAATTAGGGATGAGTGAGAGTATTATAAACGTAAGAGTAAACAAATATAATCAGAAAGCTCCGAACTGCTAAGCTATCGGGAGTTACACGTGTTATTGTGAGTCAACCATAAAAGATAGACATATGCTGTTGTGGGATATTTTTTAGATAATTTTATGTAGAACATTTCCGTCATAAATGATTTCTATGTAGCTTTAACCATTAAGGCTGCACACACGACGGAAGCTTAAAAAATGGAGCAACTTCTCCCGTTTTCCCAATATTTCCCTTCACTGCTCTGCTCCTATTGATTGTAGCGTGATGAAAAGTATACTATGATCTCCCCAGGAGTATGAAGAATAATTGTACCAAGTTTCGTTAAAATCCGTCGAGTAGTTTTTGTTTCTATAAGGAACATACAGACAGACAGACAGACAGACAGACAGACAGACAGACAGACAGACAAAAATTTTACTGATTGCATTTTTGGCATCAGTATCGATCACTAATTACCCCCTGATAGTTATTTTGAAAATATATATCATGTACAGAATTGACCTCTCTACAGATTTATTATAATAATAATAATAATTAACTGAATTAAACATAACAACAAAATATATAAACTAAACTAATAAAAAACTATCATCGACTGTCAGCTGTTAGACTCGCTGTCAGCTGTTAGAGTGCCCAAGGCACTGGTACCGTTGTCACGTTGTATGACAACACTTAGCCTCTGGCCAAGGAAAAGGCCGAAAAAAAGAGATGAAAAAAAAGAAGAAACTTATTTTCATTATTGCTATCGTAGGCAACAAACTACTTCTAAAGCCACAATTGGCTACTAGGCCACCAATTCCACCGACCACCACAGCTTTATCACGACTAGTGAGTTACATAAAAACTTTACTTCTTCAAACTTTGACCACTCAATGCTGAATGTATATAAGTTTCTTCAAATCTCTCGATTTTTGGCAATTTGGTGTCTTATATAACCAGTTTCAAATAAATTCATTCTTGACGGGTTGATTGTATTTATTGGCGAAATAAATGTATCGTTTAGAATTCAATAGACAAGCTGCGACTGCTGTAATATATGATCTAATTGCTTTGAAACTTACCCCTTTAGACGCAATATAGTCCATTCCCCTCGCCACACAGTACGCGAAGACTGTCAGGTCTCGAGATGTGAGCGCTCCACTGCCACTGAACCGGTCAGGTCGAGACCGGCGCTCGCGCAGGTATGTCAGCAGTTTGCCGCACATCACGTACTCCATTATTAGGAGATAGGGTTCTGAAAACCAAAGGAACAATAGGTAAATATATCATAACATCATTAGACGAGTTAAGCAGAGGTGTAGTAAAAGTACACCAACATTTTTTCTACCTTTTTTTTTTCTAGGTATTTTTAAGCCCCATGTAATAGGGAGCGAGCCTATTGCCATCTTAGACATTCCTAATGAAAAAACATGATAAAATTTTGCCCAACCTGGGAATCGAACCCTTAATGAATTTACGCTTAGGTATTTAGTCACAATGGATTATTACATCAAAGCACTTGGTCGGTGTTAAATACAGAAAATGGACTCCGAAAATTCCTATCTTTAAGTCATTCAAGAAAATACAGTTAGCGGAAAACTTTTCTTCAGGGTTTTCTAATGAAATAAAAAATGATAATGGAGACGTTCCCGCTAGACTTGTGTTTAAAAGTGTTTTGCTGTTTTTGAAGGCATCATTCACAATTTCGCATAATCAAGTATCCTGTCTGTTCCACCTCGCGAGCCAAGTGAGCTGTGATGAACTCATTTACTAACGGATAATTCATTGAATTCTTGTGCAGATTCCTAGCGAGAAAGCAGTGGTGGCCCAGTGGTGGTGGCCTCGACTTACGAACATTAAGTCGTGGGTTCGATCCCGGAGCATTACCAAAAAATTCGAAGACATAACCCGTACTGGGCCCGTTTTGTGGCCCATCCCTCTCCTAGAGAGGAGACCTGAGTCCCTACAGTGGAAACATTATAGGGCCAATAATTTTATATAGGCTGATGATGATGATTCCTAACGTATACTTTTTTTTTTAAACTTTATGCACAATAAAATCGTACAAAGGCGGAGTTAATGCCATGGGCATTTTCTACCAGATATAATTATTGCAGAAATAACGTACCTAGTTCAGTGCAACAGGCAAGCAACGTGACAACGTTGGGATGTGTCCCTATCTTCTGCATGATGTAGATCTCGTGCAGTAGTTCCTGCTTCTCCTTCTGTGACGCAGTCTCCTTGATGCTCTTGACTGCCACCAGCCGCGTCAGTCCATCGTGACCGTTCAGGTCGTCTGCTTCGGCTTTCCATACCTGTAATGTGAATAATTTTAGGTGAATGATTGTTAACTGTTAGTGATACATTAGAGTGATTGAAACAAAACACTGATTTAATTTATGGGAAAATGATACGTTTGAAATTGACAATATGTTGCCTACATGAAACAGCAGTGATAGCCTATTGGTGTGAACGTCAGACAGCCAAATCATAGGTCTCGATTTCGAACCCAAAACACGCACCTCTGATTTTTTGGACTCATATTGTGCGTAATGTTTAATCATCGTGAAGAAACCAAGTCAGCATGCTTATGAGGTATTTTTCGGCGATGTGTAAAGCTAAGGCAGAAGCCCATTTGCGATATAACAAATTTGGGCACTAACCACAAAAAAAAGTCGACAAAAAATTAAAAATCCCTAAGGCACAGATAATATAATACTAGCGTACCTAAAGTTTTATTTATGAATATATCACATCTAGATGTATGTATATTAATATTCTGCATCTTGGTTTGAGATATCATAAAAAAAAAAGTTAAAAACCGAATAAACTCACCTGTCCAAAGTTCCCCTGTCCCAATAACGTCTGTAGCCTCAATTTATTTCTCGGGAACTCCCACTTCTGGTCAGGTTTCGTCGGCGTAGGCAATGGAGGCCTCGCTACCGGCGTTATAGGAGACTCTTTCTTGATGTCTCCTTCCTCGAAGTACCCCTCGTACTCCGTATCAATCTCTTTGGTCTTCTTATTTAATATACTCCTTAAAACAAAAGCTACAATAGCAGCAACTGGTAGAAATCCCAGTCCAGCCAAAACGTACGATGCTGTATACGTTTTCTCAGCCTCAATGACGACCTCCTCGTTTTGTGACGAAGGATCCTCAATTTCTTCACCATCCGTTCTGTTGACAGTTTTAACAGTTTTGGATGTAGAACTAGCAATAAAAAGTGGTTTTGAACTTGATTCTGATGATGTTCGGGAAGTCACCACAAACGGTTTGAAGGCTGCTGTTGTGGCTGGCGGCAAAGATGTTGTGAGATAACTGGAAAAGGCTGTTGTTGCCTGTGTGGTTGATAGTGGGGATTCTGTAGCTTTATCTGTAGGTGGCAAGGTAGGAGCTGAAGTGATAATTGTACTTGAAGTAGTCGTCGGTCGTCTTCTTCTATGCTTATTAGTTCTAGTCGAATTTGTCGCGTTTTCGATGTTTCTTTGTCGGAAAATATTCGCTAGTCTTTCTGATATTTTCGATTCAGTTTCGTTTTTGAAGAGTGCTGTATTCCTTGTTGACAATTCACTGGCTACAGGAGACGCCGGATTTGGGCTTGAATTCGGATTATCTGTTGTTGTAGTTCTAATTCGAATTATGTGTTTAGGTTTGAAACTTGAAGGTGAAATTGTGGTAGTCTCCGTTTCATTTATAAGTATTGCTTTCGGAATAGTGCTATTATTCGCTTCTGAATTATCAGATAGTTTACTACTACTATCATCTTCTTTTAAACTACCTTCCGTTTTATTATTTCCTTTCATAGACGAAGTTATAGATACTGATGTTACTACAGCTGTATACACTGAAGTCGCTGCTTTCTCAGTAGTAGTAGCATTTATTATCACAGTGGTTAGCGCTGGAGTATTTTCAGTACTTGTAGCTATTACTCTCAGAGGACGTCTTCTTATATTCGAATAAGTTCGAGTAAAGTTCCTAGGCGAAGTGGAAGTCGTATTTGTTTTTGCAAGTGGATTTTCTCTTGTCGTATTACTAATGTTGTGTTTTGCTGCTATTTCTTTATTAATTGCGGTACTGTTTGTTTTATTACCGTCTTTACTTTTATCAAAAACGCTGGGCGAATGCAGAATTATAGGTTCAGTAACATTTAGCTGAGCAACGTTTTGTGGTTTCGTAGTCGGTGGTACTGTTGTTGAAAACTTTCTATATTGATTTACTAATCCGACGTGACGTGCTGGGGCGGGCCCTTTAACTGTATTCCTAACTTTATTTTTCTCAATGACATTTTTGACTACAGATACGTCCATATCTTCATTTATTTCTTCTTCGTCTATACTAGTGTTCTTATACTTCTCAGTAGCTGAGTACCTTGAATTGAATTTTCTCTTTTCTAATGGTGCAACAATAAAATTAACGGATTTAGTAGATGCTGACAATGTCGGAGAGTTAGTAAGATTATCACTAATAGCTGGCCCACCTAGTTTTTGACCGAAGTATTTGAATGGCGCCATATCTTCAACTGGTAATTCAGTTTCAAGAGGTCTAAAGTGATTATAAATTTCGTCGGTCATGAAAAGAGTGCGATTTTCTTTTTCATTTTCGACTTTTATTAGCTTTGTGTTTTTACTATCAGTACTGTTGGCTATGATGTTAGATTCAGATATTTCTTCTGATTCCTTTGCAACGGCTTTTTCAGATGTTGATTCTTTGGATGTATTGCTAGATTGTGTTGTAGTTTCGATAGCAGTACGATTGTCTTTAATTTCACTTACTGTGGCATTTATATTTGCAATCTGTGTAACATTTTCCGGGTCAGAATAGTTGAGTAGATACAGGCCGTGGTTCGATTCATCTACTTGAAATTCTTCTTCTGGATCTAACTCAACATCCTTATCTAGGTTTTCAAACTTCTCAGGTGGGACATAAACAATGGTACTTTCAGTTATTTCACTGCGTTCGGGTATCGTTACAGCCTTATTAATTCCCTCTCTTCTTCTATTATTCATAAACCCTGCTCTGCTTTTGCTGTCCTGGTATACCCTGGGAACGAACAGATGTCGTATTTCGTGTGGTTTTACATCTTTATGGATTTCCTTTGACCCGTCGGAGGTTATAAACTTAAGTGTGGATGCTGGATCATTGCTCGAGTTGTCAAACGTAATCCTCTTCACTGTAGAGCCATTTGCGTCTCGTACTTCTAACTGGGCGAATGTTGTGTTGGTTCTGAAAATGAGATGGTCAATGTATAAGAATTTTTCCCGGTTTTCACGAGTTTAATATTCCATTGATTTGATTTGCATCAAGCTATTAACAACAAAATTAATTGGAGAGACTAGTTTGTAATAAAAACCAATCTTAAGATCTTACTAGTTACTTCAAACCGTACTATTTCTCTGCTCTACAAACATTAATCAATCTACCGTACTGTTTCAATCCTTATACAGACTAAACTAACCCACTTCACAGTCCCTTCACCTAGAGACAATACATACTTGTTAGCCTTATGTGCTAATGACGCTATCGTATTGATATGCGTCGCCAGTCTATCGTTGAGAAGCTGTCGCCTTCGTGCGGCGAGCAGGGAGAGCAGCTGCGAGTCCCGCGTTGCGTTTGCACTGCTCTGTGTCGTAGTCCGCCGACCATTGCCTGCAATGGATAGAGAATTTTGCGTTAGAGTTGTTTTGTGGTAGGGTTAAAATAGAAAAGTAGGTTGCTTTTAATACTGGTGTAATAAAGAAGCTTTAGCATATGTATTAGCTAGACATTTCTTGCACAAAAACATAATGATAGGTACAAAAATAGAGAAGGACAAGTGCAATCAAAAACCAAATCCAGTGGTAACCAATATTGAAATACCACAATTATCAAGACCGACGGCCACAGCCATTGTCAACAACAATATCCTAAAACCTTCAAAGCTGTATGATTACATCAACGGAGACATCCGACCACAATTACTGTTGACCATAAGCGACAGATCGCATGATGACCACAATAGAAATAATTGCACGTTATCTGTTCACTCTGATCGGGAACCTTCACCTACAATGCAACGTGGAGGAAGATGATGATTTGATGAGTTTGTTAGCAATATGTCGATAGTATGTTATGGACGGAAGCTGGGTCCTTGACAAAATGATCAAGATTACATGGATTATACTGCTTAAAGGATGTATAGGTTTCCTGCTTCGATAGGAAAGGAAATACATCATTTTAGCTCGAGTTGGTGAATGTCAGCTGTCTTCGAATTTTAAGTCCTAGGACATGTCGTTTCCACACATTTTCATTCAACGTTTTAGCCAGCTTAGCAGCATGCAGTGATCAAATAAATTTTATAAACCAAAAATGTTAGCCTGAGACTGAACCAACGCTTATTTCTGACTATTATCAGGTCACGACCGGCTATCAAAACTAGATTTTACTGCTAATCACTAATTATTTATTGGAACTATTACACCCGTATTTATAAACAAGTCATAGTAATTACTTGAGTAAGTGTCATTATTTAAGATACGCTGTAGTTTAGTAATTCCTTGATGTTAAAACTATCAAAGGTTAGAATTTTTAGGTTTGCTTTCATTGACGGTTCTAACTTCGTTTAAATTCTTGCCCATTGCAAAAAAATTTTTGCATAAGTAATTACTTAAGTACAAGTAATTACTTTGACTTGTTTATAAATACGGGTGTTAGTTACTAAGTATAACGACAGCATATTGTTGCTGCAATTTCCAACATACCACATACCCTAACTGCCAATCCAGCGCCAAATGTAGGTACTCTCATTCAAAAACCCTCCCAATAAAAGTTTCGCTAAGTACATACCTCACAGCTACACATACGCCTCAATGTCATCACCGACATAAAGCCTACTCTCACGGGTCGCGATTAAGACAATAAGTGTAACTTAACACAATATAGACCTTGACACGACGTGCAGAGAAAGTGTCGTGTGTAATCCGCTTTATGCGTGAGGCTTTTGTTTGGATGTTCACGTATGGAGGTATTTAGATATGTAAACAGAAATAAACTAAGGGTTCGTACGAATGATATTAAATTTCTGGAAAAAATCGGCAAACTAGTGAGATAGTTAGATTCTTTTCTCCTAGAAAGAATATTTTTGTTATTCTACTTCAAGTATTTATCAGAAAAAATCTAAAAGAAGGTCCTTTAGATTTTTTCTACCTAGTGTTAGCGTGCAGCTCCCAAATTGAAATGGCCTAGTGTTTTCTTAATCTGTCTACGATAATCAGCACATACCAGGTATAGTTTAATATCACTACAAACTACAAATGAACAATTATGTACGTATGTAAAATATAAATAAGCCATCACTCCGGTAACCTTTCCTGACTTTTTCTTAAAATATAATTTCTAATTTCATTTTTATATTGATATAAAAAGCTGCGCACGAGTTTCACCGACGACACGCTAGAGAAACTGAATGTCCGACGAGTAATTTATGGAACGGTTGCTGTGATAACCAATCATATAAGTTTATATGGTAATAGATAGCTTTTGTATGCAGGAGTATCTATTTTACTACGTACCGTTATCTAGATAGCCAATTTTTATCAAATACAATCAAAAACTCATCAATTATAGAATCACCATTGCTATTGAGGAGCAGTGGTGGCCCAGTGGTGGCGGCCCCGACTTACGAACAGTGAGTCGTGGGTTCGAATCCCAGTCAGGCACATTACTTTGTGTAATTTATTTCATCACCACTGCTCTTAAAACGGTGAAGGAAAACATCGTGAGGAAACCGGCATGTCTTAGAACCAAAAAATTCGAAGATTTGTGATATCTACCAATCCGCACTGGGCCCGCGTGGTAGATTATAGCCCATCCCTCTCCTAGAGAGGAGGCCTGAGTCCCTGCAGTGGGAACAGTATAGGCTGATGATGATGATTGCTATTAAGTTTACAATCATACTATCAGAACTTTCTTTCATTATTAAATACGTTGCCTCACACTTGGAATTTCCTGTGTCGAGGGTGCGTTTAGGACGGTTAACGGTAACGGTGTTCTCAGTGGCGTGCGCTCTATTAAGGCTCTTAGGCTTAGCCTACCTTACCAAATGAGCATTTCTTATAACTAATTAACCATGTAATAAAATAACACCATGTACAAAATAATAATAAAAAAGTTCAAACTCCTGTTAAAATACTTAGAGCAATTTTTCGCGTACGAATCTTATATTACAGGCTTGCTTAGGCTAGCATTCGAGTAGCCTAAAACCCATTCATAATTTTACGCACACAGCGTCACATCGGTGAATGATCGGTGCATATTTTCGTGTATATGAACCGCCCACATGCATGTCAACTCCTGCCAGTGGAGCTGGCCTGTGATTGGCTGCAACAACACAAGGCTACGATTGGATGCGTCATGCGTGCCATCTTCAGCCCGCGAACTCCGGCGCGAAGTTCAAATTTGTTTTTTTTAACGTTTTTTGCAATTTGCAGGCCAGTGCTAGCTTGAATACTGAATAAATACGTCTTACAGCCGCGAATCATATTTTATTAATCAACATACAACCTAGCACTGGCCTGCAAATTGCAAAAATGTAAGGAAATTAAGAAATTTGAATTTCGCGCGTTTGCGGTCTTCGCTCTTCCGTCCACAGATAGAGTGCAGCACTGACAACACATTTCATTGATTGATTTCGTACCTATAATCCTGCAAAATTTTGTTGACCGCTGTTGTGAACAAACTCGATATGAAAATGATGCAATTTTATTTGGTAGTAGTATTTTTCTATCGGCAAATTAGAAATTATATTTTACGTCTATGGAAGCCATTATTGTTTCATTGTTGTGACAAGCAATTTATAGCGCGATTTGTTTTGAAACCGAAAACGTACAGATATTGTCAGTTATTAGATACCATTATTAACAGTAGTGTAAATATTAGCTTTGTTGTGTATTATTTGTTTATTCCCCTAACAAATAATAACAATGGTAGGTGAAGTTTGTGCTAATGATGTGTGTTTGCTAGATGTTAAAGGTAATAAGTTTTCTCAATTATCGTATATGTAATGATAAGGTGCAAGTTGTATCTAAAGGTAGATGTGTGAAGGCCGCTTCGGATATTATCTTGCAAGTGACGTGTTTTGTACTTTTGTAACTATCACCCACTCACTTGGATGAGTTTTTTGAGGTGGCCGAATCTTTCTTCTGTTTGCATCGATAAAAAATCATGAGTTGAACCTTGAATAATGTGGTGAGTTTTTGAATTGTATTTAGGTATAACTTTAACAGGCTTATTTTCAAATGTTATAAATGTGACAATTTTTTTTTGCTGTCAATATTTCGTGGCCTACCCACCGTGGCGGACCACTGCACGCCACTGGGTGTTCTGTGCGGGAATGAAACCCGTGGCCCATAGTGCAGCTGCCAATTACTGATCCTTCTCATTTGTAACGAATTCATTTCTAACTTCGCTGTTTAATAAATAGATTTAGGTCTCAGACAAATAGCATAACCCAAAAAGAAGTAGATAGGCCCATCAAAACATTGAAGCAGTTGACTTTTCTAAATCTTTCATGCTGCTGAATTGCTCATTGCTTATGCTTCTATGGCATACAGAAGATCGCGAAAGGCCCTCAGTTTATACTGAATCTCTAGCTCTACTAATCTGTAACTATACTTACGTGCATATTACGTCCCCTTTCTAGTTACGTATCTACCGTAAAACTGATAACAACTTCGCACTCCATAAAATAAAGAGACCGTAAAATAAACAAACATTTAAGCACAATTTAGTTTGTTGCCCAATATACGATAAAACGCGTTACATTCAGTGTATTTACATATAACTTGCATCAGGTTATGTAAACAGTGTTCGTGCGAAATACTCGGATTTGTTCGTAATCTCACGGTTTTTCAGTTATACGTTCTTTACTAGTTTGTGTCACGATTCTGTGTGGTGGGAGTCGTGAGTGGTTAGCGGTTATTTTTATATTTGGATAAGAGGCCATCTTAGAAATTCATATTCAAAATTCATGTATCCAGTATCCAAGTGACTAATTTACTTTTACTATTTGTTGATAAATCTTTACATTAACATAACAGCACGTCTGTAATACTCGAAGGGCTAGGCAGACGCGTCCCTAATATTATAAGTTTAAGTCCCACGTAATAGGAGTCGAGTCTAATGCCATCAACTTGGGGCAAAACTAGCCTCTGTGGCTGCTACTGACCAATTCCTGAAAGGAAAGGCAAATAACACTTCCAAGCCAGGCAAGCAATGAGCCAGGTCTACCTGGGAATCAAACTCAGGAAGGACCTCGTGCTCTCCAGTCACACCTGTGACCACTTAACTAATGAAGCAGTAATAAATAAATAAGGTACTTAATATTTATTTTGAAAGTCATTATGAGAGTTTATTGAATGGATATCAGCGAAGTCGAGACGGAGAATTTTTTCCCTTTTATATTTTTCACAAAGTGACTGGCTACTTTGAAAGATAGAAGACATTTATCTACTACCTCTCCTGTCTTACACCACAATCCATAGGATAACGGTGCGGCGTTCGATCCGTTGCAGCAACCGGTTTCTTGCGGTCACAACAACCGTACAACTATTAGTTGCGTAACCATTGCGTAACGGCGGACGATGTGCTTTAATGAAAATACCTGAGAATTTTTTTTTTTTTTGTATAGGAAATAGTTACAATAATCCGTGAGCTTAAGTACATGTATGTATGTAGTAACAGTATCGCGTATAAGTAGACAAGCAAATTACCTACCTACGGTAGGGCTCAATATCCACGGTTAGGCAAATGCGCGACTGCCCCTGAGTATAAGGTCCTGGGATCAGAGTAAGTATTAAGTCCAGGTCAGACTAAGTATTATTGGGTTTACCGTCAGAAATTCCTCAGAAGCAGCCGCGGGGTCCAGAATTGCACCCGGTTGATGGCAAAACGCTTGCCCCCTATACGGGACTCAAGAGGAAACTCGTTAAGTACTGGGTCAATCATCTACGGACCAACCTATGCAAGCGCGGCTTAACTGGCTGATATTATTCCACCCAAACCAGGTTACCCAATCCTGAAAATTTAGATTCCAAAAGTAAAACCTACTCTTTTCAATATGCAGTTACGCAGTGAACCCTGTCCAACACAGCTGAGAAACAGCTTCTCATATTACAAACATGATTCTCCAACAACTATAATTAAATCTCTGCAACAATAGGTGTGCAAACGGCAATGACCTGTCATACAAAACCATTACACACTCGTCAAATTAAAAATAATAACACACATTTGTATCATTTAGTACCAAAGAAAGTGTTACCATTTGAAATAATTACACGTTCCTCAAGACAGCTGCGAATTACAATTGTAATTACAATCACTGTAATGTAACAACTACTGATTACGACGTAATTGTAATCAAATAATTAGGTAATGGTAAAGGATTAACATTAAACACGCGATGTCATGATCTTTCTGTGCCAAGGCTTTTAAATGGAAACAATAGGGTATTTCACCCAAAAAATCTAATTAGTCCGTCAGATAGATTTCCAAAAAATAATGGACACGTATTTTTTCTTTTTTCACGTAAACAAAAAATAAAGACGATACAGTGCTTCGAAAAGTCGTGTCAAGTCGTGTGACGTCACAAGGATAGTACTTTTTTACCCACAAATTGACGTGAAAAACCCCCACTCATGATCTTTGACAGGTTTCATCTTCGTCAATTTTTATTAATTTGAGAAAACAAAAAACACGTGTCCGATATTTTTCGATAATCTAACAGACGGACTAATTAGAATTTTTTGGTAAAATACCCTATTGATAAGTTATTTTAATTTAAAATTGTTTTGAAAACAAAGACGTTTTTAATTAACTCGGTTAATTGATAGCAGTATAATTAATTCATAGTTAATCTATTTTCTTGTCGTTTTTTATCTACTTCATTGAGTAGTTCATTTCAGTCGGTAGACGTTCCATGGTTCGCCATGGAATGTCTACTAGCTGTCAAGTTGTAATTAATTAGATAAAGTATATTTATTCCAGTTTACTGATGGTACACTGAAAAAACTAATAGTTGAATTTCTGAATGTTGATTCCATAACAGTTGAGTCAACAATAAATTACGTTGTGACAACCGTAGTACTACATTCAATGTAACAAATTAAAAAAAGTTAAAATCTAATTGTTGTTACAACCAAAAAAATGGGATAAGCTAACATATTTTTTCATATATAATCGCATAGCGGTCAATTTAACTAATAATTCGGTAATGTCAACATAATGTTTAGTGGAATCAGCAAATGAACTTAGTCAAAATTACAAAATTGATTCAACTATTCAGTAAAAAGTAACAATTTCAGTTTGTTTGATTCAACAAATCTTCTATGTAGGTTCTATATTAACACAAAAAATAGGTTGAATAAATGTTGATTCAACTAATTACTTTTTTCAGTGTAAAGGATATTCAAGTTCGTTGATACACGAAGGTGACTCTTTCGCATATAACTAAGGTATTAAGGATAACTAGAACGTCTCTCCTTACTGCCCTTAGACAAATAAGTTATTTGTTGTCCCAATTAAAAAAAATAAAAAATTGTATTGTATTCCTGTAAAGACTAACAGCCTTGCACTGTGTCAACCGCGCTTTTGGGTCTAACTTAACACTGAATAGGTAGTAGATCAATTTATCAGTTCTTAACATAAAGACAAGAACAACAACAACAATAATGCGCAACACCTTAATACGGTCTAAGACAGGCATCGCCGATGTTGGCCTTAAATCTGCCATGTTAAAATGGGACTGGGCGGGTCACGTTTCAAGGATGAAACCGGACAGATGGGCGAATATAATAACACAGTGGGTGCCTGAAGACGGCCGACGTAACCGAGGCAGGCCCAAAAAACGCTGGCGTGAGGATCTGGACTCATTTGCAACGGATTGGACGGAGAAGGCAAATTGTAAAAAAACTTGGAAAGCCATGGGGGAGACCTTTGCCCAGCAGTGGGACAGTGTAGGCTAAGGAAAAAAAAAAAAAACATAAAGACAGGAGATCCACGAGAGACTTCATCTGAGGCCCCTTCAAAACTCGTAAGTCCCTTTCCTATGAATTCCTAAGAGCAAAACGCCAAAAGACCAGTTACAATACAACAATTACCAAAGTATTGGCTAAATCCCTTTCCTAGATCTATAAGTTTCACAATGCTAAGAGTTCACAGTACCTACGTACTCGTAGGGTCCGAAGGCTGGGAAAATTTACCTTTCGTAACGTAACACTAAAATGTTGCTCGGTGTAAGAAATGTGCTGAAATTGACGTGAAATAGGTAGAGGAGTATGAAGTCGCGTGTGTATGAGTTTGTTGTGATAAAAAGTAAGTTTAAGTAAGTTTGTCTTGATTGAGGTTGATTAATAAATAATGCAACTAAACAAACTGTATTAACGTGAACTTTTTTTCTACTAAAACACTTAACAAAACTGTATAGAAAACTTTTTTAGTTGTAATTAATGAATATAATCAGCCAATTGCGCTCCCACTATTCGAACACTAGCCTCTTCTTTATGAGACGAACCATTATCGTCCACGCGAACCCAGTGCGGAACGATGAAATGATGATTTACGCAAAAATAGATAATTTTTAAACGTTGCCCCACACTTGGAATTTCTCCTGTATCGTGGGTGCGTTTACAAACATTTAAACTCACATACACAAATACCCAGACCCGGAACAACTACCTGTAGGTCATACAAATATTTGATCCGTGCGGGGATCGAACCTGCGACACGCAGCGCAGCAGTCCATTGCTTGAGCCACTGCGCTAACCGTGCCGTCTAAATAAAATCATTATCCTACCACTGAGTACCATACTATAAAATTACTATTCTAATACTAAAACCACATACTGAATTAAAAACAGACACAATCCTATAATTAATTAAGCATCAAATCACAAGTCCAAAATATACAAATCGACGCTACTCCAAAATAAGCAAAGCCACATTTTAGCGCTCCAAATTAGGTGGTCAGTTAGATCGTCTAAGGTAGAATCCGAGCTATGTGCCTCTTGCCAGTCGCTGGACCACTCTAGATTACCTACACTAAATGCCTAAACTGCGGTCAACAGCCTAAATGTCCTAATGAGATTGGCTATTTTGAGCGAGGACTTAGATTTAGTATTATAATTTAAACTAGATGTGAAGGGTTTCGAGTTGTAGTAACTGTTCGACTATTTGACTAATAAACTTAGAGATAATATTTTGTGAAAACCGTAGTTATCGTTCGTGGCATTTTGGTATAATAGTAGGTATATTGCAAACAATATAAAAAGTCTCCCGTTTAGGCTTGCTGTCATTGTTCTACTTTAATATTGGTCGTAAAAGGGTATTTTATTAGATTTTCAAAAAACGTAAGGGAATGAAAGTTTGCAGCACTGGTTTTAGCAAAGTTCTCTTTACAACACGAGCAATTAATTATCGCTACATAATACAAAATGCAGTTAATACATGCCACCGGAAAAACTAGTAAATCTACACGCCTACAAAGTAAACGTTAAGTAAGTAAATTAATTTATTATTAATTTGCACCCAGCAAAACAAGATATTCAACAAAGTACATAACGACCGCAGTTACGTCGAGATCTATAAAAGTTACTAAGCACGTGCTATGTTGTCTCTTTATTGCACTTGCAGTTTGATAGCTTTGTACGACTATAAAAGAAGTAATAGGTACTTACCCAGGCCAAAGTATTAATTATAATTGTGACAATCTCGGCCGCACTTGAAGCGCGATTGAAAATGGCACCTAATTAATATTAAATCCGTCCGTTTTTATTTTCCTTGCATCCTTCCTGAGATTTCTCTGAACACTTAGGCCATGAGAAAAAGTTTCCGTTCAGTTAATGTGAAAAATATTTATGTTGAGAAACCTACGAAGGACGCAATGAACTTTATGAACTTTCATGAATGTTTTGTTACATACTGGAAAAGGTCAAAAGCTTCTTTTCTATTTAGACATGGTATTAGGAAATTTTATATGAATGGAAGGAATGTTTCTAAATGTGAAATAAGTTGAAATTTCTGTGTCCCAGCAGTGGGAACATTAATAGGCTGTTGATGATGATGATGATTATTTTACTATTAATACTATGAACGGGATATTTACCATTTAATAGTAGTGTCAGTGACCATGTCAGTTTAAAAACTTATATTATTATTTTATTTGCATTATTGGAGCTATCGTTCGGTATGTTGAAATTACTGGGTGGAGTTTCCTTCTAACATAATGGGACCAAATACGCAATATTGGTCCAACACTTGGCTCCAACATTGCACCTGCCAACTGACATATTCCCAGCATAATTGTTCACCAGTTCTCACAGATACAATCGTAACACTAGATTGCATTCCTTTTTCCGCAATTTGGCAAAAAAACCTCGCAATATATACCATTGCACAGACACGCATTGTTTATTTAACGAAACCTATTACAATCAAGTTTAGTAATGCCTAGTATGCCTTAATTGTGATTGAATTAATTCATTAGTTTTTTTGTGAAGTTCGAAATCCGTTCGGAGAAATTGTGGGAACAATGCGAGAAAAGGTGACAGTAAACAGAAAGTGACATGTTTGACATAACGACACATTCAATGCTAATTGGTAGTGAAAAACCCTTCTATAATAACTTATTATCTCTGACTGTGTATGTGCGTGTGGATCAGGTAACGATCAAAGAAGCGAAATGATGCCGGTTTTCTGTTTCATCGTGTCACTTATTCCCTTATATGAGTTTCGACCAGAATCAGGCTACTTGAACGGTGTTATCAGTAACGTCGAAATCTAACATCATCAGTTTGTGATGTTGCCCCAGAAACGACAGGATACTTGATATCGTGTCCTGCTTGGTCCTGATATGTGCACATCACAGGAGCTGGTGGACACAACTGAAAATGCCAAATTAGTCGGCAACTTTGTGCTGGTAGTTTTAAAAAGAAAAGAAGCATCAAACAAATACCTCAAAGCGTAGGTTACATAAAAATTATAGTAAAACAAACTATCACAGCGATAACCACTTAAAGATTTAATTTCAAACGGAAGTCAATCCAAATTAACCTAAACACCGCTTCCTTAAATAAACAAATTACACGAAGGACCGCCTACAAAGACAAGCGCCCAACCAAACGTAATTTATAAGGTAGTAAGTACAACAACAAATAAAGACACTATCACATTTATCTGCAGGTCTATAGTGCGTCTATGCGCGGTAGTGAGTAGAACGCACTATAATAGAGAGGTACCTACTGCTGCTTACAATCGCACAGTAGTAGGTGGCCTGTTCGCACTTACTGTAGGGTTGGGAAAACTTTAGGATATATCGATGTTGCAGGACACGAAGAAGAAGAAGGACACGAAAACGGTTTAAAAAAATCGCAGATGCATCTCCAGACAATAGATTAAATTACGGACTTTTTCAGACACCTATCTACAAATACAACACAATATCTGTCTGTGCCTAGTCGGTGGTGCGGCAGTCGATCGTCCACTGCAATTTTTCTCTGTTATAATAATGCCGACTGATCCCTAAATTATAATACTTTCAAATTCAACCATTACAATAATAATTAAATCTGACTGACCCTGACATTAATGACGAATGTAATACGATCTGAGTAATTAGCGATAATAAATAAATCTGATCTTTGAAGATGCGCAAGATCAATCAAGATAGAAATAATAATTAAAAGCTGATCGAAATATCACATGTAGAAAAAGTTCAGGTATTACAGGAAAGGGAAACATACGTTAGCTGAATTTCAGTAGCAAAGAATAAGTTCTCCAGTAAAAGGTCTCCTTTTAACTGCGGTAGTAAATGCATGTCATAATTTACTTTGTTGTTACTTATTTTGTAACATTGTACCTAAACATCATTCTTCTGCCCTTATCCTAATTCATTTGGGGTCGGTGCAACATGTCTTCTTCTTTTCCTAACAATGTACCTAAACACCACAAAATAAAACCAAAACCGCTGAACAAAATCTTTTTAGGTTGTCTGAAAAATTCGACGATAAAATTATCCTGCTTATCGATACAATTAGTCAATCACTCCACATCCCTAGCAGCACCTGCATCTACTACCCGCGTGCAGTGACCGGCAATGGGGTCGCCTGCGCCGCGTCGCCTAGCGCCTGCGCACACGCTTATGCGCAAACATTACTGTCACTAATACTTACCTGTCATAGATTTAGTTCACTGCTTTTTATTAAATTTGTAGTTTCTTTGTTAATATGTGCAGACGGCTACGTAAACAATGGCTTTGGAAATTATTCTTTGCAAATATTTAATTTACATTTTCTGTTGAGAATTTGATTTTGGTAAAACAATACTAACACAATTTCTATTCTTGTGTTGTCAACATATAAAATATTACGACAGTATGAACATTGCTAATTGAGTAGATTGTATCCAGGAATGGATCTTGTTCGCAGAACAAAAAGAAGAAATATTTTGCGTAACATTAAATATCATGGTTATCAGCAAAGTAACGCCTGATTCTATATCAAAGGCTATTGCTAAATAAACTTTCAAAAAACCCCCTAATTGTTTTGAAGTTGGTTTAAAATGGGCAGTCTTATTATTACCCTGATGATATCAAGATCTGGAACAAGATAATCACCATCGCTGTCACCGCCTTTTCTAAAAAATCGATCATTTAACTTCACTTATCTTACGAGATTTAAGTAATAACGTTCTACATCTAACAAATAACAACCTAATCTAATATAATGTCACAAACCAGTCACCAATTTTAATAACTCTGCAAACAGGACGCCATTATTCGTTGCAACACAAATCTTTGCTAAACCAGTCAGCATGAAATTAAAAATGTACGAAAGGCCACTCGGCCTGGATTGGCAGGTGGAAACGCAGTCTGATTGCTAAGCCTAATTCACAATGGTATTGCGACATTTATTTATAAAGGAATGGCGAATTTTGATTTCCTGAGTAGATTAGGAAATCTTTGAAGAAAATTCTGAAATGTTGGGAGATTTTTTGAGTGACGGGTAAATAAAGCTAAAGTGTTCGAGTAATGAACGTTAATACGTGACGTTACGTTAATATTGGGAACTCGAAACAAACAGTAAATTTATTTTCTCTTACTGGTTGAGGTTTGTATAATGCTTTTCTCAAAAATTAAAGAAAGTTTAACAACAAATTCGTTTAATTAATATTGAAGGTTACATTCATATGTGAAAAACACAATAGCACTTTTTGGCCGACCCGGGAATCGAACCCAGGACCTCACGCTCTGCAGTCGAGCTTGCGACCACTAGACCAACAAGGCAGTTTAGGAAACAACTTTAGAAAAAAATTTTTAATAAACTGAAATTACTAAATACAATCATAAAATCCCACACTATACTTCTACAACATTACTAAGTACAAAACGCAACGTATAAAATGGCTGTTTAAGGTTCCAAAAATATATGTATCTCATAAAATGTCATACCAAAAAGAGAGATAGATATATATTTGGAACCTCCCTTCTATAACCATGTTATAATGGCTAAACTCTAATCTATGTCTGGTACTATGTTTTTTTTTCTAAACAGATCTAAAGAGGATGACCTAGTGTCCAGTAAGTAAATTACATACTTACTTACTGGACAGTAGGAGATTCCAAGTTTAAAATCTCGCTTCTTACTGGACAGTTGTGAATAAGTCTCCGGTAAAGTTCACTTTCTGGATACTTTTTAGAGATGTTATGGCAACATTACATACCATTTTTGAGAAAAATTATTTACCGACAATATATTATATATTTTCTAATTACATCATCACTACATATTATAAAACAAAGTCCTCCGTCGCGTGTGTCTGTCTGTCTGTTTGCGATAAACTCAAAAACTACTGCACTAATTTTCATGTTGTTTTCACCAATGAAATAGAGTGATTCTCGAGGAAGGTTTTAGCATACAATTCGACCGACATCCACGCGAGCAATTTTAGTGTAGTTATACATTTAAGACGCTTTAGTGAGCATTTTGATACGGTTATTGACGGTTATATGGCATTTGGAACATTTATTGCGAAAAATTAATTCAAGAATATTTAATTTACATAAAAGTCATAATTATGTGTCGAATTCTTGATGTTTTGCCAAGATGTTATACTGTTATGCAAAGCTGGTAAACTAATTTCCAGTTTTTCATTAGTCAGTTTAAAATCGACTACCACATGCTAGTCTAAATACAATCAAAACAAAAATCCCTTTTAAAATTGCTTTTCATTTCAGAAATATCCGTACTAAATTACATTTTGTTTTCAGTCTTAGATAATCCTCTATTAACCTCATTCTGACACCGTTGAATAAAGCTTTTGATTGAATTCTAGTGACCATTAATGTTATGTAGTTCCGCTACCGGAATGGTCATTATATAGAAGCCTTTGTGTAGTATACAAAGGTTGTGTATTTAGTGTTATGAAATAGAAAGTCTAGTCCAGTTTCTTTTTGGTCTAGGTATGAAAGGAAATTGTAGGGTACAGGAGACGTGTTATAACATTGTTGCCACGGTTGCCCAACACCTTCATGTAGGTACGTTTCTTCCATATTTTATTCTACGAACCAAAAGACGTTGCTCTGAAAGGCCTCTCACAGGTGGACCTATATGTTGAAGGAGATCCGCTGGATGTGAGACGCACGGGAACGGTCAATGTGGCGACGCTTGGGGGTGACCTATGTCCAACAGAGTGGACGTCTTACGGTTGAAATGATTATTCCGTCCACCTATAGGGACGTTTATAAATCTACAAATATCTAAATCTAGAAGGAGCCTATATCTATGTCCTATTCCAGTTCCCAGAATGCTGTTCAAGGCTCCTATTACATTTTTTACATAAAGCCTATAAAGTTCGTTCATTGATCAACTGCTTTATGTCACAGATGTATTCAGAGTATATTTCTAGTTCACTTAGACAGATCAAGAATCCACATAAATATTGACCCAATTATTGAAATATGTAGTTGTGCACAACTCGACCACAGAATGTGTAATGTTATGCCATCCGCGTACAAAGAAGTGACATTCTAGTTCTTCTTCACACAGTCAGTAGTTCTAGCTACTTAAGTGCTTACCCCTTCACGGCGTGATGTTAAATAATTATAATTAAGTTAGACGGCTCACGAGCCCGAGGTAATTGGCGTAAAGCGCACTGAGGCGATCAGTAGCGAAAGTTGAATAATTAATCATTGTTGTAGATTTTATCCACAGTAATTGGGCTCAGGTATAGTGTGGCTATTAGAGTGTACTTTGTTGTTGTACAATTATGCAATGTGTATGTATTATGGATGAAGATGAACCAGAGGACTGCTTCGTTACTTAAATTTAACTGGCGAAATGTGTTTATTATATTAGGTACACCTCTACCTATGCCTTCGAAGGTATTGTAGACCTGAGGTGTTTCCCAATTGCAGCCAGAAGTCTGTGTCTATGTCTGGTTACTGGCTATTACATGGGGCTTAAGGACTTGGGATTGTCTTGCACTCCACAGGAGCTGATGAAGGCTACTGAAAGTGCCAAACTCGTCGCCAAATTTTGGGCCGACTCAATTTAAATTGTCATCGACACGCTAAGAAGAAGATGGGGCTTAAGCTTAACTGGCGGTTGTGCTTTGATATAATAGGGTATTTCACCAAAAAAATCTAATTAGTCCGTCAGATGGATTTTCAAAAAATAAAGGACACGTATTTTTTCTTTTTTCACGTAAACAAAAGATGAAGACGATACAGTGCTTCGAAAAGTCGTGTCAAGTCGTGTGACGTCACAAGGTTAGTACTTTTTTACTCACAAAGTGATGTCAAAAGCCCCCACTCATGATCTTTGACACGTTTTATTTCCGTCAATTTTTATTTATTTTAGAAACCAAAAAACACGTATCTAATATTTTTCGATAATCTAACAGACGGACTAATTAGATTTTTTGGGTGAAATACCCTATTGTTACCTATGGGTAAACCTATGGGTTGGGTAAAGTGTGAATATACAATGAATAGGAGGGATGTTATATTATGTACCTAAGATATGAAAAGTCTGAGAGAAATATGCACTCTGAAGTTCCGAAAAACCAGATGGCTTAGAATGTCATTACCTACATCACCGATAATGCGGATGGAACAATAACATTATGTTGACTTGAGCTACCTATATAAGGTCCCATTAAAATAGGTGGACATATTTTAACACAGCGTTCATTATGTCTAACCAAAGATATTTAAACAAAAAAACCACTAAATAAAGTGTTTTTTTTTTACTTAAAATAATAAATTGCCGGCACTCTAGAACAAACTGATTCTTTATGAGTAGGTACTTGCGTAATGCGTTTTTCTTATTATTACTTTTACCATCGTCCTTATTTTGGTGGTCTGAATGATTTCTAAAATTTTGTCCACCTATTTTAATGGGACCTTATATATTTCTACGTCGGAAACGGCAGAATTTATGATCGTAATACATAATCCACATAATAGATTTGTGCAATATTCTGACAAATAATCTATTCTATTCTTTAGGCCTAAGCTTTATGAATGAAAATGCTAAGCTTTAAAATTTATTGCTCTTGACAAGGCACGGTTATTTTCCCAATAAAAATATCGAAATAAATATTACTATGACAACAACGAACAGTAATTCCTCTGATCCAACCGAGTCAACGTCAAACAAATTACAAGTTAATTCATAAACAACATAATAACATAGCGTTCCATGTCGTAATACATAATGTATGTAGATTATATACCATAGGGCTCAGTCTCAAGCCTACAAACAGCCTATTGAAACCTGCGCGTGCGACGCATGGCAATGCCACTAACATTATAATCTAGTGTTGGGAAAAATGTACAGTTCGTAGAAATACAGGACTATATTCATAAATGTTTGTTCTTGTTTTCCTTGTTTGAGGTAAATGTGGAGCTTTGTGTTTAACCGAAACTTGTATGACTGAATCTGTTGTCTAACCACCACGGGTTAATTGAAGACTAGGAAGGAAATTGGTTAAGTTATGGGAACTTGACGGGTAAAATTGGTAACTACATCTATGGGACATTGATATTATTATACAGGTTTGGGGACCCTATTTATAGAGCTAAAGTGTAAGAAAAGATATAAGAAAGAATATAGGGTGTATTTTTGAGACTGACCAGCATGGACCTTACTCGCTATAGCTACAGAAACACATTCTCAAGATAATGTCCTTATCTTTTTACCCGACTGCGGCCAAAGCTAAGCTCAAAAGGAGGGTTAATTAGTAATTGCTAAATGCCTAAACAGATTTTGGAACAATTTTGCAACATGGAGGCTTGCATGTTTTAACTACCCTAACTCAAAAATCCAATCTATATGAGTACGTCTATATCAGCAAAAGCTTTTGAAGATATAGGCACCTACGACCAAAGGTTTTGCCGATATAGATATACTCATACAAATTCTTATAGGTAACTTACATTTTAATCGAGCACGTTCAACTATGTCCACGTAAATCTGATACTAGTTATTTATTTATTTATTTTATTTATTCAACAGTTTTACAATTACACTTATATAATAAAGTTGGTGCAAACATAAACTCATTCGAGATTAACCGTGCACCAAAATCAACGACGACATAATTCAAACAGATTAGACAATCTTAAGTTCTACAATTTTATGTAACAACAACAAAACAGCAGCGAGGGTGGGTACGCACCGAAATATTTTCTGTTACCTTACAAACTTCAAGTAACGAACATCGGTGACCATCGTGAACGTAGGAATGAGGCTCAGCTCGATACAGGTTGTTGCAGAAAGTATTATACACCTACTAATTAGTTATCACTAATTTGTAAGTAATGTTGTTTTAATTTGTGTTTTATGTTTTTACAAGTTATTTTGTCCCTCAATGATATAGGTAGTTCGCATGCATTATTGCAGTGACCTCAACTTACAGATATTTATTGATACTACGACCTAACAAGCACGACCTGCATAAATACAGATGAAGGAATTCCAAGTTTGAGACATGACAAAATTGTTTGTTAGGTCCATGATGTCAGATTAAAGATATGAGAATACTTTGATTGTGATGTCATTTGATTGTCTATTTAATGGAGGGCATAGGACATGATACTCCCTATAAATAAGATAATACATTGATAAAACGAAGAAAATTAAGAAGAACGGCTAAAACAAGTGACATTACACCCGAATACACTTGTAGCTAACTAAGACTGTTTACAATCTTCGTTTTCTCAAATGATTCTAAGAACACTTCCTGATCTGTTAAAAGTACAAAACTATCACAAATAAAGAAATGGGTGCTAGAAACTTCTTTTTTATGTTAACTAAACCCTAACTAGAACCAATGTGTCTTTAATTTACCCCAGCAGCCAGCAAGTTTTAATTATCTGTTCAAAGTAACATGGTCAATTTATCACTCTGCTCGAGGTGTGAAAGTCCTCTGCGTGAAAGGGTAACTAGCAGACCAGTCGAACGATAAAGTAGCAACGTAGGTAACTAGGCCCAACATTATCAACCTCTGACCGATAACCCTAATCGTAATTCCGAGCCGTTTCCTATAATTTCATCGACGATAAGCTGCGTATCGTTTACAACATAAATTAAGATAAAGGTGTATTCAGACTGCTATTGATCGACATCGAAGTCGATACTGATAGGTTAAATACTTATTTATTATATCTATGGCTAAAAACATATCTACATAACATCATCTAACATAATCACGCCTGTAATCTCCGAAGGGTTACACAGAGGTGTTGTACCCATTGGTACACCTACATTTGGCCAATTATATTTGACATGTAATAGAGGGCGAGCCTATTGACATCCGGGCACAAATCCGGACTTCGTGGCCACTACTGAGAAATTCCTGATGAAAAAATCCAATAACACTTCGCCCATCCTGGGCATCTAACCCAGGCCCTCATGCACATCAGTCGATATTCCATAATTATTTTGAACCGATGTTCGATCAATGAAGATCGACGATCGATCAATATTGACGTTTGTTACTAGTGTATTCTTCGTCACTGAACGCAGGTTGGGAGAGCAGTGGTGGCGGTCCCGACTTACGAACAGTGAGTCGTGGATTCGAACCCCGCCAGGCGCATTACTTTGTGTAATTTATTTCATCACCGCTGCTCTCAAAACGGTGAAGGAAAACATCGTGAGAAAACTGGCATGTCTTAGAACCAAAAACTTCGAAGATATGTGACATCTACCAATCCGCACAGGGCCCGCGTGGTAGATTATAGCCCATCCCTCTCCTAGAGAGGAGGCCTGAGTCCCTGCAGTGGGATCATTATAGGCTGAAGATGAACGCAGGTTATCAACATAAAATGAAAACAGTCTACGACGCTTGTCCATAATAGGGTATTTCACCAAAAAATTCTAATTAGTCCGTCTTTTAGATTATCGAAAAATATTGGATACGTGTTTTTTGTTTTATCAAATTAATAAAAATTGACGAAACTAAAACGTGTTAAAGATCAGGAGTGGGGGTTTTTGGCGTCACTTTGTGGGTAAAAAACTACTAACCTTGTGACGTCACACGACTTGATACGACTTTTCGAAGCACTGTATCGTCTTCGTCTTTTGTTTACGTGAAAAAAGAAAAAATACGTGTGCATTATTTTTTGAAAATCTATCTGACGGACTAATTAGATTTTTTTTGGTGAAATACCCTATTCAGGAAAGTAGCAATCGTTTTCAAAGCATTTCGTAGTTCTTCAAAGGTTTTGAACAAATTTTATGTACAGAATTTAGCTTTTTCTAGGTTCGGACGATGTCAGGTCGACCGCAGTCTAGTCGCAGCTTTAGTTATCAAATAAATTAGGAGCTAGACAATTAAATTGCTCCGACACAATCGCTACTTAGATTCGTGCCTTATCGGTAAGTCGTTCACCTGTTGGTCTATGTTTGACTGTTGGTCGGTCGCCCACAAACGTATCTAAAGGAATTTATAGTGTTATTGTGAAGAGCTTATTTTAGTAGCCAATTTATAGGTGGAACTTTATGGATATTATTTTAATTTTGGAACCAATTTATGGAAACTAACTCCAATGTAAAGGCTAGGCAGAGATGATGTCAAGCAAGTCATGATTCTTAATTATTGCGAATTTGTGAGAATATTAGAACGATTGTAATAAGCTTTCACAGTTTTACCTACGGATGATGGTGGTGGTACGGTTGGTGTTCGGGTGGGTTTTGCCGTGACTTTATATCGAGTTCCAGTAGTGTGCTTATGTAAAAACTAAGAAATAGAGTAGGCAGATTGGTCTGCACCTAACAACTTATTTACCATCCACCCGCACCCTCCAGTCATCCGGGATCATGGCGCTTGCAACAGCGTCGAAATATCGGAAGCTCAGAATAATTGATAATCACGAAAGATTCCCCGTACCTAATACAGTTAAAGTTTAATGCAAAAAGAGTTCTAAGATAGAATACAATATACAATGAACCGTGGACAGAAGAAACCTAATTCTGTTATGAATCTATATAAATAAAAAAAAACTTTTTTGCAAAAAAAACAACCGACTTCAAAAACACCAAAAAGTAAAAAATAAACTTCAGAAGAAAAATCTGCTTCTGAAGTCGGTGACTTTTGTTTGTTTGACTTGATGTTTTTGCCACCGACTTCAGAAGCCGATTTTTCTTCTGAAGTTTATTTTTTACTTTTTGGTGTTTTTGAAGTCGGTTGTTTTTTTTGCAAAAAAGTTTTTTTATTTTTTCATTTTTAGTTGTAATAAGTACCTATACAAATATACAAACATTTACTATGCATTTAACATTCAACCAAGAAACCTAACCCTTAACTTTCAAGATTCAACTATTTTTGTTGCTTTCAACTCTTAACCGTTGAGGAGTGGTACTACTCCTCAACGGTTAAGAGCATGAAGACAAGTGATGACTGCTAGATGCGAATACTTGAATAGCGTCAGAAAAAGCACGAAACACGTCATACGTGTCTATGTAATTCATATATAACAACTAAAAAAATGTGTATTGTACACATCTGCATACCCCCTCACAGCATACAGGCGTGATGTTACGTCATGATAATGTATATCCAATAAACATCCAAGCGATTCCAGCAATTACGACAGATTTGCCGTCTATTTTTGAAGAGTTCCATTGACTGACTGACTGACTCATCAACACCCAGCCCAAACCCTTGGACCTAGAAAGCTGAAATTTTGCACAGTGGTTCCCTTTATAATGTAGACAAGGAATAAGCAAGGATTTTTCGAAATTCAACCCTAAAGGATTAAAATAGGAGATGAAAGTTTGTATGGAAAATCGTCATTTTCACGCGGGCGAAGCCGCTGGCAAAAGCTAATCACCAGCGCATCAAATAAACACAATCTCTCACATATTCGCAATCGAAATTATCTGAAGAACCTTTTCTTGAAGTTTCTATAAGATGAAGATTACTGAGCTATTACATCAACATGATGAAAGGATGCAGAGCAGAACACTACCAAACCTCATGGAGGACCTTTGTTGTAGGAGGAAGATGTTAAAAGCTTGTTAAGATGATGACGATGAAGGCTGCAACATTCAACACATTACCTGAAGCAAGACAAATTATCATAAATACACAAAACTAGCAGCCGGTGAAAGTTTCTAACATTAGCTAATAATACGCAAAGAGTCATAACACCATACTAAGAGGCTTCTCGAATGAATGAGTGAATGAGTGAGTAACGACGGACTTTCCAGAGGAAAGTTGTCGCTTAGAACATTCATTAGGTAGTGATGTTGTAACGTTGTAATGTTTATATTTGGTAATGTCGTTATGAGAGGGTCATTTACATTAATTACTTCTTGGGTACTTAAGAATCCTCTTAGTGACATGGATAAGAGGATTAAACAAGTCTCGTCAAGAGCCACTCTTGAAAACCAGAACAAACGAGATTGTGCACTTATTCATTATCCACTTCAAAACGTATTTCCAAACCATATCCACCTCTCCCGGTAGTAGTACACATGGCTACACATCAAGCTATACATTTCCAGTATAAGCTGGTCTCGCATTGTATAGGATTTCCGTACAGTGCGAGATCAGCGTAACGTGTACCTCTACCTTTACTTCACTGTACATCTCCTCCAGTACATAATACAGTGACCTTCTACTTTTTCTTAGCATATTGATGGTAACGAGTTTGAATACCTTTAGCTCAAAATTAGGGTGCATGATAGGACCTTCCCCGAGCGAGGTCCCTCTGACCTTTCATTACGTCCGGTGAGCAATTGACTATTTTGACGGGGCTATCGACTTGCTAATCCTTTTAAAAGGCAAACATTATTCTAGTATTGGAATCATCACCACCAACGTCTTTCTCAAAATAATATCTAAAACAGAAAATCATTCTTGTACCACTAAATCGAGACTTACTTAACAGTTTTCTGCCACCGAAAGTTTTAACCCCATAAATAAAACCAAAGAAGGTATTACCATGCACACTACTAGATACCTTTGCCCCCAATACACCTTTACTAACACACAATGCATTTATCAGATATTACAAACAGCACAGCACAGTGGTAGGACGTGACATTTAGCTCCCAAGCCTGGCACGCCTCCACAATAATTAACGATTACTAATATTGATATTGCACGTACAATAATTATTTAATTTCAGATTTCGGAGAAGATAAAACTAAATGTTAGACAATAAAAGGTGTCCTTTTCAAATGTCATGTAAATAATTTTTAAGTTTTAAAAGTTTGATGCAATCTTTAAGAAAAAACATTGTTTTAAAAAAGTTGATGTGTTTTTCCAAAGAATGTTCGAGGGATGGGACTTAAATATAACTGGCGATATGTGAGTGTACTATTAGATACACCTCTGCTTAGCACAGGCCTCATGGTATGATGTTATTTTTATGTTCTGGGTTATATATTTTACAAGATTTATTATTATGAACGGTTCTTATCAAACATTATATCTATTCTTCCTTATATGCCAACAACACACCTAATGTTTCCTAGGGGCCGAGGTTAAAACCTAGGACCATCTGCTATTCATGTTTCAATGCACTTTATCAATATATCAATCAATTCCTCAGTCTTGTCTGCAATTCAATAATAAAACATTATTTAAATATCTTTTTGATACTAATCTATCAGTTCAAGGCCTATGAATTTATTTAACTTAGGTACTAATTACAATATTCTGAAGAGGCAATTATATGTATCTTAGGCTACCGAATTATGTAGAATTGGACATGCAACTGAAGCATTAAACGTAACTTAATTGACGTTAACATTTGGTTAGAAGGAGCAATTTCATAAACTAACACAATTATATTATTATGTCACCTTTACCGTCCATTTATAGACAACTACTGATTAAGCCTTCCGTTTGTTGACGTTTTGGATATCGTTCTCATCCTAGTTTCAAAAGTCAATGGCAGGAAACTAAATATTAGTATCTCGCCCTTTCTGGATTGTGCTCATAATAAGACGTTCCGCTTATGTTGTAAAGTTCAATCAATTAAAGAGATTATTTTAGTCAGTACATTTATCATCTGTCTTATTATCTTCTATATCGTCATTAACACTGAAAACGGAATATTTACCATGTTTATTGTTACTGTTTATATCGGGAACTCGAAACATACCTACAGTAAACATGGTAAATATTCCGTTCTCAGTATTAATGACAATGGTACTGACCATGTCAGTTTATTTTATATCTTCTTATCTTCATCTAGAACCCGATTTTGTCCACATGTGGACCCACAGGCCTCCCTTTCATGTGGCACTTGTGCCAGCCTCAACCAGAGCTTACAAGGTGTACTTTAGATATATAGGTTTACAATCTCATCAAGTCTTAATCCTTTGGGATCTAAGTATTGCATATTAAAATATGCCAATAATACTTCACATTTCCTCATTCCACGTTCTCCAGTTGTTAATGCTAATACCTAAATGACATGCGCATTAGTTCGCAGTTATATTCAAGGTGTAATTTATACATCAAAATGACCATTGATAATTGGGGACTGACAATATTATTATAATGATTATGACTTATGTGCAATACGTGTGGAGGAATCGGAAACGCAGGATTTAAAATAATAATTGATAATGATGATAAAATGGACATGTTTGGATAATTGAGGTATTGTTGGGAAAAAAACTTAACGGATGATGATCATGATAACGAGTTTAAAAAAGGTATCTGGGTACCTTTGAGAATTGCTTGCAATCTTATTGACATGGTCAAGGCTCCAGGGTTATTATACTATTGAATCAAAGAGAATTAGAGTCTCTTTTGGGTATTTTAAGTATAGCGGTAAATGATAATCATCGCTAGTAGTCTTGTGCCACCCACTTCTGAGTATCAGCCCCTCTCTCTCGTGGCTTACCTAGTGTGGATCATGCAACCCTGTTCAAGTGTCATCCAGGTGTTCCCTGCGAACATCTGTAGTCGGTTCACCCATTTAGCGGTGTATACAATATTCACAATAATATAAACAGAGCTCCTACTTAACCTTCCAATCAAGGTGATAAAAGTCTAATAAATGGATCTAAAAACAGGTGTACCAACATCGCCTGAAGCCACATTTCGACCACGGAACTACTTACAAGCTCCTACATATAGAGCAGCATTGGTTTGTCAAATTCTCTCTCTATTAACTGAGCAGTAATTGATTTGTGATGACAAGGCATTAGCAATGGGCTTATCGTAACATGATCTACAAACATTAGAGCATTGAATTAAGATCGAGTTAAATGTTTTCACACGAGTAGGTCGTAATGATAGATGTAGAAACTGGTGGTGCCCTTGTTGGCGGTACTGTTGATGTGGATACGGACGTTGATGATGCATGATGGTTGTGTGGGTTCTGATGTTTAAGAAAAAACTGCACCTGAATAGTAATATGACTTTTATCAGCGATAGCGAAAGTTAAAACTTAATTGCTTTGCAGAAAATAAGGGCTTTGTAAGCAATTACCGCTTCGTCCTTTGTATTGAGTTTCGAAATTTAATGACTAAAATAAATTCATTTCATAATCCTCCTATTTGAAGAAATAAATGTCACAAAATGATTTGGAAGTGTATACTGCCACATACTTAAATTAATATTGATAGGTAGTTGTGTTTGTGATGAAATTCACTACTTCATCTTCTTTTTATTTTCAGAAATGAGCAATATTTCTTGTGTATAATGATTATGAATAATATGTGTGAAATAAAACTTCCATGCGATTTCAATTTGCAATGACAAATTGATATTGACAGTAATTAATTGAAATGCTTTCTCTTTCACAAGTAGCTGTCATTATAAATTACCGCATGTCCGCTTTATAGACACTCCCAAAAATATTTTTACACTGTTTTTTCTCACGAATGTCACAATCAATTACATCCGTGTATTTGTAAAAAAAAACTTGTTTCAAACTTGCTTACATTGCATAAAAAATATTTTGTTAAGTATTTTGAGCACTGTCGGCATTCGGTATTTGAGAGACTTGCTTGAATATTTTGTTCAGTAATTTGAATTGAGATCAATAAATCATGTAAAAGCAATTAGCAGACCAATTTAATCCCTCACACGTCCCTATTATGTTCCGAATCGTTTGTCTTAGTTCGAAGCGTATCGAGCCCGCAGGCGACGGACGTTCGGTACGCAAAGATATAAATCTTCGATCGCCATTCATTCCGGCAGTTCATGAACATCGGCGAAATACAGGCAATAAACTTGAACACAATTGGTAATCTCGAGTTGTAACTCTTAAGTGATTTAAGTAGCCTTGCTGTAAAGCTTACATCTCTTTTAACCGACGGTGTTCCGACATCTCTGTAATATATAGACTTCACTAAAAATGTTGGGAAGCATTAAATAAAGATGATTATTGAATAATTTCACCGATCCTTGGTTACAACAATAAAAATATAATTTCATTGGTTTGTGTGATTCAGTGAAAACTCGAAAGATCATCTTGGTGTTTTGGATTCCCCTGGCATAATTAATAAAAGGGCATGTGACACGGAGGAATAAGGAAAACGTCGGGAAACTTCTGTTTACGAATGTTAAGGCTATGAAAGTAGAGGAAGACCAAAATAACAATGGAGGGACTGTGTGAAGGATGATATAGCTAGAAAAGATTTTTGTGACGAAATAAGAAGTAATAAAAACTTTTTAACAAAAAATAAAACCGACTTCAAAAAAAAAACACAAAAAAGTGAAAAATAAACTTAAGAAGAAAAATCAGTTTCTGAAGTCAGTGACTTTTGTTTCTTTGATTTAATTTTTTTGCCACCGACTTCAGAAACTGATTTTTCTTCTTAAGTTTATTTTTCACTTTTTGTGTTTTTTTTTAAGTCGGTTTTATTTTTTGTTAAAAAGTTTTTATTTTTTACTTTTTAGTGGTTCACATGTAAGTTCACATGTTTATGGGTCATAATGTGGACAATGTAGCTTTTTTTTTTGAGTTTTGTTTATTTTTCAAAAACCGCTTGTCCGATTTCGATAAAAAAAATATGGGACCATTTGGGAAGTATACCCTTTCCAACAAAAAAAGAATTTTTCAAATCGGTTAGCAAGCGACGGAGTTATGCCCGAACAAACATAAAAAAACATCCGAATTGAGAACCTCCTTCTTTTTTTAGAAGTCGGTTAAAAAAAGTATTAAAGAAGAAGACATGCTGCGCTGACCCCAACTAAATTATAGAATGATGATGATATTAATAGAAGGGCTATTGTTGTAAATCAAGTGTATTGTGCGTATGTTTTCATTCCTCACAACATTTCAAAAGTTCATAGTTTCTTACAGTCACGGCGATTGCAATCTTACAAAAGGTTCTAATTAAAATTAATGATGCCATTGAACTACAAATGATGCGCCCGTCAGAATGAGACCCAATAGATCTTATTGTTATTAGAAAATGAATATTAATTTGAATTAAATTGTAAAAAATATTGTAGACCTCGAGATCAATTAAGTTAAATCATTTTCTATTTATAAGGGGTAGGAAAAGAAACTAGATAAGAAATAAGATAATATGAAATTGTTTACACAATACGAGTAAACCTTTATGACACAGGTCTGAGTTCCTTGTAAGAATTAATCACTGTCAAACTTGTAGAAGCTAAATTACTCTCTGTATTCTTCAAAATGCAACAAAGACTGACAATAAAATAATTAAGTTATTATACTTAGAACACAATGTATTTAGTAATAATTGACTTCTAGTACAAACAGTAACTGGTGTTCATATAAACTGATGATCATGATAATTGTCACGCCATGCCAAGGTTGCTGCAATTTTATACAACGTCGGCGTCCTTTGTTGTTGTTGCAAATTATACGCTATTGTGGTTATTAAAAGAATTGTTGACAGCGTGTATTAGGGCTGCGGTAGTTGTTATTGTCTTTTAAAGTGGTTTAAATCAGTTTCATTTGGTATGTTGGAGTTCTTTTATGTCACGAATGGATCATTCATAGAATAGTATGTCCATTTGGTTTTACTAAAAGATTTTCTTTCTTAAAGTCTTTAGCTATCGCTTAGTAATATGAATCTTGTAAAACTACTTACTTGAGATTACTACAATTAGATGCTTGTTTAGTATTTCTCTAATTTCTATTAAAGTTCTAATCAAAACAAATGCTTCTCATCATTTCACTTTAAAACAAACAACTAATCAATTAGTTCTAAAAACTAATCAGCAAGTAACCCAATGTGAAGAAAGCAGTCACATATTTAATCTTTCTATTTTTAACAACAAAATTAAAAACAATCCGTTCCACCGTTACTATTTTACCCAGTAATGACAATTATCACCGCTATCCATCATAGCGGTATCACTGTCACATCGTGAACGTCACTATTAACAATAGAAATAATAATCTTAATTGTTATTGTTTATTATTGCATTATCGTTCCCACACTATTGTGATCTACGGAAGTGAGCAATTTGGTCACGCGATACTAATTCCGTTACATTTTCGATGTTTTATCGTGGTCAGAGTTAATAGAGAAATCACATGTGTTATGGTTTTTGAGGTTGAATGCAAGTTATTTTTAGAATACAATGCAGCAATGGCAGATAACCTTCAAATATTTTCATGAATTTGAAAAAAATACAGTTTTTCAGAATGATATAAATATGAATGTTTGGTAGGGTTATTTTTTCACCCAAAAACTACTGAACTGATTTGGTTGAAATTTTACACACAGCTGTAATATAACGTTGAATAACACAAAAATACCAAAGCAGAGAATTCGTAGAAATTAATCGCGTTTTAAGCGAATCTAGAGTTAAAAAATGTGATACAAAAAATATATTTTACATTGACTACGATTACGAAATGATGATATTACATTGTGAAATATTTAACACGTACTCCAAACATAAGATTGCTATACTTAATTTTAAAGCTAATAAAAGAACGAATAGCATCGCCTTCAAAATTGAAAGTAGCACCAAAAATTACATAGTAAAGGCAAAAACAGATAACGAGTAGTTGTACTAAAATATAATAAACAAATTATAGTATACGTATGACTGCCCGTTCATTGTGTATACTCGTAACAGTTATTACCTACCGAAGTGTTAAATTATATACTGCAGTTACTTCGACCTTTCAGGTTTGGTAACAGTTAACCGGTGTATGGTAATAGTTAATTTAACGTGTAGTATGAGATTACTGGTGTTTTAGATTCATAGATAACAGTCGATTAGCATGTAGTGTTAAATGTAGTACTCCACAAGACCTTAGGAAGGAGAAAAATGGTGATTAAGGTATGATTTGGAGTTATTATTGCGAAGCTCAATAGTTTATTTGCATTCCACAATGTGAACTTAGGTGGTAAATTAAAAATAATGAGATCATTATGGACCCTGTCGGGCACAGCAAAAAGCAAAGAAACAGTAGGAGAGAGGAAGCTTTAAAAATACAAAAAACTTTATCCAAAATAAATTGAATAATACCTTATTAGGAATTCTTTACATACTTACATATATTTTTTTATACATTATTTATATTTTATCATTTAAATATTCATTTATTATTTATACTATAATAGCATTTTTCTGTTAAAAATTGTTTTAGCTTTTTTATAAATATGTTTAATTTTTCTTCTTTTTTTATTATTTCAGGTAGTATCAATTAATTTCACCTGTTTACAGGTCTACACAATGTCATCATGAACGATGAACTGGGTGAACCATGATATGGCACGAAAGGAAATGTCTGATGAGATGATGAGAAAAAGAGAAGAAGATATGCTACGCCCACCCCAAATAAATTGGGATGAGGGCACAAAAATGGTGATGAGAATGATAGGAACGTTCGCATAACCTTAGAAGATTCTGGCTTCGGCAACAAAACCATAATCCTGAATGTGCATTTTGGTTTCACAATAAATTCCAAACTGCTCATTAAAATTCTTGTTCAGAATTCGGTTAAAAATTCAAAAGTAATTAACCTTCACTAAACTTTCAGAAAGTCGAAGAAAATAAAATCAACATGTTTAAATATTTAAAGAACTTTTAACAATAGGGATTATTACTAACTAAAAAAATATGATTCTAATTAGTCCGTCTGTTAGATTTTTATTTTTTGTTTTATCAAATCAATAAAAATTTACGAAGATAAAACGCGTCAAAGATTTGAGTGGGAGGTTGTGACGTCACTGCTCGCTAAGAAATGTCATAGAATATGACGTCACACGAGTTTTCAAAGCACTGTATCGTTTTCATTGTTTGTATACGTGAAAAATGAAAAAATAAGTATGTGTCCAATATTTTTTGAAAATCTATCTGACGGACTAATTATATTTTTTTTGTTAACATCCCTATTACTGTGCTCTACAACTTGAAGTTTTTTTTTTTGTTCCATAAAATTTCATAGTTTGACATGGTCTACTTAATACACGTTAAGAGCAGAGAGCTTTCTTTCAGCGATAACAAATAGTCGAAAGTCAACAACGCATGAGATTGCCACACAGTATTGATACTAAGCTACCCAAAAGACTATGCCAATCCTATTGAATGCCCGTTACAAACCGCTTCTAAAACGAGTTCCAATAATGTAATAAAGACAATCTAGGCCTTCTAATTTAGTCCTTCAAAACGGACTATGTTCACTCAAATCTGTTTAACAGTCCATCCACATAAAGTATTTCTCACACACAATATATTTGGTATCAGGCATCAGTTTCCATACACCGCTGGTGGCACAATAGCGAACTGGACTTAATGACTGTGTTGTTCTATGGGAACTGATCTGGAGGATAAAGCTGCTCTGTCCATTGTGTGATTGTTGCTGAAGGTGGAGTCGAGCTGAAGAATTTGTGTTTTACATCATCATTAGGATTATGAAGGTGAAATTTACTAGAAATGTGCTGTGTTGGTTTTGTCTCTAAATGAAATTAGTTTTTCTCTGCAATTTCTAGTTTCCCAAGAGAATATCTAAAAGCCGTGCAATCAATTTATTTTCACATTTAAAAACTACAGAATTTCTATGCTAATTTCATCGGTAAGTTTTAAAAGTTAAAACTCTTTTGCAAAATGTGTTGCATGGTGCAGTTGCTTGTACGTTCTGTTCTCAAAGAAATAATTTACAAGTTTTATGAACTGTGATTTCCTAGAGACATTGACGCTATAAAATTATTCTGGTTTTACATGAATGGACATAGTATCATTGAGAATTTTCTCATTTTATTTCATGTATTATAAAGTTTTTGCTATTAAACTATTAGAATGTATGACAGTACAATAATAGACATGTAAATGGTAATTTGTATCGATAACACGTTCTAAGAATTTGCCTTTGTCACCTTTCACAACGCCTTGACGATGCACAAAAGACAATAGCCGTTTTCCAACTAAGCCGAAATCCACACAACACCGATCGAAATCTTCAATATCAGTGCGTAAGTTACTCAACGGCTACAAAAACAATACAAAGTTATCTTCAAATCGGAGATAGGAGTTAGAACAAAACAGTGGCGATCTCACCTCGACCTGGTCTAACAATACTAAGTGAAGCTGGGCCAGTGTCACCGCAGCAGAGGTGTTAACTAAATTGTATAAGTTATTATACAAGAGTTAACATAATGGCTGTAATAAGATGAATGTCAGATGTCTGGACCTTCGTCAGATCTGTTTTAGTTGCTGTTTTGAGGTCGGAATCAAAATCGCCATTGCTTTGTGCAAATCTATCCAGAGCCCATTGTTGGGCACAAACCTCTCTTTTCTTGTGCCCATCGCCATGTTCCAGTGTCAACGGCATCTAGGTTTTATTCTTTATTCAACAACAACTTTATGGATATTTTAGCAATAATATGAAAAATAAGTTTCTATTTTTTTTGTGTACTGGTTCTCCGCCATCATTTTTCTCACGTTATACGCGTCAGTTCTATGGTTACAATCATAGTGCCCATAATTTTATCGACGTCTTTACCTATCCCTAGAACTAAACCGAAATAATCCTGCTAATCAGAAACGTCGCATGTATTAATCATCATAATAACTTACATAACTTAAAGCACAATGGCGTAAAAAATTACGTACTATTGCAAATCAAACGAAACATATCGTGCATTTAAGATAATAAGCGTAATCTCAGTTTAACCCAGTATCAGACAAAGAAGTAACTCGTAACCTTGCGTTATGAACAAACAGAACTATGAATATATAAACATGTTCGACATGCAACCGCCTCTATTTACATACAGTGCAGGCCAAATTAAAGGGTACGGCACTGGTTAGGAGATTGTACACTTACGAGAGGAACGCAATGGGCACGCATGTGTAAAGCTTTTTTTAAATGAGAAATACTGTTGAGGGCAAATGGTAGAAGGATAAGAGTAAAAGGAGGCTTGGAATTTTTTTATTCTTCACAAAATGTTCTTCGTTTTAAAAGAGTCACCGCATCTTGGTATTGGTTGGTTGGTGAGCAAAGAAAATAGTTCACTAGCATATCTAAACCACCATTAAGTGTTGTCAGTGCCAATACTTTTCATAGCAATAAGGATACTAACTACAAACAAAAATAGTGATAGACTAAAAAAATGATTCGGCTAAAGCAGCCTTTTTGAACCGCTTATCTCTTCCAGCTTCGTTAGTAAAGTTTGACCTAAACGCGCAATGAAGTAACTGAAATTTGTTAAAATATTAAAGTAAAACGCTGCTGCTAATCTAAACGTTTGCTAACACCGTGTGCAATCTCCTCAAGTATAGAGAGGCTTAGTAAATATGTAAATGTACTGTCACACACAGATTGAAATGTCGATTACAGCCCGGTACCGGACGACATTGAGCGTGAACATATGAATATGATTGATACGGCCACTTGTGAGAACAGCGGACCGCCATTATATGCTAATTGAAGATACGATCGAGTTTCAGGAGGCGTTGTTTCTTCATATCGTCTTAGATGCTACAGAAACGAAGAATTAATCAATACATATTTTAAATGTGTTCTCATAAATTAGGAACAATTTTTCGAAGAAGGTAACGCTTACTTTCTGAAGATTATCTTTTGAGCCTTGCCATAAACAATTTATTAAGAATCAATTTGTGAAGTCCACGACTTATTCTTCAGCTTGTTCTTCTAGTACCTAAGTATGATAGACCTAATTGTCGACATAAATAATCCAATCGACCATAACATGGTAAATAAAATATTTTGAAAGCATCATTAGAAGAAAATAAGTCAACATTAGGTAAAACATTAGGAAACACTAACCTCAAGTCATGTTGAAACATAATTTATTCGTGTAACGCGTAAACTGATTTTAATTACCAATTAACAGAAATAAATATCATGTTATAACCATATTACCAACCCTATAATACTGTAATTTCTGTTCATTGCGCTATCGTTATTTCTATATAAAAGAGGACATTTACGAGCATTTAATAACATGATTAATAGGTAATTTAAATCATTTACCCCATAGATATTGAACATAATATATAATATTATGTAAGCTAAAGCAATCGTTTAGGATGACGATATTTAAATGTAAGTCGTTGGACAACTTGTGAACATTATATGGTAATTGAAGATGTCGATGTATTAGGAAATACAATAGTGTGATATGTTGGGGAGGAGCTTTTTGATAGGTTGAAGACATGGCGCGAAAGTGTGCGCCTATGTAACTTAGTTTATATACACATATTTACAACCGGGTACAACAATAAGAACTGACTATTGTTGGTGTGGTACTTACGGGCCCATAAAAGAGATCGATGACAGGTTTGATGTGCAGAAGGTGTGTGATCTATCTACGTTCTTCTCTGCTGCCTTCACTATCATGCATTTGCAGAGACAACTTCAATAAAATGAGCCGCAGGGATTTTATTAGCGCTTAATTTGCCGACGAATTTATTATATTATAGTATTAAAGCATCATACGAAAGTTACCAAAAAAAAATATTTAGCAATAGCTACTTATTAGTCTATGTATATTACAAATTTCTTCAGTTGGAAGAGAACCTGTACAGTACTTATCAATAATGTATTTAATTATTAACAAACTATAAAGTATTATTCATTGTCTCCGTTTGCTATTGCGTGCAAGTGCTCGCTATTTCCTTACATATCACGTATGCGACGAATGGAACAAAAAATTGGAAAACAATCCTGAAAATGCAGGTGCACCTATTGTTTGCCGCCATTAACAAGTTCCGCTTTTGATAAAGAGTTGACTGAAAAACAAAAACTCCCTGTCTTTTAGTTAATTGACTATTTTTATCAGTGGTTTTAGCAATTTCTTGGACTATATTGCCTAACTAATTAATGTCAATTTCAATCTACTACATCGTAAACAAAAATTGAAAATCGAAGCTCATTGATTACACAAATGTATGATATGTAGAGCAGTAGAACGTACAATTATTATTAGTAAATAGTTTAATTTTAATTCATTCATAAACATTATTATGTATGTCGCATAGTATGTCGTTAGACGTCTTTATTATTATTGCTTAAACGATAAATTATTATACTAGGTAATGTTTGTATGTAGGATGTTACGAACACTTTTACATGTCAAAATATATAGAACAAGATGTCGATGTTTTAATGTAACTCTTTCATCAACACCATAATTCTGTCAAAATTTATGCAAACATACAATCAATAATAATGTATAGCCCTAAGACACCATCCCAAAACATGTTCTCATTAACAATTACTCAATACTTAACATTCACAATTAATGTTTTACTACTTCGTTAGGTCTAGCGGTCGCAAGCACGATTGTTGTGCATATAATATAACGTCCTGGGTTCGATTCCCAGGTTCGGCAAAGTATTATTGGGATTTTCCATCAGAAATTTCTCAGCAGCAGCCACAGACTCAAAATTTGCGCCCGGTTGATGGCTTGCCCTCTATTACATAGGACTTCAACATAACTGTTGAAATGTGGGTGTACAAATAGGTACACCATTTGATTGATTGCAGCCGTGATGTTATTTTATTAACAATTAAAAATACGAACAACTTCTCCCAGTATCTGGGTCGTCATAATATTTCGAAGCTCGTTAGGATTGTCTCAGCTAAGGCCAGACTAATGAGTGTCCAGTTAATTAGCATACTCACTGAACTTTACGTCTCATTCGAATGATTGTGGCCAATAAACGGTAGTTTAGACTGGGCTAGTTTTTGGCTAGGTTTCAATTTGGTGATTGTTTTAATTGGTCTGGATTTGAGGACTATGCCAGTGGCTTGATATAATTAATTAACACTAATTGCAACTTATCATGTGGCCATGTGCAGTAAGCTCCAGGTTAAAATACAGACTGGATCGTTGGCTAGTGTTTCTGGTGATCATAAGGAGAGGCTTGGGTTTACCTAGGTTTCCCCATCAGGAACTTCTCACTGTCAGCCAGGAGACTGGATGTGTACCGGGTTCAGCCGGTTCATGTTATAGAGTTCGCTTCTACAAGAATACACGCATGGTGTTATTTTAAGCAAAACTTTTTCGATGTTGGGACAACTTTTAATACTTACTAAGATAATCTAAAAGTGTGATCACTCAAATAGGCGTTACGTTGAACTACTTACCTCTTGATTGATTGAGCTTGATTAAAGGAATGTTACTCAAGAGCTTCCATCTAAATTTCATGTGTTTTAGAAATAAGTGGATGCAGCCGATTGACATTTTACCGTGCACGGAAAATATTACTTCAATTCTTTGCTGCAATAACATCAACAGATAATTTCAACAGGTTCCTATCTATCAGCAGCAAGTCATAAATATCCATATGCAAACAGGTTAGCATTGTATTTAAATCTAGACCAGTCACTCTTCAGGTATGCACTTTTGAAAATATTAAGACCTATTGATCGAATGTTACTGATATTTTATGTGTGACGAAGTTTTTTATGAGGTTTAATAGGTACACTGTCGTCTGACACAACAATTCAACAAATCTTGATCATGATATTGCAGACATACTCGTATAAATAAGCCAAAGGATCAAATGTCTAAAGGAAAGGATCAAAATATTATCTAAAGGGAATGGTCTTAGCAGCAATGGCATTGTTTCGTTTGTGTTCTGTTATTAATTAGTAGGTCTTTGACAAGACTGTCAAAGACCTACTAATTAATAACAGAAGACTGACAAGACTGTCAAAGACCTACTAATTAATAACAGAACACAAACGAAACAATGCCATTGCTGCTAAGACCATTCCCTTTAGATAATTATTTTGATCCTTTCTTTTAGACATTTGATCCTTTGGCTTATTTATACGAGTATGTCTGCAATATCATGATCAAGATTTGTTGAATTGTTGTGTCAGCCACTGACCTGTACAGACGTACAGGTCAGTGGCCCAAAAATCTGACAATCAGTATTACCAAGGGAATCGTATTACCCAGTATTAACTGGGTTGTGGAAGTCAGATAAACAGTCGCTCCATGTAAAATACTGGCATCCAGTTAGACTGGAAGCAAACCCCAACATATTTGCGACAATGCTAGGTAGATTATGAGGAAGATTTTAGACCTAAAAGCTGCCATTTGAAACCTTGAATTAATTAACTGTCTAAGAGCTTGTCCAAACCAAGCTCTGTGGATAGGTGAATAGGTACATGGTGATCCCATTTCGATATACAATCATTTATTTTAATAGGACCATTTAAAACTTTTCTAAGAAGAAAACTACCAACGTCATGGTACTCATAGACCAACAAAATTTACCAATCAAAACGCTTACAATATAACAATCACTTAACAATAAACCCATAACAGCATGCAGTAGCAATATCGAATAATCACAATCGATTGTAGTTGCAACACTCGATGCGGCCGGCGATCGGTGTAACGATGTAATCGATATCCCCTTGAACCGAGCAGCACTCGTAGTCGAAATAATCGGTTACATCCTTAGCGTTTTAGTGTTGTTGTACCTATGGGGTAATTTGCGTGTTTTATTGGTGTTGCAGATGAGATTGGGTTATCAATAGGGTTATTTAGGATTTATCTATGCTTTATTTTGGAGTAGGGGCTTTTTCTTGCATATTTTTTGCAGTTAATACAGATAGACGTAACAGGGACTCAGGCTTAATTAACATTCGGGGCTGCAGGTTATTCGAAAAAGATACCACGGCCCCGGACACAAGGGCTAAGAAGGAACATGGGTGGATTTTAGTCAGTAGAAGTCTGACACTCCCTTTGGCTCCGCCCAGAGCGGGAGGAGTCATTTCCCACACTCCAAAAAAAGGCTTAATTAATATCGTGAAGGGTTAGGCAGAGCTGTCTTTATACCCATGTTTATCCAATATGTAATAAAAACAGAGTTATTATAATGGTTTTCATATTTGTTTTATATTAAATTTCTGTTTACGTGTTCGTACCTAAATTGTAAAAGGAATCTGAAAAAACATTAATGTCAGACCTATAAAGCTAAACGATGACATTTGTAACAATTAACTTAATGTAAATAAGAAAATTGAAGCTATAAACTATGTTTATAGTTCATAAAAAAGTCGTGAGAAAGATATTAAAAGTTAGTTCTTTATTAACAACTGTTAATGGTAACAGCTACATAATGCTGTGATATTCAGATCCCTATTACTTACTTTAAATAAACTCAAGACGTTTCCCATGACGGAGAAAACTTAGAGCATCACCTTCTACGATACTTATGGTGGCTCTACTCTCACGCAGCTTGAGCCAGAGCGAGTGTGGGAAATCATATAGTGACGCTCTTCAGTGGAGTGCCTGGGAGCCAACAATACGGCAAACCCATTGGGCAAGCAGACTGTTCAGAAACCCTAAAATCATGAAGAGTTTATTAGGCTATAAGGACAGCCACGTTACCTTTACATACTACATTTTGCTTCATTCGTTCATAAATCTGATCATAATTAAATACACCGATTGCAAGAACCACATACCTGACCTTTCAGAAAAACCTCACCTACATAGTAATTAAAAACCAATATTTGTGAATGCAACGGTACCATAATTACTGACTAATATTCCCAAATTAGTTCGCCAATTAAACTTAATACCACACCATACCAATATGCATAATATTAAATGTCCATAACATATTCTAATAGGTCACGGCCTCATTAGCATAACTGAGAGCTGCCATAGATGGTAGCTTGTAAAATACTTATAATTTTATAGAGGAAGCATATTGTTTTAAATATTTATTTAATGGAGAATCGTCAGCTGTGAATTAGTAAGAATTGTTGAATTAATTGGTTGAATGTCACATGTGTGGGAGCTATAGAAGATGCATTTACATGATAGAGACATTATTATTTTATTTCAATAATACAATTTCGAATTCCGAGAACACTCAAGGGTTTTTTTTAGTGGGCTCATTAATTGCTAATCTTAAATTTCAAAATAAAAGACCTACTCAAAAGTTGTCTCGCTAACCTTTCAATCTTCGATGGTTTTGAAAACCGAAGACCCCTTTGCTAGCTTTACAACAGAAATCGATGTCCATACGTGTTTTAAACCATACTTTAATTGAAAATAATGTTGGAGACCCTTTCGATTTCGACACTATACATCCCTGGTCTTTTCTTCATTCTCTGTCTCGAATGATTTGCCGCAGGCCATAAAGGGATAGTTATAATTTTAGTGAGTTCCACATAATTGAATAAAGATAAAGAACCAATCCATCAGGTCATATGACGCAACATAACAGCCTCATTGACCCGTGTGCAAAGTATAGTGATTCAAAAACTCCATGTTACAACACGGCTATAAAACTAGTCGCCATTTATGGAACCGTTCGATACTAAATATTAATTCTTTTCGTTGGTGTTAGTTACATCACTGGTCTGGCATGTGTGATAGTTTTCCGAAAGATCTGGTAGAAGTATAGTTCCTAAAAATATTTTTGAAGACCTAACAGCGAGTGTTTAGCCCACGCAATTGGCTGGTGACATTTGGGCATAAATGGCTCTGATATCTCAGTGTCATTAGATTGAGATAAATTGCGAAAAAATACAAATTAGACGGAATCAAAGAAAAAGGTAAGTATAATTTTTAGTACTAATCTGCGGTCACCGACCCACATCTGGCTCTGTTTGTGAAACGTCCAAAAAAAACCATTCACACCCAGATTCATCATCATTCTCTTGTCCTTATCCCAATTCATTTGTGGTCGGCGCAGCATGTCTTCTTCTTCCATACCTCTCTGTTTCTCGTCATCACGTGAGACACCTCCTTTTTTACTATATCATTCTTAACACAGTCCATCAATCGTCATCCAGATTGTGCAGTACCATTTATGTATGGAAAACAGTGGTGGATGCAAAGTAACTAATCCATCCATCCACTTGATTTGATTTCACTGTATTGTACCTCGTCTACCAAATGCGTGGTGGTTCCATGGAGCATTCTCCATCAGCATGGTCCAGTTGGATCATCCTGAAATATGACCGAATCTTTCTGGTACACAACTACACACTGTATTTCAAAAGCAACGATTTATGAAATAGATCCCTAAGGCTGATCCCTAACATATCGTAAGGGAATTTCGTCGACCTTATCTTTGTCCTCAGGACAAGATTGAAGTCAAAAGAACCATTTATTTAAAACTAGCTGTTCCCGGCATGCGTTGCAATGCTCTTTTTCCTACCCTACCTACCGACTACCCTACCTACCTACTACCCTACCTACCTACCTACTTACTACCCTACCTACCTACCTACCTACTACCGTACCTACTTACTACCCTACCTACCTACTACCCCACCTACCTACTACCCCACCTACCTACTACCCCACCTACATACTACCCCACCTACCTACTACCCCACCTACCTACTACCCCACCTACCTACTACCCTACCTACCTACTACCCTACCTGACCCGGCGAACTTCGTACCGCCTAATAGTCAATGAATGTAGTTTTACCTTTTAGCTGAGATAATTTAGGCTTTTTTTTTTTTTCATTGTTTTTAAGATGTATTCTGCTATTCGGGGCGGAGACAAATCCAACGAATCAAAAACCATGAAAATTGGTCCAGCAGATCTCGAGTTATAAGTGTTGTAACAAACACGACTTTGTTTTATATATATGTAGGTATAGATAGAGACACATTTGCAGTACGAACAAATTAAACTTTGCGTTTGCTTTGTTTTTTGTACTCGGGGCCTAAATTACCCAATATTTTTTTAAGACGAAGTTTTAAGAGATGTCAAGGGTATTTAGGTCTATTCTTCAACAACAAACCATCTATTAGAACCACAATTTTCCTCATATTAAACCAAAGTTCCATATTCGCACATTCTTGGAAGCCTGCCCGCCACGTCGCAGATGATCGACAAACGTATAAATCTGATCGTTGCGCAGTCTGTGCGTGCGCGCAGTTCTCACACAGCGATCGATCGGCAGCGTGGAGCCGTCCGTCACGCATGCGCACTGCCGCCGTGCTCGGTGGTCGGTGAATGGAATGAGAATGAATGAATGAGATGTGGGAAATAAAGAGTTTGTTGCTAGCGAGATTGTATATAGAGCGATGTATCTGGAAACAGGCATTATGGTATCGAACTATTTAGTAGAGTAGATAAGATTGGCTTGAAAAGTGCCCAGGTGAAAATACGTTCGTATAGGATTAAAGCTGCATGTCACGTGACTGCCCTGATTCATGAAAAGAAGAATTTATCAAGTAATAGAAAAAAAATAAGAATTGGACGGAGAAAACCACACAGGGGGAAGAGTGGAAGGCTATGGGGAGGCTTTTGCCCAGCAGTGGGACAAGACAGGCTAAGAAAAAACAATCAAAACATTAGAGATTAAACTCCAAATAGAGTTTATTAACCATGTTGGAGTTTGCTCAGACTAAATAGCTAAAAAGGTACTACCTACTTAACCTATTAATAACAGGTACTTCATAAGTAGTTTAATAACTACACTCCACATATCCATGTATCAGAGCTCAACCGCCAACAAAAACCCCTCACGCCAGTCCTGGCAGTCAGTAAGCCAGTCGAGTGCTCATAAAGGCCGGCCGGCTCACGACACGGACGCAGCACTGGAACGTGTGAGTTAGTGGACCGACTAACTGGCGCTGCAATCATGTAGAACAGCTTTCCAACTACACTGGGACTGTGGACTTGTGCGAAAATATATTGATTTTGAGATGATCCTGATGACAGTTAAGTTACAGAAGAGTGGAGTGTCCTTCTTATACAGGCTAGTAACAGGGAGGGGGCAGAATAATTGGATTAATCATTACTCTTCCTTTTGGCTTCGCCGTAATCGGGTAAGAAGACACTTCTATCACTAGTTATGTAGTACAAATCATGATGATAAAAATAAACAATTCATATTGGAAGTCGTCAATTTTATTCACTTTTAGCCTAACCCAACGTGTGATGAATGATCACGCCTTTTTTGTATTAGAACAGGGACCTTATGCTGCAATAGGGCAAAAAAAGCTTGGTATCTATAGTTATGCGATGAAACTTTTGAATTACTATGTATTACTCAATTATTATAGTTATTGACATTCTTCTTTCATAGTATTATGAATCATTGCCGTATCTTAAGATATTGAAGAATTATAACTTCTAAGAAATTAGTTGCTCAGAGTTTTTAGACTCGGGAATTTTAAATTAGCGTCGTACTTTTAATGCTAAACACTTTTCACCCTATGACAATATTCAATTTACAATGTAGCGTTAATTTTAGCAGAAGTTCGTCGCGTATGTAGTCGTTGTAAGTGCATGTATCTGATTTCATGGTCCAAATAAAAGCCGCATTCAATGGAACCGGATGTGTCAGAGACAATTGAAGCCATACATATTCGTACAAACATATCATGAATGACATTGTGTAATTTTTATGTCCATAGTAACAATGAGCTCAATGATTGCTTCGGTGTTAGGTGGCGATAGGGAATAGGCTTAACCCTATTACATGGATCCTAATTAGCGTAACTTAAATGTGGGGGAACAGTGGCAACCTAACCTAAGCCTTCAGAAAACCACAATTTTAATTATTAAATATTAATAATTACAGCATATTCGTTAGCTAAGCTAACGAATATGCTAAACTGAATTTGTTGATCGTTTCGACATAATATTGCTATTATAAGTATGTATGGTGCGAGAAGCGAATAATTTTACCTAACGAAATAAAATAAGTTTAAATAAAAGTTTTTTTTTTCATTTAATAACCTTATCTTTAAACATCTTCTTACTTAATATAAACTCCTTTTAGCCATTCCCGAGAAACCTTTTTCAGAAAGCACATTCACTAGTTTATTTTCAAAGCAAAAGAAACATTCAGTCAATTTTCGCCGTATGCACGTTCCTACGAACTTCTTTTTCATCCATAGACAACAGGTCACTTACCTCACTTTACACAACAAAACAGTCTTTGTTCCTCTCCCAATAAGGGCAAAACGAAACTTTTATTATTCATAATTTTGTTCAGTTATGGTAACAAGAGTCTCTGTGACTTTCACTGTAGCCTCTCCTTTATATAAGAACCACTTACCAAGTAACATTCAGTCTTGTACACCGGAAAATAAGGTTCTGTCTTCAGTGACTCGCTTACCTGTAAAAAAAGAGATAGTCATTAGACTAATTAACATTACGAATGCACTTTCAGTAAGTGGAGTTAAACGATTAAGATGTAATGCGAATGTTGAGGCGGCTCTTAAGTGCATTTAAATGTTACTCCATTATAATTTCTGTTATAAGACTTGTAAGTATTCTCTACATAATAATTATGTTTAGAATTTTCTTCATATTCTGTTTTCGTCATTCGAGATGCAATAAAAGTGAAGGAATATCTACCTGGCTTTGTGTTTTGTTTATGTTTGTTTATTATCTACTAGGTACAAACAATAACATGAACCAACACAGCCTTCAGATACGTACATGACGGCGTCGCCGTTGTAAACAGCACGTGCAGCGGGCCAGGTGCGCAGCGCAGGCGTCACTAAGGCCGCACCACTCTCCCCACTGCTCGAGCCAGTCTTTATAAACGACCACTCGGCGTGGAGGGGATCATTCTTGTCGCAGGCTTGGCCCGGTGCACATGCTGTAGCGCTTAGAGTTTTAATATTATATCTGAATTATATAGTTGTGTGTGTATAGCGATTTATTTTAAATATCGTGCTATTGGAGTAAAAGTTGATTACCGCTATATTTCGTAGTTTCATTTAAGATGACAGACCCTCTGCCTTCATCAGAAGTGTGACCGGATCCACATTCCACTAATGATAGTAATGCAAAGCTATGCTTGTGGCTTTTGATCCTGATCTATCGGAATCCGATATTGTGAATTGGTGTAAACTCAGTGAAACGATAATTGTGAAAATAAATTAGATGGTGTAGTCCGTGTGCGGTGTAGTACTTTGCGAAACTTCACATTGAACAATGAATAATGGGTCATCGTGGCCATGAGTGCCGAAAAAAAACAGAAAGCCTCTTCAAAAAAAAAACCTGCTTGCTGCAAAAACTGAAATACCAAAGACAGCCGTTACGGCCATTACGGCCGTTACGTGCTATGTATGCAGTGAGCAGGGGCACACAGCCAATTCCTGCCCAAAGCGATGGAAGAAGGAAGACTCCACACGGAGCACCAGCACTAAGCAAGTGTACCTGTGTTTCAGAGCAGCCCGTGGAGTATTCCAGATAAGTGGTGTAGATTTTCTTTTTGTATTTGACTTTGGTTCGGAATGTAGCCTTATGAAGCAAAAGCAACGGTCGATCCGAGTGGTCATAGATGGCTACTTCTCTGACCTTATTGCTATTGATGCCGGAGCCTCAGGGGTCTGTTCTCTCCGCGACACTTCTCCTGCTGCTTATCAATGACCTCCTTGTGCCTGGCATTATTGGGTACGCAGATGACAGCACTGTCATGGAGAGTTATACAACCAGCGCAAAAGCGGTGATGAAGTACGATCATTGAGAGAGGCCATGGTAAAGCGAACGAGTTTAGCTCTAAGTTTTGTCTCCAAGTGGGGTGACGAGAATCTCGTTGATTTCAACGCCACCAAAACACAAGTGTGTGTGTTCTCCGCCAAAAGGAGTCCATTCAATCTAATTAAATCTAGCTCCTACTTTTCAGAGTGCATCTGTACAAGTTACTGACAGTCTCGAGCACAAATCTGAACAAAAAAAAAATGCTGGGTATCCTAAAGAGGGTTGAGTGGTACTACAAGCCTGGACAGTTTTCAATATTATATAAAACTCAAGTCCGGTCCGGCATGGAGTATTGCTTTCACCTTTGGGATGGCTCAGCCAAATACCAACTTGACACACTTTTTTTTTTTCTGTATCTAGTGCAGAGCCAGGAGGCTAATTGGTGACGATGAGAGGCTAATTGGTGGCCAAGCTACGTATCCTGGCCCACCGCCGCAAAGTTGCATGTCTGTCGGTCTTCTGCAGACTGTACTTTGGAGATTATGCAAAGGAGCTCCACGAGCTGATTCCACCTTCTCCCTTCTTCCATCGGGAAACTAGACATACTGCAGGTTATACCTTGTCGATGGTTTTACACATTCGTACGAAGCGCTTTGCTAAATCTTTTTTTTTATGCGCACAGCCAAGGAGTAGAACTCCCTGCCTGCGTCGGTTTTCCCGAGTTCATATCACTTCAATCTATTTAAGTCGCGAGTAAATAGGTTTCTTCTGGGTGAGCCAGTTCCATCGTCGACCTCATCTCTGCCCTTAGGGCATGATTGTGGTAAAGAGTATGCCCATTTCATATAAAAATAGTTATCTCTTTAACGGCGAATAATTTCATGAACAAGTAATCCTTAACAGCATAGGTATGAGCAAAGTAACGTGCCTCATCGTCAGCCATAAGACGTCCCCTGCTGGACAAAGGCCTCCCCCATAGAACGCCATAACGAACGGCAACCTGCCGTTTCAATCCACCGGTTACCCGCGACTGTCACGATGTCGTCGGTCCACCTGGTGGGAGGCCTACCAACGCTGCGTCTTCCGGTTCGTGGTCGCCACTCGAGAACCTTTCTTCCCCATCGGTTGTCGGGCGACGTGGCCCACCCATTGCCACTTCAACTTGCATATTTTGAGAGCTATGTCGGTGACCCTGGGTTGTAACGTAACTATTACAGATTAAAATTAATGTCCAACGACTATACAAAACCGCTTTCTTGAAATAACTGTCATGTACTAGTTGTTGCCAGTGGCTTCTTCCGCTACGGCTCGAGAATTGTCCCACGGGTGGATAAACTCGGGATGAAGGCTGTCCCATCCATACTTATAAACTGTCGCGTTTGTAATATTAGTAGGAAGTACTTACTACTAATATTACAAACCTCCAATATATTACTTAGTGAGGAAATACTACCTATTAGGTCGTGATATTTTAGAACATGGGATTTCTGTTAACGTTAGCGATAGTGATTTGACCCTCACCAAAACCAAATTTATCAGTTCTTGTTCAGAAGTCCAAACAATTATTACCTTTTAGAGTTGTTAGAGGATAGGTTTCATTAATTTAAAAAGTCGAAAGTATGTTGCTAAACCGATGAAGTGCCTATCTTGAGTAACAGTTCCAGGTGCAAGAACGGAAATCTAAGGGACCTTTTTTAAAAAAAAAAAAGCCCGTATTAGAAAATGGGCGGTACGAGTTAAGATATATTAACGGAACCAATAGGGTCTATAAATATTCTCACGAATATTTTCGTGTAATGCCTTGTGGTCAAAATTGTCTGGCAGACATCGCGAAAAATCATGATGACGTGACGGCGGATAGTGATGATGACAATAATTATCCTTGTTCATGAAAGTAACCACGAGAACAATATCATGCCTAACAGTAATATAACTTCGGCTAATAGTGATACCGTGTCTGTGAATAGCCGACCCGATACTATATCGATTAACAGTAGTACAATGACTCCTGACTTGTGGAGGAGAGAGATCTTCTGGTTAAGCCGCGTTTACCTCGGTGGGTCTGTGGATGGGTGACCACCCATTTCATGCCGAGTTTCCTCAGTGCCTGTGAAGGCACGTTAATCTGTTGGTCCCAGTGGTCATGTGTGGATTTTTGGCAGTCGTCAGTGTCCTGAAGTTCTGACAACCGGTCCTACCAAAGGGTATCGTATTATCCAGTATTGGCTGGGTTGTGGGGGTCGGATGGGCAGTCGCTCCGTGTGGAGTACTGATATTCGGCTGCATCCGGTTGGACTGGAGGCCGACCCCAACATAGTTGGGAGGGGGCTGGGCAGATGATGATGACAATATCTGCTGACTCCCATTATTTGAGAGCTACCAGCGATAGTTAAAAAAAAAGTTATGGTTTACGTTTGAATCAAAAGAGTTTTCTAGCCCATATTCAATTACTTTGATAACTAAAAGAGTCGTACATCGAAAAAATTAATAAGACGATACAAAAAATAAAATTAAAATTATTAATTTGCAGGAACCTGAAGGATCAGCAATGACTGGTCCAGGGACTTTTGCAGGATCGTTGAGTGAATAATGACTGGGCCAAAAATTTGAAGGTTCACTAATGAGCGGTCCAGAATTAGTAGCAAACTGAAGGGTTAAACTGGACCAGGTTGCTAGTATTGTGTCCTGAAGGCTCAGTATCGAGCGGTCCAGGTTACTAGTAAATGCCCTGAAGGCTCAATATCGAGCGGACCAGGTTACTAGTATATGCCCTGAAGGCTCAAGATCGAGCGGACCAGGCCCTGAAGGCTCAATATCGAGCGGTCCAGGTTGCTAGTGCATGTCCTGAAGGCTCAATAACGAGCGGCCCAGGTTGCTCATGTATTTCCTGAAGGCTCAATATCGAGCGGTCCAGAAGTACAAGCAAAGTCTGAAGGGATGCACCGGACCAGATTGTAGTCAGGATGAACGAACATCACTCATAATTATGTTTGATGAGACTCCGCGTACGAGGACGTTCGCACGTCAGTATGGCCGTGACGGCGTCGCCGTTGTAAACAGCACGTGCAGCGGGCCAGGTGCGCAGCGCAGGCGTCACTAAGGCCGCACCACTCTCCCCACTGCTCGAGCCAGTCTTTATAAACGACCACTCGGCGTGGAGGGGATCATTCTTGTCGCAGGCTTGGCCCGGTGCACATGCTGTAGCGCTTAGAGTTTTAATATTATATCTGAATTATATAGTTGTGTGTGTATAGCGATTTATTTTAAATATCGTGCTATTGGAGTAAAAGTTGATTACCGCTATATTTCGTAGTTTCATTTAAGATGACAGACCCTCTGCCTTCATACACTTTTTCTGAAATTCATTACTTTCTTGATGCATCGCAGTAATACTTTACATCACGCCTGTTATCCCCGAAAGGTAAAGCAGAGCACGTTATGTTTATGTCCTACACTCAGACCAAGAAAAAAAGGTTTTTGTTGGTCTGAGGTCCTATATAATAAGACTAATGACAAATTACGTCCTAACCGCCACTCCGTAATTCATTGCAAATTAATTTCGTTTCAGTATCCGAGACAGTTAGATTGTTTGGGAACTTCGTCAAGCTTCATCGTGTCGGCACTTTTCTGGTTGCCACTGCTGATTCTGGCATTCAGGAGTTGCAGTGGTTTGAGAAGAGTGTGGCGGACTACCCCCAATAAAACATACCAGCCTTTCTGCCCTCTTCTTTCATTTGTGTGACCACATAACAATAACATGACAGACAGCACAGAAATAACAAAGCATCCCGTGTTATAATATCAGCTCCCCACCCGCGTACTAATGAGACGACTATGAGTGACGCAAGCACGCAATGCGTGCGCGCATACCAAGTGTACTGGATTGTAATGCAACCGCTTCAACAGCAACTCTTCACCACACACACACACAGTCAGTCTAGCTGACTGTGTGTGTTTGTGGTGAAGAGTTGCTTCTTTAGCGTGAGGTAGCAGGTTTGAAACGTAGCGATTGAAGTATCGGTTATTTTAAATTTTGAAGTATATCATTGTCCAGTTGTGCCGACCCCAAGTAACATGGGACAAGGGCAGGAAGATGATTATTATATTTAGTAAAACCATTTTGTATGAATAAAGTCTATGTGTGAATTTTGTGTGAAGGAAAACATCGTGAGGAAACCGGCATGTCTTAGAACCAAAAAATTCGAAGACATGTGACATCTACCAATCCGCACTGGGCCCGCGTGGTGGATCCCATCCCAACCCCTTTCCTAGAGAGGAGGCCTGAGTCCCGGCAGTGGGAACATTTTAGGCTGATGATGAAATTCGTGGTCAATCTTCTTAAGAATACTTACAATATTTATTTTACGATTAAACGTAAAAAAAAGCTACTCTTCTTTATATCTTAAAAAGTTAAAATTCATTTTACGACATAATAACTTGTTCCACTTTATTTCTAAGAAGACAAAAGTCCTTGAAAAAAAACATGTATAGGTATAAAAACACGTCCGAATCTTCAATTTAATTAACACTGTCTTCCTGTACATACAGCGTTTTATGCTAATATTGTAATGTTGCAGGTCCAGATAAGATTTTAAAAAAACAACCGATATAGTAGCTTTCTAAACCTTTCAAGCCATTCAGGGCCTTTGAGTTTTGAAAGTTCGCTATAAAAAATAGTGTTCAATACAAAATTGCGATATTAAAAAAGATTAAAAATAAACATTCTTTCAAACAGACCTGCAAAGGTTTTCGTGGGCACGTTAAACCAATTCAAACCTGACTATGGTGAACTCTATATCTATACAATAGGGTTAATAATTGTTTGATATGGCAACTGTATGAGTATGGTTGGCTATGTTGCAATATGGACGACAACTTGTAACCGCCTATTGCGTACACGCATGCGTTTTCCAAACTGTTTGAAATAGAGAAGCGTTTGTGACTCTAAAGAAAATTGTACTTTATTTTTAGGAATTGAAGTACAGTTTTAAATGTCTTCTTGGCAGTTATTGCTTATGAAATAAAACAATTTGTAAGTGTCTTTTTGTATTTTGAATACTTTGAGGAAAATTATGAGACCAGCACATATCCTCCTTTTTGGTGTGATAATGAGACAATGGCAAAACGTTACCTTATCAGAACTAGCAGGTTCACTTAGGTAAAAATTAAAAAAAAAGCAAGTATTTCTCAGACTATAAAACGTATGATTGTTTCCTTCTAAGTCTTATCAAAGCTTGCTCAACATTAATATGAAAAATTATAATCTACTATGGTCTGATGCAAGCCCACTTCCGTTGAACATTACAAACAGGCCTACCTACAATCGCTGCTAATATACATAAATCATGAGCACAAAGCAAAGTTAATATGATGATGTTTGTATAATCGTATCTGTATTACAATCGGAACACAATTTGCATCACAAATTAGATGATTCAGAGAAGGTCTGTTTCGTACAATGCTCGGTAATAAGCTTGCATGCGCATAGAATTTGTAACCACAATGCAAAAGAAAATGAAGAAATAGTAGATTGTATCATAAGGGAGCAAAATAATATTTTTACGGCGAGGGCGCTTTTTTGAATCCTGAGCGAAGTGAGGGATTCTAGAGTAGAATCCCGAACGTAGTGAGGGATTCTTTAGTAGAATCCTGAACGTAGCGAGGGATTCAAAGTACGTCGCCCGAGCCCAAAATATAATTTGCACCCGAGTGATACACTCGATTTTTCATCACCCTCTATGAGAAAATAAAAGGCGCCTCATATTTTATTGTAATATTATATTATTATTTAATAAAAATAGAGTGACGACACGTTTAAATCCATCAGACATATTAATTACGAATATGTGTCCAGTTTTACGTCCATATTAAGACAACACGTTTCTACTCCTTAGTAAGAAATTGTCGTATGCCTTTAAATATTTCTCCCTGGATTTCGTAGGGATTAAGTTTTGTATGACGTTATTAGCTTCTATTTTTATTGTTTCAGGAGTTAATGCACTATCACTTTCAGAACTCGACGTAGAACTCATCTTTTTGCACAAAATACAATAAAGTCCGTACCGATTATTATAACAGGGAAATCGCGCACTTTTGTTTTTTTTTTTATTTAGTTACCGCGTCTCCTCGCACCGTACAGCCAACACTTACAGCCAGTAAATAGTAGATTGTACACCAAGTGCATAAAACGCACCATTTTGCGCGAGACGTTTATCCATCCGATGCGAGCTTGCGAGCGAGGATGGATATAAAGTAGAGAGCAAAATGGGTTTTATGGACGAGTTTTACACTCTACTTTTCACTTCGATTGCGAGGAAATGCAACAGCAACTTGTAAATATTGTAAAAATAATTATGGTTCCCGCCAATTAACTTTTTTTTTTCAGTAGAAAACTTGACATAACACCTGACTTATGTCGTTACTCCATACTGCTCAGTTATAAAAACATTTTGAGCAAGCCTATTGCCATCAACCAATGTAATTAGGAGCAAGCCTATTGCCATCAACTGATGTAATTGGGACCAAGCCTATTGCCATCAACCAATGTAATTAGGAGCAAGCCTATTGCCATCAACTGATGTAATTAGGGACAAGCCTATTGCCATCAACCGATGTAATTAGGAAAAGCCTATTGCCATCAACCAATCTTATTAGGAGCAAGCCATTGCCATCAACCGATGTAATTAGGAGCAAGCCTATTGCCATCCACTGATTTAGGTAATTGAGAGCACTGAGCAAGCCTATTGCCATCAATCAATGTAATTAAGGGTAGGTAAGCCTATTCCCATCAAATGATGTAATTAGGAGCAAGCCTATTGCCATCAAGCGATTTAGGTAATTGGGGGAAGCCTATTCCCATCAACTTTCCTTGTATTCGTAATGAAAAGCAGTAATCCCTTGTTCTTAGAATACTAGCGAAACGAATTAAATTAAAGAGGTTATTCTATGAAGTTGTTCGTGTGGCTGTTGGGCCGATTACCTGTGCCGATTACCTTGATCTTCGACGAAGATTTTACTTTATGCTCTAGAGCATAAAACGCGACTTTATGTCGCCTACGCACGACATAAAGACGAATTTTAGAGCGAGAGAAGTGAAAATACAATTTGCGTTCGATTTCAATGAACGATTCATGTTCTAAATTCAAATCTCATTACTGCCCGCTAAAAAGTCTAATGGAGAAAAGAGCTACTTTGCTCGCACTTATAGAGGAACAAAACGACACTTTTCGAATTGAAGGGATGAAAAGAAACTTGTCTTAAATGAAGAAGAAAAGTATAAGAGGCGGCCAGTCACACAAATACGACATTAAATTGATCTGATCCAGCTTATCGCTTGAGTCTTGCTGTACTTTCTCAGATTTGCCCTAAACCAAGGATTCTACGGGTCCTACTATGCCACAGGGTGCACCCTTACCAAACAGTCGCTTTGTTTATCGTTTTATTTATCGCTTTTTTTTATTGTTTTTTTTTCTAGTATCATGTGCTCGAGACTGTAACTAGCAGTGGACCTACATTTCGCCAGTTATAGTTTAAGTCCCATGTAATAAGGGGCGAGCCTATTGCCATCAACCGGGCACAAATCCAGGCTCTGTAACTGCTACTGAGAAATTCCTGATAGAAAAATTCATTAACAGTTTACGAACTGGACCTGCGAACCCAGACTCTCTTGTCAGCTTGCGACCACTGGACCATCGCGGCAACGAGGCAATCTAAGACAAGCTCACGATTGGTTTTTAACCGACTTCTATATATTTTTTTATGTTTGTTCGGGCATAACTCCGTCACTTGCGAACCGATTTGAAAACCCTTTTTTGTTGGAAAGGGTATGCTTCCCAAATGGTCCCATTTTTTATCGAAATCGGACAAGCGGTTTGTGAAAAATCAACAAAACTCAAAAAAAAAACTACATTGTCCACATTATGACTTTTATGACCCATGAACATTGAACATGTGAATCACTAAAAAGTGAAAAATAAAAACTTTTTAACAAAAAATAAAACCGACTTCAAATAAAAACACAAAAAGTGAAAAATAAACTATAAAAGAAAAATCAGTTTCTGAAGTCGGTGGCAAAAACATTAAATTAAACAAACAAAAGTCACCGACTTCATAATAAAACGTGGGATGTTGGCGAGGACTATTCACACCACGATACTGATTAGAATGGATGGACCTTCTGCTTCCAATCTATTCAATAAGCTCACGCACGATCCACGAGTACTATCGCAACGGCTACTGTTTCGCATTGCTCATGTGGTGATCATTAGGTGATTGGCCAACTGGCGATTAATGCTAGGTCAATGATGTTGACAAATTAATGCTTTCATGACGGCTGCTCAAATGAAATTATGGTTCAATATGGTTGTAATTGGTTGGGCACGATTTCATTAGTTATAGGTGTTATGATTTATTCGTTTTTTATTAAGGCAGATGTTTAGCTACTGTATGTATTGATACTTTTATCTGTAATGGAGTGAACAGAATTATGATCGATTTGTGACGTCTTAGACCAATATTTGCACAAATGGAAAATTATTGTGCATACTCATTACGAAAAGACATTAATTACTATCGTTTATTGTAATATTAATAAAGGCAAACATTAAAATTATTGTCTGCATGTGCCAGAAAGCATTAATTACAATTTTCCTCTTCAATTTTTCAAAGTAGCAGGTCACTACACGATTGAAAACCCGTTTTTAATTTAATATTCTCAAAATAAACATGATGACAATAGACAGCAATAAATTGAACTGTCCTCTTCCTGTGTTATAACGGGAAATAAAGATTGAGCAATAAACTTAATGAAATATCTAACACACAAGAGTCTTCAGAGGCTAGACAGGAAACTAATTTAGAACACATCAGTTCATACCGGTACACTTACCGTTGCTATACGAGACTTTTATTAGTTATGTACCTAGATACTGTTTCAATACCGTTTGAATATTGGTACAGGTACTTAATCATCAGATAAAACTGAAAAAGAATATAGGTCACGAATAGGAAAGTTACTAATAGATGATCTTTTCTAAATAACCTGAACCACGTAGAAAATGAACATATTATTCATTCATTCTCATTTCTCATTATTCTTTTCTTGTGGACGGTCGGTCATTTAGACCGTTAATTCTAGGAGCCACGTTAATTGCGATTAAATATCGATGACAATGTTTAGCAAACGCGCCAGTAAACCAGCATTTAGGACACTTCAGTAAGTGACACATGGTCTGATAGGAAGCATTTTACTTGCACCGGGTCTCGGGTGAATCATCACTAGGTATCATCTTCCTCCCTTGTCCCATTGTACTTGGGGTCAGCGCAACACTTTTTCTTCTTACATTCTACTCTGTCAGACGTCACGGCATCATTTACTCTTTTCTCTTTCATTGAATTCCTCACACAATACATCAATTTTTTCTTTGGCCTTCCTCTCCCTCTCTATCCATAAACATACTCTCGGGTGGATCATTGCATCTAATATTACCTACTACACGAAGACATGTTACAAACATTTACCATTTTCTCATATTAAACAGAATGGAAAACATTTCATATGTTTTTGCAACAAAGAATAACAAACACAGAAACCTAAGCCAAATGGGACAAAAAAGCCACAAGAAAGGAACAAGGTCACCAAAGTGAACCAAGTCGTCTTGTTGACGTCCGATGGTCGAGAAACCTAATAATTACTGGTAGTGAGATGTGTGATGGTGTGGCGCTTACTTAGAAAAATAAAAACTGGTCAGTAGCGGGATTTTGTTTTGATTATAGGTATGAAGATGACTTGGACCTGAGTGACTTACCCAAAAAAATATGGCCTAATTCTCTTCAATTTAGTGTGAATTTTTCGTAATTATGGTCATACTCAAGAAAGTGGACTGGCTTTGAATACTTGGTTTTTCCCATGTTATTCCAATGCATTTTTTTTTACTTTTAGTCAATAAAATTGTCTGAAAATATTCGTAAGCTAAATAGACCTTTTGTAAAATGTCAACCGTGCGTACGTGACACTTTCCTTACTTATGTATATCTCCACTAATCAAAAGAATCGAGGAATCTTTCTTTATTTCTACTTTATTGTGTGATTAACCTGATAGCAGTGTTTTTTATGCCGCCAATACCCCTCTAACATGGCTTTACATGCCCTCGTGAAATATAATATCTCTCAGGCATGCTGGTTTCGGGCCTGTGGACGGTGAGTAATGGGCTAGCTCGCCGTCCGGCCGTCGTCATGACGGCAACAGACCGTGTCGGCGGCGCGTTCGTGTTCCACGCGCGCCTCAAAGAGATGTCAGCAAGGAGGGGCCCGCAAGGGCCGACGCCCGTCGGGGCCGCGGATTTTTGTACTAGATGACGTGGCCTCGGCATAAGGGCAAAGAAGGAACATGGGTTCGGTTTTTAGTCAGTAGAAGTCTGACACTCCCCTTCGCTCTGCCCAAGAGCGGGGGGGGGGGTCATTTGATGATTTTCCACCCACCAAAAAAAAAAAAAAAGGCACGCTGGTTTCCTCACGATGATTTCCTTCACCGAAGCAAATGATGACTATACAATAACTTGCTTGTGGTGATAATCAAACAACTGAGGGATAACACTCAAATAATTAATTGTTGATCGAGGTTCTGTCCTATTTCCCGTCGGGGCTGTGGGTTGTTCGCAAGAGATACCGCGGCCTCAACATGGCTAAGAAGGAACATGGGTGGTTTTAGTCAGTAGAAGTCTGACACTCCCTTTCGCTCTGCCCAAGAGCGGGAGGGGTTATTTGATGATTTGCCACCAGCAAAAAAAAAAAAGGTTCTGTCCTATTTAATATTGAAATCAGTAGTCATCAGACACTCATCAACCCCAATAAAATAACTGCTAGTACACAAAAGTTTTGTCACCCTTACTACGTGAAGGCATTAGACCTAACTGTGACTAAATTAACACCTGGATCATGCACAATTGTGTTAACTATTACCAAAGACGCGACACATTGCATGCTAAGTACCTACGCATGATATTATGACGAGTTAGTATTACTTGCGCAATGGAACGCGTGCCTTGCGAAACGGACGCTTAATCGGGAGTTAGTGAGCCTTATTGGTTGAGGAGTCAGTTTGATGTCCTAGATTTTTAAAGGTTGATGCTTTGAGAACGTGTTATAATCGAAATGGGTTATAAGAAATTACATTTTTAATACGATACCACGTGTAGAACCGATATACGTGATAACCATGAAAAAAACGGAATTATTAAAACAAGAAATACAAAGCCTGTAGGTTGAATTAGTTTTTAATTGGTAATGTTGTTGATGGCCCCTGTTACGTGGTACTTAAATATAACTGGCGAAATCTGGGTGTACTATAGTCAAACCTCTGCTCAACCCTTCGGGAAAAACCACCTTGAGGTGCGCAAGCACAACAGGTAAATCGTAATATGAACAGACACAACAAAAGTTTATTTATATCCAGTAGGTAAACAGAAGAGCGTATTTTCACCAACCTTCACCTTCAGGCCTTTTATTCGGGGAAGTAAATTATCTTTAACCACGACCTCAGGCTCAACCCTAGAGGTCAGGTATTGCTATAAATACACGCTAAATATATTACACCGTAAACGATAACCGAAGGTATGACCAATGTCAACGCAGTTATGAAATATTGGACGTAATATTACTTGTTATACAATGATTCTTTGGTTTATGTTGGCAGTTTGATAGGTAGTGTTAATTAGTTGTATTGTCTACAAGGTGTAAACGAGCCCTTCACGTAGCCTTCAACCAACCATCCTTTACATCAAACTAAGTCTACGCAAATATTAAGGCTGGGAAATGACTTTTTTTTGGGATGAGAAATGACGTTTTACGGTAGGACTCAATGTGTTTTACGGTAGGACTCAATGTGTTTTACGGTAGGACTCAATGTAACGCACTCAAAATATTGTGCTGATGGATGCAAATGTGTAGAAAAAGGGCCATGAAGGTATTTCAAGTAAAGGTAGGTCGAGGAATATGTTGGACTAACTATCCTGAAATAGGTGTACCATAGATGTCATTGACATTCTGTTTTTGTAAGTAAGTACGTCATAATTAAGTGTCAAGACACATACTTATCTTGGTTTACTAGCAGAGGTGACAAGGCCGGTGCAAAGTCAAATATTAACAAATAATGTCAAACTATTCCATTGTTAAATTAGTTATCATTAATATTGCTAATTAAACACATTGTTTTCACAATAAATTGGTTGGCATATGAATATGATCAGCAAGGCTTTCGATAAAATCTCCCACTCGATACTATTACATAAACTAGCCACTTATGGTATTACTGGATCCTTGCTGAAATGGCTGAAATCCTATTTATTTAATCGTCAATTTTATGTTGTGGTCAACGGATTCCAATCTTCCGTCAGTTATTTTATGACTTCCGGCGCTCCTCAAGGTTCACATCTGGCTCCCATATTATTTATAATATTTATAAATGACCTCCCTAGCTGCTTTTACTTTTCTGAGTGCTTTTTATATGCTGATGACTTAAAGTTTGCAAGAGAGATCGAATCGCCTAGCGATATCGCGCTCCTCCAAGACGATCTGGACAGGGTTGTTGACTGGTGCAAGAGTAACAAAATGCAATTAAACTTAAAAAAATGTTACTGTCTGTCATTTACAAGGAAGAGTCAGCCTATATACTCAGAGTACCTAATAGATAATACGAAAATACAACAAGTTGATACAATTAAGGATCTAGGAGTAACGTTCGATAAAAAAATAACGTTTGTCCCTCACATCGAAAATACGATTAAAAAAGCATCCAAAATGCTCGGGTTCGTACAAAGGAACACAAAGAGTTTCAAACTCATTGGTTCTAAAACGATGCTCTACTATAGCCTTCTTCGTCCCTTCCTTCGTCCGTTCCTTCGTCTTGGAGTACTGCAGTGTGGTATGGAGACCACACTACGCCACCCATAAGTTACTCTTAGAAAGAGTCCAAAAGCGGTTTCTGTGGCACCTTGCTTTCTCGAAAGGAAAAAGCAAAACACTGTCTTCATACAGTTCACGATTGAAATATTTCAAGATTCATTCGCTATCAACTCGAAGAGACATAATTGATGCTTTGTTTATTTATAAACTCTTAAGACATAGAATCAATTGCCCTACCCTACTAAGTCTTATAAAGTTTCGTGCTCCATGCCGATATCCACGTAACCCCATCACACCACTACATCCACCCCTGCGTAGAACAGTTCTGGGTGCGAACTCTCCGATACCACGCCTGTGTAAACTGATAAATAGTTGCAGTGACCTTATAGATATACATCACAATACCTTGTACCAGTTTCGGAAAATAATTGTCGAGCATTTCTCTAGTACATGCTGCTAATTAATGGGTTGATAATTATATTGTTTGACTTAGATTTTATATTTATGTGACACCAATATTAGTATTGTCTTCCAATTTAATATAACTGTGATTGAATGTGTGTGATATTAATTATGTGCAATGATTTACAGGCCTATTTTGATTTAATTGTTTAATTTATTGATTATGATTTACCTATTTAATTTAATTGTTTTTGTGAGTCACCTATTTCATTTAATTTTTTTTGTGATTTAATTTAGTGATTGTTGTTCGAAACATAATTTTAGTAATTTTTTAATTTTGTTTTTCAATCTGTGCTTTTAAATTTTCTGTAGTATAGTATTGTAATATGTTCAGATTTATTATCGAATTTTGTAATGTTGAATAAGGATGTATCTAAGCATTATTGTTTGATTAATACATATTTATAACCGCAAATAGTGCATGTGGTGTTAGCCTATTATTATTTGTTACACTTATAAATGTATCTATAACCTATGTTTTGTAAAAAATGTATTGTGTAAACAAATGCTGGTTAACCAAATAAATAAATAAAATAAATGATGATTAAAATGAGTTGTTTATTGAGGAACTTAAATTAACTTAAGAAGTTACACATGTATCACAGTCATCTTTTGAAATCCTTTATTAGCTCAAAGATCAATTTGATGATAAGCATCGAACTCGAGAATCAAGATGCTTCTCAATTAACAGCTGTACTTAGCCACTGTTTTATAAATTAATTCAAATCACGACCTTACCAAAACAGCAGCAATCAATTTAACTACAAAATCAAAGCCGCTCCTAAAAACACAATTATTGACAATACTCAAACCATTATCAGCACAAATTATCAAAATTAGCCATAACGCCTGAGGCTGCAACTCTGTCTAGTTCCCAAGAATTAGCTAGCACGATCACTAATCACGTCTAAGTAAGAAGTCGTGTCTAAGACAAAGACAGGCCGAGCTTGGAACAGCTCTCATCAATATGCATTAGTTTAGAAAGCTCTCTGCTAATGAATGGACACCATTCTATTTGTTAAGAATTTAACGGACGATTGGCGTGTTTGCCTAAATTTTTGTGAAGTCATTGGTGTCTTTACTTCCATGGAGATAGTTTTAGATTTAGATAAAGGCAGTGAAATTTCGATCCATAATAGATGCACTGGATCATCAATTAAAGAATTTAACTAAATTTAACTAATCATCAGAATTTCTTCGATTACTATCCCTTTCAAGCTGACCTGGCTAACAAATTCGATTGTCCCAATTTAAAGATTGGTGCGGCATCATTTCTTCTTCATTATTGGGAGTACCTAAGTGATGGTCTTATCATGATTCACTCCCTTTTCCTTCGTCTCATATCTCACATCTTTCCATTCTTTCTTTGATTTTCCTTACCAATTATTACGTTTGACATAATCAAGCTTTATTTCTATTGAGTCAATAACTTAGTCTATAATTACTACTATTTTTGCATTCGTTTCTATTACACCTAAAATGAGGCAATAGTCTAAAATATGCACAAATATCCAATTTCAGCCTGTCTAAATCCAAACGTTACGCATAATTTCGCGCAAACTAGTTTCTTATTACCAGCTAATGCTGGTTACGAGTATTGTTGGGAAAACAGGTAAGGAGGTGATTTATACAATTGGCAGGAATTTGGAGAACAAGTAGGACCTGCAAATAAGCAAGGCAACTATGCTGACAGGTCACGTAAAGCTGATTAAGTTTCGCAATTCTTACATTCCTTTGGGCATAGTGTCAGACGGTTTGTCGTCGTCCGCTAGCGTCGCCTGCCAAGTCTAGTTTGTTGTTACTGTCGCTATTTGCATTGTTGTCATCTTTATTATTTCAAGAGGCTTTACATTTGCCTTAATGTTGTTATAAACATATTTGTATCAGCATTCCAACATTCCTTTTCATTCTTTTGCTTTGAAGTAACTGCTGAACCGACCACAAGATTGACCTTAAGATCTTCATCAACAATCATAATATTATTAGTAAACAAATTCCTATACCTATAATCATAAAAGATTCTTATATCATCAATCATCACCTTCCAACCTGTCATGTTGGTATTGACATTGAATTAATTATTTACAATGTCTTCCTTTCACTTGCTATCATCGAAAGAAACAATTGCGATCGCCATGACATAATTACAATAGAACAAAGCTACGAATTGTGCGCGTACACCGATCCTATCGCGTAGTAGACAAATATTTATGAACAAGCTCGCCCATTCAATAGACTTAGCTATTGTTTATAAACAATAAGATTCTGTTCTCGCTTAATTTGTGAAGTATGTACTTTGTGCTTAATGCTTTATTAATCTTGTAAATTATTAACGACTTTGGGAAAATCAGTGCTTTGTATTTTGTGAGTTTTCCCATCAGTAACCTCCATTGCTGTATCTATTACTATTAACTAGGTAGATGTCGAAATGTGATGACGTCCATGATCTAACCAGAATGGTCCTTCGCCACGCTGCTCTCATCACAAAAAGAGAAAAAATCAGATATTTTTTAAAGTTAAGTATTGATTAACGTCTGCTTTTCGGTGTTTATATGTCTCTCATCCTTTATCGACAATCATGATAAAATCTCTCCCTACCATAACTTGACCAGCAGCGCCTTTAAACCAGAATACACCCACTTGTTTCTAATTTCGAGCATTCCTTTATAAAGCTCAAACTCTCTTAATAACAAGCAATTAATTAAAAGCTCAGCAGGCATTAAAGTATGCTGCAATAATGCCAACAGAGGCGTGCTCTCGCATTCCAGGCGAGCTTGGCGGTTAGCCTACACTTAGCTACACAGTTGTGCTACTACCAAGTCTACCAACAAGCGATTTGTTTCGCCTACTTGTTTGGATTCATTTAAGGTTAAATGTTTAGATAATTAAGAGTTTTGAATGAATGAGTTAAGTTCGGCTGTGCAAATATTTCATAGAGATAATGCTTTATGATGCATAACCAAAAAAACGATGGATGAGGATGGACTTTGTTAAGGATGATATGGATATATAGCAGGTGAATGTTGAGATGACGAGTAATAGAGATATAAGGAAGCAGAAGACATGCTGCGTCAACCCCAAATTGGGAAAGGGCAGAAGAATGAATAAAAGGCATAACCTTTTTTACCCGACTGCGGCGAAGCCCAAAAGGAGGGTTAAGGAGGGTTATGTGTTTGACGTGTATGTATGTATGTAAGTATGTATGTATGTATGTATGTCCGTTTCTTTGTTCCCTCATAACTCATAAACGGATGAACCGATTTGAATGAAATATACGTCGTTAGATTCGTCTTGATGGCGCGAGTGTTATAGGCTACATTAAAATTAAAAAACAAAGAAAAATTGTGGATTTTGGGGGCCAAATCGCGGAGTTCAAATTTTTTTTTTTCCCAATTCCATCGAGTAGGGTATCAAAATAAAGGGTTTTAAAAGGAGATTACAAAAATATACAACACTTATATGTTTAAAAGAAATTCAAAGTGAGAAATCCTATAAACAAGCTCAAAAGTTAAATAAATCATCTGCGAAGAATTTTACGCGACCAACGAATTATCAAACAAAAGAACTAAAAAGTTGGAAATAAAAAAAGTAGTTAAAAAACTAAAAAACCCGACTGAAAAAACTGAAAAGCAAAAAAACAAGCACATTTTAAATTAAACAAAACTTGGAAGCATAACATAAACAAAAATTGAAGGCATAACCTAATATTTTTACAGATTCAGTTCGTTGACTGAGTCCTCAAATAATGTTTTTTTTTTTTCACATGGCTCCATGTTAAAATAGTTACGAAGAATTTTTTTTTTGGGTCAAGCCCGCCACACTATTCCCAAACCACTGTAACTCCTGTTAGCCAGAATCAACAGTGGCGACCACAAGAAAAGTGCCGAGACAATGAAGCTCGACGAAGTCCCAGAGAAATGATTTAACTGTCTTGGATCCCGCAGCGAAATTAATCAGAAAAGAATAGCGGAGGACTGGGAAAAAGCATAATTTCCACTTCCAGTTACGAAGATACTCAAAGGCGAAGAATCAACGGCTATTTTAAAATTATTTCTACGAATTGTAATAAATAGGTTGTTCATCGATCATCACTAATGATCCCGATTTAATACGTGTGTGATTTGAAAGCCTAACAAGCTCCATAATAATACATGACATTCATACGCGTATTAATTAAACTCACGCTTTAACGACAGAGCTCCATAAAAATATGGAACTGCCATTTATACTAGAGCCTGAACCTGATCAATCTATACTCAACAAGATTTACATTTCTAATGATTTCAAGAAACAAACGGTAACACAACACAAGGTAGGTAGGGCTTATCTACGGTATGCGGTACTTCTACTGCACTTGTAATAGAAAGGACACGGGACCAGTCCACATCGAGGTCACATATGGACATTGGCGATTGAAAAGCGTACCTATTTGGTATTTAAATTATGTATAAATCTAGCTAATAGGTTCTCGTGAATTGTATGGGTGTGGTTTGTTAAAGGGATTTTGCGGTCAAATCCTGATTGAAACGAAATCATGAACCAAGTAATAGTTATTATTTAGTAAATGTTTTATGGAAGCCACCCATGACATACCGAATTTGAAAGCACCCGGCTATCATATCGTAGGTTAATCGTTACAAGAAGTCAAAGGCCTGAGATACCATATTCCCCAGTACTAACTCGGTTGTGGAGGTCAGATAGGCAGTCACTCCATGTAAAATAAAATACCGATACTTAGCTGCTTTCAGTAAGACTGGAACACAACCCCAATAAATTTGGGAAAAGGCCAGGCGGATGTTGATGTTAGCGAAACGTCTAAGAAGATTTTATCAAAACAAACTAACACACAGAAGAATCCATTCTCTAACATCAGGAAACCATTACAAGTAGATACTGCAGTTTATTTTAAATTCGTAGACAACATGTTAAACATCATTTGTACCAGTAATGTAACTGTTCCAAGTATATTTACACAACTGTATCTATCCGAAACAGTGTGCATTCGTTGTTTACACTTTCTAGTTGCTGTATGGCGGTGGTCACTTTAAACTCAATACAAAACGAAACTCATTCCATACAAATTGATTTTGTTTCAAGAGTTTTGTTAATTATAACAGTGAGTTTTTTTATACATAAACGTTGATGAAGTTTGGCATTAAAACTGCTAGGCAAAAAGGGCTCTTCCATAACCTTAGACGTTGTCATTTCTGACCAATTTTTCGGTACATGTTGAAATAGAGTTTGTCTGGTCAGTTGTTAAGTGTACATCTCGGCTACATCGTTCTCACTCAATGTACAATCTCACCATGAATGATGTAACCAACAATATATTTTGCAACAATTTAAAAGTCGATGGAGTTTCTTGCCCTTCAGTACTAACACAGTTATTATGGCTTCTGTTCTGACTGAGGTTGTAGCTTGATTTTATTGTTGTCTTCGTTTTTAACCGACTTCCCAAAAAGTAGGAGGTTCTCAATTCGATTGGTATGTTTTTTTTGACAATTCAAAAGTGTTTTCCGGTCAATGGCATACTTGAAATAAATGCTTTGATAGTGAAGTAGATGTTTCTAAAACGACACCAAGCGCTTTTAAAGTATATTTTATGAAACCACAAGTTTAAACAAAGTGACCTTTGCATCACTAAACCCAGTTCAAACGACAATTCACAGGTAGCTGAGGTCCTATACCAGGTCGAGCCAATTTCGGTTAACCACCAAAAAACTAGGTAATAACTAAGTACTAAAGGTTAGTTATTGCTACATCACGCCGCTTAATAAACTTAACACAGTTAACTCTGTTCTGCTTTGTTATTAAGTTTTTGTCTTTACATGTAATGATTTATGATTATGACTAACTTCCAATTATCATGTATCTTGAATGTTGGTCAAATAATGGTTATTATTTGGACATCAAAATTAATTAGAAGATTTAGTAGTTGGTTTTTTGCAGTTGCTAGCCTAAGTATTAGATACCCTGCTATTGGTGGCACTAAATTCCGTAAATAATATTGGTATTTGTCCGTATGAAAAGATCCTGACTCGACATATTATTATAATAATACTATCGTTCACTGAATTCCGTTATGCCAAAAAAGTTATAATGTTGACAGCTTGAGTTAATAATTAATTCCTGTTCAAGATAATGCTGGGAGCTTTTAAAACGTTTCTAAAAATAATGAAAATGTAATTTTTTGTTGTAAATATGGACGAAGAAGACATGCTATGTCGACACCAAATTAATTGGAATAAAAGCAAGAGTATGATGATTGTGATGAAGTAGTTTATGACAGTCCAATAGGAATATTTATTCATCATCATCATCATCATCAACAGCCTGTTAATGTTCCCACTGCTGGGACACAGGCCTCCTCTCTTAGAGAGGGAATGGGCTATAATCTACCACGCGGGCCCAGTGCGGTATATTTATTACTTTTTTATGATCGTCATGTCAACACACTGACACACATCTGGTGACATCATTGACTGTAAATACTTCAATAACTCAAATTCCCGTGATCCAATAACGTGCTCACTCACTTACCCAGATGAATTAACACACGATTCTACTTAGACATGACGGATAGCCTGACGAACATTGTTACAATAATATCGGTTTGTGGGTAGATGAGTAATGTACCAGTTTCCGAACATTGTAGGAAGCCCTAAATCAATGTCCGGAGTGGGATGATGATGAATTTACCTCACTGGAGATAATATAGGTTTCCTAAATCAAGGTATAATTGCGAAATCCTGTTCTAGGTTGTAAAACTAGAATTGCTGAATTTAATTAGTTGAGTTGGTAGGTTTCGTTTTCTGTTATTTGTTGTATTTTGCCGGTTTTCTTTGCTCCATTATTATGATCATATACTTATTTCTGTTTCAGAGCAGCAGTATCAGACAGTTGTCAGTAACTAAAGGCAAAAATTATTGCCCGTCGGGCTGCAGGATGTTCACAAGAGAAACCGCGGCCTCGACATAAAGGGCTAAGAAGGAACATGGGTGGTTTTTAATCAGTAGAAGTCTAACACTCCCTTTCGCTCTGCCCAAGAGCGGGAGGGGTTATTTGATGATTTTCCATCCACCCAAAAAATATGAATCTTGCACTCATCATGTAGGTATAAGTAACACCATGTAAAGAAGTTTCTAACAATCGAATTTCATAACCTGTTCTATTAAAGACCAAGATCTCTTGGCACATCTTTAATTTCCCAAACACCTATTAATGACAAAATACTTTGAAGCACGCACTATCAACATGAAACCCGTAGTTAAAAGCTACTTACTCACAACTCACGGGGTGTCAACTGTGTCGCGTTCACTTGAAAGCTGTCGACCTTTGCCGCCGTGTTTTATTCTTCCGTCGTTGTCAGAAACTCGTTATGAAGTAATAACTACGGTTTAATAGATTATGGGTAGTTCTACTTTTAAGGTCTTCACCATGGACAAAAATGAAAAAGCTATTTTATACATGTTATGTGACTAAACTGTGGGAAAATTACCATAGATTCGGTATTTGTTGACCAGCAGCTCAGTTTTTCATTTTTCATTTTTTTTTCATTCTACCTGTGCCGAAGGATACGTGTGACGAAGTATACAATTTTTGAATAAGATTGTTACAAATCGTGCATAGCGAACACTTAGATAAAAAAAATACTTTACCGTAAAGATTACATATTTATATGAATCATATAAAAGCTAAAACGATTAAAAAATTATGAAATACATTCCAAAAAACGCTGTGACTGAGGATATCCTCAAAAAACACACGCCGCCGGTCTTCGTCCTTGATGTAAAAGAAGTGACAAGCTGTCAATGTCAATCACTTGATTTGAGTTTCGCTCTATGCTCTATGGTCTTTGGCGTTTCGTTTCACTCAAAAACTTAACACACTCACATATTTTTTTTAAAACTTAAGGTAATATTTGGCCGTCGTGACGATGGATACTCGAATTTTCGGGACAATCTTTCGTCACGGCAAAAATAAAAAACTTTTACAGATAAATTAAATTAAACTTTCTCTTACCATGCTTACCAATTTATCTCTCCATGTATTTATTAAATTGTGTGACTTCAATAAATTATTTTCATAATAAACGTAATAGTTCCAAGCAACACCTAATGGGGACATGCCGTTTTCACTTTGTAACAAAAGTTTGACTCCATTTTAATAATAAAGTTCAAATTAATTAAAGTAAATTTAAAGATGGTTAACTAAATACAAGTTATTAAATTGATTTAAATAAAATAAATGATACTTCCTCCATTCTGTATTTAGTATTCAACCATTGTACAACGGGGACCACCTTAATTTTACGAAGGACTTTAAAAGTAGAACTACCCTTATACCTTAGTTTGTCGCTTTGAAAAGGAATTATAATACTAGGACGAATAATGATAATAGGAATAACTTAGATGGCTTAAGTACATTTTGAACTTAACAGTAATAAAATCCGAAAAGGTTACTGAAAGTATACAATAGTTTGAAGAATGCCCCAGAAATAACAAATCCTTTACAATGAATTCAATACATTTTGTTTTGGTTAATTCATAAGATCGTACCGCGTCAATCGTGAATGCCATACTCCTACATAACAGTGTTCTTATGTTTTTCTCAGAAAGGCTCAAACAGTGCAAACCATAGATATATTTTTTAATTTTCTATGGTGCAAACCAAAACGAAGTAGCTCACAGATTAGCTAGGCTCTAGGGCCAACTAAACTATGATTAATTATCCAAAAACTTTTTTACAAAAAATAAAACCGACTTCGACAAAAAAAAACACTCAAAAGTGAAAAATAAACTTGAGAAGAAAAATCAGTTACTGAAGTCGGTGACTTTTGTTTCTTTGATTTCATTTTTTTGTCACCGACTTCAGAAACTGATTTTTCTTCTCAAGTTTATTTTTCACTTTTGAGTGTTTTTTTTTGTCGAAGTCGGTTTTATTTTTTGTAAAAAAGTTTTTATTTTTCACTTTTTAGTGTTTCACATGTGCTTACCCCTTCACAACGCACCGGCGTGATGTTATGTTAGGAACTGGTGTAAACAATAGACAGACAATATGAGATTTCAGCAATCCCAGTCCATTAGCTATCATTTATTGAGGAGTTCCGTTGCCTATCTCCGAAGTTTTTCATCAGATCTTCACAAAATAGTTTTTATAACCTTTATAGTGAGTACAGGCGTAATATTATGTTGTGTGATGGCGTAAACAATGCTTAGATATGCTATAGCAACAATCGCGGTTAATCTGCTGTTATTTATTGAAGAGTTCCCCCGATTTCTACAAGATCCCATCATCAGATATTGAAATGGTGACAATGGGACCACACGGGAAGCACCAGCTTTCAAATGAAAAAAGAATCATGAAAATCAGTTCACCCAGTCGCAAGTTATGAGTGAACAAACATAAAAAAAAAAAAAAAAAAAAAAAAAAAAAAAAATACAGTCGAATTGATAACCTCCTCCTTTTTTTGGAAGTCGGTTAATAATAGAAACACAGTCACTACTCCAATATTTAACCTTTGCGCTATTTTATACAATTATAAATATATGGTAGCCTTCATAAATCGAGATCATGTCGCGCTACAATGTCACGATATTGGCTGTTTCCCGGCAAAAAGCTAGCCTAGCCATATACGGAGTAGAAACTATGTACATCTATCTAGTCCTAGCCACGCCTAGGTGACTCGGTACGTTGAAAATAAATAAATAATTATGCAACCAACACATGGAAAACTTACTTTATTTGTCCATCTGTTCTTGATCTAGTAGTATACCATATAAACATATATAAACTAATACCCTTTTCTCATGGGAGTAGGCAGATATCACAGAAGAGAACTTACTGCGATCCTTACAAACTCCTTTTTCCTCGTCCACATTCATACAATATCAGCAGATAAGCAAAGTAGAACAAGCAGTAGTTCTAGAAGCATATTTTAAACAAAAAGTCAAAACAAGTGTAAGTATTACTTCTGAGTCATCAATCAGTCTATCATTGCTCTCAAAACGGTAAAGAAAAACATAGTGAGGAAACTGGCATGTCCTAGAACCAAAAATTGGAAGACATCTAACGCTAATCCGCACTGAGCACGCGTGGTGGATATCTGCCCACTGGTAATGACATCTCGCAAAGATGCCTGTGTCCCAGCATGTTCGTCATACGGTGATTACGCTCATGCTATTCAATTATTGTATAATTTAACTCAATATGTCACAGTCGAGTGCCGGAAACCAGCCTGTCCCAAGTTGAGCCACAATAACGCTCTGAACTGACCTTGTCGGTCCATGAAAGAACTGATTAGTCAATGCAAATCCACATCGTTAATTAGCAGCCACACATGAGTATTCTACATCCGAAGGACCAAACCATTACCAGTTCCTATGGTATAATCTTAATCCATGACAATTATTCTGAAGTTCTCTTTTTATGAGAAGATTCTATGCTATATTTGTTTTCATTGCTTAAGGTTACTATATCTTGAAAGTCATCGATAGGGTCGCTGACCAGCTGCTTCCAATTCTTTGCTTCACCAGTTAAACTAAACATAAGTATCACCGAATTAAATTAAAGGACAGCCCTTATCATCACAGAACTCTGTTCAATTCTCATCCAAGCTATCACGTGGAAGTCATTTCTTTGTAAAGTGACGTACAAAAATAAATATTGAGCTCATATTGTATGTATACCGGCAGCCATATCGGGACAAGACCTCGAACCGTTTGCCTCGTCATACAATACGTATGAATTATGTCTTGTGTACATACAGACATTTATGTTTCTGAGAATACGTGATATATTTGTACATCGACGCTGTTTGAGTGGGAAAGTTTTGATTCTGCAAAAGAAAATACCTCTATAGTACTAATAATACACGAAGAAGGAGATGTAAACACTGTCTTGGAATTCTCATTGTTTTATCTACTCTATGTTTACGGTACCAGTGGTCCACATTATGCCTGGACTTTACCTTTGCCCAGGTTAACCACCTTATCAATGAAACTGGAGTAGGTCAAAGTGGTGTCCCAGCAGCGGGAACACTATAAGCTGATGATGACGATAAGGTCAAGGTGAAGTTATACCAAACTTAAAATTAAAAAAAGTATGTATGGAAGTCTATTTAATCATGGATTTCAAGATTCATAGCGTTATTTCAAAAGACGAGGGTAATAGTTCCTTTCGTCAGTCAATTGTCCATCTTATTCAGCACACTCTCGTCTTCTTGACATTAAAATCAACGGTAGCATTGTTCGAAATGTCAAAATTGAAGTGCATTACGCAGTTGGGCTACCGTTCTTGCTGCAACTGTTTACACAAACAGTCTTTAATAACATAGTAACTTGGACTGCTATAACCTAAGCTATAATTCAACATCTATTTTGTCCTTACATTTAATTACTGTTGCCATCTTACTCATAAAAGTCACGGGTTACTAAACTATGTTAATGAGAGTAACTGGAATAATCAATTAGTCACTCTATTATTATCTAATGTGAGTCCATAATATAATAGATATTGTTATTCTAAGGTTTTAAAGTAAAACAAGGTATTGTTCCATTCTGAATTGTTTCAAAAACATTATTCTAACATAACAAGAATCAGTTACTATCATATCATTACAATAAAAACACTCATGAATCATTAGTTACTTTGCAATAATAAAAACATTGTATATTATTTAAAAATATTGATTAAACAAGCTATAGACAGAGTCTTGCCATCGATTTATCCTTTGGGTGAAAATTAAAGTTTCTTCGTGCCGCAATGAACCAGTAGTGAAATAGTAGAAAAATTATTTACTAGTCTCACACAAGACAAATTGAAAATAAAAGTAAACAAGAAAAGCAAGGGAAAGAGTTGTCCTAGGGGGAAGCAACGACCTGCCTGCAAGTACTAGGGATCCGTTATATCCCAATAATAAACGGGCAAAAGAGACTATAACTTAAAGAGTTGTGGACTTACTTCTCAGAATAGTCGGCAATAAATCACCGAACCCATCTACTTTTAAAATATAATTAATTCTGACGTGTATTAATATTTTTTATCCTTGTTTAGAAATAAAACTCATGTAATAAAGCAACATGGGTAAGAACCGAATAGGTACTGGAAATCGACCGCATTTAAGTTATAGAGAAAATGTCTATGTATTTTAACAAATTTTCTTATTTACCAAAACATATGGTCGGAAGCCATAAATAAAGAAGACTATTAAATAACATATTATAAAAACACTATTAAGTTTAGTTCAAATATTATTGAATGGCATCCCAATGATATCATCAATGGGTGAACGAACTATTGTAAGTTCGAGACTTGATAAACTTGTAAAAGCGACGCAATAGACTTGAATGAAGCGCTGTAAACACTTATGTTTGTTTGGCATAACATGGGTCGGGCAAATTGTTATTAGGTTTTTTTCCATCAGTAATTTCTCAGTAGCAGCTACGGACTTTAGATTTTCTAAATAATTAAATCATATTCCTCTGTCGATGGCAATGGCGACGGCTGAGTCAGAGATGTTCCCATCTTAATCTTGTGATTCTAGTTAGACAGGAATAAATCGAATTGCTGAATCATGTTTATGAATCTCAGCCTTCGCCATTCTTCGGTCTCGGTCATGTTAGCCCAGAATGATGTCCTACGAGTTTGATATAACGTTGCAGCTACGTCCATATATTCCCATATCATGCTGGAGTCATGGCATACAAGACATATTTTGATATGCCCTACCATTTTCGGAACAGCATCAAGAACATTACATTGCACTCCATAACACACTGATCGATGTTGTTACTGGCATAGCAAGCGGATTATATAAGAAAAGGCGGAGTTATAAACGAGTGGATTGAACATAGGCCCACCATAACATTGATTAGGTATATATCCTTCACAGTCGATGGCATTAACCTCTGAACCCAAACGTAACAGAATTCTTTCGCAACATAATAACTATCAGTTTGAACTTTAACCAGATATGTGAAGATAATAATCTACATACTGACAGGTTAACTGATCATACACTTAGACAAAGTCGTGACGTGTGGAAAAACTACGATTATCGCACTGACGGCCTATCAACACAATGGTTAGGGACGTACAAATATGATGGACTATGGTTTTAAAAGCTTATGATGACCCTGCGATTGAAAAATGAAGTGGTAAAACGTTATGATTCGCAAACACATTGATGATCGGACTGCTTTTAATTGGGCTTTGGAAACGTAATGATGATTTTGTTTCCCATTTTGATTTTGAATCCCATAACTTATGAAGAAGCTCGTCCCAATCCAAGTTGGAATTTTGGACCAGTTTCCTCTTTTGATGAAAGAGATGGTTTGATAGTTTTTTAACAAATAACCACGGCTGCAAGCAACACACTCCTCCGCCATTATTTTCTGATTAATTTCGTTGTGGGATCCAAGGCAGTTAAATTGGTTCTCTGGGACTTCAAGCTTTATTGTCTCAGCACTTTGGTGGTGGCACTGTTGGTTCTGGCTTTCAGAATTTGCAATGGTTTGAAAATATGGTGGGCTTAATAATAATGGTGAGCTTATCCCAAAAAAAAACAATCCCGAAATTCGTTTTCTTATCAATAACTAGCTTTTGCCAGCGGCTTCGCCCGCGTGAAAATTACGATTTTCCATACAAAATTTCATCCCCTATTTAAGTACCTTAGGGGTTCAATTTCGAAAAATCCTTCCTTATTCCTTGTCTACACTATAAAGGGAACCTCTGTGCAAAATTTCAGCTTTCTAGGTCCAAGAGTTTGGGCTGGGCGTTGATGAGTCAGTCAGTCAGTCAGTCAGTCAGTCAGGACTTCTCTTTTTATTTATATAGATAGATAGATTACATTGACATTCCAGAAATCTATAACTACGCAGAAATCTGAATAAACTAATGCATAGACGATTAATTAACACATTCATAAAATCTAGAATCGCAAAGTAAATTATTCGTCCTAGTTTTTTATAATCTTCTCTGAATATTTTCCGTATATGGCTTATTCAGATTAACAACCAAGTTTTTTATTCGGATATCCAAGTCATTTCGATTCTGATTTCCGATTGATTATTAAAACGACGTTGATCGGTGTTTGACCTTTACAAGATCTCAATATTGTGCGAGAATGAAGAAAGTTCCTGTTTTCTGAATATTTTCATTTATTACGAATATACGTTTTAAATTACACGTATGGTCAGTGATTTATCACTTAGATCTAACGGTGCTCTCGGGGAAATGACCTTCTGAAATGTCACTAATGTTTATATAAAAAATCTACTATAGTACAGGTATTTTCATAGAGTTCACTTCCCACGCGTGTAATAAAAATGAAATAAATGTTTATTAATTCCGCCGCTCACCTTTTAATCTGGATTGAACTTATTCTAAAATACCTTCTTATAGTTCAAAGCACTCATCTTTTACCTATGAAAGCTGAGTGATTCCAGTCTTAAAGATCTCGGAATATCAGCTACAACAGATTCAGGAAACATTGATAATAATTTGCCTTCTGCATTTTCCTAATCTCGCAATAGGAGATCGGACAAAAAAAAACTAATTAGTCCGTCAGATAGATTTCCAAAAATTATTGGACACGTATTTTTTCTTTTTTCACGTAAACAAAAAATGAAGACGATACAGTGCTTCGAAAACTCGTGTGACGTCATATGATAGTACATTTTGTACCTACAAGTGACGTTTCAAGCCCCACTCCAAGATCTTTGACGCGTTTTATCTTCGTCATTTTTTATTGATTTGATAAAACAAAAAACACGTATTTAATATTTTTCGATAATCTAACTTACGGACTAAACAGAATCATATTATTTTGACCCAGTAAGATCCTTAATAAGTTAGTAGTTCCTTAGTAGTTAATAAGAATGATTAAGTAATGGTTATTTCGGGGTCGAATTTCAGTGGATACAGATCAACCCAGTAGTTTTATAAGGACCTATCAAACCTCCAAAAACCAGTAACTGGGTAATATGAAACCCAGTGAAAACTCTCGGTGTCATACATTCAGGCTGAATAACTGGCTAATTTAGCAACACTATATTTTTATTTTTTTTATTAACATATATTGAGAGAAGAGCAGTGGTGGCCCAGTGGTGGCGGCCCCGACTTACGAACAGTGAGTCGTGGGTTCGAATCCCAGTCAGAAACATTACTTTGTGTAATTTATTTCATCACCACTACTCTCAAAACGGTGAAGGAAAACATCGTGAGGAAACCGGCATGTCTTAGAACCAAAAAATTCGAAGACATGTGACATCTACCAATCCGCACTGGGCCCGCGTGGTGGATTATAGCCCATCCCTCTCCTAGAGAGGAGGCCTGAGTCCCTGCAATGGGAACATTATAGGCTGATGATGATGATGATGAGCATAATTATATTGTCCCACTACCGGGCAAAGGCCTCCCCCATAGTCTTCCACTCTTCCCTTTGTGCGGTTTTCTCCGGCCAATCTCGCACAAAAGCCTCTAAGTCGTCACGCCACCGTTTCTGTGTACCTATAACCGTCGGCTTACTCCAGAATAGTGCAGACACGACTAAGATTCATATTAAGACACAATACTCATTCCACAATAACCTTACAAAGGTATTTTCTCCATATATGTAACCGCAGAGACTCCTACACGAAGATAGGCCATAAACCGGGAGAAAGTGTTCCGTTACCTTTCCAAGTTACAATAACTTCGTATTGAACGATATCGATTGTTTTAAATGTCAGTGAGATACGTAGAAAGTTTTGTATCCTTGTGTGAAGTTTGTTATGCAAGTTTTAACTGAAGAGAGAAGACAGTTTTGGTCGCGAATTTTTGACAAATTAATGAATAAATATAACTTGACGAACGTGTTGAAGCTGTTGCTTTTAACGAGTGAAGATTGTCTAAAATCCCGAAAGTGAGTGAGGAGTCCTACTAAAGTACTAACTGAAACTTTATGGAGTTCCGCCAACTTATTCTCTTCAACTTTTATGTCGAATCCACAGGTCTTTTCAGAGGTCACTTTGACTGTATATCGAGCTGCTCTACCGAAGGATATGCTCACCTTTTATTCACCATTTTCTAGAATATTTGCAGTAACATCATCACTACATAGTATAAAACAAAGTCGCTTCCCGCTGTCTGTCCCTATGTATGCTTAGATCTTTGAAACTACGCAACGGATTTTGATGCGGGTTTTTTCAATAGATAGAGTGATTCAAGAGGAAGGTTTATATGTAGCACATTCCACCCGTGCGAAGCGGGGGCGGGTCGCTAGTATAATATATTAGCAAAAACACTGATTCTACTTTTAATACACGCAGAAATTTTACATCTTCTTCACATGCTAGTAAGAAATTAAGTAAATGCATTTTTAGTTTGGGTTTTATACAACTTCATTGATTCATAAAGGTCAATGATCGAACAGAATTAAGACGTTTGGTATTTGGAAATTAACTTCAGTAATATTACATAATTTTATCCTTTCCTTATGAAATCTAGGTTTTTGGTGAATCATTTTACGTATGACGTTCATAATTCCGGCTTCTAATGTAGAAGGAAATGCTAAATTCTAGACATCAACCTGATGACTAATATAAGTCCATCAGAGAGATTTTCCGACATCCTACTGTGACTGAAATTGTCCCTAATTTTACACATTCGTTGGTGATGGTGGTATATTTAACATCTGTGATGCATATAATGATCAGCCCTGGATTAGAAGCAGTGGGCCATAATCTACCACGATGTAGACCCGCATGGTCGATTATGCTCCTCACAGTCTTCACACGTGTGTCCCAGCAGTTTTTATACGCTGATTTTGTTATGTTGCAGTAACTATTTGCATGCTTTACATATTCTTTGCCATCACGATACATTAAAGTCCTATCCAAAACGATAAACAACTTTAAATTGAGGCCATTGACCACAAAATGACCAAACAACAACACAAATCCGTCAATCAACCTTTCGGAATGCAGTCAGATCAAAACTACTCCACACAAGTACGTGACCTATTTACAAAACGTACACCCAACAAGCACCCTTAAGTGAATTAGAATAAAGCGGTTATCGGCTTGAATGGATGTGGTCAAACGATTAGAAAGCGGTCGTCCTTGTAAGTAAAAGTTATCCAGTGAAAGTGGACGGCTTAACAATGTAATGTATTACTTTTATAATATCTATAACGAGTTCCATTACAAGAAGTGTTTATGTACGAGTCTCTTTTGGAGATAGCAAGATTCCGTATAATTATTTAGTTTTAGCTGTTTGGCACTGCTCTCTTCTAAATCTTTGAGAAACTATGTATATAGTATTTTCAGAGAGAATGCATGAAGTTCTCACTCATTACAGTAAATTTCAGTACTGTTGGTGGATGATGACCATGATAGGACTTCTTTAACCATCGCTTAAAGGATACCAAAGGATTTTGGAAGCAACTGGCGAATAAACAGAAGCCCAGGATCCTCTCGTTTCAGAGTACCTTTTTAAATCACCCATCTGCTTCCCAAACGTCATACAAAGTAACAGTACTTAGAGATCCATTTTTACCAGTAGTCATTTCAACGTCTAAAATCAACATGATTTCAAAACATTTACTCCAATTATATGATAAGTAAATAAAAACAACTCACTATTACAATACTAAATCATAACAGTGTTCACTATGTTTGAGGAAGGCGCTAGTATCCGGCGCGAGCGCAGACGAAACGTTCCGCGTTAAAAAAAACGTTAATTAAATAAACAGCTTTTAATATTAGGCCCTTTGTTTAAAGAGCATTAGGAAGCCGTTTTTTTTTTGGATTTTCGGAATTATTTTCCGCATATTTTGAGTATTCTGAAGAATAAGTAGAAACAGTATGTTAGTTTTATTTAAGTGGTATTCCGTCGGATCGAGCTCTGCTACGAGAAAAAAATTGAAGGAAAGGGATTAAAAAACTTTAATGAGGCAAGGCTTTTGCAGAATGGCAGGCAATCGTAATAAGAAGATTAAGAGGAAGAGAGAGAGTAGTAGAGAGGACCTGTTTTTTTAATGTAAAATGGCCCCCCTCTGACCTCAATCCTGTAGCCTATTTGGAAGGAAGAAGTCGGACATTTTTCATAAAAACCTTTAGAATATATTTATCATACCATGACATGCTTTAATTGCTCATTTATATAATTAAAGTTTTCACAATACATTCATTATTTTCACAACAATTTAATCCTGCTTTTCAGTCACGGAAACAAAATGTTTTGATAAATTCATACCTGTCATATAACCCAAAATAAATAATTTACAGTAAATAACAAATACATGATAAAGAACCATCCAAACATCCTCATCCACAAACCTTGTACTGTCATACACTCATACAGGATGTATGACTTCCTGAAGGAGATGCCTAAAAGAGATGCTTTAATACATTATGTATGACTGTTTCGTGAACGATATGTGTAGGTAAATACTGAGCTGACCTAGAAATTCTGTTAATGCGGTATAAGGAAGATGTGGGTATGTTTTGTCGGCTTTTTATCCGAAATTGATGGCCCGAATTGGGTAGTGTAATTTGCGAATCGGTTTTAACAGTAAGTTATCTTCGTAATTTGACTATGCTAGGGTTTTATTTATTATTCATGTTTTGAATGATGATGATGAGTTTTACATCATTTCTTGTCAGTTACGATGAGAAACACTCGTTTAAATTATAATATAATAAAAACAATAGCATGCTGTGTCTATCGCACCATATTGTACACTATGCATGTATCTTTTTGTTGTATTATGTGAACTAACAGTGTAACAATTGTAGATAGGCTAATAAATAAATAAATAAACAACAGCATTAACAGTTAAAAGCAAAAAGTCAGTTTAAATAACGCAGTTACAAGCAAAACAAAATCAGGCAATAACTAAACCCAACGTTGGTAGTTATATTTTAGCAAACATGTAGTTAATGACACATTTATTGCTTATAAATTATTTGCAAATCCGTTAGACAAAATAATCATGTTATAAATATATTTGCAAAAGATATTATTTTATACAAAAATAACGGAAATTGGTCCATTAGAATTAAGCAATTATTTCAATTGCATCCTTCGCAGTTGACTAATACATTGCTTGTTTTGTTCCCACGAAACTATATTCGATTGCATCGCAAAGGATGTAAAAGCAGTATTGAAAGTTGAAACCAGGTATAGTAAACAAATAACGGTAGATTTGAGAGGATATGATAATGCGAGCTCTAGTTTAAAGTAGGTAAATAGGTACCTACTTTAGTTTTATGGGAATAGGTTCGTGGGATTTGCTAAGCTAAACTGCTGACAGTATTAATTACTAACTAATTTATTAATTAGTAAGCAAAACAGGTCCTGAGGCTAATAAACTCAATACCTATACGACTAAGCCCGCTTGCAGTAGGTACTAAACAGTAAAATAATGTGTTTAGCGCTTAACGTACTTAAAACATCGATATGTTTCTGTCAATAGTTTGAAGATAGTGTATGCGAGCAGGAAGCCTAAACTGGCTACTTTAGCAGAATCATAATATGAATCACATTAAAATATTATCATTCATTTATTTATTTTATTTCTTTACACACACAGTTTCATATTAATTTCGTACCATTAAACCATAGATGGTTTATGGTACTCACATTCGCTATCATCATTCATAGCATTATCCTTTTATGATTCTGGTAAAGCGGCCAATTTAAGATTAAAGAGATTATTGATTTAACCTAACCTTAATTACTACTATTAGTGGAGAAAATCTGTTTAAGCCTAAGTGACTACCATCTTATTACCCCATAATTTACAGCCTATTCATTATATAATCAATTAACTAACTAAAAATTGTACCTTCCACGTGTTTAAATGTCAACCTACTTTCCCGTTCTCATCAATTTGAAAAAAACCATAAAATGCAAAGCTTTCTTACTATATAATTAGGCAACACTTTACTTGAGAAAACTTTTACTTCCGATACTATGACATAACTTCCTATAATTAAGTATTTTAATTATTCATCGCTTCAATAATATTCAAATGTCCACATGATGTAATTTTGTCGCTGATCAATTTATAGATAGAGAGGTCAATTAAACAAACATGACTGTTTAAAATTACTTTTATATAAAGTTAAACATTCATTCTATATATAAGTTAATTATATAACATAACATAATATTATATAATTATCACTTGTATAGGTAAAGGAAAACATCGCGAGTAAACCAGCATTCCTGAGAGTTTATTTCTAAACAGCATGTAAAGTCAAGTTAGAGGCTTGAGGGAGGCATAAAAACTCGGATGCCAGGCTAGAGGCACTAACCAGACAATAAATAAGAAGAATAATATCATAAAAGCCATAATAGGCAATACTGGTTCAAGTGTATATTGTGAAGTTATCATTTAATTTGAGTGAACTTTCAATCAAGAACGAGGCAATCATCACACTCGAAAATACTCGAAAAATTGATTGATAATAAGTACATAATATACAAACTCATACTAACGAGAGAAGTACGCTACTGCTAAACCTCTTGACATTTGTCACTTTCAAGAACCATTAAATAATTAAGTTTTCAGGTTTCTAGGGTTCCGTTCATCAGTCGGCAACAAAGGAATCCTTATAGGATCACTTTGTAGTCCGTTTGTCAAGACTCTTTTTCTCAGGAATGCGTAAAGGTATCAATCTGATTCTTATTAAATACTCAAAACTGTTACCTCTTGGAGCACTGAAAAATTTAATCTTTTAAGTGAACCCGATCTAAAGATATAACCGTTTATGTCGCGATTTCTTAAGGGAATCAAAGCCTTATAGTGTACCTCTCGTTGACCAAGAATCATGAAAATAAAGGCAAGCAGCAATGTCTTACAGCACATGTAAAGGGGAAAAAATTGGAAAACCATAAATACGTTATTTAATTACAAATACGAAGTAAAGTTCAAGTTTAAACGGAACCCCCAGTGCGCGAGTCCAACTCGCACTTGGCTGAGTTTATTTTGTTAGTCTGATGTGTACCACTTCTTGGCAAAGCCCCATTCTTTCCACTTAACTCATCATTTTCGCAACACAAAGAATTGATTCTTCGTAGAAAAGCCCCCCAAGGCGTCAAACATCTCACTTCAAGTAGACAGTAATCTATTCGTGTAATCTCCACCATAAGTCTCGTAGTTGCCCCACGGCATGTTATGGACACAATCTTCACACCATGGCTATGAGAACCTATGGTTATGTAACCTGAAGCCATTTCTGCTAGATATTATCTGGATGAACACCTCTGACCTCTGCGGCGCGCGTTTTGTATAGAATATTATGAACAGGTGTATGGTGTCGTGGTTTCTTCACTTTCACTGAGATGGTTATCTTATCATGATAAGGAATAGATTATAGTTAACATTTTTTTTTGGCGACGCATAATTTTTTTTTGGACGGTGGGAAATCATAAAATGACTCTTCCCGCTCTGGGCGGAGCGGAAGGGAGTGTCACACTTCTACTTACCTACTAAAAACCACCAATGTTCCTTCTTAGCCCTTTGTGTCCGGAGCTGCGGTATCTCTTTCGAACACCCCGCAGTCCCGGATAAACTATGCATCTCATTGGACACTAACTAAAAAAACAATTAGTTTAACATTAAGCTGAAACACCACTTTTTACAGAAGCATTTGAGTAGGATCTGATTTATAATGAAGAAATAATACCTACTTAAAATCATTATTTTATTCTAAATAGACTTTTTTGTATGTTATATTAAGTAATAAATAAATGAATAAAAACTACAATTTTATTACAATTAGTTTAATGGGTCCCTAGATAGAATAGTTTGGGTTTTTGGGCACTCAGAATTTATTCAAGCTCTCTTGTTTTTGCTCATACACGAATTCAAAACATAAGCAATGATTTATTAAAACGAATGCCTCCCAATTTATTACTCTGACAGAATAATAACACATGCAAAAGCGAGCAGCAAGAACAATGTCGAGGACACGAGTGTTTTGTCTCTAAAATCACCATTAATCATTGATTTGACTTGTCATATAAGTTACCAAATTGTAGTATCCGCCTTGTGACACGAATTTATTTTAATACTCTTTTTTTACAGAAATGGAGACCTTTTATAATTATATGCTTCATTACTGCCGCCGACAGACAGCAAGACTATCACACAAAACAGTCCCAGAGAATCAAATGTACTTTTCAGAAATTTCTTTTAAAAAAGTGATATTTTGACACTTTTCTAACTTAGCATGAAGGTAAAGTTGAAAGACAATGTGTGTAAGTTGCATTATAAATATTCTGCAATCATGCTGATTTTTGACTCCACCCACAACTCACCTTTTCACAATAAAACAAAATCCCTTTAAGAAGTAAACATCCCAGAGTTTCATCACAATAAAGTATCATCATAGGTCACTACAGGGTACATCGATTTTATCGATACGAGCTAATCGATTAGGCACGGTACGTGCATCGATTTGCCGCACCTCCTCTACGTCACTATTGTTGAAATAAAGTGCATGTTTTCTTTATTATTCCGATATTTGAATGTGTTATGCGCTGAATCGATTTGCGTGTGAGTCGGTTCAAGTTCTGAATGAAAAGAATTTTGAAATATTTCAAAACCGGAAAGAAATTTTTCAGACAATGTATTTTGTTAGTTCTACTCCTTCCTTTGCTTCAAATGGATGCTCATCCACTTGAAGCTGAAGATGGCATCTTCAAGCACAAACATAAATTATAAAAAAAAATGAAAATCGGTTCACAATTGTCGGAGATATGTTTCTTTTTTGTGTATGTCCACATAAAAAAGAAACATACACACGAATAGAGAACTTCCTCCTTTTTTGGAAGTCAGTTGAAAATGCCGATCATCCCAATATTCCAATCCCTATTGGACTTTTCGTTGAGGTTTTTCGAGACCAATAGGTATGTATAATAGGATCACGACTATGGGGCCATAATTCAACAATAAAACTAATTTTGACAGCTACCAAAATCATAATAAATGAATGTTCGCTCTACCTCTATCCTTAACAAAGTTAATTAATTCCAGTACTAACTCCATTATTAAGGATACTTCCAAAGGCGGTCAATTTTGATATTAAACCTGGTCAATTAATCAAAGCTAAACAACCAATTTGTCTCATTTATCTTGTCTGGTTAACAAAGGGTAACCATGAAATCAATTTGTGCTACAATGTATGACGACCTGTATAGCCTAAGGCTTCACGATTGTTCAATTGATAGTCTATTTTTCAAAGGATTATAATTGATAGAGGTTTTTGAATAAAAACTAGCTCGTGTTTAGGTCCACGAGGTGCCTGTGTGTAGCCTCGGAGTTATAGCATGTAGCTTTTCATTATCATCATCATCCAAAAGCTGAACTCACCATCATCACCACCCATTGACAGATCTTTCTTCTTTGTGGCAATCTCCACGTTCTCGTGCCAGCTTCATCAAGGTTTTAAGTTAACCCCCAAACTTTTAAGGTACTATATGGATAAAACGTAACTGATGAAATGCGATTGCACCTCTGCTAATCCTTCGCGTTTACAAGCGTGATGTTCATTCCATATTTTATAGTTATTATACCTAGATACAGTTTTTACTGCTTCAATACATCTGAAAAATACTTCCAGTAAATTGAGACGTCATTTCATTAACAATAGTCGAATGAATTATCATCTCACGATAACTAACGTCATGTTCAAGATTTAAAGCACCAGTTTTAGTTAACGTCCAGTCTATCCATCAATTTCGAAACACATTTGCAGTACCACAGGACTAGAAGAACTAAGTCAGTACTTTCTAAGTCAAAACTGGGTCATCATTACTAAAATTAAGAGTTAGCAAATTATTAATAACATAATTTTATCATACCTCTATAATTTAACATTGCTGCAACTACATCTCGATCAATCCAATTATTTTTATTAAAAATAGTTTAACAATACCATAATTTCACCAATTCCTATAATTGTATCTTCGATCTACCAACACTACTGTCCTATTAACAATAGAACTTATTTATATATGTGGCAATAATAACTTGTTTTTTACTGTACAACTATCAGATGTACCAAATAATTATGAAGAAATAAGGTCTTTGTAGCTAAAATAATCTAATCGATACAGTTTCATCATTCAAATTGGGAAATTCTACGAAGAGTTTGCTGAAGTAAGTAGATAAATATTTGTAATGTACTATTGAAACACATGAGGTCCTGTGTACAATTCCTAGTTCTGACAAAGTTTTATTGTGTTTTTTCCAATAGGAATTTCTCAGTAGCATTTGATGGTAACAGGCTCGCCCCCTATGCATGGCACATAAACATAACTCGCGACACGTGGATTTACTAATGGGTACACCTCTGCCTAAACCTTCGGAGTTACTGTCGTGATGTACTTTCAGTGCTGAGCTAAACATTTAGGCCTTTAAGTTCAACTGCAGCAGTTTTGTATACCCATTTGTATGTTGATACGCCCTTTAAATAATATGGTAGGAAAAATGTCACTGATGTCATCGGAGAAGTAGGATGTGACTGAGATAATAAACCTTTATTCTTTAGCAATATTCACAAGATTGGTATTAAAAGCAATGTGCTATTTGTATACTCGTAACTTACAACAATTGGATCGGTCATCATGGTATGAAGTCATCGGTGTAATAAGAACTTTAATACTTTGAATAACCAAGCTATTATCGTAATGAACATTTCATCCATTATTTCATTTACAATTTATTTAGATACATAAATAATCCACCATTCAGCATTCTGCTTGGAATCAGCATCAAATTATCCGATGATCATAATCGGCCAGTTTTCCTATAAACATTCTTTTTTTTAATATTATAAGAACAATTCAATTAAATGTACTGTTGGCAACATGTTAGAAACATCGAGATCTTAGTTAAATAATAATGCAATAATTATATTATAGAGCAGTAGGTACTTAGACTTACACATAAACCTGTACACACGGCGACACATATCAAGCTATACATTCCCAAAATAAAAGTGCCTTGCTTTGTATAGCTTTCCCATACAATAAGAGATCCGCTTATACTAGTTTTGTATAGCATGATTAATAGTTGTGCATTAAGGCGGGGTTACCCCGATAAACGTCGTCAACAATAGCGTTTTACTCGTACATGGAACGGATTTAAATTTTGAAAAAAATGTATTACATAGTTGACTTTTCGATCATGATAATGTCGGGCATGCGATACACGATTACTTACACTTCACTGCATCCAATTAAATCGCAAAGACATGTCCAAATGATGGCTAAATAATCGTTTTACTTGAGTTATATATGGTTTTGAAAAATGAAACTTATATCATAATAAAGGTCGTAAAAAATGTGTGTTATCTCGGGTCACATAATGTATAATTTCTTTATCATTTTTCTCCAAGAAGAAAAAACAGTCAAAATTTAGGCATTATATCGCTCGCGCGGCAGGGCGGGGGACGAGGTCGTGCGTACATAAAAACAAAGTAGGGAAACCTCGCCTTAAAGAACGCTACTTGTATGGTTATAGAACAAAATATCCCTTCTAAACTTTCAATCTAACTAGGTACCGATCACGTACATTTCACGGTAACAGATTAACTATAGAGATTAAGTATTATATCATGAGCCGTCATTACGAAGCTCACCAGCCAACCATCCATCATCATTACATCAACCATGGGAACTCACTTTCCCATAGGTTTGCCATGTTATTACAAATCTGATAACGCTTTTTTAAAGCAATTTATTTTCTATCCGTTTTTGCTTGGATAATGTCGCTTTGTGCTTGTGTATTGTGCTTCCTTATGGTCGTTTTTATTTGTATTTTGCTATCTCGAGACGCCAATTCAGAATGAATGAGTTCTGTAGTAGGTATCAGAGCTAATTGAATTGATGTTTAACTGAGGAAATCTGCCTTAACGTAAACTTGCAAGTAAACTTTGTTCTTAAATCTCATTTTTTAATTCCAAAAGGACAGTTTTTAATGCATATTGAAAAAAATTGAACCATATAACGCAATTATTCAGTAGGTCTAAGGAATAAACTAAAATAATTCAAACAAGTGAATATTTACGTATTGTATCTTATGAAATTCAACTTATTGCGAACCATCATTCCGTGCAAGACGAAATTATTTGTGAGCCTAAGACCTCCAACCTATTGCCTTATCTTAGATTACTGCATTCATCTATTTCCAACCATGCAATTTCAGACAAATCATTTAATTTCAAATGCAGCGCTACCTCTTGCCCTCTTACCTTTTCAGATGTCTGCAATACTAGGAAGAAACCCATAACACTGAAGAAACCGAATTGTTACGTAGATAAGGTCAGTTACTAAGTACACGGTAACTTCGCTACCAGTACACCGAATATTTTGAAACTAGCAATTCCGTGCTATCATCAAGCTACAGTTAAACTCAATAATACCATAACTGTTACCACAAAACAGATAGATGCAGAAGGACCAACATACATTGGTAAATAAGCGAATGCAAACCAAGCCAACAATATGTCACAGTGTGTCTTTGTAGTTCCTTTTATGACTCTAATCCTGCAAACAGATCATTATTTTCTATTACAGAATCTGTAGGGGTTATTTTTTTGTTTAAGACATTTATGAGGACAATACTTCATGGGCTACTCATGTTTCATTTGCATATTATATATAATATAATATAATAATATAATATTCCACAACTATCACACAACGCCATCTAGTCCCAAGCTAAGCAGAGCTTGTGTTATGGGTACTAGACAACTGATAAACATACTTATATATTTCTAAATACATACATATTATAGATAAATTACACCCAGACACAGAACAAATGATCGTGCTCATCACACAAACATTTGTCCTGGGTGGGAATCGAACCCACGACCTCCGGCATAGCAGTTAGGGTCACTAACCACTAGACCAACAGGCCAGTATATATAATTCCGATTCCAATAATTCCACTGCTTCTCCCAAGAGATCACATATTATTATATTTCAATTTGATAATATAATTGACCACAATAGTAATCCTACTGTTTTGTTTTATCGTATGACATAACTGTGTTCTACCGAAATGCTATTACGTGATCGAGTTTGCAATTTGATACGATCGCATGTTACCGCCGCCATACTATATAGTTATACGTAAACTTTCATCATATTTGTATCCATACCACTATTATTATCTGAACACAACTGTATGTAAATGGTTGGTCGAGTAGCATGTAGGTATGATGTTATTGGAATGCTTGAAAGTTTTTATCTATGATCTGCCGATATAATCTGGGGGTACAGTATACATGTTTTTGTAGTGAATCTCCTTTCTAGCCTTTTCACAAACATGTTAGGATTGGCTTCCGGTAAAGATCTAGATCAGTAACTCTCTCAGTAACTAACATTACTGACCTGTAATGATCCTACAATATCCTTAGCTTCAAACTGGTCATAGACTTGTCTTAACAGTGATGATTTTAGGTCTATTTAGTATCCTATTGTTCTTCTGCGTAATTTACAAATTCACTATTCAGTATCTCTAGTCACAACTAAATAAATTTAAATGCAGTTTAGGTAAGTTCCATAAATCCGAATCAGGACAACAGTTTGCTGAAAGTAGAACTATCAATCAAAACGTTCTCGTTTATTGCAAAGCTTAGCAGCCCTTCTTTAGTACAAGAGTAATGGCAAGCGTGACGAGTATACGTGACCGACTCAAAGGTTGCTAGTATGATTTATTAAACGACCAAATTGCGTGCAACGCTCTATAGGGAAGACTTCACTTTCACTGTGTCGTGTAACCTGACGGAATGTGCCAATGATTACCGTGTTATACAACTTTAACCCGACCTTTGACTGCCACTTAAAACTGAAGTTTCTAGGGAGGTAAGTATACGTAATGGTGGACTGAACTTACTTGTGTTTCTATCTAAGTACGTCTATTTCGCAGCTAAGTGTATCTGCGACACGATCATGATTTTTCCCTTATACATTATGCGAAAATTATTTTTACCGTAAGTTGGAAGTCTTATATAAGCTAGTGCCAGACTTAAGTAACCTCTTTAATATGCAAAAGACTTGTCTATTGAGCACACTCACAAAATATCCTTTAACAAACATCTAATTCGAGTGTTGATTAGTTTGCATCTAATGGTTCTTTCCAATAACCAAGAATATTATGTTAAACATTTGAAAAAATAAGGCATTGAAGATTGAAGTAAAAAGTAGGTAAGAGATTCATTCAAGCACAGAACGATAATTATACTTCGACAAGTTTCAGGACATACAAATGTATGGAAAACAGTTAATTGAAATCTGGTGTATTAGTACAATCATGATGTAATTGTGTGCTCAAGAGCTCCGTATAATAACACCTTACGTATTTACTATGGGTAAGTATTTAACTTACACTCGGAACTAACGCTGTTACAACACCTTTGGGACTTGTGCATATAAATGAGCCCTTATCGGAGCCCGGAAAATCCGATTACGAAGGTAAATTTCCTCGTTCATAAATGTAATATGTACCTACTTCCATTTCTAAATCTTTTTTTGAATCGTTACAAGCCTGCCACAATATTCCCAAACCAATGCAACTTCTGAAAGCCAGAACCAACAGTGGCGACCACCAGAAAAGCGTCGACACAATGAAGCTTCGACGGAATCCCAGAGAAAAAAAAATAACTGAATTGAATCCCGCACCGAATTCAACCAGAAAAGAATAGCAGAGGAGTAGAAAAAACAAAATTTCCCAATGTAAATCTTGACTTCAAAATTGAGTTTATTAACTAGACAGGGCGAAATCAATCTACAGACACCTTGTGTAATTCGGAAACCAACGTTATTACCGACATTTAATTGGATAGATTCGATTCACAAGTTTTCGAAATCTCAGTGTGCCCTGAACCCCTAGGGCATGAGAGACGTGGCTATCCTCCACGTACATTTGCAAAACCATTTTCCATGATAGTTTGCGTAACAGAATTAACCGGCCTTTTGTGGTTACCTATTAAATTCAATATTTCACAAACCGCGCCCAGTGATCATCACGTAGATCTACCATTTTGTGTGTGATGGACTTCTTGTGTAATAGACCTGTAGGTTTGTTTCATCTATGATTACCTTTGAAGCCTTATTTGTGGCCTTATAAAATAGTGATGACGTCATCGCTTTTTTTGGGTGGATATCATCAAATGACCTCTCACTCTCGGCAGAGCGAAAAAGAGTGACCATTGTGTTACGGGGCCGCGGTATCTCTTTTGTACAGTCCCGCAGCCCTGACAGGCGTCGGCCCTTGCACATGGACCCCTTCCAGTAACGTCATCACCTGAATTCGCGCCTAGTGGCGTTCGAGATGAAGCCGAATAAAACTAAAACTCCACGATCAGCCAAAAAGCTTGCGATGACAATACTAATGGATTTGTATAGGATGTTAACATACCACACACCATCAGGCTAACATAGAAGCAGTGACAAGCATTGCTCAACACATTTATATAGTTAACATTTACGACCATCAGCGTGATGATATGTTGTCGAACAGTAATAACATGCGTAAAGATGTTACTGCGCTTGTTCTGTTACTGTAATGATGGTACTTGCCGCATAATTCGGTACATGATTGGCATATTGTATGATTGTTACTACACCCAGAGCGTTTTGAAGTTACAACTGTTGGGAGCGAAAATAGGGTTTCTAAAACTTTTCCCAATATTTAGTCTTCAAAGAACACATAAAAGAGGAGCTTACCCGCTCTATGCGGAGCGGTAGGGGGGGTTTTAGACTTCCACTGACTAAAGACCACCCATGTTCCTTACTAGCCCTTTGTGTCCGATACCGCAGTATCTCGTTATGAATCGCCAAATTATTTTCTTTCTTTCTTTCTTCCTCTCTTTCTTTCTTTATTTCGAACAACCCGCAGCCCCGAATAATAACAGCCTCAAGGGCTAATCTCAAGGTTAAAGCGCCTAGGTCGATCCTTACTTATCTAGTTTCCTCCGTGCCTCAGAAAGCAGTTCTGCCGTTGGTTCCGTCTGTCAATTTGAAGATCTTTGACAGTCGCACCAGGTAGCCAGTGACCTGAAAGTCTGACAACCAGTCTTACCAATTCCTATCATATTACTCAGTACTAACTAATAACTGAGTTGGAGAAGTCAGATTGATGAATGGACACGAAAACTATAAAACTATACCTTTCTAATCAAATTCAATTTGGAACTTCTTGGACACAATGCCATTTAATTTTAAGAATATTTTACTGTCACTGTCACGGCCAAAATTAGAAGATTTTATGTTTCCTAAACTTTTGTGGTGACTTCATGGAATTTATGTGTGATTTAAAAGACGACACTACCACTCCACAAAAGCCACAAGAATCGGGACTTAAGTTGATAAGTTATCAGGTTGTTTTATTTGAAAGTTCGCAAAATGGCCTCAGTACTCATAAAACTAATTAAATACCTTAAGCTAAACGTACTATATTTCTTCCTTGTATACTTGGTAGTTCCTGCTGGTTTTATCTTCCAAATGTGTGTCGTATATCCGAATCTCGTCGTGAAGTTAGAAGCTGGCATCGCAAGACAGTGTATGCACATTTGCATAATATCATTCTTCTTCTTAAACGTTATTGGGAACATGATGTTCAGCATACTCTTGGACTCAAGATTGAAAAGACCTGAAGTTGGTGAAGGCAGCTACTGCGAACACTGTAAGATGTTTCGACCGGTGAGGAGTTGGCACTGCATGCAGTGTAACGTCTGTATCTTGAAGCGGGACCACCATTGCACCTTCCTCGCGCGCTGCGTCGGATTGTACAACCAAAGATACTTCATCCTCTTCCTCGGACACATCACACTTGCTATGATCTACGTGTGTTACTACAACTACTACTTCATTACGTTAAACTACAAATTGAAGTATGACTGGCGTGGAACTAAATCATTACCAGGACTAAACACGTTTCTGTGTTACTCGTTCTCGAACGTGCTTCTGGTAATCTTTTCAAGTATTATGTTCTTCTGCCACTTCAGGCACGCTGCGTGGGGTGTGACTTCCTATGAGTCGAGGTTCCTTGATCTGAGGAGACCTTCGGAATGGAAGCAAAATTTGCTCAATGTATTTGGGACAGAATGGTACTTGGCCATAGTGTGGCCGTTCTGTGCTAGTCCTGTACCGATTTATAATAAGAGTAGTTGAAGTTGGTATGCCAAATGAATAATCTCTATCTTGCTCATAATGATTGAATAAATATTAACATTACGAAATTGATTTTCTTTTTCTTTTACCTCCCCAAAATAAAAATAACTGCTCGGGCACAGGCCTCCTCTCTGTAAGATGGAATGGGCTATAATCCGCCACGCGGGCGCAGTGCGGGATGGTAGAGGTCACATAATATCTTCGAATTTTTGGTTCTAGGACATGCCGGTTTGCTCCGATTTCTTTCACCGTTCCTCACGATGTCAAACCTAAGTCATATCATTTTCTACCTTGGTTATTTCTTCTTACACTTATCATTATAACAATCTACTATCATCATTCTTCAATTTATCATACCATTTACAGACGCACCATACATTTCAACACTTGAGATCAACTTAATTTGTAACTCTATTGGATACATGATAGGTGCTATTATCGCTAATAAATAACAATGAAGAAAATGGCTATTGTTCTTTAGTGCCATCGATCACCAGCATGATTCTAATGGAGCTCTAATGGACCTGCAATGAGATATATCTAGTAATGGCGGTAAAACGGTACATTGGGACTATCACCTGTAGTGACAGATCAAGGACTGTTGGTTGTTTTATGGCTGTTATATGCCATGGGAAATAAAAAGACTTGGGTGTTCTGGAAGTGCTGGTTGCTACTTTACGACTAGTTCTAAGATTAACCATCGCATTGGGAAGTTGTTGCTGAATGAAGAAACTCGTTGAAGTTTCTTAAAACTAATTTTTTCAACAACTTTTACTTTCTGGTTAAACGTTGGGATACTCAGTGTACGTTCCTAGTTACTCGTAGCTACGGGACCTGGGGGCTGTGGGGCTGTACTGCGGCCCTGGAACACAAAGGGCTAAGGAACATAGGTGGGTTTTAGTCAGTACAAGTCTGACACTCCTTTCCGCTCCGCTTAGAAAGCGGGAGGGGTCATTTGATAATTTGTTGGTCAGAAATTTCAGATTTTTTGGTTCTAGGACATGTCGGTTCCCTCATGGTACCGCTTCCGTACCCACAAACGTTCATGCTAACTACTAGAATCATTACGATTTTCATACATGTGTCATGATGTGAACCATTTGAAAGCGATATACCACAAACCATAACTCAGTAGCGATGATAGGTATTGCTCCACACTTTACGATAGTTTACCACCATTAACGTAATGTTATACAACATGTATAGAACCTCTGCCGTGTGGTTTTCTATACTGTTATAGTTTGGTAGTTGTCGAATTATGCACGTACAGCCGTACACCAATGGTGAAATGTGTTTAACTTGGTAAGGGAGCTTATTAGTTTTAAATATTATCTAATAACGTGATCGAGATAAGGGATTCATGGCGAAATCATAACAGGTACACAAGCATATAATCTTCGGTAGGTCCATTGATCTTCACTGGTGACGGTCCATTACATGGCGAGTTTCCTCAGTGTCTCAGTCAGTATATTATACCGATAGACGCGGATATAATTCGAAAATCTATGAAAATTGTTAGGGGTCGTTCGAGGTCTGGAAATCTGCAACCAGTCATAAGTCGTGTTACACAGAGACTGGATAACACATCAGACATGCAGTCGCTTCATGTAATATACTGGTATTTTCTTGCATCATCATAAAAAGCCTATGCATATGATAAAACGTCTAAAAAAAAAAAATTTGAAACTATTTATTACATCATGCATTCATAGGTTAAAATAATACAGCAACAATAACGCTCAATCTTTGTCTCAAGATTATGTGCGCTATTGGTTAAATAATATTAATTAATTAAAATAATATTAAATGAATTACTCGCTAACAGTCTTTTGTCAGGAAGTGGGTCCACACATATGCCCTTCCTCTGTTAAATAGATACCATCGGTGAAGTATGATTTTAATATATTTTTTATTTGTCGAGCCTTTTTGTTTTCTAACTTCTGAGCTGTTGTCTGATTTTGCCTGTTTTGTTTGGTAGCCTTGAAGGAATGCGTTTAGGATTGCCCTTTTAATACAAAACTTGTTTTACTCTGAGATCCCAAATCCGAAATCCATAATATCCAAAACCCGTTTTATTATTGTACAAACACCCTTTGGACAATTTCATAAATTGTATTTATAATCAAACCAATATAAGTGTAGAAACATGCCAGTACCTATAGCTTCTGGTGGCATACTGTCAGCTTCAGACAAGTATAGTACCGAAATGCCAGGATCGTGCGCTAGCGTAACTGTACCTACCAACTGTTGCTTTTGAACTGGTATTCGTTAACTAAGTATACTCCACATGTTTGTTTGTAGGTACTTACGAATGTAGGATACTATGCGACTTACGCTAAAGAACATCACGCCTGTCATGTCAGGCAGATGTTTACCGAATAGTAGACCCATATTTCATCAATTATGTTTTAGTCCCATGTAATAAGGATCGAGTCATCCGGGGACAAATTCATTTATTGTGGCTGCTATTTAGAAATTCCTGATAAAAAAAAACATGACACCTTGGTCTGCTCTTGGAATCGAACTCACTGGACTAGCGAGACAGTATAATTGGACATGTAACCCTTTGCGAGGTTTCAATGGCCGCTGGATATTTAATCATAGGTGAAACATACTTCCCATCAGACAATATCCCTAAAAAGAGCCATGTGTAACGTACGGATTGAAAACTGTACCTCCAAACATTTTACTGAAGTAAATCAACCTGAAAATTGCGACGCCGAGTCCCCTAAGAAGTTCAGCCCCTACGAATTGAGAAAACTAAGATGGAATAGCCTGCGACGGTCTCGTCTAAAATGCTCTTTGATCCTAAACACGTGGTACAAAAATATTCGCAAGACTTGTTTGATCTTAAATCACGCTACAGGCAAAATAAATCAAGTTCAACTTCTTTGGATTTCATATTTAAAACTGGTTCGCTACAATGCAGTTGCCATTTATGAATGTTTGCGTCTTGCTAAATGTCACTGTCAGACTCGAGACTGCAATATGTTTTGATATAATTCACAACATTGGAGAAATTTTATTGTGGTCCACGTTAAATATTTCACAGAATGCATTAACTTCATCGAGTAAATATGAACAGAAATATGTTCTCAAAATTTCAATATTACTTTGTGGTGTTTCTGCTAGTACCTGGGGTTTTCATCTTCCAAATGGCTATCATACATCCGAATCTTTTCATGCTGATTGGAGCTAATGTGGCCAAACAGTTAATACACTATTGTTTATCATTATTCTGCTTCATAAATGTCGTTGGGAACATGACTCTTAGCATAATCAAGGAGTCAACTCTGAAAAAGCCCGTGTTTGGAGAAGGCACTTACTGTGAACACTGTCGAATGGTACGACCGGCTAGGAGCTGGCATTGCATGAAGTGTAACGTCTGTATCTTGAAGCGGGATCACCACTGCACCTTCCTCGCGTGCTGCATCGGATTGAACAACCTGAGACACTACATTCTGTTTCTCGGACATGTGATGCTCTCGATGCTGTACATCACTTACTGCAACTATCACTACTTAACGTTGAGGTTCGATGAAGATGAGTTGACACACGCGGCAGTCTGCATCATCAACCCGATGCTGCGGTTGATAATGCCTAAACCCTTCGGCATCATAGACATGTACGTGTTCTACTGCTTTTTTAATGTGCTGGTTACTTTAATATCGGTCAGTTTGTTCTTTTTTCATTTCAGGAATGTATTGGTAGACGTGACTTCGTATGAGTCTAGGTTTCCATCACTAATGAGCACCGCTAAATGGAGAGAAAATTTAATAAACGTTTTTGGAACTACGTGGTACTTGGCCATAGTGTGCCCGATGTCTCGAAGTACTTTACAGAAAGATGACACGACTCAAAGCTTATTGAAATTTCTATAAAATTTATGTGAAAAGTTTACAGTTTTTCAATTATTTTATTTATTGTCCTATATAAATGCTTTTAATTCATATAAGTGTGTTTTACCGCCCCCAAAAGAGCTTTTGGGGGCGGTAAAACACATTTATACCCAAAAGAGCCTCAGGTGATAAAATTCTGTTGCAAAAATAACAAGCTTTTCAGTTGTCTTTATTATGTCGTAAATCCGAAGAACTTGACACCAATCCGGAAGCCGAAGAGACATTATAACTGGCAACCAGATACAATCTTCGTACAACTGTATCAATATTCCTGATCCACATTCTCCCAGCTGCAGCGTGTCTGAAGCGATACACATCTCGCGAGGATGCGGTCGAGGCTATAAAGATAGGTTCCATTGCTGCGGGGGGCAGCTGACCGTTACATAAGCGGCGATAAAGCGGCGGACGCCCACCGCATGCTAATAGCCAGGAAGTGGGCTCGGCGCTGGTACTGGCTGTTGGTACTATGGTGAATACTGGCGTGGTGGGGAGTGCGAATGGTTATGTCGTGCTTTGGATAAAGATTCGCTTAATATACACAAAAAGTATGGGCTAGTGTTTAATTTGTTGAAATTAGAATGACCAACATATTTATTTATTTATTTATTTAATATGGGCTTACTCTTGACCTCAATCTTGCCCATAATTATGACATTTGAAATATTGGATATCTTTAATGTTACTTTATTTTTGCTTAGCCTCAAGGTCTTATCCCAATTAAATTGGGGTCGGCGTAGCATGTTTTCTTCTCCCATTCTTCCCTATTACTCGTCATATCATCAGACACCTCCTTTCTTGCCATATCATCCTTTACATAGCCTCAGACAGTACCAAAATTGAAGTACGCACGTCTGCTTTGGATTCGATCAGACTAAGCGGTTAATTTTATTCTAAAGTACTCAAAGAATAACAGTAAAGTCACCTAAAATCCCACTAATTATCCAACAGTAATTAAAAGGCCAATCAGCGAAATACATGGAACCGCACTATAATTCGTGGCATGCGCGCCGCTGTGTCGCGCTGGGCACGCGACGACCGTGTGGTCACCGTTACGCGGAACCCGTTACCACATGACTGCACTATGGTATGTTTGTGTGTTTGTATGTTTGACGTAATGTTCTGTGAGGACTGTGGACTGGGTGAATTTGTGTCACTGTTGATACAAACTATTTTAGATGCAAGTTTAGAAGTATTTTGTAGTTTATTAAGATCTTACTTTGAGTTTGAGTGATAGGAAGAAGAGTAACAAGGTCAATAAGCTGTGAAATGGAAATAAAAATAGAAAAGGCTGTGTAAATACAGATACATTACATCTCTTATCAAATGGTTCCAATTAACTTATATCATGCTGTTGTTAGTTTATTTAATATGGTTCTCATATCACACTACACAATTGCATCTGTGGAGTTTCAGCGATCGTTAAGTCTATTGAATGTTTAGCGATGTGACGGTATATCATCATCATTCAGCCGAAAGGCTACTCCCCTACACCAAGGCTTCACGATTAATCCTGCATCCACCCAATTCTTGTAACCTTCACTAATAAACACTGCCTCTCTGCAGTAGTGGTTGCCAGCGCTACTATATTTTCTAGGTACATCATCATCATCATCAACAGCCTATTAATGTTCCCACTGCTGGGACACAGACAGCTCCTCTCTTTGAGCTATAATCTACCACGCGGGCCCAGTGCGGATTGGTAGATCTCACATGTCTTCCAATTTTTTGGTTGTAAGACATGCCGGTTTCCTCACGATGTTTTCCTTCACCGTTTTGATAGCAGCGGTGATGAAATAAATTACACAAAGTAATGTGCCTGCCTGGGTTCGAACCCACGACCTACGGTTCGTAAGTTAGGGCCGCCACCACTGGGCCACCGCTGCTCTCTGGCTTCTAGGTACCAGGACCACATATTCACCAATATGTTAACTCCCATCCGTCTCATCACTACTCCGAACTTCACCTAATTTCGCATTCACGACATTCAAACATTTATCACATCAATCTATTAGCTATCTCAATCCTTCGTCAGTCGGTTGCACCACAAATACTTGTGTTTGATGTCAATCCGTCATCTTTATAGTAGGATCACGAGTTAAACTGGGGCGAGGCGATTGTTGGCAAGTGATGATGTACCTGTATACAGTGGTGATCATTTGACGGTGATTTGTTTTGTATAGCTTAGCTGTTCTCCTGGGAATTTGACCTTTTAATGGTGTTATGGGAAGTGCGCGAAGAAGCGATACGCTTGCAATGCGTTGGTTGAGTGTCACGTCACTTCGGTTGCACTGATTTTGATTCGACAATGAATTGGAAACTTTGAATAAACTAAAATTGGTCTGGTTAAGAAACTATAGCAACACCTGCTACTTGAAGAAAAACGTTGAATTCACTCATATATAGGGACTAATGACATCCGCCTTCCGCTCAATACAAGGAACTAAGTAGGTACCTACATCAGCTAATGAGAAACTCTTCTGGATTCAAATCACCATACTTACATAGAAGTACATAAAATACTCGAGAAAAACCGACCAATAATCCGCACACCTCATTACGTACAGGATAGAAATCGCACGGAAACATTCAATATTATCGTACTCGAATCAACCACATTACCAACTTAATACTGCACCTGTCAAAATTATCTGCCATACATTGCCCCCTTATAAATGTACGCAATCAAAGTTTTGGTGGACCGCAAATGTAAGTTTGTAGACAGTTATGATACTGCTACCTGCTTTCGCTTCGGCTCATATAATTTATGCACTATGAGTAATATTATGTATGTGTTTGTTAAATAATATAGTCGAGGAAGTTTTCTAATTTTAGCCGATACATGTTTTCTAAATTACAAGTAGGTACAGTATATTACCTTGGTTATATGTAAAGGTACACTAGGAAACAAATAAATTGGCAAAAGTAACTGTTACTATGGAATACATAAAAGCATCAAGAAATTGAGTTGTAATTTGCATTTTGCATTGTGGCAGATAACGACAGTCTTATTTCTATTTCCTGCACTTGCGAAAACGTTAGTAAATTAACCTGAAGGATTTCAAAGTAAAATTAATAGGAAATTGGTAGTCTACTGACTGAAAGCGATGAACAATAAATAAAGGCCCACACACATGGAGAGATCAATCTGAACTCGAGCAGGACTACATCAGCAATTGGGTCTAAATCAACTTGACTCTCCGTCTGACTCCAAACAGACTAATCTACTGTAGATTGGTCTCACCAAATGCGTGTCTTCCAGCCAGAATGATCTGACCAACACTTCCGTGAACAGGATTTGAATATCTTCGCATGCTGTCTTACCTATTGGGCTATTACCGTCTGAATGAAAACGGGTTACCCGTAATTACTAGGCGGAGAGAACCAACCTGTTATAACTTATGCACTATCACGACGGCAATAAATATCATGCAGAACATTCTGTTGATCTCTAAGTCCCATTCACGCCCAGGCATTCTGTAAGTTTATGATTATTTGATTTTCTGATCGACCCGAAACGCTTGAAGATCTAGTATTTACAATCTAGTGTTTGATTTGATTAGAACAACCCAATAGGAACCCTTAAAGTTGTATGGCATTTGACTACAAAATTAGATGGCATAACAACACTTACTAGTTTTAGTTAAACACGATATAGTTGTTATGAGGTTGGTCAGAATTCTTAGATTAAAGATTGCCAAAGCTCTTGCTGTTTGCAAAAGCCCTTTCCACGTGTTCATCCATGGATGAATGAAGTCCAATTAGTATTTTCATAATAAGATTTTCCAAATATTTATTCTACGAGACATCTAGAATCCGGGGTTAATTTGGCGTTTGCTCTTGACACTCGAAAACCCATCTTTACTTTAATTTGTGTACCTGCATTAGGTACCACGTTTTTGCAACAACGGCACGATTTGAGCAAAGTTCAGAGGGCTAGTGAAGGGAGTGCTTCAAGGAAAAACGAACGGTAACTCATTGTATACTGTTCAATATATTATGTGAAAATGTAATGAAACGGAACTTGAGGCAATTAGTATGTTATCGTGAATTACAAGTACTGTTATAATTTTATGACGTTGGTGTGTTATCTATATAAGGTGCTGTCAGACCATGAATTGCAGTGTGATTTTTTAGAATTACTCACATGTAAACCTGATAATTGAACAAGAATAAACCTTAATTTGTTATTTTGTTTATATATAGCAGTAAATAAGGAATCGAATAATCAATAACGGACTTCAAGAAAAGTACACCTAATTGTAATCGTGCTTATTTGTACAAAAATGTCCACTTCCTGAATTTTACACTACCTACCAACACACTGCTTAGGTCTAACTTATTTACCACACGATTCCAATGTTCACTGTTCCATAAAAATCATTGAAGTTTTACCACTCATTGATAGCGCACTATGACACCACAATACTACCATCCTTCGATTGTACCGTCCGTTGCCAACCGAGCGATTTCGACAGTCATCTTATGAAACAATCGATTTCCGATCAACAATAGATCGAGCGATTATGTCAGCGAGATGAGTTTTTGATTCGATACAAATCGACTGTCAAAACCGACATTTATAATATTAGATAACTTCTCTTTTTTCGTACAAAGGCTTTATAAATATAACTGCAATAATAAATCTAGTTAACAAAAACATATTTTGATAAGAAAAAAAAGTTGCAAAAACGGCGGGAATTTGACCATTGCATCGGCGCCATCTTGCAAGAGTAAATTTTTTACTATTTTCACAAGAATCGAGTTGAATAATCGTTTAAAATCGTGAGTTAATGATAGCGCAATGCCATTGCTGAATTGTTGATAATTAGTGGGTAAGAGTTGTTGATTCTTTAGTTTACAAAACTGATAATAATTAATTGTTGTAGTCATATGTTATTGTAAATTGCAGAACGCTTACCGTTGTTGCCTTTAATTAGTGTGACGGAAATGGTGCTTACCTGTAATAAAAAACATACATTGTTAATACAAAATAAACTTAAACACATCACGCAACATATATTTACGAAACAAAACAATTATAACTTAACTTTTAATAACTTATTTCTGTATTAAAACTAACAAAAAGAACAGTAACTATATGGAACACATAATTTAAAATAAGAAATGGCCAACAAGTATGAAATTACCATTGATTCTAGGAACCAAGTATCTCACAACAAGCCGTAACTAACTAAAAATCAAATACTTTCAGAAACTGCAAAATGTACCTTGAAAAATTACACAGATTTCAGAGCCCAAGTTTCATAATGTTGACAACCGGAAAATACCGGCAATACACCTAGACGAAAACCGTAAAATTATTCCGCCCAAATTAAATGTTATGAAACTTAATCAGAGTTTTGCATTAACTTAAACAGTGTTTAAAATTAAATGAGTTGCGTAATAAAATCTGTGGGAATAATTTTACGCAAATAATGATAAAGACAATACTTTCTCTTTGGTGACATCTGGTGGGAAAATATGTGAACTGTAACATTAATGTCTTAATTCTTTATAGAAGAACATTCACATTTTACACATTTCTAAAGCAACGTAAATCTTTTATTGTTTATGCGACTCATTTTGCGTCTTTTTTACTTCGATTTATTCCACCCTAAGTATTATTATTAATATTAGGTGGTTGCCTATGTTTTAGGTTAAGTAATACCTACACAACACACTCGAAAGTGCACAGCTACAAATTAAATTAGGCATATTAAAACAAATTGCAGCCATGAGAGCCTACTTTAATTAAAGTTATAATTGAATCTTGATTATATTAAAGAGTTTCTACAATTAACTTAATTATTATTCATCATTATTTAACTAAATAACGTTTTTAATTGCATGATTAGTGTGCTTTTGGATCTCAAAGGTAGACTAACGGAATCATAGACTTTCGCTGCATCCATAATTTAGCAAGGAGTTAGACATCGTATCTACCTTTCCTTAATATGCATCCATTATATTATATTCCTTAACAAGTAAACCTCATTTCATCTTCTGTTATTAAGTAGATAGATATGCTTAATGGTCAATTACAGCTCATCATCATCAGCCCGTAATAGTCAATAGGGGATCGGACAAAAAAAAACTAATTAGTCCGTCAGATAGATTTTCAAAAAATATTGGACACGTATTTTTTCTTTTTTCACCTAAACAAAAAATGAAGACGATACAGTGCTTCGAAAACTCGTGTGACGTCATATGATAGTACATTTTGTACCTACAACTGACGTTTCAAGCCCCACTCCATGATCTTTGACGCGTTTTATCTTCGTCATTTTTTATTGATTCGATAAAACAAAAAACACATATTCAATATTTTTCGATAATCTAACTTACGGACTAAACAGAATCATATTATTTTGACCCAGCCCGATCCGCTATTGCAAACTGGCTGACTTTACAAAGAACAGTCCATCCATCGTGGCTGGACTGTTCTTCTTCGTTCTCGTTCTTCCTAGTTACCCCTAAAAGATATTCAGTTTTAACGAAAGTAAAACTAGAGCTATTAACCGATCGCAGTGTCGTTCATCGTAATATATAACTTTATAAGTTTTTATGTTTGAAATCTATAATTGTTTATTCAATAAGCGAGCGAGGGTCAGAGTCAATAGCCGTGAAAATATTTTTTTTGTTTATTATCATTGATTTAGATGTCCAGTTAATAATTTAGAAGAAAACACGGTTCAGTGAATCTATTATTAAGTGAATATTTTTATGCGCTTATTTTTCTTAAAATTCTAACAGCACACAGAAAAACAAAGGAAAAAAAGTAGACACAATGATGACTGAAGTGTTGAAGAAGACTGTGAATGATAATCATTATGACGGTTTCATTGAAAACTTTTTCTATAGAAAGCTTTTACGCATTCAACCTCCCTTTCATTAGAGTAAAGCCTATTCATAGTGTCAAGGAGAAAAAAATACTACCTAGTCACAAAGATTTAATTAGTACTTAGCAGTTAGCACACATTAAATGACATCCGCAAACGCAATCCTAAGTCTGCAATACCTAAATAAAATCCTTATTAATCAGTCTAACAGCCTTTTTTATTAACCTTTTTTATTTTATTTTATTACATACACAACCTCGCTTTGTCCGTAATTAAATAAATTATAGTGACGCAACGTGGATTATTCGCTAGCTTTCACTGAGATTGTTAAAATTAATGTTTAGTATGATAATGTTCATGTTAATTATGTTAAATAATGTAAAGGGGTCATCTTGGCTGCACTAAATGAATTGAATGCATTTATTTGACGCTTATATGGCGTGGTTGTGACGAACACATCCTTATGTGTTTAGTTTTACGGGCTGTTTATTTATGTAAGTTTTAATGTAGTACACTGATGTGTGGTTATCGAATTAGAATAAGGTCTTGTCCTTAAGATATTGGCAATGTTGTAAAGTTTGACTTAAGGTTAAGGCGGTAGTTTTCTTTTGTAATTTACCTACAATAGGACTTCGGGAAGGCCAAAGAAAAGTTTAATAGACTGTAAAAAGGTGATGGCTGGCTGGTGATTTCTCGGATGACGACAAAAGGAGAAAATTTTAATGAATAAGAAATGGTGCACCGACTGATCGGAAAAAACAGGAAACTAATGATTTGATGCACAAATAAACTGGATGCAAAATGTTGTAATTTGCAAAATATTGTCGTTCCATTACACATTTATAACAGTTTTAATCGGAGTTAAGATCTCATGCTAAAGCCTATAGCTAGTACTTATGTGAAACTTAAATCGGAAAAAAAAAATCTTTCCTTTCCAAAACAACACCCACTAATCACTTTACCAAAACACACGAAAACAACAAATTCCAAAAGCAAACAAAAAGCAATTCAATCCGTGTCGAACACCGAATCACATCCAAACACACGACACAATGGCTTACGTAAGAATAAGAACCGATACCGTAACTAGGGCTGCTCCACCTTCCAGCCAATGATCGGTAACCAACCGTAACCGGTAACGGAGTGATGGTGCAGGTTTAACCGATCGGTTAAAACGACCGCGGAACGAGCAAGGTTAATGCAGAAATAGATTGAGGATTGGGAGACGTGACGTGATTGGTAATCAGTAAGATGTCTTTGGTTTTTATAGTGGGTTTCATTGTAAGTTTTTCGGCTGATTTGTCATTGGTTTCTTGTCTTCCATCTTTTTCATCCACCTAAATGTGAGTTTTTATAAGGCTAGCTGTTGCCGAATTTTGTTAAAATTACAGGGTTAATTTTTTTTTTTGTACGAAACCACAAAAAACGATATACATTTTTCGAAAACAAAGTTAAGTACTCCTAATTACCTACATCAGCTATCTACCAGTAAAAGTCCCGTCTGAATCGGTTCAGCCGCTAGCCGTTTCGAGGATTAGCCGAAATAAAGTAGGTATCTTGTGTCAATGTCTTCTGATGGGACTCTCAGGTTTTTATTACCTCTGAACTAAAACACTAAAACCAACAGGTGTGTTCCTACGGGCAACAAGCTTAATATAATAATGTAAATATAATGTAACGCCCATGTTAACCCCATAATTAACAACAATACGAACTAGTTATTATACAATATTGAAACGAGCTTATGCCAATAAATCTGGATCGCCCAAGGCTATGATGTTACAAGTCAATTTTATCAATAACACAGGGATTTTAATATTTCATGTGTGGACTTAATTCTAGTGTCTTTAGGTCTTTATCATGAATAACTTATGCCATGGTAAGAAATCTAGCCAGTCGGCAAAGTTAGGGGCGGGGCTTACTTTCTAGGGTACCAAAAGTGCTAACACATCATCAATTGTTTCTCCACTCTTTCTAATGCATTGTTAGAACCAGTATTCAAACAACATTAGAGCGAGACAGAAGACTATATAGATGCTCTATTTTAATACTGAAGCGGAGGACATCGTTGAGTACCTATGCGCGTCTAAAGACCAGGCACACACCGAGGGTGTAGTTACTGGAGTTGCGCCGCTACGTGAATTTCAAGACGTTCGTGGTGCGAGTACCGAATTGTTATCTGCACCTGGTGAAGGAGGAAGACCACCCAAGGTTTTGGCCACAGGACTTGGTGCTTCGTCGCTTCTGCGAACAATTTCCGCTGTTCAGCCAGTGAAGTTTGAACTAGTAAGTACGCGATATGTGCTAGTAGGACTACTAGCACATATCGCGTATATCTATGGGCCATTGTAGCCTAAAATAAATGATGTTATGTTATAAACCTGCATGAACTCTTCTGTCTAAACAAGGCCTATATTTGGCAACGATCGAGGCATGGAAACCAATGGTGTTGCATTTGCTCACGCAGAAGGAAGAAAACTTGGCGCTCATCCATGCAGTCACTTGTAATGCCTGATGTAACAGCCTGTGCTTCCTGCAGCCTTCCATTGAACTAGACATGCTTAGAATCTGTTAAACTTGAGGAATAACCCAATACTCGTTAGCTTACATATGTACTAGGCCACGTATTGGCACTGGCATTTGCCTTAGTTAGTTTTTTAATGGGATCTAAAATTATCATCATTGCTATCATATTCGTAGGCCCACTATTAATTAGCAGTTAAATTAAAATATTCTTCTTTACCTTTTTTCAATTGCAGAACAAGCCGTGTCTTCGAAAATGTTTAGGCAACCAGGTTTCAATACATACTTTTATTGACATCGCCCGTATAAATGGTTACAAACCAATATGGTTTTCAGTAAATGATTAAATACTTAGATTCACCAAAAGACGCACGTCGATGTCCTTTACACCTTGTATTTGCGCGGTGTTACTTCACAAGTCTATTTAAAATATTTACAGTACGCGTTGAAATATTGTTACCAGTTACATTGCAAGTATGTTCTAACTTACCTAGTAACCTGTCACCGACCAAAAAATATAGCCGCTCTAAATGATGGGCGTCAATGAATCACTCAATCACTTATTCACCTAGCCGTTAACAGCAAAAATTTCGCTAATTATACATTCAAAGTTAACAAATCGTTATACAACGCGGAAGTATTGGGTCGTGACGACTGCTCGTGACTGTGCTATATGTATCATAGCTGGGGCATATGGAACGCCCTGACGTGGTCGCCAGTCCCCTGAAGGAGGTAATGATGATTGAAATTAACCTTTAGTTTACGCCTCAAGTACTTAGCGTTAACTTGTATTGACAGAAACATGTGAGAAGTACTTCCATGGCAATATCTTGAGTAAATAATTTAGTAGGTATAGCTAAGCTCATGATATCAAAACACAATTTTGGAACGACAGAAAATGATGTCGCCGAAACGGTGAAAGAAAACATTGGTGGGTTACCAAAAACAATCCATTTAAAGCATCTTACAAGCTGCACTAGGCTCACGTGTTGAATTTCACCCCACTTCCTGTCAAAGAGAGATTATATGTCCCAGCAGCTACATTACCGGCTGATTATGCTACTTCACCGTATACTTACATTGACAGAAACACGTGAGATACTTGAAAGGAAAAATCCTGAGTAGGTAAATGATTTGGTAGGTAAATGTAATTAATTCTAAGCGCATAATGTCATCATCCTTACGAGAGCTAAACACGGCAATATGCACGATTATAATCTCCGTCACGCTTGCAATCTCTGAAGGCAGGGGTTTGTATCATGAGGCTGTATTTAACGCATGCAATCTTAGTAATTAGGAGAGAAGAGAGCGTAAGCCAGACAAGACTATAAGCATAACCCTTATCAGCCTATAATCTTCCCACTACTGGGACACAGGCCTCATCTCCACGAAGCTATAATTTAACATTATAGCGGATTGGTAGATGCAACATGTTTTCGTTTGTTTGTTTCTAGTACATTCGATTTTATGGGAATAAGACGGTTTTGTCACGATGTTTTCTGCATCGTTTTGAGAGCAGTGGTGATCAAATAAATTTCAAAAAGTAATGCCCTTACTGACTTACTGCTCGTAAGTCGGATTATAAGTTAAACATGGTTTCCAAAAAGTCTTATTCTACGACTTCATCAACACCATACATTTTTTTTCTAAGCAAAAGCAACTTCGATATTTGTTTTGATACAAAATTATGTTTTGTCCACCCACACCGTATACGGAACCATGTTTTATTTTTTTAATTCGTTTATCCTCAACATCCTAAGCTGTCAGCAAAAAACCACAAAGACGACATTCCGATTAATAAAATAAGATCATAATGCTCCAGGCTAAACTGTGAAGAATTGTTTGATAACTTTGATATATTATTTAGACACATAATAGTGCATGGGCGTTTTAATTGCTTCTTTATAATAAAAATAATGGTTTCCATTATTCATTTTTTGCGTTGAGACAATTAAGTAATGGAACATGTAACAAGCAAGTGGGTTTTCAATGCCATGGTCAGAAAAAAACCTATGGAAATATTTGAATAGAAGCTCTGCTGAAGATATTTGAATTGATAAAGGTATTAATTTTGTTTTTTGAACCAGGAAGGATTAAAATTGATGTTGGGCTATTGTGTGAATTGAAATGTTGTTTACTAGGCCTTTATAAGTATTGGGTTTATTCGATCAAGACTTGGTAGAACTTTTCCAAATTGTTACATACACATACATGAAATTCATAGTACAACAAAAATCATGAGTCAATTTGACTGCGACAGATATACTGCAACTAATATTTCTCATAACATTAATTTAAAACGTTTTCAAATAAATTTCAACCACAAAACATAATTTGCCATTCCAATCCTTTCATAAACCATGGAACGCCATTTCACGTAAAGTTACAATTACAGTACTCATAAAATCAACCGAGCGATTATATCTTAGTAGATAGGTTACCTGCCTATACCTGCACGAGCGATTGTGATCTCTCACCCAACACGTTTCCAAACACGTGCTTTTTGGAAGAACATAGAATAAGAAAACAGAGAAGGTGGACACAAAGTCCAGACTTTAGGAAAGTGAAAACATTGAACTTGCATAGACTGTATGAAACCTAGTAAAGTTATAAGACAGTGATACATTAATGGGAGCAGCGGTGGCCCAGTGGTGGCGGCCTCGACTTACGAACAATAGGTCGTGGGTTCGAACCCAGGCAGGCTCATTACTTTGTGTAATTTATTTCATCACCGCTGCTCTCTCAAACGGTGAAGGAAAACATCGTGAGGAAACCGGCATGTCTTAATAGAACCAAAACATTCGAAGACATGTGACATCTACCAATCCGCACTGGGCCCGCGTGGTGATTATAGCCCATTCCCTCTCTAAGAGAGGAGGCCTGTGTCCCAGCAGTGGGAACATTAATAGGCTGTTGATGATACATTAATAGCTAACTTTGCTGGTCCAGTAGATACAGAAACCTAAAGTAATTGCTCATTAACTAATGATGCTCCTCTCAAAACGGTGAAAGAAAACATCGTTAGGAACCAAGAATGTCTTAGAACCAAAAATTCGAGACTCGTAGTATTACCAAACCGCATTGGGCCCGCGTGTTGAATTACAGCCCAAACCCTCTTATAGCACGTATCCCAGCAATTGGAATATTATAGACTAATAACTCAATAATGCTCCTGACCTGCACCAACTAGAAGTATAGAAGATCTAGGTGACAAGTGTATTCTCGCTCCTCGTTCATAATGGAACGCGGCAGGCTTTCTGCACATTCATTATTTTCAGTGACTCCAAAAGTCATCACACAACACGTGATGACTATCACATATCATTCATATAATTTCTATATTTTATTTACGTTCATAAAATAATGCATCGGCTGACTTTCTGTACCATTCATTTTCTTCAGTTATACGAAAAGTCACATCACACAACACGTGTGGATGAACGTGCCGAGTTCAGTAAAAAGTGTGAAGATGTACTTACACTATGTAAATAAAGATCATTAAACAAATTGAAGGTACAAAAACTATTTATTAGCTCTTGATTGCTCAATCGTGTCTATCACGATTAGAAATAAAAACCATAGGAACATTATTAAACACGTGTTTTCATAAGTACCTATATCATTAACCTAATATAAGAATATGTGGTTTTATTCCGTCGTCATAATACCAGAAACTAGTTAATAAAACCATGGATCAACCGTATAGAGTTTACACACGAAGACAAATAATACTAATTTCTATGATTGGCATGCAGAGATAATTTTATTTAAACACATTAAAGAAATGACGTTGCCATCTGAAGATACCCAAAAAAAGTGTTTTGACATTTCAAAGCAAATCCCTGCACAAAAACTACAGCAAAACGATTTCTTCGAACGATCCTTTTGCAAAACAACGAGGCTGATGCAAAAAGCTAAATATAAATATGTCTACATCTTTGTAACTTTGTAAAGGACCATATACATCGCTGTTTCGGATTCAAAACCTCACCACACTCGTCATTGACCGAAAGTTGAAAGGAGTCGAGACCTGCGCCCGATCTTTGATTACTTTTGTCGAATTGAAGCCAGGAAGAAAGAAAAAAATCGACTTCAAAACACAAAGTTAAAAATAAACTTCAGAAGAAATGCAGCCTCCGAAGTCGGAGACATTTGTTTGATTTCGTTTTTTTTTCCCACCGACTTCAAAAGCTGATTTTTCTTCTGAAGTTTACGTGTTTCGTGTTTTTTTTAGATTGTGATTTATCAGACGCAAATACTTGAACAACTTTAAAAATTATATGAAAAACTTAATAAGTGCGTATAAAATATGAGGGCTGCGCTCGATTTGTATTGGATCTATCATCAGATCCTGACTTGGAAGCCTCCAAGTCAGGATCTCCTCCTTCTTTTTTGAAGTCGGTTAAAAAGGAGTGAATTATAATTGAGTAATTGACGGAGAGAACGGAAGAAGATAATGCGTTGAGCCATGTAACATGTACCATGTAACATGTAACATGGTACAAGGACAGGAAGATGATGACAATTACCAAATAGAAAACCGTCGTTGCACCAACAGCTCAGTAAATATCTACCCCAGCAATAGATACTAAACATGTCCCAACATTTGTCACTTAGAACTAACTTGAGAGCAAACCTAACGACCGCTTAGCGTGATGCTCTAATGTCTGTAAAAACATTTCTATTGTAACGTACTGTCTGGACGTGGCTTGATTGATGGCATTATTAAGGATATGGTCAATAAAGCTGTCAATGTACTCGACTAGTTGAAAAAGATTGATAAATGAGAATACTGTTGTCTCATCTGTAACATTGATTGAAAAGTTGAGGGTATTATTATTTTTCGATTAATCTGGAGAAAAAAACATAATTTCTGTTTTAAAGTACTGGTTAGGGCAAGCTTGAAAAGTATGGATTATCCAAAGGGACTTTGAACTCTTAACGCCTGAGCAAAATTTTTTTTTTCTTCTTGCCATTTGAAAGATGCGAGATTTGAATAGAATTAGTGTTCATTCTGCTTGAAGTATTGCTTTAGCTGGAAGAAAAAGCGCGAACACGATAATTATATGTCATTTTATTTTATGCGAAGACTCGTGAAGCCATTAAACAACAATGAAAAATTAAAACAAAACCTCAAAAATTACATATTTCAAACAACACTGCTATTTAAATATTCAGCAATTGAAAGTTTACCGCTTACAATCGATTCGAGCATCAATATTCAATCCAAATGATCCGCAGATAATCGATAAATTAGTTTCATTGACAAATCGAAGAACACAATAAAGTTTAAACATGATAAAACGTCACCTTTTGACAAAGTTTAGTATTCGTTTTGAAACGAAAAAGCGAAAGTAACAGACGGTGTGAAGAGTTAAGAAGGGCGAGCGGCTGTAATATGCATAATATTAGCATATTGGACGGACGAAGACCTCTGGCGTCAAGTCATAACATATTGTAAAGTGCGACAGTCTGTTTTGAAATCTCTGACATGGGTAGATACAATCAAAGAAACACATTCGAGAATGGTAGATTATTATCGTACAAAACATTATTAATTTAAATGAGAAATTAAGTAAGTACTTCTGTCTCATCTGACATAGGAGACCATGATAGGAGACTCATATAACTACAATAATGATTTGTTAAAAATATGTGCCTGGGACTTACAAAAAATGCATGAAAAGCCAAAAGACATCACTAGTCTTTCAATCCCTGCCTCTAATCCAACAAGGCACGGACGAAGACGTCAGATACAAAATAAAACAAAAGTGCAAAAACCTTCCAAGGTTATTTGAGGAGTTTCGGGTCGACTTAGTAGGAATTTAAATGCATTAAACCTTTTATATATATTTGAGAGCCTCGGATGAAAAATCGACTAACGCAGTTGATGTGAGAAGGAATAAAGTGATAAATTAAATGTTAAATACGAGTATCGAGGATAATACGGCTTTATTTACTTGAATACACAAAAATCGAACAGAAAAAGCGGTCTTTATGCATATTCTATTAGATTCACGTAACTTATTTGAAGGTTGGCAAAATTAAATTAGTATCAATTGATTAGCGAATCATCCAGATAAATGCAGCAAATCATTAACGATCTAAAAGTTTTTTTGTAACCACTCCAAGCATTTTGTACTGCGTTTTTCAAAGTTTTATTAACAAAATACGCTTATTCAAGAATTAGATATTAAGCATTTATCCATTTACTATGTTCAATAAGCATTTGATGAAACGCCGCGGTAAGGTCAAACAAAAACCAACACATTTTAAAATGGAATAATTTTGTGATTACAATTTTGATTCAAAAGACAAACATTATCTACGTTTAGAATTAAAAGAACTATCATTATTATAATTCTGATATCAAGCTTTTAGGTATTACTTGAGACTATTGCCGCAGGCTCTAGGAAATGCTCCTTGGTCATAAATAGGTTTGCCAATTGTTTCAATTTTGAACATTTATTGACTATTTAAGCTGATGGATAAGTGTATTAATATCAGCCAAATCGAGGTTGCAGAAAATTCTAATAATAAAGTTGCCAAACCGCTAGGCTGGCGTGGTAATTAACATTTAAACTTTAATTATCATAGTAGTCTAACAATATAACAGAATACGGATAGGCCACACTTGCTAATAAAAGAGATTTTCAAAAGAAACGTATTACTTTGAGAAGAGCCTAAAGAATGGATGACATTTAGGGGATCTCGCACCGACCAGGAAAAATGGCATAAAAGAATGTCAAAAACTAGTGATGTAGTAAACAAAGCAAGATTTTGACAACCCTAATGTCAGAGTTTTAGTCGTATAAATAGCGACGTAACCACCCCAGTAATTACTGCAGGCATATGGCATATACACGAGAAGGAAGCGAGCACAATGGACACACTGACTGCGTATGTAATTATATAGTTAGAGCTAGAGCCACGAGATCTAATAAAGTGTTTGATTAAATCTTGCACGTTATATTTACGTACGTCTGTAAATTAATACAGAGGTGTAATGCAAGATTTTCCAGAAGAATTGACTAAGTATGCATGTAGGTTACTGATTAAACTATTTACAGGCACTTTGACACAATTAAGAATTGGCCAGCAAAGTCTTGGAGCTATCTAAGGAGGAAACAATTACGACTAGTTTTGAAACAAAACTGGTTGCTGTTAAAGTAGCTTGCCTTCTTTCTAATTCATTAAAGTGTGATGCCTTCATTGTTATATTTTCTTATTTTAGTCGTCAATGTCATCATTTCAGCCCTTTCGGTACTCACTATACTACTTGAAGAATTTTCTCTTAACGAAAAATCAATGCAATCTATGCTTTATTCTATCTTTAGCTAAGCTTGTTATTTATCACTAAAGTAGGCCAAAGATACGGAGGTAAACACACGAAATCAAGCGTGAACCTCAACTGAAGGCAATGAATGAATTTCCTCTATGGCAATCACGTAGCTGCCTCTAAACAAATAACGACCTTATTGCCCCGCTAATACTTAAGGTCAGTTAGCATGAATAGCTGCTCATTTTTATTGTTTGGGTTGACATCTTAATGTGTAGTTTCGCTTGACTAAAATAGTGCAGGCTTGTGGTGTCCTAGAGGTTTTAACAAAAGATGATGCTTAAACTGTGGTTTTTAATTTGAGAGAGTAAATTGACACTTGGAAATGTCAAACTTCCATTTATTTACAACAACATTTTATGGAAGTTTGACATTTCCAAGTGTCTATTATATATTTACTCTATTTCAGGACAAATGTTTGTGTGATGAGCACGATCATTTGTTCTGTGTCTGGGTGTAATTTATCTATAATATGTATGTATTTAGAAATACCTATATAAGTATGTTTATCAGTTGTCTAGTACCCATAACACAAGCTCTGCTTAGCTTGGGACTAGATGGCGTTGTGTGATAGTTGTGGAATATTATTATTATTATTATTTCCAAGTGTCAATTTACTCTCTCAAATTAAAAACCACACCAAAGACTTTATTACTTCGATTTAAAAATAATGGTTACATTATTAGTACCTATCCAGTTTTCTGAATCGAATTCGTCGTTTTTCTAGAATAGCAATGGCAAGCATGACTTATTACTAGATTCAGTGCACGGGCTGTATTCTGCTAAGAGCGGAGACCAATTTCGTTAATCAAAGATATCCAGCTATTCCATTAGTCGTTAATGTCTCCAAGCCACCACTGATCCTCAGAACCACAGCTTCTAATCTATTTTACAACGGAAACATTTAGAAACGGAACAAAGATTTTTCCATTTGAAAACTCCGTTATCTCGTTTAAACCAACAGAAGTTTTGCCATCCATCAGCAAACGTTAAAATTCGTTCCATCCAACGCCTGACAGTCGTTTACAAAATTGGGGAATGGGCTTATTGGTACACCCCTCCAATAGCAATGAGATATACGTCGTTGGATAGCTCTTCATAACAGTCACAATATTTACTAATACAGTTTTGTTGAAATGTTTGTCCGTTTTGAGTTATAGCTCAAAAACAAAGGTAAAAATGGATACCTATTAACGTTAAAATATCTTAGTATGTAAGCTAAAATAACATCAATGTCGTTGAATATTACGTAATTCGTAATTATCATAACAAAACATAACATCGCGCCTGTAATTCTCGAAGGGTTAGGCAGAGGTGAAGGTGCCTAATAGTACACCCACTTTTCGTCAGTTATGTTTAAGTCCCATATCATAGGGTGCGAGCCTTTTGCCATCAACCAGGCACAAATCCAGACTACTACCAAGAAATTCTTGAGGAAAACCCCCGGAAAAATGTATGGAAGATGGTACACCTCTCCAATAGCAATGTCATATACATCGTTGGATAGGTATTTTTGAATGGAACAATATTTACTACGACAGCTTTGCCTAAATGTTTGTCCATTCTGAGGTATTGTTCAAAAACCAAAGTAGAAGTGATACCTTTTAATATTATAATATCTCAGTGTGTAATGGAATATAACATCATTATGTAATTCCCAATTATCATATCATAATATGCCATCACGCCTTTAATCCCCGAAGGGATAGGCACGGGTGTAACTTATAATTAATAACACCAAAAAGGGAAAGGGACAATAACACCAATGACGTTCTAATAATGTTATATACATTAATCATTCATTCATTCATTTGCTTGCTAGTGAGCTGTGACTTTTGACGCTCTTTACTTGGAGGCATATAGCTTTCAGCCACAGCCTTTCATAGCCACAGGCCTCGATTGCGTCCAAGCTATCTCGAAACCCACGGTTACACCCGTGCCTATCCCTTCGGGGATTAAAGGCGTGATGGCATATTATGATATGATAATTGGGAATTACATAATGATGTTATATTCCATTACACACTGAGATATTATAATATTAAAAGGTATCACTTCTACTTTGGTTTTTGAACAATAACTCAGAAAGGACAAACATTTCTACAAAACTGCCATACTAACTATTGTTCCAGTTGAAAATACCTATCCAACGACGTATATGTCGTTGCTATTGGAGGGGTGTACCAGCTTCCATACATTCTCCCTGGTCGGACAGTGTTATTGGGTTTTCCCTCAAGAATTTTTCAGTAGCAGCCACGAAATCTGGATTTGTACACAGTTGATGGCAATAGGCTTGCCACCTATTACTTGGAACTTAAACATAACTTGGGTATACTATCAGGTACACCTCTGCCTATCCCTTCGGGGGTTACCGGCGTGATGGTATGTTATGTTATTATAATTGCGAATTACATAATGATGTTATTTTACATTACACACTGAGATTATAATATTAATAGGTATCACTTCTACTTTGGTTTTTGAGCTATAACTCAGAATGGACAAACATTTAGGCAAAGCTGTCGCAGTAAATATTGTTCCATTCAAAAAGACCTATCCAACGATGTATATGACATTGCTATTGGAGAGGTGTACCATCTTCCATACATTTTTCCGGTGGTTTTCCTCAAGAATTTCTTGGTAGTAGCCTGGATTTGTGCCTGGTTGATGGTAAAAGGCTCGCACCCTATGATACGGGACTTAAACATAACTGACGAAAAGTGGGTGTACTATTAGGCACCTTCACCTCTGCCTAACCCTTCGAGAATTACAGGCGCGATGTTATGTTTTGTTATGATAATTACGAATTACGTAATATTCAACGACATTGATGTTATTTTAGCTTACACACTAAGATATTTTAACGTTAAAGGTATCCATTTTTACCTTTGTTTTTGAGCTATAACTCAAAACGGACAAACATTTCAACAAAACTGTAATAGTAAATATTGTTACATTTAAAAAGAGCTATCCAACGACGTATATCTCATTGCTATTGGAAGGGTGTACCAGCTTTCATACATTTTCGCCCATTCTCTTTTACGTATTGTGTGTTCAAATCAGATTTCTTTTTTGCGAAATCTGTGATGCTGCAAAACTTGCTTAATGAGATTTTGATTTACTTGTCTGTTCTGTGGTTCCAAACCGCATTTTCTTTATGTTTGTTGTTGCTGACATACCTGTAACCAAAGAATAGAATAATTTAATACAAAGATATTTGAAACAGTTGTGGTTAAAACGGCTTCAATTTCGTCTTCCTAAGAAGGAGTGTCTTCTCCTAATTACTAACTACGCAAAACTTAATTTTAAAACTAATTAAAGCTTAAAAGTTCAGATGAATTCCGGCATTAATAAATTAAAAGTTTTGAACAAAAACGTGGGAACATCACCCTATTCGTTTGTTCAGGTAGCTGCACATTAACTTAAAGGAAGGTCGAATAAAATGTTAAGTACCCACATAACTTAGCGTTGAACAATTGTGAATGAACATACTTCTAAAGTTATCTTATGGTCTATTAACTACGATCAAGGGTAGCTTTAGACCTCAAAGAGATGTCAGCAAGGAGGGGCCCGCAAGGGCCGACGCCCGTCGGGGCTGTGGATATCGAAAGGTTACCGCGGCTCCGGCACAAAGGCGAAGAAGAAGGAACATGGGTTTGGTTTTTAGTCAGTAGAAGTCTGACACTTCCCTTCGCTCTGCCCAAGAGCGGGGGGGGTTATTCGATGATTTTCCACCCACCAAAAAAAAAAAAAGAAAAAAGGGTAGCTTTAGAAGTTTTTGCATAGTTAGATACTATAAGAATAACCAACTTTAAGAGTAAAAGAAGACCAAAGAAAAGATGGATAGACTGTGTGAACGATGATATGACTAGAAAGGAGGTGACTGCCGAAATGAGGAGTGTGGAAGAAGAAGAGATGCTGCGCCGACCCCAAATAAATTATGATGTAAAATGTGATGATGATGAAGCATAACAAACAGAAGGAACTCAGGCCTACTCTGTAAGAAGGAGTGCAAATGTAAGCTGTAATCCACCTGGAGAAGTGTGGACTTGTGAATGTCACATTTCAATTCTACATGAAACGTATACTTAGATAAAATTCCGTAATTTATGTGTGACACTAATGCAAATTACTGCTAATTTAAGTACAGTTTAACACGAACAAACGATGCATATTTATTCTGAGAACGAGAATGAAATAGAGCACTGAATAAATTAAATGTTGTTTTAGTGGGAGAGCCGGCTGCAAAAATACCTACCTCATCAGGTACCCCAATAGGCTATCTTTAGATCGTTAACCGACACTTAAACACGTAAAAAAAATCAGGTCTGCCAGTGCCGATCCTGCCGGGTCATGGAAAAAATTCATATTTTTTGTCGTATTTTTTTGGTGAAAATTACGTCACAAGGTACCCGAATCAAAGTGCTGGCAACAGTTAACCATTGATTAATTACCTAAAAAAAAGTAGGTCTGCCATTGCGCACTCTGCCGGAAGTACTTGGCAGACCTCTAAAATATGGCCCCTCCAGCACCATGAACCTACCTCATCGAGTACCCTGATGGAACCTACGCCAAATAATAGCCAAGATGCCCTCGATAGAGGATCAAAAGGTCTGCCAGGTCTAATCTTGCCGGAACTTAGTGTTCAAAGCATTTCAAGTTGGTATGGTAAGTAGGCAGCATTATTTCATACAAAGAAGAAGGGGCGAAATGTCCCTTGTAACACTTTCTCCTATATATCAAATGAAAGAGCGTAAAAAATAGATCATTTTATTCCATAACAGCAAATGTGTGAATACTGGGGGAAAAAAGTTATTCACCGATAAAGAGAGAAAATATTTTTTTTATTTTTTTTTTCATCGGACATACTTGGGTGAGGTGTCTATTGATAGGTCTTTTAAAATGACCGTGATGTTTCTAAGATCATTTTTTCTCAAAGTCAATCGTTTGAAAGATAGACAGTTTCAAAGTGCTAAAATGTGTCCCCACCCCCTCTAACTTTTAAACTAAGAGAGTGAAAACTCTAAAAAAATATATGCTGTAGATCGCAATGAAAAATTACAACCAAGATTAGTTTGAACGAGATGAAGTTAGCCGTTTTTGAGATATAGCACATTTAAAAAACCGCAAATATAACTTTGTCATTCATACAGTTACTATGAAAAACAAACTTATCACAAAATGTGTATTTCTGTTGCCGCTTTAACAAAAAAATAATACAAATTAAAGGTGGCTCCTACGATGGTACGGAACCCTTCATGTGCGAGTCCGACTCATACTTGGCCAGTTTTTTTTTTATCCAATTTATTTTTTTCCAATTATTCACACCGTCCATCACACGTTTACTGTGTGAGTGAATAATTGATTTATTTTTTCCAATTTTTCACACGTTTACTGTGTGAATAATTGGAGAGAAAAGTTATTCACCTTTAAAGAAATGATTTTTTTAATTTTTTAGACTCAAATAGTATTCGCACTTTTTACGATGACATCGTCCAAATTTCTCATCATCATTATTTCAGCCGAAAGACGACGACCCGCCCCGCCCTTTGCACGGGTGAAATTGCTGAATATAAACCTTCATCTTGAATTACTCTATCTATTTCTAAAAACTGCATTAAAATCCATTGCGTAGTTTACAAGATCTAAACGTAGAAACGCGTTCCATATGGTGTCGGGCGTAAAGAATAGCACCATCCCATATCTACCCGTGAGTGTCGCAAGAGGCGACTAAGGGACGTACCAGAGAATGGGCAGCAGCATTCTACTGTGCTTTGTTATGACCTTACTGCGCTTGCCAACCCGTCCGCCAAGCGTGGCGATTATGGCAAACCTTCCCAAATGGAAATGAGCGCACAAAAATGGCCCCTAGTACCCCTCGACTACGGTAGCGGTCGAGGCAGCGGCGTGGCAAGGGAAAAGGTCCGGCTACCTAAAAGTAACGGAACTCGAAGATGAATTGAGCAGGTTGCGATGGAGTATTGTGGAATTATTTGAGGTCCGAAGAGAGGGGGAGGACAAGATAATCCTGAAATCCGACTCTACTTCCGAGAGGGTTACCGGCAGTCCCAGGGTGGTGTTGGGATTATCGTCCACAAGTCCCTCATGAATAACGTGGTGAAGATCGAGAGTGTGTCGACCAGGGTGGTGTACCTTATACTCAGAATATCCTCAAGATGTGTGCTGAAGGTCATACAGGTCTACGCGCCGACCTCGGGACACCACGCCGACGATGAAGGGGAGACCATGCATGAGGATATTTATAAAACCACACACTGCTCGCAGAACGAATGACGGATGGGGCCGAAAGTTCTGGAGTGGCGACCGCGAACTGGAAGACGTTGCGTTGGAAGGCCTCCCACTAGGTGGACCGATGACCTGGTGAAGGTTGCGGGGATCCGTTGGATGCGAGATGCACGGGACCGGTCAATGTGGCGACACTTGGGGGAGACCTATGTCCAGCAGTGGACGTCTTTCGGCTAAAATAATCATCATCCTCAGCCTATTATGTTCCCACTGCAGGGACTCAGGCCTCCTCTCTGGGAGAGGGATGGGCTATAATCCACCACGCGTGCCCAGTGCGGGATGGTAGATGTAACAGATCTTAGAATTTTTTGGTTCTAAGACATGCCGGTTTCCTCGCGATATTTTCCTTCACCGTTTTGAGAGCAGTGGTGTTGAAATAAATTACACAAAGTAATGTGCCTGCCTGGGTTCGAGCCCCACGACTTACTGTTCGTAAGTCGGGGCAGCTACTGGGCCACCACAGCTCTGGTGAAATAATGATGATTAGAAATCACACAGAAACACATCGCCGCCATTTTCAAAACTTCGTTGGCCCTGCTCGTGCTTGGGACGATGTCATCGTAGAAAGTACGAATACTTTTTGAGTGTATTGCTCATAAACACACAAACATCGTAACGGATTTGGGTCTACCTTTTTTAGCAGAATTTTTTATACCCGAATTTTGTTTTGCATAACAGTGGATGGCAGAAACTTCATTTCACAGAAAATCATTTGGCATACACTCATTTACCATAAATTCAAAACGCATAATTTTGTAAGTCAGAATCATCTTTGAGCATAAACTTCATTTCCAGAACCATCATTTCGCCGAAAATTCATAATCAGAATCGTCTTTTGGCACGCATTTCATTTCATACATACATACGTGTAACATGCAATAATAATAATAACTTTTATTATTAATTATTATTATCTGCTCACCCCGGCTATAATTTCTATCTGAGAACATTAAATGTATGTCAAAAATAATAATAATAATTATTAATAATAATGACGTCACTCATACATGCAACGCATGTACTCCATGACGCGCGCTCGCTTTGCTCGCATATTAAATAACACTAATATCTTCTGTCCCCGAAGTGCCGGGCCTCCGCCGGCCTCCTTCGTCAGCCTAAGGCCCGGTACCCATGCCGCCCATAAAGGATACTTTCACGAGACGGTCGTTATACCGTATAAAAATCTACCAAATAAAATTCTGCCATCTTAAAAGTATGCCTTTGAAAATTCGGCTATTTAAACATTCTGCGAAATGAGTATTCTACTAAATAATTGATCTGCCATAAACACATTCGTTCAAAGAAGAATATGCCAAGTGTGGTATGCCAAATAAATTTCGGAGCATCAAGTTTCTGCCAGATAGATGGTACCCAACGGATTTTAATGCAGTTTTCAGCAATAGACAAAAGTGATTCAAGGGGAAGTTTTATATTCCGCACATTGCACCCTTGCAAAGCCGGGGCGGGTCACTAGCACTACTAAAAAATAAAATAAAAAAATAATTTCTTTATAGGTGAATAATTTTTATCTCCAATTATTCACACAGTAAACGTGAATAATTGGAGATAAAAACAAATTGGATTTAAAAAAAAACTGGCCAAGTGTGAGTCAGACTCGCACATGAAGGGTTCCGTACCATCGTAGGAGCCACCTTTAATTTGTATTATTTTTTGTTAAAGCGGCAACAAAAATACACATTTTGTGATAAGTTTGTTTTTCATAGTAACTGTATGAATGACAAAGTTATATTTGCGGTTTTTTAAATGTGCTATATCTCAAAAACGGCTAACTTCATCTCGTTCAAACTAATCTTGGTTGTAATTTTTCATTGCGATCTACAGCATATATTTTTTTAGAGTTTTCACTCTCTTAGTTTAAAAGTTAGAGGGGGTGGGGACACATTTTAGCACTTTGAAACTGTCTATCTTTCAAACGATTGACATTGAGAAAAAATGATCTTAGAAACATCACGGTCATATTAAAAGACCTATCAATAGACACCTCACCCAAGTATGTCCGATGAAAAAAAATAAAAAAATATTTTCTCTCTCTAACGGTGAATAACTTTTTTCCCCCAGTATTCACACATTTACTGTTATGGAATAAAATGATCTATTTTTTACGCTCTTTCATTTGATATATAGGAGAAAGTGTTACAAGGGACATTTCGCCCCTTCTTCTTTGTATGAAATAATGCTGCCTACTTACCATACCAACTTGAAATGCTTTGAACACTAAGTTCCGGCAAGATTAGACCTGGCAGACCTTTTGATCCTCTATCGAGGGCATCTTGGCTATTATTTGGCGTAGGTTCCATCAGGGTACTCGATGAGGTAGGTTCATGGTGCTGGAGGGGCCATATTTTAGAGGTCTGCCAAGTACTTCCGGCAGAGTGCGCAATGGCAGACCTACTTTTTTTTAGGTAATTAATCAATGGTTAACTGTTGCCAGCACTTTGATTCGGGTACCTTGTGACGTAATTTTCACCAAAAAAATACGACAAAAAATATGAATTTTTTCCATGACCCGGCAGGATCGGCACTGGCAGACCTGATTTTTTTTACGTGTTTAAGTGTCGGTTAACGATCTAAAGATAGCCTATTGGGGTACCTGATGAGGTAGGTATTTTTGCAGCCGGCTCTCCCTCTATTTGTTATCTACTACCGATTTTTCCTGCATCAAACGAGACGATAAATTATATACTATGACGCCATGAATCAGCCTTCGATATTCTAAAAGACCTATAAACGCTCTGATGACGGAGAAAAAGCAGATGTCCCCGTAGTTTTTTCAAGACCAAAAAGTAAGTACTTAATATTGCGTTATCCTCAAGCCTTTTCCCGTGAACAAACAATTTTACTTTTATTTATGAATCATATTTAAACTCAATCAAAAATGTTGCAATAACCGGAGAAAAGGTTTCCTTGTTCACTGGAAAACACCAAGCACATCTTTTGCAACGTCAATTTTTCAAAAACATCTTAAATTATATCCTGGTTAGCTGTGTTTACGAAAATAAATGTCAAGATGCGGCATAGACCTAGCTAGAACAACGCAATTCCGAGAATAACAATTTAGCAAATATTCAACAAAATCTCAATATAACGTTGTAGCGTTGCCTTGACAATACTTATCAATTAATATTCATACAATACAAAGATACTCTGATCAGCATTCTCACAGCGTGTTCAAACAAATTCTGCACACAATAGGGGATCGGACTGGGTCAAAATAATATGATTCTGTTTAGTCCGTAAGTTAGATTATCGAAAAATATTGGATACGTGTTTTTTGTTTTATCAAATCAATAAAAAATTACGAAGATAAAGCGCGTCAAAGATCATGGAGTGGGGCTTGAAACGTCACTTGTAGGTACAAAATGTACTATCATATGACGTCACACGAGTTTTCGAAGCACTGTATCGTCTTCATTTTTTGATTTCGTGAAAAAAGAAAAAATACGTGTCCAATAATTTTTGGAAATCTATCTGACGGACTAATTAGTTTTTTTTTGTCCGATCCCCTATTATAATAGCAGACAGATTCTATTAGCCTTGCCTATAATACGCGGGCTGTTTGCTATCAGACTCTTCGTTGGTCTAGGCTGAGCATCACTTCCTAAATTCGACCCCTAGGTCGGCTAGTGTTCTTGAGTTTTCCATTACGAATTTAATAGCAGCATAACTTAGTAGCAGTAACAATAGTTAACTAGTGAAATCTGGGAGTATTATTGTAAGTACCTCTCCCTAATCCATCGGGGATTACAGGTGTGATCATCATCATTCTCTTGACCATATCCCAAATCATCTGTGGTCAGTGCAGCAGGTCTTAGTCTTCCATACTTCTTTAAAATTGTCTATTACTAGGCATCTCAACAAACACCTCCTTTCTTGCCATATCATCCTTTACATAGTCCATGCATCGTTTATTTGTCTTCCTCTAATCTTTTACCAATCCACATTCATGCTCAAAACTTTCATCACGCCATTTTCCTCATGCCACCGCATCATAAGCCCATGTTATGTTAATTCTACTATATTTATAACAGACAGATTCTTTTGGCCTTGCCAACGCGTGCTTTTTGCTACCAGACTCTTCGAAAATTAGTTTTTACAGCACTAATTGCGATGGACGTCGTGATGCCGTCATTATTTGTTAAGAGGATTCGCTTTTTGTCTGTCTTGACGTGAAAGATGTTTACGCTAAGTACCAGTAATTATCCCCACTGGCTTAGGAGAATACCCAGTTTTTGTCAACTTCTTAAGAACTAGAACAGGAACTTGTCTACAGCCTTTCTAAATAATATTCCTTCTCGCTAGAAATAAAAAAATCGTACCTTTCTGCATAAGATATTGTAAACTCAACATTAATGCCAAAGTGAAATTTTTTAAGTTCCAACTTCAGCAATACCCCATTGCTGAAGTTGGAACTTAACAAATTTGAACCCGACTCATTTAAAGCTAACTTTATTATTCAAAGTCATCATCATCATCGATAGCCCGACTTCACCCACTGCTGGGTACAGGCCCTTCTTTGTTTGTGCTAAGCTCCGCGTTTTTGTGCCAGCCTCATCCAGGATACTAAGTCACCTTATTAATATCAGAAAACGCAAATACCACATAGTCATTATAAATTTTAATAGATATCTATCAAACGAATTGCACAACCAAAGGAATTCTTTCAACATAAGCTACGCACACTTTATTGTATCCTAGTAAACCAACCAGGTGCATCTTTACAACAGCTGCAAGCACGACAGATTATTCTACTATTACCATATTACATTGTTCGTGCCTTATCTTTAGGCCACGCCTTTTATACATTACCAATTATAATTTGTACATTAAATATTAATATTCTACATCTCGTATTTATTGGACAATATTAGTATGGGTAAACCAAAACCCAAGCAGTACAGGCTATGGCTAAATCAGACCGAAGCTCTGATTTAGCCATAGCCTGTACTGCTTGCTGGGTTAGTTAGCCGTATTCCACCACACATCTCTTTGGATTGACCAAAACGCAATAAAGGTACCTCAAATAGGAGACATTGGTATATCAAAACATTAGAACAAAAGAAAAAGACTAGTCAACCCAAACATTGTCGAAAACAATCCATTAAAAACTATTTAGCAAGCAAATTATTCCGTATCCGAAACTGTTTTTATGAGCGTAAAACCATTATTTAAAGAAGAGTGGCAGTGAAGCAACACACTGCAAGCCTGTGACTAAACGGACCGAGCAGAAAAGAGCAAACTGAGGAAACACAACCGGAACATGATTTCGGAATAAACTTAGCAACTGATGATGGCGCAAATCTAGATCGAGACAAAGAAACTAAATGTTAATTTGTTTTATTTTTCAATTAGGATTTGGTTGCCAGGGTTATCTGTGCATTGATCTTTTTAAATTGATTTAACCGGTTCTTGCAGTAATGCAACTTATATTTTTCGGGAAGTGGTTTTTAATCCGGATAATCAACGAGATTATGACACTTTATAATGCCCTCGTAACTGAAAACACAGCAACTTTAGTAACAAGTTTACTCACTCAAGTACTGTCTTTTCAGTTGCAATGGCTTTAGTGTGTACGATTTCTTTTGGGTGAATTATCTTCTAGATATCACTAGAATTGGTGACCACGGTATGATGGTATCTAAACCTTCCAATCAAGGTTACTAAGTTATTCGAATGAGTAATGACTGAAACTAAACGGGTAGTTACGCAATAAAGAATTTACGAGGCGACATGGAACAAAAGTATGAATAAAAGCTAATTACACGCAAAAACCGATAAAGAGTCATGCGACTGTTTACGTACTTAGCAAAACGTATAAAATAGTACCTATTAATACAATGCCTTTGATAAGACGTACGAAATGCACTGAGTATGTTACCTTTTGTATTGGTAGACCAGATACTGTTTCTACTTCTACCGTTTTATCATCATTATTTTTTACCCATCTAGTTTCTTCTACAGTAATTAACATTTGCTCATTGAATATTTTACAAATAATAAAGATGGGAAGCGGATCTGCATGCAGCACCTAACGTTCTACCTGAGAGCCTGTTCTGTACAATCAATTTTTGACGTCAGAAAAAGGTATTTCGCATTATATGATTATAAATGTGAAATCCCTTTTCCAACAGACTTCTTAATTCAAAGTCCAACCAACCAGATCTCTAAAAAAGATTGGCCCTCACATTATTAAAATAACATAACATCACGCCTGTAATTCTCGAAAGGCTAAGAGGTGTACCCTGTGGTACACCTAAAACTGCTAAGAAACTTGTCTGGTGCAACAACCCCATAGTACCACTAACCCGGGAATGGAGCCCTAGTAGACCTCATACTCAGTAATAACTAATAACGCTTGCAACCAGTAAACCAGAGAAACAGTAAACATTATTAATATTCCCACTTTTAAGACGAAGCTGAGGAGCTGTCATGGCTGAGATGTTATCAAATGTTATGATGAGTGTGGCATGGTTGTGTGTGCCTCATGGAATGCTAGGATTGCTAGGTCATGTCGCCTACGTCCTCTATACTACTATACACCTATGTGCTATTATGTTGGTGTGCTGACATACATTCAAACTAGAGATGATAGGATACAAGTTTACTACAGTCCTTGTCTTGAATTCTCAAGTCTCCGTGATTTATGTTCAGCTACATACCTGGTTGGTTTTAATATTGACGCTTATTTAATGTTCAGAGTCAAAATTGTTCGTCTCGTCATCATCATCCTCATCCACAGCGTGAATTCATCTACTGCTGGATATAGAGTTCTCTTTACTTGTATCTAGAAACCTTACATCTTCGTCTAGCTCTGTTGTACCTACTCAATTATCATTCGATACTAAATATATTTTTTAAGAATAACTTACGTCATGTTAAGGATCTGATACTAAGGTTTTTTTGCAGTGCATCATCAACCTTCTTGTAAATTAAAATTAAATCATCCTGTCACGATTATATTGAACAGGTAGCAGTTCTACGAAAAAGTAGGTAATCTTAATTTTTTCCATGATAACGGAAATCTTAAATAAATGTTAGCAACACGAACTGCGTTAAGTCGTAAATAAAATCTCGTTAATCGCTCAGATAATAACTTTACAAAAAACCAACAAAAAAGAAGAATATTCATAAAACCCAAGCATCACGGTTGTCTTCAAATAGTTAAATCGTGACTAGTCAGTGTTAATTAGCGATGTATTTTAATCGATATTTAATATTTTTTCTGTAAACATAATATCGATAATGGCAGTAGGCACAGCGGCAGAGTGTAAGGCACTAAGAGAACAATAACAAGAAGCCTGGCCAAAGCAAAAAACTACACAATAGTGGATGCACTGACTGAATAACTTAAAACATTACCGATCATAGAACCAATTAAGCTCATGGAATAGTCATACACCGAGTTAATAATAGTCTTAATGATAGTAGTAACAATGAATACGACGATTAGACTAATAACGACTATCGAAATGACTAAAACTGAACACATAATTTCCCCTCGCTTTCAAGTAGACCACACAAGCGACATTGACTCGCAGATCTCATGAACTGGTGCTGTACAAAACGCTCATATTTCCTGACACGTTGACCCGACTCGTGTGCCACGCTTGACAATATTGCATGCACACGACTGTACCCGAGTGGAGCACAATCGTTCATAATCGTTCTTGTCGCGACCTCCCCGACGAATTGAGTCCTGTCGTGGTGTGAGGCTTTCGTGCTGTTTAGATTTGCAATCTTGGAAACTTTTCGACTCGTTACAAAGGCGTATGTTGCGACTTTCGACTGGGCAAAGGCTTCCTTCCCTCCTGAATTTCATTTAGTTTGTAGTTAGTATCTGAATACTGCTGCTCCTGAATATTTACTTACTAGTTCATTGACCTAGAACAAGTGTCTAACAGTTTTTGTTTCCAATTAGTTTCTATGATGAGAACACCAACTAAGAGATTGAAAAGATTGAAGGGTATCTAACAAAATACAATTACGTTTAAGGTCACTGACTTCAGTAATAACAGGCCACAGCATGCGAAATTAGAGGCTAAACAAAACAGAAATTACCTTTCGTAATTATTGTAGCAGCTGCGAATCTTGTAATATCGTGTTTTCCTACAATTTGATGTATTCGTGCAGAATATGACCACAGCGAAGAATCGTGATGCATGTCCATGCAAGATGGAGTATGTAGGTGTCGTGTCCTTACTCCTTAAATTATAAACTTTATTCCGTGAGATAAGGTTTTATGGCGCACGAAACTGATGTTTGGTGTAGTGGGATTTTATGAAGGTGGTGGCGTCTTCGCTTTTATTGGGTTTAGGTTGGTGGAAACTGACGTTTTATTGGAGTTTTATAGGTTTTTTGGATTTGTCTTTTCTGTCATATCTCAGCTTTTAAGTTATCAAAACGCTAAACAGAACCAAGAAAGCTTCTTCAAGCGTCAAAGCTGGTAACAGAATAGTAAATGTTGAAACGAATTTCACCATTTCGTTCAATGAGCATTATTGTTTTTCTTAGTAACCAACAGATCTATCGTCGAATTTGACTCTTGATGTATTATGAACTTAAGATTAAAACAAGACCCTCGACTAATCAAGACATAATTATAGCGTTGAAACGTTGATGACTCCATCGTCTCACATTGCCCCTATTATAACCCTAGCCGAAGCCTATACCACGGATCATTTGCATCTAATCGACGCTCATCCGACATTACCCATCATATAGACGAGCAAATTATTCGCAGTACACCCACGGGTCAAGGTTCGATGCCTGTACGGGTCATATCGTACAGCAATTAATATTAAACGTTTTACAATCCTGATCGTGGATGAGATTATTGTTTTAATAACGCTTCCTGATGTTTAATTAGTCGGTAGTTGAATGTTTGAAGAATGGTGATGATGATATACGATGATTATGTTGAGGTTTTTTAAACAGTGGGTGGGCTGCTATCAAAATATCTTTGACGTGACGAATTGAGTGTTTACACTTAGTGTTAGTCAAATAGTCAGTAAATAACATCATCATTCCTCCAATCAGTGGCAAAAGAAAAACTTATGTCTATTCATGATTGTATTTTCCGATTCTGTCTATGAATCAGTCTATTCATGATTGTATTTTCCGATTCTGTCTATGAATCAAAAGAGCCGGGTACAAATTATTTATAACATAAGTAATATGCAATGCAACATCTTTCATACATTTTATTGCATTTTAATGTGTTCGCGAACACATCGAACTGAACACAACGGCACATCATACGTGCATCCCGGCTTATGGAAAATATTGTATTGTGTATTGCCTTGCATGTTGTATTGTAAATAATCTGTACCCGGATTAAGGATTTAATGTCTTCTGCAAGTTTAACTACCAAATCAAATACTTAAGTTAAGTGTAATCTACAAAGTAAATATAAAGGGACATAAGAGCAAGCAAATATTTTCGAACATCGACGACCAATGTTAACATAAATCTTGGAATCCCATAAAACAAATGTATGACAAGTGCAAACTGCAGCAGATCAGCAATGACAAATGTTTTCATACATTTTCCTCCTTCAAACCTTGCTTAGTTCATATTAACCGATGCCCTCTACGTGTTTCTTATCCAAACAAACAGTCGCGACCTCTGTCATTCAAAGAAACATGTACGTAATCATAGTAAACTTTTACGTCTGTTTGTATAAGGGTAGGACACACTAAACGGTGTCTATTCTATGTTGCAATCGACCAGAAACTTCCATAGGTATGTAATCTTTGAAACCATCTAGCTTTTTAGCCTAGGTACTTAGGCATTCTATTTACCACTAAAATATCCCTGTAAATATCATTCGAGGGCACTTGGTTATTATATATTGGTTGGGCAAAATCTGAGTTATCTAATGAGAAGAAGAAGGGCACCAAAGTGAATTCAGTAGCTGGAAAATGTTTATTATCTACCATTTCCGGATCATTTTCAAGACTTCAAAAATTGGACACATGGAATTGCAAGAAAAATTATTTAAATATGTAGTTCCACTCTTTGCGACATATTGCTTCAGATCGTAAGAGTTCTTAAGTATTTAGGTAGCATATATCTATGGAGATTTTGTCGTCTATTTGAAACATTCTTAAAGTTTATCGGCTCTTGCTGGTTTTCTTTATTCCACCTAACATTTATTTTTCATTGCATTGCCCTCTGCAATACATAATTTGTTTTAGTGTCTATGTACTCGTATTTTTCTGACTTTGAATGGGCCAGAAATGTAATCACAAAAACATATTGCGTTGTGATTGTGTGTCAGGCAGGTGTGTGCTGTACAGACTTTAATGGGTAATAATATTTTTGTTTGTATTCCTAGAAACAGCTAGAGGTTGAATTTCTACGAATGCGTAAAACTCTTTTATGAGTAGGTAAATGTATTATAGTGTGCCTTCATAGAAACCATGCCACCTATGTATTGTGCTGTTTTATATGCAAAACGAATTAAGTACTTATATGAGACACCTTAAGTTATTTTTAGAGTTGAAGCGAAGAGTTGAAGTGATTGTTTTGGTATGTGATTTTTAACAGTTTTTTATGATGTATTTACTGTCTTGATTTGTGACGTAGTTTATGTTTTCTGCTTATAACTTGGTCTAGTATACGCAGAATAGGGTTGTTGACACATATTACGAATTCATATAAATTTATGTTTTAAAAATCAATGATAGTTTTTAGAATCCTAAATTAATAATTTAAGAAACTAATTTTTTGTCTTTAATTAAATAAAATTGTTTTAAATTGCGTTATTTCATACCCATTATCACGTGACTGCGAACACCAATCAGAGCGCGATGACGTCACGAGCCTCGAGACTAGCTGATTTAACTGTCATATCGAAGGCAAAAGTATCAGCGATTTTCTTCAATAACTTATTAAAATTACTTTATACCTACGATATTTATCACAATGGAGACTGGATTTATGCAAGGAAATGGTTCTAACTTACCGAAAATTGATTCTTTGATGGTTCTTTGCTACAAACACGAATTTTTGTGCGTCGGAGTTTCGAAGTACAGTATGACCAACTTAATTGTGAAGTATAAGGTGGCGCTACTTGTCAAGCAAAATTACATCTATACGTCAAACTTGGTACATTTATTTTGCCACCTACATAGATAAGTTGGTTTAAGTTGTAAGTAGTAATCTTTGTAATTGTAAGTATTTTTAAAGTGATATATTTATATGAATGAAAGAGACTTACTAACTTACTCATTTTATATACATTTTTAGAACTTTAAACTTCTCATCTATCATCAACAAAATAAAAAGTTATGTTAAGTGCAAATTTTTAGTATGTTTGAAACAAACAATAACATTAACAAACAAGTAATACCTAAATGACAATTTTGGAAGAAACTCAAATACATGGATTTAATTTTGATGTTTATAGTTTATTTCGAACTCACATCGAAGTTATCTTCACAAAAATAACTGGTACCTACTTGTTGTTGAAAATGATGATGAATGTCTTCTAGCCATTTTTAACCATTTTCTCTTTATTTCTGCCCTTTTTGGAACGCTTATGAAAAGTTTTTGTGGCGTACTGATTGACGTACTTTTGCACATCGGCACTGTACAACATTTATTGTAAATTGTCGTATTCATTTTAGTGTTTTTAAAAGTATATTCCTATGAACTGAATCAAGATCAGTGCAATGTGACAAATCGTAAAGTTTTTAAAACGGCCCGTGACGTCATCGCAGCCATTTGACAGTTTAGAGCGTTTTAGCCGGAATTTTTTAAACTATTTTTATTTACGTTTTTTCTTATTAAAATAATGTCATAATTTTTCAATTAATATTTTTTTTGTGTATAAATAGGGTCTATCTATAAAATAAAAGCGATTCCAAAAATTAGTCAACAACCCTATTGTATGTTACGTAGCTCAACGATAGACAAGGAAAAACTAAGCAGTACCCTTGCGCACTTCTATCTTAATTTAATATTAACTAGCTTTTGCCCGCGACTTCGTCCGCGTTTCCGTCGTTTTTCGTAAAAAAATACCATTATGTCCTTCCTCACGGTTAAGTGGTTTTGATGTAACAGACAGATTAATTTTCGTATTTTAGTAGGGAAATACAATAATAATAATAATTTATTTACTTCAGACACAGTCCATACATTGATATTAAAATTAGAATGCCATACAACACAACATTAGAAATTCATAATCATAAATCAAATTAAAATCAGACAATAAACATAAAATTACACAAACATATTAAAATTACAAAAACAATGTCACTTATATACAATCAAATTCAATATTTAATAGGTAAATTAAAATAATACATAATAAAACTAAATAAACAAATGTCAAAATAAGCGTGGAGAAGCGCTAACATGAAGCAGCATCCACCTTTTTATTAGTGACAGGTCCCACCGCTCGGACAAAACCCTCAGGAGACTGTTCGAGCTGCTTCGTAGGCGACCCAATAGCGAAGCGCTTCGCTTCCTTATTATCGCGAAAATAATAATGTCAATCCACAATACTGTTGAAAAATATCACAAAAAGGAACCGCAGAATATTATTATTAATAGCTGTGCCCGCGACTCCGTCAGCGTGTAACTCCTTGTATGTTATTAAGTTAATGTATTGGTAATATTGTTTAGATCACTTTCACATGAGGCTTAAGTAGGTACCTATATAGGAGCAGCGGTGGCCCAGTGGTGGCGGCCCCGACTTACGAACAGTAGGTCGTGGGTTCGAACCCAGGCAGGCACATTACTTTGTGTAATATATATTTCATCACCGCTGCTCTCAAAACGGTGAAGGAAAACATCGTGAGGAAACCGGCATGTCTTAGAACCAAAACATTCGAAGACATGTGACATCTACCAATCCGCACTGGGCCCGCGTGGTGGATTATAGCCCATTCCCTCTCTAAGAGAGGAGGCCTGTGTCCCAGCAGTGGGAACATTAATAGGCTGTTGATGATGAGGTACCTATAGCGTTCTATAGGTAAAACTTCAGCCCAAAGCTTCCGGGTAAACTATGTTGAAAGTTGACCCGTCCGGCACGTGAACATAAAGATTTCTAGAACTGCTAACCCGGGAAAGAGCGACATATAACTGACCATGCGAGAAACAACTGACACCGAGATCTACTCCAGCAACACGAAAATTCTGCCCTTGAGCCTTATTAATTTAGTAGTCACTTAAAATAAATACCTAACTACTATAATTAATAAAAGTATCTACGCTTTTACCTACTTAATACAAAAATAAAATTGATTATAAATTAGCCAAAACTTACCTATCGGTATCTAAAAATCTATGCGTAGGTACTACTTCCCCTAAAAAGAAATAAAATACGAACTATTAATAATTTGTAATTTGAACGAATATTTAAACACTACCAAAATAACTACTTAATACCTATTTTATAAAAAACAACAAAAGAAATTCAAATAAACTATTTAAAGACTAAGAGTCGCGCTGATAAGCACGGTTTGTTAATATCAATTATTGTCTGTCAATAAGGTCGAACGTTGAACGCATCAACAGCCAAATATTGAATGAAGCTCGCTCCCGTTACACAAAAATAATCCTTATGGCATGATTCAGTATTCACGCGCAGCTTATTAGCGTATTTCATATTTGGTTCAGTTTGATGTTTCTGTACCGATTACTATGATTCTTTTTTTTATTGAATAGGTAATAGTATTAACTTCTTTTAATTAGGGATGAGTGAGAGTATTATAAACGTAAGAGTAAACAAATATAATCAGAAAGCTCCGAACTGCTAAGCTATCGGGAGTTACACGTGTTATTGTGAGTCAACCATAAAAGATAGACATATGCTGTTGTGGGATATTTTTTAGATAATTTTATGTAGAACATTTCCGTCATAAATGATTTCTATGTAGCTTTAACCATTAAGGCTACACACGCGACGGAAGCTTAAAAAATGGAGCAACTTCTCCCGTTTTCCCAACATTTCCCTTCACTGCTCTGCTCCTATTGATTGTAGCGTGATGAAAAGTATACTATAACCTCCCCAGGAGTATGAAGAATAATTGAACCAAGTTTCGTTAAAATCCGTCGAGTAGTTTTTGTTTCTATAAGGAACATACAGACAGGAGGACAGACAGACAGACAGACAGACAGACAGACAGACAGACAGACAGACAAAAATTTTACTGATTGCATTTTTGGCATCAGTATCGATCACTAATTACCCCCTGATAGTTATTTTGAAAATATATGTCATGTACAGAATTGACCTCTCTACAGATTTATTATAAGTATAGATTAAGATTTTGTGAGTACATAAATGAATAAAACCACTGAAAAAAGTAGATCAATCGTAAATTGGAATTAAAAATAATTGTCTAAGCAAGAGCGAACGAGATCCTTGGTATCATTAACTTAAACACTAAATAAATGTTTTGTGGGAACCTTTAACAGTACAATTTCAAATACATTACGAGTTATGACGAAAATTAGAGTAAATTCCAACGGTACGCAGCGTTTCTAGAACCTGCGCAGGCGCCGATCACATAACACGAATTATAACAGAAGGTTCATTTTCAACGTGTTGAAATAACGGAAGATATTTCCATCCACGTAGCTTGTTATAATGCTTTGTCCATAGACCGCAGGAAATAGACTGAAAATTGAAGCTTGCATCTTACTTTCGGCTTTACAATCAAAACGTGTCCCATTTAGTCAAAATCAAATCCATTTACTTAAATTACTCTGATAATTATAATCAGCACATTTTGAATGCTGAAAAATTACATCAGTCGACCCCCCAAACGCCTGCCTTTCAACATTTCCCAATTTTCGGAAAGATCACCCTGTAATCGCAACAAAAACAAACTTAAACAACACAGACAATACTAAGATTGGGCAAATGGACCTTCTCTATCAATCTTACCAATGCATGCAGAGCAACACGTCGGCCTCCGGCGACCAGACAAACCACTTTCATCTCCACTCATAATTAATTAACTCATAGCTTTTGAATGATTTTGACACAGGATATGTGTACAAATTGAACTCGTTTCACTGTCCATTAATAAGCTTTAAAAATTATATTGATAGTAATTACTATCATGTGTACCAATATCAATGTGTTCCGAGGTGATTCACTTTTATTGTAACAGTAGGTATAGTACAGCAAGCTAGTACCTACATGTACAAGTATATACATTTTTTGGGGGGTAGTTGGGAAATCATCAAATGACTTCTCCCGCTCTGGGCAGAGCGGTAGGGAGTGTCAGACTTCTACTGACTAAAAACACCCATATTCCTTCTTAGCCCTTTGTGTCGGGGCCGCGGTATCTCTCTCTTTCGAACAACCCGCAGCCCATGTACAAGTATGCTTGACCATATACGAGCGTTCTATTCTAGTTTTAATACATCCATAGGTTTTAGTAATATTATGACAAGAATATTGCTTCTAAGCATTAAACGATACGTTGACATTTAGAGGGAGGTCACAGGGGTCAGCACTCGGCAGACGAACACTTTCGATCACATAAGCAACGAAACTTAATAAAACATACGTTAATGAAAAGGATATCTTACTGTTTTTTAAAGATATTTGATTTTTACAGCTGAGTTTGGTGATAGGCTTTAAATACGTTGTAAAGGAAAATTATAATGGAGGTATAGCCTTTATTATACAGGTAAAGCTGAGGCCGATTGGCGTCCAAGGACTGGAAAGAGAAACGTCGTCGGTCGTCCGACGGGCATACAACATTAAGATGGGCAGACAACATTTTTCTCTTCGTGAGAATATCCTGGATGAGACTGGCATGCGAACGTGGAGCTTGACACAGGCAAAGAGAGGCATAGGCCTCTCTTTGCCTGTGTCAAGCTCCACGTGTCATCGTGTCATCCGCAGCCCCACTGCTGGGCATAGGCCCAGCAGTGGGGCTGCGGATGATGATGATGATGACAAAAGGAAAATTAACTAAACACTTAGGATTAAACAAAAGAATGAAGACGTCATACTTTTTCCTGTTATCTTCTTACAAATATAGTGTTCTAATAACATGTTTATCAACTCGTTTCTGAGTAATTAATGCGTGTGAATTCTAATTATTTGACACTCTAAACAGATAAAGCCGCAAGAAAAATTGTAATCCTTGACATTTGTGACAACCTAATACGTTAACAATTCGTGGATATTACAGCTTGATGTCTTAATAACAGATGATAAGAATAACTTTTACGGGCTACGGCGTAGACCAATTCGTAAATTTTAGCGTAGTTGCTACGAAAAAGCGTAGCATCCGTCCCCCTGTTGCACTAATCGGGATGCCACAACTTCTGTACCGCAAAAAGTTGGGATTTTGTGTTAATATTTTCTTTATTTTATTAACAAATTAGCGCTCTGATGCCAAATTACTAATATTCTTTAATATATATTATACTAGCGGACGTCCCGCGGTTTCACCCGCGTAGATCCCGTTCCCGTGAGAATACAGGGATAAAAAGTAGCCTATGTTACTCAGGGTGAATGTAGCTTTCCAAGGGTGAAAGAATTTTTGAAATCGGCCCAGTACTTTTTGAGCCTATTCATTCCAAACATACAAAAATAGGTACAAATCTTTCCTCTTTATAATATTAGTATAATGTATAATGGCAAAAGCCCGCCTCAATTTTATGGGACTTAATGAACATAATTATGTAGCGAAACGAGGGCAGTCCTAATACTATATGACTGTTTTAAACTAAGACAGTTTGGGTCACCAATAACTATACCTGCAGACGTTACTCGGCATTCAGTGACAACCTCACTTTAAATTCTGCCTAATTCTTATGAGGAAAAAAAAGCAATTTAACATAAGGAAAAAACATTCTCTTAACATTACCTAACAGAGTTCATAAACATTTGGTCTGCGCCTCTGCAGTCATCACATCTCTCTCAAACAAGTCTTAAAATAGTAAATCACTGCATCACACAATAACCATTTCTAACATTAAATTAATAAAGACTAATATAGCATCAACTCTTTATGAAATATTGCATAAATTGTGGTGATTTCAAGTTAAAATATCTGAATTGATAAATTGACAACACGAAGACGATTCAGCACGTCATCGTCGTTTAGCTGATTAATATTAGATGTTATTGTACTTTAAATAATAAATTATTATCGATAAGTATCATGGTATTCGTGACACACCAAGACAACAAGTTTGTTTTAATAGATAAACATCGGTTCTATGGTTTAGGTTAGGTTTTTCTAACCATACAGGCAGATATGCTGATGGGAGCTCGTTTCGCCATTTAATTTCATTTAAAACACGAGGAAGTTTGTGGCGATTCTCAGCCAAATAAAAATAAAAAAAAGTTGATGTGGCACTCGGAGACTGCCGCGGTAAAGCTATTGCATAGCATTTTTTATCAACATATGCAAATAATTATTTATTTATTTTTATTTTATTTTAGATTTTTTATAAGAAAACGAATCGTTTTCTAAGACCGATTCGCAGAATAGTAATGCAAAAACCAATAAAACGTATGATAGATGCGTAATAATAATAAAATGAATGTGTATAGAGTACTCGAGGAGTACTCACTCATTATCTTTCACTATTTTTTCGTGATTTTCTTCATTAATAAATGCACTTTGTTTATTCATATTTAAAACACTTTGTACACAAATTATACGAGTAAGAATATTTTAGAAGGAGAAAGCAGAGAGACAAAACAGAAAAACTTTACACCTTTACAACGTGAGGTTATAAATTATTTAATTTGACGAGGTGACATCTCCTTGAAGGATGCAACTAACTAAACCACCGCCTAGTATAATCGACCACATTACCAAATTGACTGATATTATTAAGATACCACTAACAATTAAAAAGACGATTTCTAAAACTATAAACTCAGACATTATGCGGTAATAATGGCAGTGAAGGTTAGAATATTAATTACCAACAATACTCGTAGATTTGACCTGAATTTGCTAGTAGTCAATAACGAAGATTTGAAATAGCAGTAAAGTAGTAAATAATACAGAGACAAGTTAGATTACACTGATTGACTGGCAAACATTTGAAAACAATTATGGAATATCAACAGTATTAAGAACTTACTTAATTATAGTTATGGTAGGTATCCTTTAAGTGAAAAATGTGGGTCATCCGGCGATGAGATGGGCAGACGACATAGCTGCCAACCAGGGACGAACCTGGATGAGGCTGGCACAGGTAGATATTGGCAAAAGAAAAGAGGCATATAACCAGTGAGTGAATTCAGGCTGTGGATTCTTATGATGGTGATGATTCTCCAAAAATCGTGGCAAGTATCTTTCAAATTCATTGGATTTTTGTACAGGACTTTTACTTACAAAAATCACTGAACAATAAGTAAAACTTTCCTTTAACAAATTGCTCTCGCATGCTCCACTTACTGCCTCTAAAACAATCTTCAACACCAACAACCATAATTATATTAAAACAACAACAAAATAAGTTATGTTTACAACGTTTTCCGCGGCCACTGGCGCCAGCAACTCGACCCGACTTTCTCCGGAGAAAGTAAAAGTGGCCACTGTGGCCAGTCCACTCGAATATCGCACTGTTTCATACTATTTGACTTATAACTGTTTAGTACACCTTCGTGTTGGGTAACGTGTGGTTATCTAAGCATTATGTGGTCTTATAGATATTTTACGTAATTTCCAGACGGTAGTGTGAGGGAAATTGCTTTTTTTTGTTTCACCGGACATACTTCCTACTGTTATATTACTATCAACTCTCAAGTCTTTGCTAATTTTGTATGTTAATTCATGGAAATTATAATTGGTGGAAAGTTACCATACACTGGTGCTCCACCCTAGGCTGCTTAATCGTTTCACATCAGGCGAGTTGCGGCCAAAAGCAAACCTATTGAGTATTAAAAACAAAAACTTTTTCAATTGTTATCGTTAATAGACAAACTATAAGTAAGTATGCTGCAAAATCGTCGAAAATACCTTTAGTTTCCATCGCTTGATCACATTACCCAACTTTATACGTATTATACTAACCATATTGGCTTATTCTTGCTTCTAAATGGTGTCAATGAATGCACCTTGTAACCTTGTCTTAACGTACGAGGTTAATAACGACCACCCCAAATCCTGATATGACCTAACATGTCTCTATTGCATTCGATAAATCAAAGCTTAGTTCTAAAAGCAATAAAGTAATCAATCTTATATTTTATCTACATACATCTGCCTACAATTAGCAACAACAATAAACAAGACAATAGCAATAGTAAGGACATTGCCGGAATGCTGTCAATGCAAACGGGTCGCTCCGAAACCCGGCAGTGAACGAGGATTTCACAAAACGAGTATTTTTTACATAAATTATATGTCAGACTGCCTTTTAAAAGACGACTTTTCGACGTATTACGAATATTTTAGGCTTCTTCTATAAATGTTGACCTAGTTAATGCATGGTTTGAATTCATCGCCATATAAGGAAGTAGATCAAACAACCAAGAGTTTGCTCCTCCAACAATTCTTCTCGCGTTATAGGGGACTGTCTTAGGATTATTTTGACGTCCAAAAGTATTGAAATTCAGCTTAATTTTAACAAAAAAGTATTTTTCTATGAGATCATTATGACCGTGATTAGGCCACTGCCGTGATATGAACGTATAGCTGTCATCGAAATGCATGACACGGACCACTATGCTCACTAGGACTAATCTGTGGTACGAGTATCATACCCGTTATAAATATGTTTTGAATTCAAAAGTATGAAACTCACTAGACTGCTCCATCAACAACCTACACCTTCGCGTTACTTGACACGTTCCTAGCGTCCTGAAAATTCTCTCTGGATCTGAAAGACTTATTAAGATATAATTCAAAAACATAGACCAACTATGTAATAACCATTACCTACACACGGACGTAAAATATTCTAATGATAGATAAGAGGTAATAAACACTACATATAAAATTTATATTGTCTCTTCCATCAAAGTCCCGCGAGATGTTTATAGCTGATTTTAATGATGGCTACCTAACCTACTACAAAGTTGTTGCAAAAATATCAATAAATTAAGTAAACATGAGAATGAGTCATTTCCCTCAGTCAGTAGCCGCTGTTTAGTTTATTTTTACGACTTCCGCTCGAAGATGTGAATTGTTTATGTACTGTACACACGGCTACACATCAAGCTATACAAAACCAGTATAATCTGATCGTTCATTGTGCGAAAAGATCTAGTAAAGTGAGGCCAAGATTAACTGGTTTTGTATAGCTTGATGTACGTACAAAATGTCTATAGGCGGAAACGACAATCTTTTTAGATTAATTCACGAGTTTTACGTATTCGCTCAAAGTGTTACCAGTTTATCACGTCCATAACGGTGTTTGGTTGTTTTGTCTATTAGGTCCTAAGGTAAATATTGCCAATTTACTTGCTTGGGTTTGCATTTAGGAAGATAAGAATTCAGGAAAAGGAAGCTACCTTTTCCTGATTTTTTGTGAATTGATGTATACCTAAAGATTAGACAACTATCTTCGACTTAATAAATTTAAACTAATATTATGAATGCCCAAGAAACTCTGGTTAAAGAAATTCACTGAAAGTTAATACCAATTATCTATACACACGGGACTAAAAGGTATAGGTTATTTAAACCTTCTACAAAACATGAAAGACGAGAACCATTCAGAAACAACAAATTATATTCTTCCATTCATAAATTCAAACATCCGATAAAACCGGTTTAATTAAAAACCAATAAGGACAACACTATAACAAAACGACAAAGGACTATTACAAAATCTACATAATCGTAAAAAAGTACAATCACGCACCGACCCCATAATTAATCAAATAATTTATGTTAAATGTCCGCTGTACTAACATGGTCGTAAAAACCGAAGATTTTTATAAACATTTAAGTCACGACATCGTACTTTTGTAAAACTTTAATTCTATAGGAACTAATTTTTAACAAAAAGTTGTTAAAATTATTTACAATAAAAATAGAAAAAACACGTCTTGAATATAATCGACTTTTTTTGGTAAAATTGTATTTGAGCCTAACAATAATTTAATTAACCTTTGCCTACGTCTATACATAATTATGGAACTGCGTTTTTGTTTGTCGTTTTCTATTGAGTATCATTAAATCACAAAGAAAAACCCACAAGCCTATCAATATCAACAAACATTTCTTTTAAAACAATGACACAATCATATCGCGATAAAAACGTGAAACGCGGAATTACCACGTAATAATAGAAACATGAATACAACACTTCAACGCTTAACAATTGTTACAAAAAACACCATATGATTATACAAATAAGGTACAATTTTAATTGACACGCCCCGGGAAAGCAGTGTTCGTGTCGTACAAAACTACAAATACGGCATTCAATTAGGCGTGCGCCGGCGCTTTTCCCGAGCTAACTTCGGCTTTCTAGCGGCCCGTGCGTGACGACAAACGAAACGTCAAACATATAGCTATCCCTTTTATTCCCATAGCGTCATCTCCCTCTAAGTTAGTAAGCACGTTTAGTTTTCATAATACCATAACTGTTTATGCTATTAAAGGCCCCATTGAAGCCTTTGAAGTTATCAATGTCGTTAAATCGGTTTGCGTGTCACGTACTAAGATCAAAATTCTTGGTATATGCTTAGAAAACATGTACACACATGAGAATTGTTCCCCAAAAGTAGATAAATTGTTATAAAACTTTGTAGATATCAAACCAAAAACAGTTTATAGCCATAGTCATAGGGTTGGTATTTTAAATCTTTGACTAAAGGTGTTGCGGACCGACTAACCTTTTTATAGTGTTTTGGTGCTGGCAGAATGTATTTTTATTTGGTTCTGTGTCAATGTAAGGAAGAAAAGATAAAACATATTATAACAAGAGTCCTTATTTTATTTTGGTAATTTAGGCTTCCATCCTCGACAAAAGGTATTCCCTGCACGTATAGAAAAGTACGTAAAAGTAAAATATTCGTCACGTATCAAAAACGTCACGTTCGTCACGTATCCATCAAATCTAAATCGTATATTCTTTCCATTCTCATAACACGTCATCTATCACATCATTTACAATGGTCACGGTACCGTGACTGTAATAAATCAGATAAATTGCCACATACTCACACTACGCAAACATTACCAACGATATTTCAGAAATGTTTATTTCTAATTCATAATTTTTATAAAACTTTGATAGATGCAAGGCTATCCAATATTAACAATCAGACCATGATGCTTCAAAGATGACAAACAGCTACAAAACACACTGTGATTATAACCTAAGATGAAGGGCTTATAGAAAAAGAAGACTCGATGATATTCTTTGAACCGACAAATAGACTCTGCACTACCCTGTGTAACCCAGCGCTTTTCGAATACGTCAACGTTTATTTAGAGACCATTGATACAATAATAAACCCAAGTGAATTAGGATAAGGGCAGGACAAAACCACAAATCAAACAGCAGAACAAGCGTAAAATGATAATAATGGCGATGGCGAATACAATACTACCCACATTTACAACAATCAACCGTGTAAATCAGAAGACAATGGCGGACGACATTGCGGACACCTTGACCTGGAACAACCTCCGCCCCTAATGAGTAACAGACTATTCAATTACATAATATATTGAGTAGAATGAGCTTTAAGTCAGTTCGAATAACTCACAACCGTAGAAAAGTCAAAAACGAGCGATCCTGAATTCTCTAATATTCAATATAATAAAATATGAATATTTGCTTTTGAGGTCTATGATATAAGAGGAGTTCTTGCAAGTGAAGATAGGAGAGTCCCGTATGGTATCCATCGAGAATCTAGAAAACAAGTCGGTCATGCATCTCGATACAAAAATTCTGCTTTTTATGGTATTTTCTTTTATTAAATAATGAGATTGACAACAATTTATATATTCGATATGAATTCAAAGTAGGTACTTAACCATTACTTTACTCTAAACATAACATTACTTTTTTTATGAAGGGTTGCAAAATGCTTCTGAGTTCTGCAAACACAACAAGACACAACTACAAGTGCTATTTAATTCAGACCTTTGGCATTTAAAGGATTTATGTCCTAGCTTCCATAGATGTGTTCGGTCGATTGAACTAAACTGTCGTTTAGCGTACTAATGAGAGTTGCAACATTGACATGGCCTGATTACCTCACATGTCGACCATTTGCTCGAACGGACCTTACAAAATCGTGATCGACTAAATCACATAGTACAACTATGCATAATAGTACTCTACGTAAACGTGATTTATATTATAATAATACAAATTATAATTAAATAACCGCCATTTTAAAAATAAACATCATTTACTTGCAACGACCGCTAGCCTCTTCGCTTTTCCGCCGAACAACCTCGGTGATAAAATCTTTAAAATACTAAGTTATCTCTACTGCCACCATAACTTCTATTGCGTAAACGTAAAGACTATTGTTGATTGTTTAATTCTTGTTAAAAAGTTTGCAACTGCGCGCTGTGGGCCGGACCCTGCTGTGTACATACCTATATAAATTCTGTTTGAACGGCAAAACTTCACAACTTAGTTTTAGTACTAAGTATTATTTGCATTATGACTGACAGGTATCTAATTTTCTACTCTATTTTGAAGTGCACAAGATCGGTTATCGGTTGACGTAATTAAATTAGTTTCCAAAGAACCGTTCCCTTGAGGTACCCTGGTGTTACGTCGATGTCTTGTGAAATTTTACAGCCAACGCAGAAATATTTAACATATCAATGAAATAGAAACGAAACGTTTAAGACGTGTTGGTCGATGTGTTACTAGAACCACATAGGTACTTTATCGGTTTCATTCTTGATTCGTATGATATACGAATTATATTATAATACTTAGATATATGAGGGTTGAATAATATCCGGACGCCAAGCTCCCAGTGTAAGGACATCGACCGAATAAGAAAAAAGGATACCAGGAAGAATTGGAGGAAGCCTTTGCAAGCAGCCAAACAGTAGAAAACTGTTAGCTGACTAAAGAAACTTCGAAAAATCATCATAATATCAAAAATTCAAAACCCATAAAATGATAGAAACCGTAACATAATCGAACACAGAAGCCCTTGATTTCAATAACATGAGTAGTAGATAAGTAAGTAGGTGTCTCGACTTCAGATTAAGAAAGATTTGACATACATATAACTGATACAACCAATACCAAAATTCCCAACTGTATCAAGTTCTAAATCTTAAACCCTTCCTTTATACTTGTTGTAATTGAATGGAAATTGCTTCTATTTATCCTACCATTTAATTCGAACCTATTCATATGTCAGTTACTATTACTTCCCATGTCATTCATGGCATAACAACAACAGCTCATGGCATTACGGCCATATTTGACCGCTAACGGCTCAATAGAAACAGAGTTATTATTAATTCGCCACATATTAATTACAATAACCACTCGACTGGCAAATCGTTAATCGTTGTTTTAAGGTTATGAGGTACTATTAAAATCAATGGTTTTAAATCTTATTGTATCAATGCGATGAGTATGTTAAGCTGTTTTTCTAGATAATTTTGGTGGGAATGAACTATAACTTGCTTTAGTTTTTCTTTGATTTCATAGATTTTGCACTAGATATTGTAATACTAAGACTCTCATTGAACATCTAGACCTAATCAGTAGGCTAGGCCCTGATATCAATAGTGAAGCAGTACAAAACTCACAGTTTATGCCAAATAAACCTCACTTGACAAAATTCGACAAACGCATAACAGACACCGGCAAGATCAACTACCGTTTAATATTTCTCACGCTGTTAAATTAATAGTTTCAATAATCAAATTAGGCACCGAATTCAATACAATTTAATCTAGCACCCTGATACGATCAACCTCTGCGGTTTCATTCGATAGCTCGCCAACTAACCAAAGTGTAATGCGATTCCTATACGATTTCGCAACCAAATCTAGATCAACGCATATATTTGCGTTTTAAGAGTTCTCAGTTCGTTGGTTTAAAACATCCGTGTTTCTGCAATGATTTTATTTCTGTAGTATTAATTTATAGAACTTGTGTTATTATTCTGCGAAGTGCATGAAAATTAAGTTAGATCTCTGGCTTTAAATGTCAATCATGTCATTTGCAGTTGCTTCTGGCACAGTCGGATAGAGATCTTTACCGAGTTGTGATAAAACATAACGATCTTCCAAATGGTACATTTCGGTACACTTATAGGTTTATACAGTCTTCCTTATTCCACAAAATGTTTAAAGATTATTGCATTTTTTATGAAAAAAATATCTGGCCAGTCAAGAAAGGCAGATTCAATTCTTATGTTGGTCAATTCTAGATTTTAAAGTCTAAATCAGAAGTCATGGTTGATAGTCTTCATTTGGCTTCTTATCATGATAATAACAAAATATTCAAGGAAAAGTTGTTTAGCAAGCACGTTACGGACGAAATGATATCACTCGAAACTCACGCAGAAGTTAAAACTGTGGAAATAAACACGCAATATGATTTCCATATACACCTAGGATATCCCTTACATAAGTTTAGTTATGCAAGTGAACGCAATTATTTGATAGTGGTAAATTGTTTTTATGTAATAGAAGAATTTAGTATAGCACCATCGTAATTGTTATGGCGTTGCTTGGGAGTGATGGGCTATGGTGAGATGTAACGATAATGGTGAGATCTTTAACCTAGTGAACTGGTACTAACAGTGTTTCTTTTTGAGGTTTTGGTGGCAGCATTCACTTAGAACTTCATTTCCTGTGATGAACTATACGAACCTTATAATTATGACTATATTGGGTAGTTGACCTAAGATTATCAATGTCTCTAAGATCCTTGATCATATTATTATTTTAATATATATTGGTCCTGGGCCTTAATAATAGGTACGAGTATTTCGATATATACTATTGTGTTGTTTTCTTGATTGTCCGTTGTTCAGATTTTTACACATTACAATTTAAAATACAATATTATAGAAATCGAGGTTCTAACAAACGATTCCTACTAAATTCTTAGTTCTAATAACAAATACTAATTGTGTACATTTCTCATTATAAAAATTAAGTTGTATAAATTCCTTAGGCCACAAGAATGTCCTGATATCTCAATGAAACAGAATAATCCATAAAATTAGTTGCATTTCCTATAATAATAAAGTAGTTAACAGGACAATACCACGTTGTATTATGTATGATATCAATGATTGTGATCTTAATAACATTTTTCTACTTAACGATTTACGCGGAAAAATGTCATTGAAGGTCCTTGGCATTTAGAAGAATGTTAATATACTGAGATGCGAAACATTTCGCTGTTCAAAAGAACAAAAGTTAACATATCGTTTTTTCACCAAACATTACGGAATATCTACTATATAATACTAATACCTACATAACGAATCTGGAAAATCAATTATTTATCTAAAGAATAGATGCGATAAAAATAGCCACGTATAAAGCAAAACAACATCGAATTCGCAACGAATAAAGATGTTTACAATAACAACATTCTAGAAATAAACAAAGAAAAAACTAAACTCAAAATAAGATAAAAAAGGAAACTCCTTGTTTCGTCATTGCGTAGTAGATTAAAATAACATAGTAATAAAATCGATTGTAGGAATGTGTTGATAGGGTAACGAAATAAAATTTTAGATGTGGGAGGGACAAAGGACGCTGATTCGAACTCAATGATTGTAAAAACAGTCACATATATGTTAAGAATACAATAAAGAATTAATCTCACACATACCTACGTAAATTGATGTCATTATACATTCCGATTCTGTCATCTATTGAACCGACTACAGTCAAATGTCTAGTGTAATCGAAGATTTTATTTACGGTAAAAAATTTGTAGGTATTGCGTAGTCGAATTTTTGCATACTTTTATGGACATTGACAAATCATCATAAATTCCAATATTAGAGGTAAACGGAGTAGAACTGATTGGACAGATGCACGTGACAATAGTTGTTTTTATAGGTGAGCTAAATTCAGAACAACTGCTAACGTTGAAGACAGGTACAGACGTGGTGGAGGTGAATTAGAACTGAAATGATTTAGAACAACTAAAAAAATAAAAGGTTGCAGTCAAAATATAGGAGCTAAACTGGAGAATTAGTGAGGACATGTGGTCAGAAACCAATAAATGGAGCTAGGAGGGATAGACAAAAGAAGCAAGGAAGAGAGACTTAGCGTCTCTCTTCCTTGCTTCTTTACACGTAGAGCAAATATGAAATCATGACGGTAGTCACAAAAATTAAGAAGAATTATAATAACATAGAGTTTTCGTTTCGAATATTGGTAAATATTGAAATTCCCTTAATTGTAAAAGAATGATTAAGCCTAACTGACAAAAGTTGTAGGTACTAGCTGGCTATTGTGGAGCTGTGGCGTAAGTGTAAATTCTATGGTTCTGATTTCGATCACCTGATCAGAGAAATTTAAATTCATTCAGAAAGAAATGTGGAGGACCAAAAAATAAAGGCACATCTTTGTACCAGATCTTGCATCCTTAATGTAATGTAACCTGCTCAAAATAAATGATTAGAATATGTTCAAACTAAATAAAAGGTTTACCTGTTTAGTTCAATCTAACGTTATAATTATTCCATCGGTGCTGCGCCGCATAGTTTGACCATGAATGTAAAAATATGTTATCAACGAATTTCGAAGAATCATCTACCTACGTTTAACGTTGTTTGTTATTCATTTCAAGTCTTTATTGCACAATTGTTGAAATCAGATGCATATATTTAAATGACTTGAATATTATTTCGTACAGGTATGTTATTTATTTAATTGCTTAAAGGGGGAGGCAAATGATATCATCATCATTCTCCTTTTTTTTTTTTTGGTGGGTGGAAAATCATCGAATAACCGGCTCTTGGGCAGAGCGAAGAGGAGTGTCAGACTTCTACTGACTAAAAACCAAACCCATGTTCCTTCTTCGCCCTTGTGTCGGAGCCGCGGTAACCTTTCGATATCCACAGCCCCGACGGGATCATCATTCTCCTGCCCTTATCCCAATTTATTTGGGGTACATGTCTTCTTCTTCTTCTTTGCTTCTCTAATACTGGTCATCTCAGTAGTAACCTCCTCTTTAGCCATATCACCCTTCACATAGTCCATCCAGCATCGGTGTAAACAAGTGATACTTATTGCTTTTAAATTGTTTTCTATTTCTACACCTGCTACATGAGAATTGATGTATTAGTTAACTAATCGGTTTGAAATCAGTCCAATAAGATAATTTTTAAATCAAACCACTAACATTTATCGCTGATAGAATGCATCTTTGTTGGGCCTGTCTAAACTAAGCGGCTTCTGGGTGCAAGAGAAAGGCCAAAATGTTTGTCAAGCAATATTCTTCTTTCATACTTATTCAGTGTCCAAGGAAGAAGTGAATGTGAAGTCAGAACAACCTTTTCTTTATCAGATTCTTCTTCACTTTTTCATTAGTTGGTTTCGTTAACCAAACTTAGCTTTCCATCTACCATGACAATCAAAAACCCTTTACCCAATATCATGCTCGCTTACTAAGAAAGTATGTCGTACTCATACGATTGTGTTCACCGTACAGTCACGAGCACTAATATGTAAACACTAAGCAACGTTTAAGAGTAATTTTCTCTTGCTGTGTTGGCGGTATCTTTACAATTTTAGGAGCATAGTGTTTTGGAACCCATACTATTACGAAACAGGTTTTATCTCACAGTTGCAATTGTTATTCCGTGAGATAATCGCCTTAGAAGTTTGGCAAGTGTATACATATTGGTGCTCGTGACTGTACACATCTCTAGGCGAGAGTGAAGTCACCGGAGCGTCGCGGGCGCATGTTTTAATAACATTCTTCGTACGATTTATATTCTTTGCGAGTTTCTTCTTGATGGTCGCAGTAACTGATGTGTGGTTAAGTAAAAGTTTGAACGAAATTAGTTTTATTGCGTTTTTGATAGGTTTGGATATAACAAAGATAGTTACAGCTGCTGTGAAGTTTTCTCTTGAATATTTGTGGTTACTCAGTGTTCGAAGACTCTGGAATCTTTGATTTGTACGCCTGCTTTTATCGCATTAAATATCATACAACGCAATTTGATTTTATCCGCGTGCACCTCAGACCAAGAAAAAAAGAAAGACGGCGCGCCGCGAACACCAACAGTGAAGTCACAAAACCACGCGCCTATAGCAAGTAAACATACAAGCTCACGCACACACCTACACTAAAACCACACGCATTTCTCCTAGAACGTCACGACTTCACGAGACATTGTCTACACACATAGATAAAAAGTTGACTTCACTTTTGATGTTCGTGGCGCGCCGTCTTCCTTTTTTTGTTGGTCTGAGGCGTGCACCCTTAAGTCCACCCATAGACAAAAAACAGAGGTACCAAACTAAGTAAGCATAAAGTATCATCATAATTAGCTAATACCGATTTAACTTAAGGACGCGTTTACGGATTCTCGCGGTAATTTGTTTTTTTTTTAGTTATGCTACTAAATATTTTGTGTTTGTAGAGCTATGATTTTCAACACGAAGTGCAGCTAAAAAACGACACAGGTTCCACCCACAACGGTGGCAGAGCGCAGATTAAGTTTTACATTTAAAATTTTTGCGTAATTTATCATGACAGTGACCGCTAAAATGAACCTTATTGCAATCGTTTAAGATTCATCCGGAATAGCAAAAAATGAGAAAAAATAAGTTTCGGTTTTCATTTTTTCTGCGACTATTCATAGCATTTAGCTTAAAAAAAAATCCCATTATTAAAAATTGAGTATATTTGCCTACATACAGTATTTTTAGAAATAGTAAAATATGTTAATAATAGCACAAAAAATGTACCTAAACTCAACCCGGTGTCGTTAATTTTGTGGAAAATGGCAACGTAAGATCGATTTTACATTATCAAAGACTAAAATTTTCAATATTATAGTGCCCATAATTTGAAGATGAAGAACCAATCTATACGAGGTAGTTATTAGTTATATTCGATTTTGTTGAGTTATGACATAAAATGTACCGAAAAAACAGCATAATTTTGCCTGATTTGTAAACGCGCCCTTAAGACTTCCAAAAACCTTCTAATTGCTGTGCATAATTGAGCTGCCATGATTATCCCACTTTTCTTGATTTCCCTACTTAGATTTCCTTCACCAATATTTGCTTAACTTCTCAAGCACCTCTAATACGTAGGTACTAAGTAAATTAAGTTGACTCGGCTCCCACGCACCACACAAGTAACCTTGTCTTATTTAATTTTATATTATTAAGTAGGCGATGAACTTGAAACTTTTGAACGCTAAATGTTGTACATTACTCGCTGTATTTACTTAAGTGATTATAGGCATATACGCACCTCTATTTAGAGGATGAGTGCTGTAACTTTGACGTAATCTAAGTTACTTTAAGAGCACGGAAATGGTGCAAGACATCCGTATAGTACAAGGAATTGAAGATGCAAACAAACATACTCTTCCTAAATCGATCACGATTGCACGATCTTTTGTAAATTGTATTTGTATGAAAATTTGGGATGGGGCGGTGCAACATATAATACACTTCTCATCAAAAAAATCGAAACACTTTCGTTTTTATTGTTTTTGTCCTAATTTTTTACCAAAGAGAATTAATTCCATGAAAAAAAAAACATTATTGTGTAGCTGGCAGTTTGGTCATTACAGTAAGAAGAAAAAAATCAAAATTCGAAATTAGAATTTCATTTGTTTATCCTATAAATGAAATTACAAAAAAAAAAGAAAATGACAAATGTGTATTTAGGGTTGGAGTACGTTTCTCGTTTAAAAACTAAAAATTAGCGCTTGTCTTTAAACTTTTTGTTTCTTATTTCATTTACTGTGACTTTGGGACGTCTGAAAAAACTTTTTTTTCTAAAACATATGGATACTTCGCCCGCAGAAGCCGCCCAAGTGGTGGCATTGCTGGATTCTGGACTTAGTCAGCGTGTTGTGGCTGCAAGATTGCATCTAAGCTTATCATCTGTTCATAGAGTCTACAAACGCTATCGGGAGACTGGTTCGTTCACGCGCCGTTCAAGATCTGGCAGGAATCGGGTCACTTCTGAGCGAGATGATCGATTTATTGTAACAACTTTTTTACGAAATCGACGCCTTAACGCTTTTCAACTGCAGCAGCAGCTTCGCGTTGTACGAAGAGTAGCTGTAAGTGACTCTACAATAAGAAGAAGGTTGAAGGAACGCGGATTGGCACCGCATAAGCCAGCGAATGGGCCGAAATTAACTGCAGACCATCGAAGAGCGCGCCTTAACTTTGCACGCGAGCACCTAACTTGGTCATACCTTCAGTGGAGCAAAGTACTGTTTTCTGATGAGTGTAAAATTATGCTGTATGGTAACGACGGAAGGAACAAGGTCTACAGAAGAGATGGAGAACGCTTTGCACAATGCTGCATTGAAGAAAAGGTCAGCTATGGTGGCGGTTCGTGGACGGTTTGGGGAGGAATCAGCGCCGACGGTAAGACAGAACTTGCCTTTGTGTCTGGGCCACGGCTGCCTGCACTAAACTCTCATCGGTACATCGAACAGTGTCTTGAACCTCATGTGATGCCCTATGCACATTTTATTGGCAACGACTTCATATTCATGCACGACAATGCTAGAGCTCACACCGCGGGCGTCGTACGAGATTATCTTACCGAAGTCGGTATCTCCATTATGGTATGGCCAGCAAGAAGCCCGGACATGAATCCCATTGAACATCTATGGGATGAATTAAAGAGACGAATTCGAGCAAGAGATCCAGCCCCAGAAACACTTAGCCAGCTGCAAAATGCAATCCAAGAGGAATGGGATAATATACCACAACATGTGATCGTGACTCTCATCCGATCGATGAAGAACCGTATGGAAGCAGTAATAAGAGCTCGCGGAGGGAATACAAGTTATTAAATAAACGTTTCTTACATTTTTTTTTCATTTACGCGTGTTGTTTTACCCATTTCCTTCATATTCCATATAGGGTAAAAATTACTCATTATACAAAATACGAAACCTATGAAGACTTAATTTGAATTTAGAACATTAACATTAGGATTTAAAAACCTCATACTACTCACTATTAAATGACATTTTACATTTATTCCTAATTAATATACACATTTTTCTGATAATCCTTATCAAATCATAAACTGCGAGGTGTTTCGATTTTTTTGATGAGAAGTGTATTTACAAAACAAGCATGAAAAAAACAAACAAGAATCAAGCCTGGAAAAAAGATTGGATAACATAACTGGAGGACTATTAGGCTGAGTTGCACCAAAAAAGTAGTTAAAGTTAAAGTTTGTGTCAAATGACACGTCAAACAAACATCAAAACTTCAGTTTTGTATCGGATAAGCCAACAATGAGTTGCGCCATTTGACAAATAGTTAAATGACGTCATAACTTTAACAGTAACTGCAACCGCTCACTTTCCGCTGGTTAGTGTTATAGTTTGTGTTAAATTGTCTGTCAATTTTATTGTCAAACGCGTTGAATATAACCTTTAGACATCATGTCCCTGCTCCAAGAAATACTCGCAGAAACCAGTTCTGATGACGAAAGCGATGAAAAGAAAAGTGTGATTACCTAGAGCCGATCGGCTACCTGCAGTATTGTTTCTCCTTCTTCCATATATCCATCCAAAGGTTGTCTTTAAAAGATCGCTTTAAGCGATAAGACCGCCCATTGTGTCACCCCTTGTAAAATGTTTTACTATTGTTTTTTTGGAAATTTGGTGTACATAATAAAGAGTATTCTATCTTTCTATCTATCTATCGTTTTTCCACATGGAACGACGAATGTTTCTTGCCAAGATTTCGAGTCTCTAAAAACGTAGCTTGGTGGCTGACTATACGATTGCATTGCTTAAGGCGTAACAAGGATATTCATCGTAGGTAATTGTTCAACCAAAAAATAATACGTGCTATAGACAAAGCAATAAATATAATAGGTACTTACTTTTTTTGAATGTTTGCAAAAAAAAAATTGTATATACATATAATTAAATAAGCAATACCTTTGTGCTCTTCTATTTGTTACGTTTTTATCCTTTTTTTGTATTTTGTGAGTGCATAAATAAATAAATATTTTTTCTATACCCCATAAAGTACATACTGTCAAATTTGACACAAACTTTAACTTTAACTACTTTTTTGATGCAACTCAGCCTTAAAGTATAAAGATATCAAAGACATTAGACTGACAGTTGACAGTTTGCATTAGGTCAATTGCAATATCGATGTACCTAAGTAGCTAGAATCTAACAACAGGAGGCTCGCCACTCGGCAGTAGGACGAGGATATTACAAAATAACAGTAGAACGCGTTTGTAATCGAAACCAAACGGCATTAGCGTTAATTGCAACAATGTGCTCATGTAACATACCCGTAACTTCACCTAGTCCAAATATGCACCACACTAAACAGACGAAACTAAACCTTATTATAACACAGCAAAGTTTAGATCAAACTAAGCAGCCATCCAATATGTATTTAGTAAGTTTTGCGCAACATACATGTTTAAAATCAAGCGCGTGCGCATAGCGGAACGCGTTCTATTTTAGGGCTTACCTCTATTTTTGCTTAGCCTTATGTTCAAAGCCATAAAGTTTATAATTGCTTAGAAGTTATCGCGTTTCCAATACGTCACATTGTCAATTAGGTGTACCGTAAATTTACGATGAAAAATGCGGAATTATGTAATTAAGTGAAGTGATAATGGACACTGATTGAATTGTTCTCTTTGTTAAGCTTTGTTAAGTAATCGGACAGCGACAGAGCAATTTGTTTTGTACTGATCGATATCGAGTTACAGTAGCCGTAAGCACAGTGGCCAGATCTTATAATGTGGCCGTTCATTAAGATTTAATGATACGTTAACACCTACGCAAATATTACTAAGTGTATTGAATCATTGATGACTGTGAGTGACAAGAAGACAATATACCATTCCATTGCCCTACCCAGTAGCTGACTTAGAATCAGCTTATAATGAGAAACCAGCAGAACATAGTTTAAAATTTCCCGCTTTTCAGAGTCTAGCAATGGATCATTTAATTGAGGGAATCGCCATGTTTTCCTACATCTATCGAATAGCAGTATTGCATTTTCTTTAAACGTAGAATAGATGTAAAGCAGGTGGATGCTGCCACACAATCCTTCGTCTCTTTCAACATGATGGTAACCTTCGTCCACTTTCAAAGGTTTCTTCATGCTACGTAGCGTTTACACACGGCGAAGACTTCAACGGAAGCCAGGCGCTAACATATTCGCAGTCATTGAAATTATATCTACAATGCTGAAGCAATACATTCTTTAAACTTATTACGGTTTTTGCTGTAAATGCAGGATTCAAGGATACTACAAAGACGTTTAACGTTGAACTGTTTAGTTCTAACAGTTACCTAAATAACTAGCTAGTATAAATCAAAATAGATGAACATGTGTGTGTGAGGAATGACATGAAGTAAAAGGGAGTAAATAATAGCGTGACAATTGAAAGGGGAGAATAGACGAAATGTTGCGCCGACCCCAAATAACATGGGACAAGAGCAGAACAATAATGACATGAACATTAAGAGTTTTTCTGAACCAGCAACTAACTTACCCATAGTAGAGTTAGAGCTTGATAATTTCATTACCTACCATGTTATCTGAACACTGCCATTGAAAATTCTAAAGGTGTTAGAGAAATTGTACACATTTACCAGTTGGTAAAGCAAAGTGTTGCTTTAATTGAATGCAACACCCGCATTTATCTCAGAAATCACAACATTTTCAACACGCGTGGCGGACTTAATAAGACGTTATGATTTACGCATCCTTATACATTGGATTTTATTTGCATTAGCAAACGCTTAGTAATCTAGATATACTTAATGTAGGCTGCGAAATATTTTAATTGCGTATAAAAAGCGCTTTTATTTCATTTAGTTACCATTCAAGAAAGCGCCATTTTACAGTGTTTGAAAAATCTGAAACCTGGAAGTTTCAAATAACAATTGAAGAAACGTTTGAACACGAATTTAAGGCTACAAGAATCAGATGATTGCCCTATTTCGGCTATTTCTAAAATAATCTTCTGAACAACAATAAATAAAAAACAACGCAATAAAAGAAAACACAAAAACAAGACAACAATAATATTGTGTCCAATCCAATCTACACCAAACACGCTTCAAAACCACAGTAATGTTATAAAACAAAATCCCACAAAAAGTACTTACACATAAAAACGAATGGCCGCCATACAACCCATACAATGCTTGTTTGTATAACCGACAAAGGCCAGTGAAAACGCTCCCATACACACAATCATACAGTAGGTAGAGGTACTGTACATTGAACATATTGTTCCACAAAGGAAATTCCGCTTTTCATTGTTTAGATAATTTAACAGGAAGTGACCGATGCTCACCGTTTGTTTGATTGACTCGTAAGTCGTATTGCTGTTGGATAATGTTTGGTGGCACACGACACGATTCACTGGGATTCCCTACTACACTTTTATTCATGTAGAGATATACAGTATATAAATTACTAGGACCACTGCACACTGTGAGAATAAATAATTAAATTCCGAATTGCCTTTTCACGGTCGCCTTGCATAGAGGGCTGAAGCAGAAAGGACACTGGCTGGAAAACGATAACATATAGGGAGGGGTTAAAACAAAACGTGGAAAAGGTAGGAAATTCCAAAAACAACGCTGCATGTTGATTATTAGTGCTCAGAAAATACTAGTAAAATGACAAACATGATATTAATAAGTGATCCGAAGAACCATGCAATAAAATTGTATAGACACAGTTGCCCAGGTGGGTCGGAGAAAGCGCCAGGATGCACATATTTTATAATAGTTGAATGCTCTGGCCGCATTTGGGAGTAGCCTTTTGTCAGCAGCTATGTAACACGTCATGAGGATGAATGGATCCTCGTTTAGCTCGCTTGGCTGTCAACTACCTTCTTAGCAACAATATTTCATTCTGAATCATCCACTCAAGCTATGCCAAGTGCAACTTGATATAGATTTCACACACGTAATGCGACATTGAGTGAAGAAAAACATTATTGATTCATAAAGAATTTACCCAGATTAAAAGATTTGCTTGAATAAAACCACACAAGCTGTGGGAATCTTTATTCCCATAGCCACTTGTTATGTATAGGTAGCGACTAGCGATACGACCCGGCTAATGAAGATTACAAGTTAATATAGGAAGGCATTTGCTCGGATGGCATTTACGTTGGAAAAGTAGGAAGCTATTATAGTATATTTAAGATTGTATGATGTACGCTGCATTGATGTACGCTGGATGAGAGACGCACGGGACCGGTCAATGTGGCGACGCCTGGGGGAGGCCTATGTTCAGCAGTGGACGTCTTTTGGCTGAAATGATGATGATGAAGATTGTATCCATGCGGTTAATACCAATAATAATTACATAATACGTATTTTACAAATGATTTACAATCAGCAATCAGCGACATTAATCACCAGAAAATTGAATACGATTTTTTCCTCAAGCGCACCTAACCAATAAACCTGAACAATGCTCAATACATAGCAATATTAAAGATAAACAAAATGAAACGATCAATAAAGCAGCAGTAAACATAAAACTCTATAATTGGGTACAAAGTGGACACTCAATATCTAAACAAAGTATCCTAAGGACTTTGGAATTATATGAAAGATTTCTGATGGGCAGATAGGGTAAGACAAATTAAAGATAGCTAAATGACTAATATCTGCAGTGACCACTATTAGATATAAGGCTCTACTGCTATAGGTAACGACTGTGTGTTCGAAATTATGATTACATCTAATGATTTTATAAGCCATTTAGCTGATATAATTTCGATCCCGTTATGCAATTTAAGCCATAATCAAGATACATTTAAGATGAAAAACCCAATCAAACTTTTTTGCAGACAGAATCGAAATTATGAAGATCACTTTGATTAGTAACGCTAGAAAAGAGACGTGATTGACGCACAAAAGAGATGAATCCCCATCTGATCACCAAGGTCGGTAACAAATAGAAGAAGCTACAACAGTAGTGAATTGGGTAAGATCCGAAAATCACTCAAAAGAACTTTAGTGAATGAAACATGTCGTTTGAAAGGTGAAAAGTTGAAAACGATGCCATACAAATCTTTTCTGAGCCCAGAGGCCATCGTATCAACAATACTCCTTGATTGATCAATGAAAAGTTACAACATTTCATATTGTTTAACATTACTGATAAAAAATCAATGACAAGTACAAGGATCCCATGGTATTTATTATTAAAACATGCATACAATTGATGGGTCTACAACTCTACATGATAATCAATGGCATGGCGAATTGTACAAATTCATGTACGATTTGAACTTGAAATAATACGGGTCAAATGAGAATCGTGTGTCGATATTTCGTAAAAATTCAATAGTTATTTGAAATGGATACTGTATTACAATCATTTTGAAGTATAAGTTTACGAAATTTTTAATACGCTAAGTGTTAGGTCGCAGTTCACTGGTGTTACTTCATTTTATTGTGGTTCAAGATTTTTATGACCAAATTAAGCTCACGTCCATTTGCAATATAAATCAAATGGGATTTTTAACTGCGTTTTCATTGTTATTTCGAAATCACTCTTTCAAATCGTCTGAAATGCATCTGTAATCGTTATGATGTCTGAGCATTTGATTCCTAGACTATTTACTAAAGCTAAACAAACAAGCCTGTAGTCATACTATCCAACCAATATTCGTCACCTACCCACTTCAAATTTAAATAAAAGACATAAAATCAATAAATTTAATACAAGATTAGACGCGAAGTACAATCTATTTTAATGTTATTCATAGTTTAATTCTAATGTGACCGTGTGTCGAGGCTAGCGGGCTGGCTTAGGTACTAACTACCTGTATGAGCAATGCCGCCCGTAAAATGTAACAAGTTCGATTCAAAGATAGTTGTCAAACATTAGTGACTGAACAAGGCTAATAATGAGATACAGAGAATACTAATTACCGTCAAAAATACTAATATCGCCAATAAAAATCAAGCTGATAAAGTCAGAAGGCATCGTATACCTTGTAGAATGACGAGGTAAGTTGGACTAAACTGACGACCAGTGATCAGCGCTAAACTTAGATGGAAAGAGATGGAAGGCATGTGGCGATAGCCCCACATTGGCAGTAGGATAAAGCAGGCAGCCATAAAGTAGGAGCAGTAGTTAAAATATGTTTTAAGCGATTAAGCAATTGCAAATCCGGATTCGCCCATTTTTAGCCCTGGATTATGTTAAAAGCAAGGATACAACGAGGACCAAAAATGTCTGTAAATTATCCGAATGCTATTCTAAAATTGAATTCTGCCATTAAAAGAAGAATGGGTATTTTTGTATAGACCCCGTCCCTTTCCTTGTAACACTTTCTCCTATAAATCAAATGAAAGAGCGTTAAAAATACATCATTTTATTGTATGACAGTAAATGTGTGAATAATGGGGGAAAAAAGTTATTCACCGATAAAGAAAGAAAATATTTTTTTTTTTTTTTCGTAGAACCTGCTTGAGTGTGGTGTCTATTGATAGGTCTTTTTAAATGACACTGAGGTTACTAAAACCATTTCTTCTCAAAGTCAATCGTTTGAAAGATAGACACTTCCAAAGTGCAAAAATGTGCCCCCACCCCCTCTAACTTTTAAACTAACTAGGTGAAAAATCTAATAAAAATATATGCTGTAGATCGCAATGAAAACTCACAACCGAAATTAGTTTGAACGAGATATAGTCAGCAGTTTTTGAGATATAGCTCATTTAAAAAACCGCAAATATAACTTTGTCATTCATACAAACACTATGAAAAACAAACTTAACACAAAATACGTATTTATGTTGCCGCTTTAACAACAAATAATACAAATTAAAGGGGACTTCCCTACTACGATGATGCAGAACCTTTCATGTGCGAGTCCGACTCACACTTGGCAAGTTTTTTTTACCCAATTAATTTTTTTTTTTCAATTATTCATACGGTTACTGAACCGTGTGAATAATTGAAGAATTGAATTGAGGAAATGAAATACTTCTATGGTGTATACACCGTAGAAGAATACTTCTATGGTGTATACACCAAAGAAGTATGTCTAAATTAAAGTCCAAAAATGACTGACTAAGAAATCAGAATCGACGGATCCGTGTTGCTGAGAGGCCGCATTTTATCGTGGCACATATAAAAAAAACACTTATATTTTGTTCAATCCTAACACAGAGTGTAGTTAGCTTGGGGCAGTTTTCAGCAATAGACAGAGTGATTCAAGAGGAAGGTTTATAATATGTAGCACATTGCACCCGTGCGTAGCCGGGGCGGGTCGTTAACTAGTAAAAAAATAAAGAATAAATTCAATTCTTTATCGGTGAATAACTTTTTTCCCCAATTATTCACACAGTAACCTTGTGAATAATTGGAAAAAAATGAATTGGATTAAAACTTTGCCTAGTTGGACTCGTACATGAAAGGTTCCGTACCATAGGGCACGCCACGATAGCGGCGGTAAGTCCGCTCATTGAGGAGTGGCTGAAGAGGCACCACGGGCGCCCTCTTCAGCGGACACGGTTGTTTCGGGAGGTACCTGCACCGAATCAGGCGGGTGGAAACACCTGAATGCTACTATTGCGAGGATCAGCCGGAGGATACGGTGGAGCACAACGTGGAAGTCTGCCCCGCTTGGGCGGAGCCCCGCCGTGATCGGCGATTGGCGGCGGTGACCTCTCGCGTCCAAGCTCTGGTGCAAGCCATGGTCCGGGGCGAGAGGGAATGGGAAGCCGTCGCCTACTTCTGCGAAGCAGTAATACTAGCGAAGGAGGTGGTAGAACGTGAGAGGAAGAGAACCTCTCGTCGCAGCCGCCGCGGGAGACGCTCCGGGCGTCGGGGGCCACGTGATGGCTTCCAACAACCATAGACGCGGACCTGAGGACGGTGAGTAATGGGCTAGCTCGCCGCCGCGCCGTCCGTCTTAGGAGGACGACAGGCGTGTCGACGTCGAGTTCGTGTTCCACGCGCGCCTCAAAGAGATGTCAGCAATATGGAAGGGGCCCGCAAGGGTCGACCGACGCCCGTCGGGGCTGCGGGTTGTTCGAAAGAGATAGAGCGGCCTCGTCATAAAGGGCTAAGAAGGAACATGGGTGGTTTTTAGTCAGTACAAGTCTGACTAAAATCTGGGTTTTAAAAAAAATGTTCCGTACCATCGTCGTAGGGTCTGCCCTTTAATTTGTATTATTTGTTGTTAAAGCGGCAACAGATATACACACTTTGTGATAAGTTTGTTTTTCATAGTGTTTGTATGAATGACAAAGTTATATTTTCGGTTTTTTGAATGTTCTCTATCTCAAAAACTGCTAACTATATCTCGTTCAAACTAATTTTAGTTGTAAGTTTTTATTGCGATCTAGAGCATATATTTTTATTAGATTTTTCACTCCCTTATTTTAAAAGTTAGAGGGGTTGGGGGACACCTTTTAGCACTTTGGAAGTGTCTATCTTTCAAACGATTGACTTTGAGAAAAAATGGTTTTAGAAACCTCAGTTTCATTTTTAAATACCTATCAATAGACACCCCACTCAAGTAAGTTCGATGAAAAAAAAAATTATTTTTTTCTATCTTTATCGGTGAATAACTTTTTTCTCCCATTATTCACACATTTACTGTCATACAATAAAATGATGTACATTTAACGCTCTTTCATTTGATATATAGTAGAAAGTGTTACAAGGGTAGGGACGTTTTGCCCCTTCTTCTTTATAGCAGCATAGATTTAATCAGTAGCCTGGATGTATTTCGTCATGTGTCTTGGCATTTAGGAGCCCTAGAGCGATGAAACTACGTGTAACCGCTGTAACATCCAAATGCAAGGGTTCATTATAAATCAAAAGGTAAGGTTCTCATATTTGAGCTTGTGTTATGATTTTAGTAGGAGCTCATGGAAACAAAGACATGATTTTCTTGTTGCATAACTCACATTATCACTATCATTATCATCATCATAATCATAACATATTATAAAACAAAGATCTCTACCGCGTCTGTCTGTCTGTTCGCGACAAACTCAAAAACTTCTGCACCGATTTTCATGCTGTTTTCACCAATGGATAGAGTGGTTCTCGAGAAAGGTTTTAGTAATGTCACGCGGGCGAAGCCTCGGGCATCAGCTGTATATATTATTGTATTTTTATAAATGTTTTGTGATGTTTATCTATAGAGCTATACGGAAATTTTATGTTCGCTATCGCAGTAGTTAACAGTAAATACTGTTTTCAGAACAATAAAATAGAATACTAAATGTGCAGTAGCTACCTGTTTATTATTTTATAGCCATTCATCGATTAGAGTAGGTACCTACCTAAACGGAAAATGTCACGTACCTAAGTATTGGTGTAAGAAGTGTATCAACAATGGCTTATGATAAAGAAATAATTGACTTTGTTTTATAAACAAACATTTTGATATGTGAAAATATTATTGTATTTCTACTAGGTGAGTAGTGGCTTGGAGACTTCCAACTCTCAGTTTTAAACCCAGTGGAAAATTGTAAAACTGACACAAAACCGTAACTTTGGCCACTTTTTTGAATAAAACACACATGGTTACATAACCCAGAGGTAGCAACCAAAGTGCTGGTGGAGTAGTGGTAGTAACCGGGTACCTATGTTCGTACGTTACGCTTTGTGATGCAAATGAATGGTTCGCACGGGTTGCGCAAGAGTTGTCAGCCGCGGAAGGTCGATGCCTCTGTTCGTCATCCACTCGCTAGGATTCTTATGTTTATTTACAGTTTTATTTGACGATTTACGATGTTGTTCTTATCCGGTGTTGATCAATCTTTGGAGTGACGAGAAAGGTGTGAATGTGCGAATCATTTTTGTGGTATTAGGTAAGAATTTAGCATGTTATGATGATCATCGATTATTATCACGAGTAGTTCCTATTATTAACGTATTAAAGACCGCTACAATTTAATGGTCGAATTAAAATAATACATTCCAATCACGGTTTTCCGACACAGGCATTAAATAAAGAAAACCGTCAAACAGCCGTGTAATTTTAAAATAAAATCAACAAATGAAGGGAAGCGAATCTTAGTAATTATAGGTGAGTCAATTGTTTTAATTCCGACGTATTAGAATAATTAAGTAATGAAGAGCGATTAGTTAATCGTCAATAAATTAATCTGAATGGTGGAAACGTTCAACGAACGATTAGCTTGGATTGGAGGTAACGCCGTTTTGGAACATATTTATTCATTTCAATACATTTAAAGGGAATTATGAATCAAAATTTAAGGAAATACAAAAGTAAGTAGGATTTGAAGAACAGAAAAGCGTAAAGGTTGGCGATCTCTATTGAGAACAACACCTGCGTAGTCGGGTAAAAACATGACCTCAGATCAATTTAATTCGGCTTCCGTCTAATCTCCAAAATAATTCGTCAACATTTACCTTGATAAGAGACATACGAATAGCCAAGTTTAAAAACTAAAGCAGGCAAAGGTCATAATTTAATACAAGTTGAATTTATTATGATAGTGATAAACACTACCGAACCGTATGCTGTGAGCTAGAGTGGTATTTAAACCGTAAAACCGGTTTCTTAAATTTGGCCAGTCTCGAGTGCATTTTTCTGCAATATGATACCTGCGTAGATCGTTTTGATTTTTTTGTGGCATAATAAAGTATGATATCGCGCTGCTGTGAGAATATTTGAAATAATGTTTTCTTGTGTTCGTCATGTTAGATAATAACTTTCTGAATGGCATCATTTATGACAGTAGAAAGAATTTGAAAGATTTTGCAAATAAATTGGTGATTGCTGTACGGACGGCTGCATGGGCAGTCATTATACCCTACTAAAGATCTTTTAAAATGCCAAAATATACGAATCACATTTTAATAAAAACTACCACTACCACCGACTGGCGATAGCGAAATGTTCATCGACTGTAACTTTCCAATTTCTATTAGTATCTTCGCGCTAGCACTAAATAGTTACAAACTCAAAATCAACCAGTGACTGATTTATTATGAAAGGCTTACCAAATGAGAATGTTCATTTAGTCATACGCTTCGAAATACGTGGGATGGGATGAGATCGTGCGCAGGTTGAGAAAAAACTTAACATGGTATAAAATTACACGAAAACATCTTTTGTTTTACAATAACAACACGACGCGACATACAAACCTTTCCCATTCGTATATCTGTTGGACGCATCCCGACCTCAGAAACAATACAACGGTGCATCAGACTACCCACATCGCAGAGAAATCGCAGCTCAATCCCTTCACTTCTAGACTAGTATTTAACAGTCATAGGTTATACAAACAGACGTCACGACACGGCCTCTACTCTAACATTCTTTACATAAATTAACAACCGTTACTATTTTTATTATTGTTTTTATAATGTCTACATGGTTCACAGTTCACATATGTTTGTTGTGACTGTTGGCCTTACCTACCTGGTATGGGACCTTTGGAGTCCTTCCTCTGCTCGTTATGATCCTCGCTCCTCAGGGCAGCACCTTCCTCCAGTTCGAACACTTCATCCTCAGACCTTGTCTCACGCACTGCCAGCAGCAAAGCGCACACACACACAAACGTAATCCTCAATAACTCTCTCATCTTCATTGTTAATACGTCGAGGGAACGTCAATAAAGCCCATTTTCGATCAGCGATCGATTAAAACTTGACATTAAAACAAACAGTCACATTTTTGTTTGTTGCAACTGGCTAAACGAATCCAATGAAATACGTGGAACACAAGTGTGATTTGTGAAACATTACACGGGCACTGAACATCACTGCATGCTGACACAAAACACTACCATTAACAAAAAAAAATATTAAAAATCAAACGTAATATTTCGGATCGATTATTTTGAAAGAACGTAAATACGCGCGTCACTCAATGTTGGCAGCGATGGTACTGGCGCGCTGGTTGGTGGGAGATCGGTGCTGCCCCCACCTGCGCGCGCGCACTCTCAATGGACGCGCTATCGAGAACCGGCAATAACTGTAGCTGAGGTTTCTACAGATAGCTTATCAGAGAAAACTGTCCGCGTAATTAATGTCGCCTTTTGTGGTTAGGTACCGTTGGTGGTAATTAGTGGGTGCATTGGATGCAACCAATTTGCACTGTCTAGCATTGTTTGGATTTCTTGCTGTTGAATTATTAGCTAGTTGTTAAAATCGGAGGCAAGATTCGGACCTAAACCACGAATCACAAAGTAAATAGTCTTCCAAATCGATTTTTAAATTCCAATTTGCATTACAGTGACGAAAAAAAATCAAAACAAACATTGGGTGTACCCCAAGGCGCTATCCTAGGTACTTACATGATGAGTTGATGACCGAACTATTCTATTATTTATTTTTCATAAAATTTATAAACGTAAGTGAAAGGAAAAGATTTTTGGTAAACAATTTAATTATTTACACTTCCTATTATTGTCTAATAAGATTTAGTTATACTCGTTTTGTTTTATTTTCTCTAAAACTGCGATGCCAAAATGATAGTCTTGCGGTCAGCACTAAGTACTTAATGAAAGTTTCAACAAAATAATTATGTACCTAGTTAGGTGAGTCTTGCAAAATATAGAAGCATATATTTTGTTGAGTCAGATTTTTTTTTTAATTCATTTTCGCTTAGTATTTACATGAGCAACAAGTTTTAAGTAAAACGTATGGATTACTGGTGTAATAAACAAATAACGTTTCTAACAAAAACTCATGCTCTCTTCCCATGGGGGTAGGCAGACCCCACAGAACGGACAGACAAGGCGATAAAAATGGCACCATGCAAAGGTAAAGCATGTATGCATTATTTTTCATAATCAACAACTTACATCCGTGAATGTCGATCATGAATAAATAAATCATAATTATAAATAAATAATTTTTAATTCAATAATTTTCAATCTTTTAATTCAGACCTGTAATCGCTATTTTAAGTACCTATGTACTCTCATTCCACATAGGCAGCAATCTTTTGATAAAAAGACGTAGGTAGACCTGATACCATACTCCGTTCGTCAATTGTCATGTCTATTACAGAACACACGAAACACTAAAAATTAAGAAAGATATTTTGAAAGGGGAGAGGACTTAGGCACTTAGATCAAAGAGGTCGATCTGGTTTCTGTTGTCCTCATAAAACGTTGTCAGCCAGTTTATCTGTACTTTGCTCAAAATAAACATAAATAAAAATAACCTAGGATTGTAATTTGTACCCCATATATTGTTGGGAGACAGGCCTCCTCTCGTGAGACAGTGGGCTGGCTATAATATGATCAACCACGCGGACCCAATGCAAGTTTGAATGACTTAATCTCTTCGAAGTTCGAATTACAACGCGAATTTGCCCCTCCCTCATCTAAAACACCGTGATTCGGTGACAAAGGCAATGAGATTGTTTTTTTAGCACTACCCAACATCCCTTCGATAGCTCAGTTGGTAGAGCGGTGGACTGTAGAGGTAAATCGATTGTAATCCATAGGTCGCTGGTTCAAATCCGGCTCGAAGGATTCTTTTCTTTTTGTAATCCAAACCTTTCTATTTTTTTTTTAGCGAAACTACCGCAAATTACAAGAGTCTTTGTTGAACAATAAAAGTATGCTACATCACGCAGCTCTAATATAAAATTCGAAAGTAAGTTTGTTTGTTATCTTTTTACACCTATAACACTGAACCGATTATCCTGTTCGCAAATAAGTTTTCAGGTGTACAGAAACGGTCTTAAAAGAAGAAAGGTCCCGAAAAAAATTACTGTTCTCGAGGAAAACAACAATAATGTTCTTATGAAAATAGATGGCGCCACGTGTCTGTTTTTTATTATTAAAGCAACTGAATAGTCTTTTTATAAAAAAATCACGACGAAGGCGAAGGTAACGGGGCCTAGCTTGTATTAAGACGCAAGTTGGACGCAAGTTACTTGCCGCATTGTCAAAACAAAAGATGTGACAAACAGTTTTGTTTGGTTAAAGATTGTTTTAAGAAAAACAGGTGAAGTTTTATTTCAATTTTAATAAAAGAAATGTCTTATGGTAACTTTCTTTACCTTAAATATAAATAAGTATTTTTAAATAACAGATTCTTTTTAATTTTATTTTATCAGAACATTTTCAAGAAACTCCCTAAAATTATTTTTAGAATCACTCTATTTTTTAGGGTTTTAATAATGAGTATTCAATATTTTTAGTCTAATTTATAAATAAATACTTTTATACTATAGGAAAGATTGATGTATGACTTATCATACTTACACGTAAGTGGATAATTTTAAACAATTTTACAAGTCAAGAGCTAGTAGTCATTACTATTCAAATTAAAATAGAAAGATTCACAACTATCTTACAGCTTGTTGACTCAGCTAATCACCCCATTAGCCTTTTTATTTTTGATCAAATGTTTGATCAAACATTTCATTCTCTCCAGTTTTTTCCTTAGTCTTCTCTTCCCTTGCCACATGAGGTTCAGTCTTCGTTTTCTAGTCTCTGCTATTATTTCTAGTCTATGGACTTTGTATTTGAGCTTGATTACTTCTTCTGAGTCTGTTGGTAGGATGTCTATGGGTTGCACATGGGATATTGTTGGCTCTGGGTCTTGGCATGGCTGGAATAAAATTATTATTGTCTAATAAGTTTAGTTATAATATACAGTAGTGTTGTAAGCCTTCGGACTTTACCATAGTTGAGTACAAATCATATGCAGACACTTTTCTTAAAGCTGGCTATTTATTATGTTTCATATTTCCAAGTTGTACTATTTTAAAGAACTTTTTGTTACTTATTAAATAAAAGATGTTCATTCTTCTTTATTTCTAATTTACATTTTCGTTTCTCGAATGAATTATATTATATACAAGTATTGTAATATTGAATTCACCTATTTACAAGCACAAAAACATGGATCCTTCACAATAATTTTCAACTACAGCACTATTGTAAACTTATTAGTAGAATTGTAAGTATTTAGTAATACTAGTTTAGGGGATCCATCTCCTGATCAATGCAAAATTAAATAAAAATTTGTATTACTCACAGAAATATTAATAGCCGGCACAGCCTCCAAAGACAGGCGCCTCAATCCACTCTCCGTCAAGTAAAAGTCTTTAGCTTCGAAATGTTCAGAGCAAACTGCACTGGATGCAGTCGAAAACCAATCTTCTTCTCTGTTCACTGCCAACTCCCATTGCTTCTTTCTTCTTTTATCGCGGGGAAACCTGAAACATGTTACAAGGATCTATTTTGTAGTTTTCTTTATTAAATAACTTAGTGTACGAACCGTTTTGGAAATGATACCTTCAGGGGTACCGTCAGGGCTGCGGATTGTCGAAAGGTTAACGCGGCTCCGACACATGGGCGAAGAAGGAACATGGGTTTGGTTTTTAGTCAGTAGAAGTCTGACACTCCCCTTCGCTCTGCCCAAGAGCGGGGGGGTTATTCGATGATTTTCCACCCACCAAAAAAAAAAAGGGGTACCGTCAGGGCTGCGGGTTGTTCGAAAGAGATACCGCGGCCTCGACACAAAGGGCTAAGAAGGAACATGGGTGGTTTTTAGTCAGTAAAAGTCTGACACTCCCTGCCACTCTGCCCACAGCGGGAAGAGTCATGTGATGATTTCCCACACCAAAAAAAAAGAGGTGTCAGTAGAAACCTACTAGGGTAAAACCTACTAGGGTAAAAAGCACCTTGGAAAGTAGGTAATGAAAATAAAGCTGAAACTGCTTACCTGTGGAACGTAATTCCATCTTTATTTTTAGTTATCTTTGCGGACGTATTTTTGCAACTGGCTACAGCACAGCTAACCATTGTATAATTTCATTAATTTAATTTGTCTTTATTATTATTTCTACCAGGAGCAAAGGTAAAGTAAAGTATAACACTTGGCTCACAAAATCGTGTCTGACTGAGAATGCCGTTTAATACCTCAACACATTGCGAGGTTATGTTAGATAAGAATGTATTCTTTGATTAATCAATATATTTTGTTGTTTTAGCACTATTCATGAGAATTTTCTCAAAGTTTTCAACTCAAGCCGGAACGTCGAAACACAAAACAAAAATAAACAAAAACAATCTTTTTGCGTTCCAAGATAGCAAGTAACATTTTGAAGCATAGAATTTATCTTCATTTCGTCACTAATGTACCGAAAGCAAAGCCTTTTCATGCTAAGAATACCGAGTCTTCGTCTTTGTAAGCTGAAACGTGCCTAATGGGCCTAATGTCAATGACAGAATGACAGCACTATATACAAATGTTACCAATTTAGAAATATCCTTTTTATGCTAGCTCTTAAAAGTAAAAGGGGTAGGCAGAAAGCACGAACACCTACATAATGTCTATTAAAAAAAAAGATAACTGGAAAAAAAAGGTAACTGTATAGAGTAAAGGGCACAAATATTGTATATTAAATTTCCGTTCTAACAAACACATTTATTTAGATATAGATTAATAGATAGATATGGGTTAAATAAGCTTCGCAAAAAATAATTATTTTTAACCTAACAGTTTAACTGTAAAAAAAGGTTACAGTGAGTCAATCTTAAAAGATAGATATATGCTGTCGCGGACTTTTTTTTAGAACTTTTAAAGAGGAACAATTCCTTCATACATGATATTAGCGTAACTTAAACCGTTTTCGCAGCGCACGCAGCGGAAGCTCTCAAAAAGGAAATACCTGTTCCCGTTTTTTGTAACATTTTTCATTTATGCTCCGCTCCTATTAGCCGTAGCGTGATGTTATATAGCCTTCCTCGATAAATGGACTATCCAACACAAAAAGAATTTTTCAATTCCAATCAGCAGTTTCTGAGTTTACCGCGTTCAAACAAACAAACAAACAAACTCTTCAGCTTTATAATATTAGTATAGATTAAAGTGATGTATTTTAAACTACAGGATGTTTTATATCGTGAAACTAAACTGAACCCCACAAACAGGCTATTAATATTTCGTCGCGTTGGGTTTAGAAATCACTTTCCTGGATTGGAGGATTCTGTCACTGTGATGGGGTCAATGGGGTTTATCTAAAGCGCCACCTTGTAATTTTAGCTGCCGGAGCCGCGCTGAAGTATCTAGAATGATTTTCTAAAAATATTGGTAAATCACGAACTAAACGTGAAACGGTTTTTATTTTGAACTAAATTCTAAAGTTTGACGTTGCATCTGTCAAAATCATCATACAATAACAAGCTAATATGGTTGGTGTTGAGTGCATGAGCGAGCGAAGCGAGCTCCGGACTTGGGGCACCCCGACTCGGACAGGTTAGGTTAGAATCCCCTTCGTGGTTTTATTTAACAATCATTCAGAAGTAGGAACCCGGCGACCGGGCTTCCTGTGTCTGCGCCACAATGACTGGAGTAGGACGGGGCGAGGGCTTCCCTAACTGTCTCAGGTTTATAAACTCAAAAACATTACGAAAACAACTTCCAATTATGATTTTAAGTTTAAAAAAAAAACTGTAAGTACACCTACGGCAGGGGGGCAAGTGCTGGGCGACTACAACCTCCCCCCTCCCTCTCCCACCACCCCCACCCCTTAATTCAGGGAAGTCATTTTTAAACCGCAAGATTTTTTAAATGATTGGCGTGTCATATTTTTCCTATAACTTATTCAGCACGTAATTATAGGGGTGGTGCACTGATGTGTGATAGATTCATTATTTTTTAAACTGGGGAGCGTCCGTGGTGCGGCTGTCACGCCCACATTTAGCGGGTAAAATAGAGACATTTAAATTATCGGTTTGGAATACAATGTAATACGACTGTGCGACTGTTATTATTTGACTAGTGTTGGGATATGAAAAACTTTCTATCGATAATATTTTATTGTTAATTTGATGATTTTGGTCATTTTTGTTCGTCACGAAAGATAGTAAGGTTTCTCTTCTTGAATAAGAAAATGGACAGGTTATGCTCATAACTTTTCAATGAACTTCATTTAACGATAGTTGGTTTAGGGACAATCGACAGCCAATAGTTTGGTTTTTAATGCATGGACTGATAATTATGATAGTTTAGTTTACCTACTTACTAAGCCGATTGTTTTATGATTGATTTAACTTGAATGAAATTAGAAATTGAAACTTTTGTACTGACTTGTGCCAGAAAAACAAATAATTAAAAGGGTTTAATCATAGATTATTGCCTTATAGAATTCGACCAAATAAGCCATCTATAACTTGGTGCCAAATGCATATCCAATTTCCTATTTGTTAGGAATGAATTCTTTGATTTTTAACAGAAGCTTATTACTGACATTATAAGCTAAAACTGGGGTGAAAAGCACTTTACGAGCTACAATTTGAAAATGTCCTAATGAAGGAACCCTTAAAAATGTATGGGGTCGAGCGAGTATACAATCAAGGAAATCCGAAAAAAACCGTTGGAAAAGCACGCTGTGATTTTCCCTAGCGTGGGGTCGCAAGGGTCGCGGGCTAACTATAGTACCTACTACAGTCGTATAAATACCAGACACAAATCTATCCACCACCATTTGGATACAATCTTTTACTGAGTCACTATGAATTCCATTCTTCAAAGCTTAGAAGATCCGGAGAGACCTTTCTTAGGTCCAAACTATTGGATTATAAAGAAAGTGGGATTATTGTTACCTCAATCTTTGATAGGTAAAATAATGTACATCTTTTTACATGAACTAGTAGCGTTCTTCGTAATTACGCAATACATGGAGCTGTACGTCATCCGATCGGATTTGGATCTCGTATTGACTAACATGAAGATTTCGATGTTGAGCGTCGTTTGTATCGTAAAAGTAAACTCCTTCATCTTTTGGCAAAAACACTGGCGCGAAGTTTTGGATTACGTCACAGAAGCTGACATATTTGAAAGAAATAGTGAAGATCCGGTCAAGACTAACATAATCGCAGTTTACACTACATACTGCCGACGCCTCTCCTACTTTTACTGGGCGTTAGTCTTCACAACATTCTTAACAACAACCGGTACGCCGCTTATGAGATATCTGTCGTCTTCTACTTTTAGAGAAAACATGCGAAATGGGACTGAGCCCTTCCCGCACATCTTCAGCTCTTGGATGCCTTTTGATAAGTATCAGTCGCCTGGTTCCTGGATTACGGTAGTCTGGCATGTACTCTTATGCGCTTACGGTGCAGCAATCATGGCTGCTTATGACACATGTATCGTGGTAACCATGGTGTTCTTTGGAGGAAAGCTTGACTTACTACGGGACAGATGCAAGCAAATGTTTCGTTCCTATGAAACTGTGATCAGTGATAAGGAATGCAAAGAAGTGGTACGACAGCTTCACGATATACACATCTCTATGATCAAGTAAGTAATTTTTATTTAAGATATAATTTAATGAGGAACAAGTGTTAATAATAATATTATTAACAGCTTGTTCCTTTTGCCTTCAAGTATTTTAAAAATTAACTCAAAACCCGTGAATTTCAATATATTTTATTAATGCAAATGAAATGAATATTTTAGATGCTGAATAGGTTTCTTTGCCTGATTTATTCATAACATAGTCGTATATTAGGTATTTAAATAGCTAAGAAAAATATCAACCTAACGTATTGCAAGCAACATTACTAACATTGCCTGCGCTTGGCAGAATAAAAAACTCAATGTTTTTCTGATCAAGTTGGTATATATTGCGCTTATAATGGCGTACTTAGAGACTGGATCTAGATTATCTCTTTGCTGTCCTCTCCAGCGGCACCATAAGCTGAGGCTCGTATCTCACAGGCTCTGCTCTTAGTCCACGCACTCAAGGATATACCAGATAGGCAGGAACCCGCCTGGTTGACCTACGAGATGTCTTTATAAAAAACGGATTTGAAGAGGTTCCGGACTCCGGTTAGTTATAATCCATTAGACATTTTCAACAACTATTTTTCTTTTTTTTTCTCTTTTGACTGGCCCAATAACTTCACTCAAGTGGCCTGCCTGCAAAGAAACTGTGGCAAATTGTGTGTGAAGTTTTTTACAATCCGTTGAATATGAATATAATTATGTAGTTCCTAATAAATGCCACTTTTTAAGCCTGACTGTCTTTACAAATCGCTGTCATAGTATTTAGTGCTGATTTTCCTGTCTTACTATGGCAAGCTAGTCTACTATTTTGACTTCTAGTTGCAATTATTACTTCTTAACTTCTAGTAACTTGTATTGTTTACCGGGTTAGTGTCTACAACTCCACGTCCAAAGCGCGTATTTTAAGTTTTCTAACATTTTACAAAATATCTTCATTCGATAAAATGAATGCACTGTATTTACGGTCTTGACTGACCATCTAAAAGAAATCCTAAGTCTATCTTAATGTTTGTTTTCTATATATATAAATATAAAAGGAGAACTGACTGACTGACATATCAACGTACAGCCGAAACTACTGGGGCTAGGAATGTGAAATTTTGCACAGGGCTTCCTATTATAATGTAGGGGAGCACTAAGAAGGGGTTTTTGGAAATTCAACCCCTAAGGGAGTTAAATAGGGGATGAAAGTTTGTATGGAAAATCGTCATTTTTGTAGTTAAACCGACATCCACGCGGGCGAAGCCGTGGGCAAAAGCTGAAATTACCAGTTCTTACCGAATATCTGTTTATGAAAATAGTCATTCGTAAATACATTTTAAGTAGGTACTTTTAGTAATGTCAAAAACCAACCCAAGGTTGTACAAGAATATTTACAATTATATAAATACCTATTTCAGTTTAAACTATCGTTTCAAGTAAACTACTGCACTCTCCGTATTTTCAAGGGTGCTGAACAGATAATATCTATTACTTTCCACTTTTCAATCAACTCTTTCTTTAACAATCTAGTGCTAATCAAAGGGCTCTTGGTCAGGTCCTGGTGGAGTTCAAAGGGTTTATAAACTTGGTAGTTGAGTAGGTAGGGCGTTGAACGCTAGAACTACAGTAGCCTTTTGAACTGAACCCTACATTCGGTTTTCCAAAAGGGTAAAAACTAACAACGGGCAGCAACGTTGATTTACATCTTATCGTATGACGCCTGAAACAAAACAACTTAAAAAGGCAAAACTTTTCGAAGATGATAATATGATGGCGTTCCACTAAATCTGAAGAATACGATGAATTAAAAAAAAAAAAATTTGGATTACAAAAAAGTGATACAGCAAATATCGATAATGGGGCAAGGCACACTTTCAAAGAAATTAAAAAAAAATACACGATATTAGATTTTTTAATTTAAGGAAAGGGCCACAATACTAAATATTTAGAAATCATAATCATTCTCTTGCCTTTATCCCAATTTGGGTTCCGCGCAACATGACTTCTTCTTCCACGCTGTCTTCTCGATTACTCATCATCTCACCGGACACCTCCTTTCTTGCCATATCATTCTTTACACAGCCTATGGTTTCTTTGTCTTCCTTTGTTAAAATGTTTAGAAATGACACTTAAATTAAATTAATTATTTTTCTGCTCTTACTTCAATTAATTTATGGACGATGCAGCGTGTACTTATGTTCCATAATAGTCTTTCGGGCACTCTTACGAGCTATGCAATTGTATAGCTTGTAAGTCGTACATGCACACAACTAAGATGAAACTAAGCAAAAAACTAAATTATGAGCTGAACAAGGACAGCTCTCAGGTCTCTTAACAAATGATATTTAGACCTTAGCTAAATCATCATGTCCACTGTCCAAATGCTGGGTATAGGCCCCTCTTTGTGCCGATCTCCACGCTCATGTGCCAACCTGCGATGGGATAACCCGCGATGGCAACAATGTCGTCTGCCCATCTTACTGGCATACTTCTCTTTTCAACTCGACCATAATATACGATTTCCAATATAGAAAACCTTAGAACGTCTACGTATTTTAACGTTTAGAACTCGACCTACAAGATTAATGCCAAGCATGGTGCGCTCCGGGGCTCTCTGTGCAACTCTAAGCCTGGACACAGCCTCCTATGTGAGGGTCCACGTCTGCACATCGTACGTCATGGTGGACAGAATACACTGGTGAGGCGGGACTTCAAGCCGTGTGGAATTTTGCCTAATTTCAGAATGTTGTCCAATATACTGAATGTAGCTCACTCAAGTTGTTTTCTTCTCGCTATCTTCGTTTGTTAATGTCCTTTGCCATTTGATAGAATCAGGGCAAGATAGAAATACCTACTGTTATATCATCTCAAAATTTAATATGATAAAAATAAATTAACCTTTCTAATTTAAACTATTAATTTTCTAATTTATTCTCTTTATTCTAATAAATAAATTAATATGAAATAGAACTGCCAAATTATATCGATTCCGCATTTTTTCTTCTTATTAAGTTCATTAATAAAAACAATGTAGAAAACCTGCTTTATGTAGGTAATATAGAACTTCTCTAAGTAGGTACGTTTTTGGTGCGTAGAAATTCTTTTCGCTAGGCTAAGCATACGCTATGTTCTAATTGTTTAATTACCATACTAATTACAAAACATATCATAGGTAATCATAGTCATAAATACCCGAATAGCCTGGGTATATACAATATTTCGGTCTAAAATTACGGTGCTATAAATTTTATCGATAAAATATTTAACGTGCGCAAACACTACGAGGCAAAGAAAACATGGTACAGCCAGACTGTGTAAAAAAACAAAACAATAATTTTGGACGCCCACGATACTAATTCCTGTAATAATGAATTAAATTGATCTTTTGTTTCAGGTATTCGAGATTATTTAATTCCCTTTTATCGCCTGTCATGTTCTTTTACATGGTCATGTGTTCATTGATGTTATGTGCGAGCGCCTACCAATTAACAGTAAGTTTTCTGTAACCTTTGAGATTCTAGTTAGACCTAGATTACACAATCATCATCCACAACCCGAATTCACCCACTGCTGGGTATAGGCCTCTCTTTTCTGGTGCCAATCGCCACGTTCTTGTGCCAGTCTCATCCAGGTTTTTCCCTCGAAGGCAACTATATCGTCTGCCCATCTCACCGCCGGGCGACCTACATTTCTTTTACCCGTTCTTGGACGCCATTCCGTCGGTGACAGCCTTACTCCACCTGCCATCTCTACGCCTTGCCAGGTGTCCTGCCCAACCCCATTTGAGTTCCTTAGCGCGCTTTCCAATATCCGTGACCTTTGTGCGTCTTCGGATGTCGACGGTTGGAACTCGGTCTACCAGTTTTATGCCTAGCATGGAACGCTCCATGGCTCTCTGTGCAACTCTTAGTCTGTACACAGCCTCCTGTGTGAGCGTCCATGTTTCAGCACCGTAAGTCATTGTAGGCAGAACACACTGGTTATAGAGGCGGGACTTTAGACACAGTGGAATTTTGGCTGACTTCTGCTGCATTCTTCGGGATATCTCCTTTGTTGATGCTCTTTGCCAAATGAAAGAACATGGCCAAGATAGACATGGTCAACCTCCATGGTCAAATCTCCAACTCTTCATTTCCAACTTTGACAGAAGGATTTGCAAAGGTGTTGATGTTTGTCATAATCTTCATCTTGGCCATGTTCATTCTAAGACCTACTTTAAAAGAAGCATCGTACAGGTCTTGAAGCATTGTTTGAAGATCTCCGAAGTTTTCAGCAAAGAGAACAAGGTCGTCTGCAAATCTTAAGTGCGACAGGTAAGCACCATTGATGTTAACACCGCAACAGTCCCAGTTTAAGCATTTCACGATGTCTTCGAGGACTGCTGTGAAAAGTTTCGGTGAAATAGTGTCCCCCTGTCGCACTCCCCGCTTGATCTGTACGGGTTCAGACAAGGTATGCATGCGAATTATCTGCAGAGTGGCTGACGTGAATAGCTCCCGCAGCACATCCACGGCCCAATGCTCGACACTGTCGAAAGCCTTTTCGTAATCGACGAAAGCCATGCCTAAAGGTCGGTTATATTCTTGACACTTCTCCATCAGCTGCTTTACCGTATGGATATGGTCGACGGTTGAATATCCGCTGCGGAAGCCGGCCTGCTATTTGAGCAGGCCGGCTTCCGCAGCGGAACTCGAGAACTTGACGAAGCCCAACCCATTGGGGTTGGGCTTCGTCAAGTTCTCGGGTAAGACGATTTGTTAGAATTTTAGAAAAGACCATATATATTTGTGAAAGAAGACTAATGGGACGATAGTTAGCCAGTTTTGAAGTATCGCCTTTTTTGTGGATAATGGTGACAATGGCGTTCTTCCATGGTTCTGGAGTACGGATGTACGAATTACACAAGGGAGCGGACAATGTCATATTTAGGGTTTTTGTTGCTGCATATACACCGATATTGTTTTTAAATTGTATGAAGAAGGAAAAAATGAACTTTCGTTCGAAATGCATACTAAGATGAGTGCAGAGTTTCAGACACACTTAAATCTAGTATGTATTTATTTACAGTCCGCACAAAATGCCGCACAGAAGCTGTTGATGGCCGAGTATTTAATATTTGGCATCGCTCAACTTTTCATGTTCTGCTGGCACAGCAATGACGTTTTGATAAAAGTGAGTCCCAGTTTTTAGATAAACAATTAAGAAAAAATATTGGCCTTATGCATTTTTAAGCAATGAATTAAGAAGTTCTTCGCTGAGACATACTATAACTTCATGTCTTTTTTTTTCATAATTCCAGAGTGCAAATCTGTCTTCTGGGCCCTTCGAAAGCAACTGGTATATGGCGAACTACCGACAAAAAAAATACGTGTTAACTTTGGCAGGACAGCTTTGTATTGAGAACAGGTTCACTGCAGGGCCCTTCGCTAATCTTACTCTGCCGACCTTCATTAATGTGAGTAAGTTTTCTTATGGTGCTGCCACACAACCATACAGTTTAATGATACTTCTGCGAGCTAACCATCACTTTAGTTCAAACTAAATTGCGTACCATGGATAGCAACTAAACATACAACCACAGTTTACTATACGCCCTCTCTTCAGTTCAGTTAGTTCAAAAAATATTTTTGCTTCACTTTCTTATTTTAAGGTCTCATTAGGGCCTCAAGTACTATCCAGGGAATCGTGGGTGATCTTTTTTACCCGACTGCGGCGAAGCCCAAAAGGAGGGTTATGTGTTTGACGTGTATGTATGTATGTATGTCCGTTTCTTTGTTCCCTCATAACTCATAAACGGATGAACTGATTTGAATGAAATATACGTCGTTAGATTCGTCTTGATGGCGTGTTATAGGCTACATTAAAATTAAAAAACAAAGAAAAATTGTGGATTTTGGGGGCCAAATCGCGGAGTTCAAAAAAATTTTTTTTTCCAAAACCATCAAGTAGGGTATCAAAATAAAGGGTTTTAAAAGGATTTTGTTTCTTTGATTTCATTTTTTTGTCACCGACTTCAGAAACTGATTTTTCTTCTCGTTTATTTTTCACTTTTGAGTGTTTTTTTTTTAAGTCGGTTTTATTTTTTGTAAAAACGTTTTTATTTTTCACTTTTTAGTGGTTCACATGTGCTTACCCCTTCTCAACGTACCGGCGTGATGTTATGTTATGAACTGGTGTAAACAATAGACAGACAATATGAGATTTCAGCAATCCCAGTCCATTTGCTATCATTTATTGAGGAGTTCCGTTGCCTATCTCCGAAGTTCTTCATCAGATCTTCACAAAATAGTTTTTATAACCTTTGTAGTGAGTACAGGCGTGATATTATGTTGTGTGATGGCGTAAACAATGCTTAGATATGCTATAGCAACAATCGCGGTTAATCTGCTGTTATTTATTGAAGAGTTCCCCCGATTTCTACAAGATCCCATCATCAGATATTGAAATGGTGACAATGGGACCACACGGGAAGCACCAGCTTTCAAATGAAAAAAGAATCATGAAAATCAGTTCACCCAGTCGCAAGTTATGAGCGAACAAACATAAAAAAAAAAAAATACAGTCGAATTGATAACCTCCTCCTTTTTTTTGAAGTCGGTTAAAAATATACAACACTTATAATGTTTAAAAAAAATTCAAAGTGAGAAATCCTATAAACAAGCACAAAAGTAAATCATCTGCGAAGAATTTTACGCGACCAACGAAAGAACAAACACAAAAGAACTAAAAAGTTGGAAATAAAAAAGTAGTTAAAAAACTAAAAGAACCCGACTGAAAAAACTGAAAAGCAAAAAAACAAGCACATTTTAAATTAAACAAAACTTGGAAGCAGGCGGGGTTCATTTGAATATTAAATTATGAAAAGAAAAAATGAAAATAGAATGGACCCCGCCTGCTTCCAAGTTTTGTTTAATTTAAAATGTGCTTGTTTTTTTTGCTTTTCAGTTTTTTCAGTCGGGTTCTTTTAGTTTTTTAACTACTTTTTTTATTAATTTCGCGTCCGTTTTAGACAAGCCTTACTTAATAAGTATTTGAAGGCGTGACAACGCCGTAACTCTTTGCAACGACTGTCATAATTAAAATTGCAATGGGCTAGGGTGAAAAAATCAGTAATAGCTAATATCTCTGACATGTTCCGTAGCATCTATAATTTATGACGTGTTTTGTTACTTTGCAGATACTGAAAGGAGCTTACAGTTATTACACATTGCTGAGGAAATAAATTATTTGTAGTTCGAGAAATTCGTCCTACTCATAGTTCTAGAAAAATCTTGAAGTTCCGTTCTGTAGTGCATTTTAGTGTAGAATATCTATTGACATGTAAAATCAAACAGGTTGTAGAAAATAAATATTAAAAGTGGTTTTTTACTTTTTTATCTACCTACCTACCTACTCACATACGAATGTTGATGGCTATAAGACTAATGGAAGACCAGGGAAGACCCAAGAAACGATGGATGGAATGTGATAATATGGCAACAAAGAGGTGTCTGATAAGATGACGAGATTTCTATTACTCGCTTTAAGCGAGTAATAGAAATGTATATAAGAAGAGGACATGCTTCGTTGATTGCTATTACTAGTCTGAAAGGAGCTGTAGCACCCAGGGTTGCCAGACGAGTGTGAGCGAATTATCATACCAACATTCGAAAATTATTATACCAGATGCAAAATTATCATACAACTGCCAAAACCGCGCGAAATGCGCTGTTTCACTATTATATTCAACCCCTGCAGCAGCGTCAGTAGTTTTTGAATAAATGACTGCTGAAGTCATTCTAGACAGCATGTTATCAGTTGGTTTGAAACCATAACAGCAATGTTTTGACTGGTTTTATACGCATTGCGCTGAAAGTAAAGCCCCTGTATCAGTTTCCTTAAAGAAAAATCACGCGCACTACGCACGCGTTCAAAAAAATACTTGATCTGTTACGATGCGTTCATAAATCACTATCAAAAAGTAACTGGGCGTATAGAAATAGGAAGGTTCAGAATGTTGGAAATTATCATACTTTGGCGTATGATAATGCATTTTGTATCATACATCTTACCACTGTCGAAATTATCATACATGTATGATAATTATCATACGTCTGGCATCGCTGGTAGCACCATTCGCTTCTTTGAATAGTGAGTTTTTTAACTTGTTTATTTCTGTAACCGACGTCATTTTCATAACACATTAGGTGTTTTAAATGATTTATACAGTTTCAAATAACCCTCCTTTTGGGCTTCACCGTAGTCGGATATAATGTACACACGGCTACACATCAAGCTATACAAAACCAGTTAATCTTGGCCTCTCTTTACTAGATCTTTTCGCACAATGAACGATCAGATTATACTGGTTTTGTATAGCTTGATGTGTAGCCGTGTGTACTTTCTTCACGCTTTCAATCACGCAGTCAGTGATCAAAGCGCCATCTAACATTGAACTTAAAAACTAGAACTTCAAAGTTTGTCATTCAGATAGGTTTTGAATTAATTTCAAACAGTATATTAATTAAAACATAATCCCCAGTTCAATTCAATTTTTACTAAAGAAAAACAACTGATACTAAGATGAAAATAATAGTATTGACTTTTGCACTTTTATTATTTTGTGTTACGGTTTTTTTGTGCCGGTATCGCGTAGAAAGCTGGTAACCCGACCGGGATATTAAAAAAAAACAACGGCTGTCGCTGTCTTTCTCTTTCACGGAAGCTCTTTCTTTTGATTTCTTTCTTTACACGAGCTTTGACTTTGAGTTAACATTTATTAGTAGGAGCTTAATTAAAATAAACATATACACAAATAAACCTAGTATTGAGTGATCAAGTACAGTTTAGGAGTAATTATAACACTATTGGACGCCGCTAGAGTTCATTAAACTTCGATGTCGGGCAGGCCTGTTAGAAATGTCACTAATGGCCATTGGATTTTATTGTGAATGTTTTGTGATTCTACCGTAAATATCTACTAGTGCTGGTGTTAATAGTCGTGTTGCTATGGAAAATCAAAATCCTCCGGAGAGAGTGGTGCCGGTTCAATATGGAAGAGGTTCAAGAGCTTTTCGGCAATTTAAAAATCCTCCGCAGCCACACATGTGTATCCAGGACACTATAAAGGGTACTCTGGAGAAATTATACATAAATGTGTTGGGATGGCAGAAAATAGCAAACCCTAAACAGTATTCTGATCCTATTCCTTTGTATGGTGGAATGCAGGTTGGTTTTTTTCATTTACATAATTTCGACGATTCATCACTGTTTTTAATTACTTACTTACTATCTCTTATGTAGCACAATTTTTACGCTCCAGTTTCATAACGAGACTTGATAAGATATCTTAGACAGAGTGGAGATTGGTTATTCTTAATAAAAACATACTGTGATTCATATGAAGTATATAAACACGTAGCTTGTTAGTAGTAGGTGTAATAAATATTATTATCTTACAAACATAAACAATTCATAAGCATTACAGTGCGATCAAATTATCTTGGCAGGTCCGAACTTCATGCAGGTCAGTTTGTTACAACTAATGTATAAAAGTGTTATAATGATATTTATTTTATTTGTATATCTCACTGTTTAAATTAGATATTTTCTGATCGTTTATGTATTGGTTTATCTGGCATTATCAGTTTTCTTCACAAGTTTACATGCGTAAAAGTTCGCAGAGTCTATGTTCAGACCTGCCAAGATAATTTGATCGCACTGTACTTGCATCTAGAGATTTAAAAATAAAAAAATTGTCAAAACAACAAACAATAGGGGATTGGACAGACTCAAAAAACTAGAATTCTGTTTGATTATCGAAAAATATTGGATACGTGTTTTTTGTTTTATCAAATCAATAAAAATTGACGAAGATAAAGCGCGTCAAAGATCATGGAGTGGGGCTTGAAATGTCACATGTAGGTACAAAATGTGCTATCTTATGACGTCACACAAGTTTTCGGAGCACTGTATTGTCTTAAATTTTTGTTTACGTGAAAAAAGAAAAAATATGTGGTCGATATTTTTTGGAAATCTATCTGACGGACTAATTAGTTTTTTTTTTGTCCGATCCCCTATTTCCATGATATAGTGAGTGAGTAATGTTATTTCCTTTATTTCAGTAAATACATACTAAAATTACCACAAACTCTCTTATACAGTGTGACATCACTTTTTGTAATTTCATCCATTCTGTCCCAACTCATAATGACATTTTTTTGACGCCTAACTCTGAAGGGTTTATTTTCCAGGTGCCCCAGAACTATGGCCCGAACGCTGGCAGGCCTCCCATGATAGTGTTTGCTGTGATGGTCAACCCAGACATACTCAAAGCTAATGGAAAAAATGCTACCAGCCCAACAGTAATGCTCACACTTTATTAGTAATATCATAAACTAAAAAAAGTTATTTTTCTTTATTTTTTTTGTCTTTATTATTATTTTTTTTTATTAGTTGTAAAGGATTTTATAAGACACTAGAGTCTGCAACATCACAACCAAAGCATGAATTTTGCATAAAGTAGACATATGGATTAAATAACTTCTTGTCACCATGCTGTAGAAGATAAGCCTGGGACTAAACTTTAGAATCTTATTAAAAAGCCTGTAAATATAAGTAAAGCTATGTCAAACTTCAACCTCGAAAAGTTTATGGTTACACCAGTAATCAATCTACTCAGCCTATCAGAATCCGCTGTTGGACATAACCATAACCTGGCCACAGTGTATGATGGTCTACTCTAAGAACTTAGTACCAAAACCAAATTCCTAACATATAGAGAACTAGTGAGAATTTAGACAGTGACTCTAAAGTTTATTATTATAGCAATGAGGGAACTCAGTAACAGCCTTTGAAACATTTAATACAGTACCAAACTCGGCAATACTAAACAAAAACGGCTAATCATTGTAATATATTATTATTGAATTCTTTATCTAGACAGCACTCAGTGTTATCAAATGGACAGTTGTTGGTTTTTGTTTTACAGTAGGGTTTATGATTGATAAGTTTTTATCATGTAGAGTAAACAAAGAAGTATTGATCTGAAAATCTATTTTCACTAGTCAGTTTATTGACTAATAAATCTTGCTTGTTGTTTAGGACATATTCATAGCCAGTAGGGAAATGTTGCTAGCCAAAAATCTCATACCTTTATTATAGTTATTTGAAAAAGCAATAAATAATTAATAACATGTTATTAATTATTTATCCAACCTCCATGGAGTTTCTTGCTGGTTCTTATCCATACGAAACAACCAACCCAAAGTGTGCATCTTTCCTCATAGTTTTATAAGTGCCCATCTAGGCCAATGTGAAATAAAATATTTTGATTTTGAAACATGGTCTAATCTTTGCATTCTGATGTTACTTCAGGATCGTGAAGCCCTGGTGAGTCTCCTGTGTGACTTTGTAGAGGCTATGAACCCAGGGCTGTTTCTAGCAAGGAGTCCAGTCATCATGAAAGACAGAGACCTGGCCGGAGAACTGAAGGATGTGTGGCTCGCTGTACAGAACAAGAGGGAAAGAGAAAAAGGAATGAACCAGGATGTTATGTATAAGGTTGGTGACCTGATTAAGATGACTCTCACTCTGACTGGGTTTTGACTTTGTTTAGTCAGAATTATAAAACAACACAAAATATCTTATTCCTTCTATCAGCTCGATGCAACTTAAATGATAATGATCCTGCCCTTGTTCCATTCTACTTGGGGTTGGCACAACATAATTTTCTTCCTCCATTTTTCCCTGTCGGACGTTACGCCGCCTAGTGAGGAATGATTTAAAAGAGAATGGAGTAAACTATTCTCTTTTAAATCATTCCTCACTCAATCCATACATTACTTCTTTTACCTTCCTCGTATATGAATCCTTTAGTCACATGTGTTTCATCCCTCCTAATTACATGTCCGTACTAAAACAAATAACTTTCTTTCACTTATTCTGTAACAGGCGACACAGTTATTTGATTGCCACACTTAAATGTTTTCAGGTTTATGACATTGACGGCATCGGTGAAGACAACATGAATGAAGATGAGAGCAGTCAGATGAAGCAAGGTGGCTCCCCAAACAGAGGACAAGACAAGAAACCTGTCAAATCCTCCAAGCAGATACTTCTCAATGCTGGACAGAAGTCAGAGTTTGACTCAGGTATGAACAACTGTCAAATTAACCAGAGTCACTTAAACAGGGACAACAAAACTGGCATTACACCAGACACAACATACTGTACCCCTGTCTATGGACAGATAGTATCTACTCGAGAAAACCACAACCAAATCAATGACATCCAACAAAAGTTCTCTTCAAATGAAATGAAACCTTCAAGCTCGTTCAGGAAAGACTGGAATCCTGTGCACGGCAAGACGACAGAAGGCTGGGACGAATTCTCAAAACGCAACATATCGACGATAAAAAACGACGAAAAAAAACGATGTATTAAAGATAAATCTAAGATTAGCAATGGTAAATCTCACTACGATTTCTTCCCGTATTTTGACAATAAAACGGTGAACGAAACGGAGGCATCCGAAGAAGAAGACAGTATGAATAAAGAACAAAATTCGAACGAAGAAAATTCTAAAATAATTATAGACCCAATGCAGAAGCTAGTTCTGCATTCGACTGATAAGAATATATGTGATAATAACACAAGTGCTCTCAGCTCAATAAGCTCATAAAATAAGCTTTTACAAACATTTTGTATGGCAGTTGATGTTGAATTATGTAATCGCTTGTATGTCTATATCCCCTATAAGTGGCAATTGCAATCTATTTCACTATGACAGATGATGATAAACTTCTATAGTCAATAGTCAAAGTGTCAGAGGAAAGCGATTGCGAGAGTGCCACGTCAGGGCGAAATGTTAACGTAACAATAGCAATTTAGGTGGAGCAATATTATAATTATTATTTAACTATGTTTTAGTATGAGATATGTATGCATGGCTTGCATTTGATGAGTTTGTCTTGTTAGTTTTTAGGTCACATCAATAAACAGTCCAGCCAAATTGTCTGTCACACATTTTTATGGTAGTTAGTGTAAAAGTTTTTTACAGAAAATCGTAACTAAAAGTGTGCATGGAAACTATGAATGTTTTTTCAAATCTTTAAATTATTGTGTATTTGTGAGTCAGCTATGTTTTATGTCTCCCATTTCTGTATCAACATCGTAGCTACATCTGCTTTACTGCCGTTCCCCATGTATAGTTGGCGCCACATAAAAAGAGCGCTGAGAGGAAAGGGGGGGTGTGTTCGCGCATGGGTACACTCGCGCACGAAACTACTAGGCCTATTGTTTTATTTTCGAACCAGCTTTTCGTTTGCGTCTTCGTATATTGCTTATTAGTAGGTTGACATCAAAAATATATTAAATAAAATATCATTAAATTGAATTAACACACATTTTGTGTGTGTGTTGTTCAATTAAAAACACAATTCTTCTCACTATAGTTCCATGCAGTGTTTTAAATTGTCAATAATATTATTATCGGCCTCTCTCTCTCTTCATAAAACAATTTACGTCTTAAATATTTTTTCTAAATTTTTATCTAAAACCATTTCGTAAAACTTTTGTGCGCGATGGTATTTTGAGAATGAACGTGACGTAGACAGACGTCCCGGACCAATAGCGTACCGACAAAAATGCGCCAAAAATGCATCGCATTTTTAGCGATACGCTATTGGTCCGTCTGGGGCCACGCCCCCCCCCCCCCCCCCCCGGCCCTCTCACATACCACCAAATAGACCCAAAAATCGGCTACTGCGCAGCTTGACCCCCCAGCGTTCTTTTTATTTGGCGCGAGGTATAGAAGGCTAGTATTAGTGTTGATACATAATGGAGGGCACAGAGCATAGCACTTAGTTCATATTAGGAGCGAATCACTCGACAATACAGCAATACGAAGTATACAACATGCTTTCGAGTGTGAGTGCGTTTGATATGGTTGTGTGTTTATTGTTGATCGGGTGTACCACTCGCGTTGCGTTCGTTCAAACTAGGCCAATTGATGTTACTGTCGTTACTAAAGACTGATTTATCATTGGCCCAAACTAGATTCGCTCCCTTACTCTCTAGCAAATTAATCTTGATAAAGTATTTAGATTGTATAATAGTGCAAGAACAAAGTTATTTATACAGACGTTAGCCTAATTTGAACAAACAATTCTATATTATCAATAATTTTTATATAATGCTATATTTTTCATTGTTGCCAATTTTACTATATTTAAATCCTGAGCTTGTTACACGTACTTTACAATCACTGAAGGGGAATTCTAAGTATTGTCTTGAATGGCAATAAGGCATGTCCCGCGACCAACTGTTTGTTGTCGTGAGAGAGCGAAGTGTCGCTAGGTGGCGTTAGTGAGCGATGATGTCCCAAATGTAATTTAATGTTAGATCTCTTGTCTCACTAATGCTATTTACAACGATAAGTTAATGGAGTGATTAAATTCTAGAAAGCAGTGGGTTATTATGTATTTTTATCCTATAAATTAAATATTGTAATGAGTGTTTGAATTTTGCTCATTATATATAAAGATTTAAATTCTCAAAGTGACCAATTACGAGTAAAAAGAATTGTTCAGCTCGTTTATCTCTTTGATAATGATCTCAGAATTTATTCATGCATTTTGTTTCAAATGAAATGCCTTCAGGCGTAACCAAACACTGCCAAATGATGCTTCATTGTCTTAATAACACTGCCTGAATAAGTCACGTCGACAGGGGAAAGTATCAAACGCGCATACGAAGATTTCTATCAATCCAGAAATAAGTACAGTTTCAGCATTGTGCAAAGTAGACAGATTATTTAGAGGCTTGTTTTTCACATTGTTAAGAAGACTGATCTTTTGGAACCTTTGACGGGATTTGCTGTTGACTGCTTTTAGATATATTGTAGAGAAGCAGTGACGAATATCAACCAGCTTATCAGATTTGATTGTTTATAACATTATTTGTAAGAGTAGATTGAGGCAGGCCCCGATTTTTTTAAAGTACTAGAAACTAGATTGGTTGTATATCCATCTATGCGCTTGTTTGTCTGAAGTTAACAGCTCGGTCGTGGTCATTTTGTGAAACTCGATGTCACTTATGAAGTCTTATTACTTACTTTTTTACCTATACACGAACAACATTCGCGTTTTGAACATAAATCTAATAATGAAATCGCAAATAAAGTAGATTTTATATGGTTGTTTAGTCAGTAACATAACTCAGTCTGTAGGTACATAATAAGTCATTATCTTTGTGCAATCCTTTGGTTCTTTTATATTATTTAAGGTTATTATATTATGTAAACTTTTATTAACTGACCAGAGGTAAAGATCTCAGTTGTACCCCTCGCCACGCAGTTATAGATCTTGTAATTTTGATGTCTCGAATGTTCTGTAAGCTTTACTGTTCATAGATATGACTATATATTTGTTGTGGACGGCTGTTCCATTTGATCAGAGCATCAATTAAATTGTTGCTATTTTAGTTGTCTAATCTATGTGAGGATCCTGTGGTTTCAGCAGTTCACCCCAAATTGAGTTAATATAACTAGGTACTGTTGATAGATGTTGAGAATAGCTGCCCGATGACTTGCAGTAAGGGATGAGTTGTGGCGAGAGGATGGTTAACCAAAAGCAGATCTGCCACATAATATAGTCGAATACGTTGGTCTTTCGTTCCGTCGTTACCGCGTTGCAGTGGTCGAGATCCAGTTTATAAGACACCTATTTCATCAAACTGTTTAAATTGTTTCGACATTTGTTTAAAGTTAAACACTTCTGATCAATGAAATTGCATTTATTAATAAAAGATTTTCTTGTATATTTTTTGATGTGCTACATTTACATTTAGTTAGGTATTTTATAAAGTATTCATTTTAACATTATTCATAGTTTTTAGATAGGTACAATAATTGTAGTGTTTTGTATGTGCCCTAGGTACGTAGTTATGCTATACCCAATGTTCCTTTGATATAAATTATATTAATTTGTATTAAATTTTATGATCAGACAACATATTGTATATTTTAATTGTAGTCATATAATTATTTTGTTACGTTAATTTTATTTGTGTTACATAAAGTGAGTTTCATTTGTCAGTAATCATAGGACAGTAATTATTGTTTAAAATTAATCATTTCAATGTCACATTCGTGTAAGTACAAAGTATAGGTAAGTCTAATTGGTGGAGGCTAATTGGTGACGATAAGCTGGTTGCCAACCTACATAGCCTGGCCCACCGTCGCAAAGTTGCATGTCTGTCGGTCTTCTACAGACTGTACTTCGGAGTGTGTGCGCAAGAACTCCACGAGCTGATCCCACCATCTCCCTTCTTCCATCGGGAGACTAGACGTACTGCAGGGTATCACCGATACCTAGTCGACATTCCACACATTCGAACGAAGCGCTTTGCCAAGTCCTATAATATGCGCACAGCCAAGGAGTGGAATTCCCTGCCTGCGTCGGTTTTTCCGAGTTCATAAACCCTAATCTATTTATGGCGCGAGTAAACAGGCTTCTTCTGGGTAAGCTCGTTCCATCGTCGACATCATCTCTGCCCTTATGGCAAGATTGAAGTCAACATCTAGTATGTAGTACAAATTAAACGAGGTATTTTATATGCCTCTTACCTTCCGTGATACCAGGTCAGTTTTATATAAACGTAACTTATTCTATCTCACAGTTTTGACGAGTTGGCTATAAAACCAAGACTCACAGAAATGATCAAATAAAAGTACCTGTAGATGCTATAAGTGAAATTCACTTTATTCCACGTTTCTGGGTTGTAATAGTCTCAAAAATATCTTTAGAAGTAAAGCTGTTAAATTCATGTTAAATATTCAGAACTATGTGACGTTTTTAGTACGAAATAGATGTATTTTTTGATTTTATAAAGTAAATCTGTGTGTAAGTTTATAAACATTGTACCTACCTAATATAATGGAATTAACAGATCTCTTGTTTACAGTATTTAAAATTACATGTCATTTACAAGACTGGTTGAAGTTGTTTTTAATTTATTATTCTCGAACCATAATTTAGGGCGTCCCGCGCGTCCGCTAAAAAAGGCGCGGGTGCGCGCTCGCGCCTTTGTATTGAAAAATAAAAATGACCAGCGCTAAAACCTGCGGACATGTGCACAGGATATTCACTTTTCTAAATAGCAATGGTAGGTTCTGTGCGACCGAAATGGATAGGGGCATGGAATGGAAAAAATCGACTCCGTGCCGATAGATGTGGCGCAACCCTTAATCATAAATTATTATTGTAAAGCCGGATATCCACTTTAGGTAAACACCGGTCGAGCAACCTCGACCATGGCTTTGGCCACAGCGGCGCAAAGAGAGGTCTGCCCCAATTGCTGCTGAGCACGGCGCTGCACCACCCAAGCACTGCAATGCTCGAGGGTGTGAAGGCGCCGTATCCTCGCTGCAGCTGCACTGGTGACATACGGGAGTCGCTTCCGTCTAGCCACTTTGTGCAGGTATTTGCCAAAGCAGCCATGCCCTGACAACACCTGCATTAGACGGAAGGTCAACGTCCCGTGTCACCTCCGTACTCACTTCTCCAGGATCGGCTGGATGCCCCTCACAGTCAAGTGACCAGCACTGCATTTCCAGCCTCACTCGCCATTCCCGCAGGGTATTTGCATGGGCGTCCCTGCGCCACCTTGTGACCACTTCAGGAGGGCACCTGCAGGCTGCAGGTCTGCACCACACTGCGGTTAACTTTGGCGAGCACTTGCGCCTCCAAATCCAACGGAGGTGTGCATGCCGCCTCCGTAGACACGATGTGTCACTGACTCTGGCAGAGCCACCATCAGGGATTTTCATTTTGAAAACACAAAAAAATTGTCGCTAATTAGTCGAAATTTGTCGCCAAATATCAGAATTTGTCGGTCACTGGTTCAAAAGATATAAGGGTTTATAGGTGGCCGATCTGGAGAGAGTCTCCCCAGCAGGGCCACATTTATATCTCAAAAACTAGGGCACCTAGCAAATATCTCTTTTCTCCCATAATTTGTCGCCAATTAGTCGGAATCAGTCGCCAAATATCAGAGTTTGTCGGTCACTGGTTCAAAAGATACAAGAGTTTATAGGTGGCCGATCTGGAGAGAGTCTCCCCAGCAGGGCCACATTTATATCTCAAAAACTAGGACACCTAGCGAAGATGTGTTTTCTCCCATATTTTGTCGCCAATTAGTCGCAATTTGTCGCAAAGTTACAGATTTAGTCGGTGTGTAATTAAAAAGATATTAAAGAATTCAATTTCCCCATACAGTGGTACAAGCGAGTACAAAATACTTTATGTAGTTTCTAGACAGTATCTATGACGTCTTATGGAGGAATGTTTGTTTCGAATTAAATAAATGTAAACTTATTCTATAATTTCAACCCACCATAGGAAAGCTGTATTCATTACCTATAAACAAATCTACAATACATATAATTATGTAATTATTTATCTAACACAATGTGCACTTACCACTTAGTCGCTGGCAGATAGATCGCTGCGCTCCGTTTCATTTACGGTAAGTAAGAAAGAGATAGATGCGCGTGTACAGATGAGCTGCTTCGAACGAGTTGCCCGTCACGTAAGTTGAAGTAAAGGTAAGTAAAGGTACGATATTTATTTATTATTCTAAAGTTAATTAGAGCTTAACATTGTAAAGTGGTAAAACAGTTGCATGCGACTGTACATCTTTCACCAAATAGACCAAGAGCAAGGTTTAATGTTTTCAAAGAAGTTTAAGCCACTCTAACCTAGTAATTTAAAACATAAAAACATGAATTAAATTGAGAATTTATCTCTCTCGGACATTTCTAAAGACTTTAGACCGATAAAACTAGAAGTATATTACACATATTAATAGAAATATTTTTTTCTTGGTATTTTTCGTGAACTCTTCGACCTAGCTCTTGGACTATACCTTACTAATTGAACTCATTATATCTCCTAAACTAAGATCCGATTAAATCTGTGACTTGGCGACAAATTGCGACTAATTGGCGACAAAATATGGGAGAAAACACATCTTCGCTAGGTGTCCTAGTTTTTGAGATATAAATGTGGCCCTGCTGGGGAGACTCTCCAGATCGGCCACCTATAAACCCTTGTATCTTTTGAACCAGTGACCGACAAACTCTGATATTTGGCGACTGATTCCGACTAATTGGCGACAAATTATGGGAGAAAAGAGATATTTGCTAGGTGCCCTAGTTTTTGAGATATAAATGTGGCCCTGCTGGGGAGACTCTCTCCAGATCGGCCACCTATAAACCCTTATATCTTTTGAACCAGTGACCGACAAATTCTGATATTTGGCGACAAATTTCGACTAATTAGCGACAATTTTTTTGTGTTTTCAAAATGAAAATCCCTGATGGTGGCTCTGCCAGAGTCAGTGACACAGACACGATGCGCGGTATCCGCGTGTGACCCTGACTGCTAGTAGGACTCTCTGCGGTCTTCGTAGTAGAGCCTTGTTCTGGGCAGGCAGGAACTCTGCCCACAGGGGCCATTGAGCCAACCACGCCCGTGGTACCCCGTACAGCATCCGGTAGACCACGTTCGGTCCACCCAGGTTCGGCAGTAGTCGACTGAAGGCAGGCGGCGCCATGCCGATCAGCTTCGCCGCAAGCTGAACGTGCTCGCCGAAGCTGAGCTGTTTCAAAGATGTGATAGTAAATTAAAGACATTCGTTTTGTCATATTTTTTATTTTATAATTTAAAAACTTATGTTACAAATCAGAACTTTGTTTTATTAAACATTATTTAACAATTTGAATATTCTAGGGGGTATCTTTACATGATTAACTTGAGAAGCCAACTTACTCAAAATTACCTATAAACTAGGAATCTTTTGTTATGTTACACTTTCATTCTTTACTAGAATGACGTTATTTTTATGCTAGAGCCAAGTCAACCTGCTGATAACTTTTTTTACACAAATAACTAGCTTTGGCCACCAAAAACCTTTCAAATTGTAACCCTCCATATTTGGGTACAATGTTCCTGAAGTCAGCAGTGAAGTGGCCAAGGCTCAATTGGCTAACAATTTGATTGGCCATCAAAATATTTCTAAAACAAAACAATAATAACAAAGAACATTAACATTTTAAATGCATGGGATATAGACACTAGTATTCTTGTGATGAACTATTTGTATTAGAGGCTGTTTGACTCTTCATTGTCTTCTTTGGTAAGAGCTTCTGTTCAATATGTGGTATCACTCCGCCCTGTGATATGGTCACACCTTCTAGCATTTTGTTGAGCTCTTCATCATTGCGGACAGCCAGCAGAATGTGCCGAGGTGAAATTCTAGACAAAAATAAAAACAATACGTAAAGAAATAAATTACAGTAAGTATTTTCACTAAAAAGTTTGTAAATAATCTACTTTGCTTTTGGAAACAAAGATAAAATACAATAAACATAACGCAACATTGAAGGTAGTTGTAATAAAATTAAGTGGAAATTTTCCAGGGTCCAGTTACCGCATAGCTATAATAATGGGGTCTCCAAGACTCCCAGTGAATAGGTGCCTTAACAATTTATTTATTACTTTATTAATTCGCTTCATTGAGATTGTTATTGGTAAAATACAAAACCTAAAAGATGTCTAATTTTTTGTAATACATCCCACATTTTATTTTTATTGTTTATTTAGTTTTTTAATATTCTCATTTATGTGAATAGTGTAATTCCTATGGGAATAACTTCAAAACGCAAGCCTTTTAACACAGAAATGATATAAATAGTGGTGTGGGTAGCTTCAAGGTTCATCAAAATTATGCCAACTCACCTAGTTCTGTGATTATCTTCAGCAGCCTTTGCAGCCAATTCCAATATCTCAGCAGCTAGGTACTCCAGCACTGCAGTCATGTACACGGCAGCCCCTTCACCAATGCGAGGTGCGTAGTTGCCGTTTTTGAGAATCCTGTGTATTCTGCCCACAGGTAGTTTCAAACCTGCGCGAGCACTGCGAGTTTTGGTCTTCGCCCTCATCTTTCCTGGGCTGTTGTCTGTAAAAGTTGTTCTTAATAAATTTTCATAGTTAGAGCTAAAGTATTAAAAGTATTCAGATTGATTCTTGGCCGAAATCTTGTAGTTATGTGAGCCACGATTTTTACACACCACCTCTGTTCATGGCCTTCGCAGGCATGTTATTATTAATAAACTGGTAAACAATTGAACTCAAAAGAAGTTTGTAATGATTTTGAAGCACTCGATCGAAACAATTAAAAACAGTTCAAGATCAACTGCCAACGATTTTTGATTTGAATTGATTTGACTGACTGTTGATTTGCCTGAAGCAGCCTGAAGTCACAGAAAGAATGACTCCTTAAATATATTGTAGTCTTTGGAATGACTCAGAGTCAGGATGAGTCTCTGAATGAGTGAGACTAAAAATTTCTTTCTTTTGTTCAAAATCGCGGGAAAAACGCTCAGTATATTTATTTGTCTATGGGTTGGGTAGATAACTGATTTCTAACTATTTCACTATAATATATTATCTCTGGACTGTGGAATATCATCATTTTCTTTACATTATTATTATTGTCTATAATAATAATAAAGCATCTTAAACAATAATGGGATCCGTTGGTGCTGTTTCGACAGTTTAACGAAAGCCAACGATCGATTCGTAGAGCGTCACTACCATCACAGGAATCGAACCTTTCGATAGAAGTCAGTATGGACGGTCGCCGAAGGAAGGCCAACGAAGGAATGCTCAGTTGAAGGAAAAGAGCGTAACGACTGCGCACAAATGCATTGGTCCCCTCGTAATAGTCGTAAAACACACTTTTTAATCGCCAATAAAGCTGCGTACAGACCGGCCAAACGAACGCCAACGATGGATATCTATCGTTCGCTAGCGTTTACCTAACTAAGGGCAAGGGTTTACCAAAACCTTGTTAAACCTAAACCTACTTAACGTTTAGGTTTACCTACCCGTACCCCTTACCCTAAGCCCCTAAGCCGTCCAGATTGCAGCAACGAAGGTCAACGAAACCCGTTCGTTAGCGTTCGTTTGGCCGGTCTGTACAGGCCATCAGTAAAAAGCCATCAACCAATATGTCAAGTAAAATATTTATATTTTGGTATTTGGCTTCTATTTTAACAAGAAGATAAACGCCATAAATACCTGCTTATTATTCTTTGCAGCCTTTCAGGCTTCAGTTAATTTGTAAAAGATTGAAGTGCAGTTTAAAGTCTAAAGTTGAGTGCAGTTGAGTTTTAACAAACAATGATAAACTTATAACACAAAAAGCTGCTATATTTTGAAAACCAAACAAGTTTTATCTCAAAACTGATAGTGCAATGTGATACCGACTTTATGATTCAAGTGACAAGCAGGATAAAATCTAAGGAGATAAATAATATTTATTTATTTAATAATTGGAGTGTAAATGTGGTGCTGTTCCTCAAACAATGGGGCATTTAATATCGTGCCCTGCGTGTCCTGCTGACTGTTCATTAGAGGAACTGATGGACGCTACCGAAAGCGCCAAACTAGTAGCCCAATTCTGGGCCGACACAATTTAGATTGCCATCGACACGCTAAGAACAAGAAGAAGTGTATTTTGTAATTACAACTTAGATTTTTCTTTAATTGTTTTGCGCCGCGACCTCTGCTGTCTGTTAATAACAACCTTTATCTAAGTTTTAATTTGGCTGGAACTCGCCATTCAAGGTAACTTTTGAGTCGAATTCTACTTTCATGGCATGGCTCTCTAGTACTCTAGTCTAGTACTTACCAAAGAGTATGTAATTTTCGTACTTACCACGGCGACGGCAACACTGATGTCATGCATGTCAAATTGAATTTTGACACATTTCATTTTGGATAATAAATTGACAATCAATCAGTGTTGCCATATCTACCAAATTTAGGTAGATCTACCTACTTTGCCCTCAGTCTACCTGTCTACCAACCTAAGCCTCTAATCTACCTATTTTTCAAAAAAATTAACGCCATTAATAAAAACATTTTTTTCTTACTGAAGGATGAAAAAAATCTTACTATTGACAGTCATGGACATTGATTAATATCTGACATTGACACTTTCGTACCGCGTTCGCGCCATTCGAGTGGAATCCTGTTTGTTACTTAGTTACATTACATCAAAATATTGAATTGAATTTGTTGTAGTAATTGTTATTTTATTTGTTTTTGTCTAATTTTGTTGGTTACTACAGAGTTTTGACTTGTGACCTGCTTCTGATTCTAGCAAGCTAGAGTCTAGCTCAAAGAGGGGATTCTGATAGCAGCGATGCGCATGAAAATGATCGATGCACATGGTCAAAGGTCAAAAACTCCGCCACGAAAGGCCATTCTTTTAATTTAAAACACCTACTAAATTAAGGTGGTAGATCTACCTATTTTTCATTTTGGATTCTACCAATTTCTACCGATTTTTGGCACATATTCTACTAATTTTCTGAAATTAGGGTTGGCAACACTGCAATCAATTGACATTATTTTCTAAAACGTTTGTGTTTGCATTTTTGCAATTCTCCACTCGCGTGTCGGTATTTGGATCTTGTACAAATTATAGAAAATTGATAAAAAAACAACCATTAACTCCGAATTTCTTTAATTTTCGGAGTACCTTATATTTAATAAGTAAATGGTTAACTTTAACTTAAAACATAATAGTGCACTCTAATGTTTATAGGTTAAGTACGTATTGATTGTAAGAGAAAATGAATAAAACCAGGCCTTGGAACAGGGATAATCGTGATCGCAATATGCGAGGAGGTTTTAGAGGTGGCCGCGGAGGAAATAGAGGATGGGTAGGCAGCCACAGAGGTTTTAAGGGCGGCCAATGGAATAATTTTGACGGCCCTAGTGGTGGCAACAAGTTCCAAAACAAATTCTCTGGAAACAAGGGCGGTACCTGGAAAAAGAGAGATAATACACCAGGAAAGCGATTATCTGAAGACGATATTGGTGTAACAGAGTATGTAAGCAAACATTTAGGATTTAATGGCATCATTAAATCAAGGTGAGCTGGCAATATTGTACACACGGCTACACATCAAGCTATACATTTCCAGTATAAGCTGGTCTCGCATTGTGTAGGATTTCCGTACAGTGCGAGATCAGCGTAAACTGGAAATGTATAGCTTGATGTGTAGCCGTGTGTACCTATTTTCTACTAAAACAGTAACATCCAGTAAACCCATGTATGTACATACGCATACTATTCAGTTAATCTATATGTGTAAATGTTAACAATAAAGTGGCTGGCTTTTATGCAAAAACTTGAATGGTAGAAATGTTTATAAAATCATAAATTGGTCCGTGAGAGACAGGTCTGTGTCTGAATAGTGGGGTTGTTTGTTCTACTGAAGCCTGTCAGTCCCCTTGACAACTTGACCTAGTTTAGCATGTTGTGCTGTTGGCTGTTACTGAATTACTAGGTACTACTTATTTATTACTCTTTTACTGAATTCCAATATCAAATCTCCCCCAGATACTCAGATTTTCAAGTTTCGGAAATAAACGAGCAGGGTGAGATAGCCAAGCTAACGTGCCAAAAGCTACCGCCTGCCCCTGAAGAGGATGCTGTCAGTGAAGATGAAGACCTGCTCCTCTCAAAGTATAACCTGGAGATACTGCCCATGGAGACTTGGGATAAAATCAATTCTTTGGCTGTGAGCAAAGAGCCAGATACTGAGGGTGTTGAGGTAAACTACTTTGCACTTCTTCCTCTGCCTAGGCTTTTCTCAATTATGTTCTGGTCTGGAATACCAGTATTTTACATGGAGCAACTGCCTATTTGACTTCCACAACTACTTTGCACTTGTGCCTTTAGAATTGAAATAGATTCAATGTCTGTGATGAGTAGCTGACACTGGTATAAACAGCATAAGAAATGAGAATAGTTTTTATTAAAAGCAATCTGTGTGGAAATAATAAAGTAAAGTAAAAATTTATTTGCATACGCATGGTGCATAAAATAAGATGTAACAATAAAATGGGTAAGCTTAATAATGTACTGCCATTTTTATGATGACATATTATTTCAACAATTAGAATAAATATAGGAATGTATTTTACTAGTACAGTAAATGCACATATTCACATATTTAATTACATATTTTAGTTATTTCGAACCTGTATGATTCTACCAGCTTTAAATCTATAAATATAAAAGGAGAACTGACTGACTGACATATCAACGTACAGAAACTACTGGGGCTAGGAATGTGAAATTTTGCACACGGCTTCCTATTATAATGTAGGGGAGCACTAAGAAGGGGTTTTTGGAAATTCAACCCCTAAGGGAGTTAAATAGGGGATGAAAGTTTGTATGGAAAATCGTCATTTTTGTAGTTAAACCGACATCCACGCGGGCGAAGCCGTGGGCAAAAGCTAGTAGGGTATAATACATTTTATTATGTCCTCTAGTTGTTACCTCATTAATTTTGAAATTGATTTTTTTCAGATTGATATGGAAGGTGTAACAAAGGAGCAAAGAACTAAAATCCATGATGCAGTCAAGAAAGCATTTGGTGACAGCATAGTTGGCAGCACTGTCAATATTGATGATAAGAAACTAATGCGCTTCCAGAAGTTTAAGAAAGGAGGTACGGTGATGTTAGATGAGTTTTATATTTTTTCAAAGTTATTTTTTGGTGCCTCTACCAGTTTTAAATATTTGCTAAGGTCGAAACTTTTAAACTGTCATATTTATAGACTACTATACCTTGAAGTTTTATGTTGTCATCCTTAGGGTGGGAAATCAATCATGAGGCCAGCCTCGACAAGGTATAGCCAGCCATACAATATTATTTGATCAGCTTATGTCCAGCAATGTCTGGTGAATGGAGCGGCATTGGTGCAATCATATCTGTTTAACACAAGAGTGGACTCATCAGAACATTTTCATCCCAAAAGTGAAGAGTAGTTCCAAAAGATCAATGATCCTGGACTTTGTCTTTGATAATGAGACATAGCCTTCGGTACCAAAATTGTTTATAACACTGTCTGTGACTTGTGGACGTCGCTTACGCGCGACAGGCAGGTCGCAACTGTACCTAACAGTATTGTATTTTTTTCATGGTGTCTAAAGTGCGCATAGACAATAGAGTGAAGTGGACATGGCCGGGTGAATATGTGCATTTCATAGTGCACAAGGAAAACTGTGACACAATGGACGCAGCTGTACGCCTCGCCGAACGAATAGGGGTTCAGTGAGTAACAGTACAACATTCTTTTAATTTAATCGAGTCTCCGGCGCGCCTTTGTGGCTCCAAGGCCTCTCTTGTCTTCTCTTTTTCATCGGCCCGGTCAACAGTTTTGTATAAACCTCTCCAGGGGTCTTCTCTGTAAGTTCGTCAACGAAAATATCCATTTGGGCTTCGCCGCAGTTGGATAGAGGTAAAGAAAGAGAAAATAATTTTAAGTGCGGTTTGATGAAGCCAATTAAAGCAAATCAAATGGATAGCAAGCCGGAATGCTTTTAATTTCATTACAATCTAATTGTGACATATCCAGAGAAATAAATATGATACATTTGTTTTAATCAAAGTTCGACTTCCGATCCTCATCTTCCTCACTCGAACTCGCGTGACAGTTGTCTAAAGCCATACATTTAATTGTCCCCAGCGTAAAGCCGTCCATGCTAGGCTACGCGGGCACGAAGGACCGTCGCGCCAAGACCTCGCAGTGGTTCAGCGCTCGGCGACTGGACCCGCGCCGGTTTGTCGCAGCCACAAAGTATCTCAAGGATATACATGTTGGGAACTTCTGCTTCAAGGACCATAACTTGAAACTTGGCATGTTGAAAGGAAACAGGTTAGTTTAACCCTCATAATCCTAGCCTAGATTTCTGGCTGTCAAATAATTATACAAAGGAACAATGTTTTACAAATTATTCAATTTCTTTATATTATTTGTAATTCTAATGATTAATAATTTAATTTTAATGTAATGAATGATAGTCCAGCTTTATACAATATTTTGACAAATGCACTTCTGTTCTTTAAATTGTGTTGCAATGATCTATTTAACTTGTGATTTAAAACTATTGAAAAACTACTTATATTAACTCCTATAATAGGGGATCGGACAAAAAAAAACTAATTAGTCCGTCAGATAGATTTCCAAAAATTATTGGACACGTATTTTTTATTTTTTCACGTAAACTTAAAATGAAGACGATACAGTGCTTCGAAAACTCGTGTGACGTCATATGATAGTACATTTTGACGACACAAGTGACGTTTCAAGCCCCACTCCAAGATCTTTGACACGTTTTATCTTCGTCATTTTTTATTGATTTGATAAAACAAAAAACACGTATTCAATATTTTTCGATAATCTAACTTACGGACTAAACAGAATCATATTATTTTGACCCTGTCCGATCCCCTATTGTGTTCGCGTAAAATTATAATTTTTGCATGCCTTTTGGTAAAATATGGCTGAACTCGCCTCCTATTTGTTTATATCACCATGTACTGTACCCATATTTGCAAAATAAACACTTACTTACTTACTTAAAAAATGTGTTGTGAGGATCGGCTCAAGGACACGGTCACTGCCGTGTTCTCGTAGCAGCTATCGGCGGCGCCTCGCTCTCGCGTCCGGCCCGCCCGCAAGCCTGCGTCCGGGGCGAGGAGGAATGGGACGCCTAGCCTACGCAATGCGAAGCATTGATGCTAGCGATGCTACTGGTACCATTTTCTTCTGGCTCTCCTCAATGATGATAAACAAACAAACTGTACTCCCCAGGTTCCGCATAGCTCTCCGCAACGTCACAGCCCCGGACGAGGTGATAGACGCGGCGTGCGCACACTTGCAGGAACATGGGTTCATCAACTACTACGGACTGCAGCGGTTCGGGTCGCGTATCGATACTCCTACTTATAACATTGGTCTGAAGCTACTGCAGGGCAACTTGAAAGAGGTATGTGATGTAGTCTTTTTAAGGTTGAGTTGTTTTTATACGCGGTTTTGACAACGTGGAGGTCGGGTTCCACTGGAACAAACTATCGGGATAAAAAGATCTACATAAAAAAAGTACCCTGGTTTATTTTATGATGATCGTTATACCACGAATATGTTAGATCACAACATGATGTAATCAAGATTTTCATTTAAAAGAGTTTTCAACGAGTTTCTTGGCTATTCATTTTTCTGCATAGAGATCTCCACTTTCGAATGGGTTTCACAAATTATTAAGCATTGTGACAGTAGTTCTGCTTTTTTCGTTTTTCTGACATTCAAAAGTGCCTGTATTAGTTTCATTGAAATAAATGCTTTGATTTCGTACAGACCCCACTTAGAATACTTGTCAAAATTCATACCAGTGCCGTTATTCTCGATCAAGTCGAGGATTACGCCATGAGTTGAAGAATGCTAAGTGACAGCACAAGCAAGCAATCTGTTATATTTTAGGGTTCCGTCCCGTCCGTACCCGAAGGGTAAAAATGGTATCCATACCCTATTACTAGGACTTTGTTGTCTGTCCGTCTGTCTGTTACCAGGCTGTATCTCAAGAACCGCGATAGCTAGACAGCTGAAATTTTTACAAATTATATATTTCTGTGGCCGCTATAACAACAGAAGATACTAAAATAAAATGAAATAAATATTTAAGGGGTGCTCCCATACAACAAACGCGATTTTTTTGTCCGACTCGCACTTGGCTAGTTATTTTTGTTGACCTGGCCTGTTGTATTTTTTAATATTAGTTATGTATGAGTTGTATGTGTATTGCTTTTTTGTGTGTTTTTGGCTTGTTATATTTCTGCGACATAACAATAGTAGATTGTATGACGAGGGAGCAAAATTATATTTTTACGGCGAGGGCGCTAAATCTGAATCCTGAGCGTAGCGAGGGATTCAAAGTACATCGTCTGAGGGAAAAATATTTTTGCTTTCGAGTCATATACTCTACTTTTCATCTCCTTCTATGAGAAAATAAATAAGGGACACTTTTAAGTAATTAATGAATAAGTTTAATTTAAAAAAAAGACGAATTTATAAAGGTCAATTACAAATTTATATTTATATTTGATACACTGGCGCAATTTTGAAAATTTATTGTCACTGTTTTATTTGGGATTGATATAGTTGTAGATTTATTTATATTTTGAGTGTTTGTAATCTCAGTATCTGGCTGGTGCTCAGGAAAAGGCACTGATTCCTTTGATGTAGAAGGGCGTGGCGACAATGGTATGGGCGAATTATCTGCAGCTCTTAATTTAATATTTTCTACAATGCGGGTGCTGATTTTTTCCTTATTTTCGATGGAATCGTCGATGTAACCCTCTGCTACAGAACTGGATTTCCACCCTCTGTGCCGCTTCAAAACAGTAAGGTCGGCTCCAGAATCTGCCAAAAGTGTAGCGGAAGTACGGCGAAAACAATGTCCTGTGTACAGCTTGCTATCAGGCAACTTCAAATATGCAGCGATTTCTAGGGACATTGAAGATATTTTATTTTTTCCTATGACCTGATTAAAGCACTTTCCATTTTGATACCTAATGAAAAATCTATTAGATTTTATATTAGAAGGACGCAGGCTCTGGCATTTTTCCACAATTCGTTTGTACTCTCCACGAATGATGAACGATCGATCAATTTTTGTTTTTGTGTCAGTTAATTTTACTAAAAGTAACTGATCTGAGTGATTTTCGATATCATCAACCGTTATTTTTATTAGTTCGTTACCACGACAAGCTCCATGTACCCCGAATATTAAAGCCACCTGTAACAAAACAGAAAGGGAATCAGACGAGTAGGTACAGTACGTATACGCACATGTTATAAAACACTCTGTTTATAGTTTATAATGGAAATAAGAAAAGAAATAACTAAAATATACTTACTTTTATGGCGAGAAACTCCTTATCAGGTGCGTCATTCAAGAAAGTTTCAACATTTTGTCCGGAAAATACTTTCCATTTTTTTGGTGTTTGTCCTTCAGACAGTCTCTTCAGATAAGCTACTAATTTTGAGTAGCTGTCAATTTTAATATCTTCATTGATATTAACTGTAGATTTAAGCATTGAGTATACACTCCAAAGAGTAGAAGGTTGTTTTGTTTTGGCTAATTCTTGAAAATAGGCCAAAAATACACTTTCTGAAAATGTCTTCACTCCTTTTCTATTTTTCCATATTAAGAAATTGTCGTATGCCTTTAAATATTTCTCCCGGGATTTCGTAGGGATTAAGTTTTGTATGACGTTATTAGCTTCTATTTTTATTGTTTCAGGAGTTAATGCGCTATCACTTTCAGAACTCGACGTAGAACTCATTTTTTTTGCACAAAATACTATAAAGTCCGTATCGAATAAAAGAACAGGGAAGTAAATCGCGCGCTTTTTTTTTTTTTTTAGTTACCGCGTCTCCTCGCACCGTACAGCCAACACTTACAGCCAGTAATAGTACATTACTGCAGAATCCAGTAAGTAAGCCTTCCTGGCCAAGTATGAGTTAACCGGACCGAACCGCAGGTGAGGTCTGGTTATATACGAGGCCAGGATGGCTTTCTTACTGGTTGAGGTTTGTATAATGCTTTTCTCAAAAATGAAAGAAAGTTTAACAACAAATTCGTTTAATTAATATTGAAGGTTACATTCATATGTGAAAAACACAATAGCACTTTTTGGCCGACCCGGGAATCGAACCCAGGACCTCACGCTCTGCAGTCGAGCTTGCGACCACTAGACCAACGAGGCAGTTTTGAAATTACTAAATACAATCATAAAATCCCACACTATACTTCTACAACATTACTAAGTACAAAACGCAACGTATAAAATGGCTGTTTAAGGTTCCAAAAATATATGTATCTCATAAAATGTCATACCAAAAAGAGAGATAGATATATATTTGGAACCTCCCTTTTATAACCATGTTATAATGGCTAAACTCTAATCTGTGTCTGGTACTATGTTTTTTTTTCTAAACAGATCTAAAGAGGATGACCTAGTGTCCAGTAAGTAAATTACATACTTACTTACTGGACAGTAGGAGATTCCAAGTTTAAAATCTCGCTTCTTACTGGACAGTTGTGAATAAGTCTCCGGTAAAGTTCACTTTCTGGATACTTTTTAGAGATGTTATGGCAACATTACATACCATTTTTGAGAAAATATTTTTTATTTCTTTTCTCCGCAGGCCATAGAAATGATCCTGGAGTTCCGTGCGGGTCCGCTGGAGAAGGCGCTGCTGGCGTACAAGAAGCAAGGCGCGGAGGCAGCGGCGCGCCTGCTGCCGCGCCGGACTCACGCGCACAACGAGGCGAGGTTGTTGCGGGCCTTGGCTACGGCGCCTAATGATCTGCTGGGGGCGCTCGGGAAGGTGATCATATTATTATAATCTACTAGCATATTACAGTGGACCCCCGGTAATCCGACCCCTGTCTAATCTAGCACCTCCTGTAATACAACATACCTATCACTGTTGAATGTAAGAACACTAACATTATTTTGACACATCAACAGACATACATAATAATTATGATTTGTAGTTCAGATAGAATCTTATTATTTTGATCTGTAATTTATCGGATATTACAAGATACTCTTTGTCAAAAAAAATCGAACCATAGGAAAAAAACTGTATATGGTAGTAGGTACATGTTTTGCGATTTCGGCGGTCTTCAGTTCTGGAGTCATAGCGCTAGATGGCGTGCTTCTTCCAATTTGCCCCGACTTTCGGTATCTCGGTTCACTCGTGCAAAGCGATGGCGAAATAGATCGTAGTGTAAAGCACAGAATTAGCACTGGATGGATGAAATGGTGGCAGGTAGCGTTGAAAGCAACGTTTTCAACAAAATTCTGAAGACACAGGCAATGGACAGATCCTGTTGAATGCCCACCGAATGAGTCCAGTGGAGGTCTGTATGTCAGCCACACGAGCGATGCCATGCGATCTCAGGTAAACAGCCACAATACGTTTAAGTCTAAACTTTTTGGGAACTTTAAAGCGTCTGTTAAGCAAAACGGCCGCTAGGAAGTGTCTGGGAGTATTGGCAACTTATTTTTAAGGATATTGCCTAAAATATACGTAAAAATCAGCTTGGAGAAAATACGTGAAGTAAGTAATTTTTTTGTGTACCTTGATGACCTGATACCTGAAAATTGGCCGTCCAAGCAAGCTAGCTGGTAGTAGTGTGTTCTTAGTTCATACTAACACTACTCAATCGTCCACATTTCGTTCGTCAGAAAATACGTGACGTCTGGCGGCCCTGGGATCTTACTCCATAAATTAATACCTCCACTTTCTATAGTATACGGTTAACATTTTTGAAAATAGTTTTAGATTTAGTATTTATTACAAACGATTACGAGTCGAAAACATGTCATAGATGTATATTTAACGCAATTATTCATCATGAAAATATCGCCATGGTATGTATCAGATGGTGCTCTGTAATTTCAGTGTAGGTACCATCTTGGAAACCGGAAGACGTTGCGTTGCGCGGCTTTCCACTAGGTGGAGCTTCTGGTGAGCGTTGCGGGGACCGCGGGATGTGTCCGTACGCGTGGGGAGGCCTATGTCCTGTAGTAGACTACCATCGGTGGCCAAATTAATAGGGACAGTAATAAGATTTTTGAATTTTCGAGTTTAAGTTGATTTGTGTAATAAATAATTGGTTGTAGGTCTCTTATATATTTTTTATTAGTATCTATGTTCTATTGGGATCACAAAAAAATCCAAAATGTATACAAAACTGTTCATTATAAAAATATTTGGTGAAGCTCTTATTAATTCAGCAAAGGGTGATACTACCCTTCTAGGGTTCTAGGGTGATACCTAGGTTCTATGTGTCGGGGCATGCTCTAAATAGAATGTTTTGCATTTTCCTTTAGTTTGGCATTAGGATGCCATTCTCTGGTGAGGGTTTCTATAAGTTGCCTTTCGGTGGTAGACACTTCTTTGGCAATGGCCCCTTTGGTGAGTTCCCACATTTTCTGAATGGGATTCATGTCAGTTGAATTTTTTGGCCAAGGCAAAACAGTGCCATTCTTTCAGCCAAAAATGCAGTAACGCTTCTGGCTTTGTGGCAGCGTGCTGAGTCATGCATAAAAATGTATTCGACATCATCGGGGAACCATTCATTGACCTGCGGCAATACCTGGGTTTCTAATACTCGCTTGTATTGGTCTTGTTTCATCGTTCCTCTTACGGTGTATAGGCGCCCCATGCCTTTGGCTGAGATGACAGACCAAACCGTAACACTAACCGGATGTTTAACCCTTTTTACGATGCAATCGGCGTGGAATCGTTGACCAGGGCCTCGTCTTACAAAAGAACTTTTGTCGACCAAAATTTGAAAAGTTGATTCGTCAGAAAGGCATACCTGTAAATTAACAGAATGAATAGTAGAAAAGTTATTGTCTAATTGCATTATTCAAAAAAGTTATTTTTCCTCGACTCCAACCTGCGACAGTCATATTTCGATGTTGTCTGGCCCATTGGAGTCGTTTCTTTTTCATACTGTCGGTTAGGCGTGGTTTTTTTGAAGGCCGCCGGATCGTCAAGTTCTATTCAACCAACCGCCTACGCATTGTTCTTTCCGAAATCCTTACACCCTCGTCGTTCATCATCGTGGTCAAATGAGCAACACTCTTTTTACGAGTTTCGAGGCAGATGCTCCTAACTCTTCGATCGGTACGAAGTGTGGTGATCCTTTTTCTGCCATATTTGCCAACCCGAATTGCCTCAAGAGGCTTTTTATTGTCAATTTTAATTTTTATTCGATTTACGACAGATTTTGAAACCTCAGCCATAGCAGCTATGACTCTCTGGGAATGAGTGGAGTGCAGTAACAATGTTAGTATCTCTCTAAATTTTCTTGAAGAGGTGTCCAAAGCCTTGACTATCCTAAAAAAAAGAAAATTTGAGGATATTGCGTCTAACTATTAATAAAATGTAAATTCATAGACAAAACATAGCAAAACTATTTTACTACGGGGCATTACTTACCTTTTGATTATTTTAGACAAAAAAAGTCGGTTAAATCAAATGAAAAACTGTTTCTTGAAAATTCAAAAATAAATACTGCGAACCGCGCTTGTTAACAGACAATGACCGCATTAGAAGAAACCTTCCAAAATTGACAAATGATGCACGGATTCACTGTGTTGCCACTTGGCAAAAACAATAATAATATCAGTAGCTATTTCAGATAAAATAACCCTTTAAATTCAACATATTTTTTCAAATATACATAATAAACCATGAACTACATAAAATCAAGCACTGTCCCTAATAATTTGGCCACCTACTGTACTTTTAGTTGAAATGATGATGATGGAAAAAGATAAACCCTTCAATAACGTATAATGTTGTATTCCAGCTGGCCCGCAACACCCGCCTGCTGTACCTGCACTCGTTCCAGTCGCTCGTGTGGAACCGCGCCGTGTCGGAGCGCGTCAGACGCGCGGGGCTCCAGCCCGTCGTGGGAGACCTCGTGCCGCTCGTGCAGATGGAAAATGAAGGTATACTTATCTATCTTTCTTGTACATATCAAATTCTCGAGTCATAGTGTTACTTCATTACTTGCCATACTCCTCGAAAACGGCTTGCTTGACCGATTTTTATGAAATTTTGTGTGTCAGTAGGTATGAGAATCGGTCGTAACCTATTTTTCATTACCCTAAGTGATTAGGATGGTTCACCTCAAACCTTTTTTAGTCACACATAAAAATTTCCTCGGGAACGAAGTCGCGGGCATCAGCTAGCACTGGTATTACTTGTAAACTGAACTTGAGTCAGTCTTAACTCGCTTCCATTCCGCCCCTTAAACATATTGACAGCTACAGTTTGTTTATAATTTGGCATAGACATTAGACACCCACTTTTCAATATAGAATTACAATATAGACATCTTTAACATTGATTCAGTCAGTCATATGCCACTGGCATATGACTGACATAGGTTGAGGTAGCATAGGTTGAGGTAGCATAGGTTGACTAATAAAGAATGCCTTGACCAGTGTGAAGTCGGCCTATGTACCACTTTTGTGCATGAAGTTTAAATAAATAATTAATATGACATCTTGAGGATTGATTAAATCAGAATGCAACTATGAGTTTGACAAGGATGGCTGCTGTAGGAGGAAGAAGGAAGTCCTTTTTCGAAGATCCGCCAATTGCGGCCAAGTAATTCTTGGATTGATTTTGGTGGGCGATGTTTCCCTGTTGCCTTGACAAAGACCCAAGTTTAAAAACGAACTTGATTCGGCACTGTAAATATAGGTGAAAGCCTCTCAGTTCAGTATGCCTCTTGGTTTGTTCAAAAGTTTTGTTCTAACTGATGCAATGACTCAACCAATAATAACTTGGGTGGAAATCTTAATTAGTAAAACCTTAAATAACCCTCTAACAAAAAGTTTACTTCAAAAAGTTATCACAGATGGATTCGAGGACGCAGACTCAGATTCGGAAGAGAATCAAACTGACGAGAACCAATCTGACGGCGAAGGTACAGAAGCTGTCCAAAAAGAAGAAGTTCCTGAAATAGAACCTGTGGAGAAACCTAAAGAAGAAAGACCTAAGATACCTGTGAAGGTATTAACTCAAGAAGACATAGACAGTGGCAAATATAGTATATTGGATATTGTGATGCCTCTACCGGGATACTTGGTGGACTATCCACCTAATATGAAGGAGTTCTATTATGAGGAGCTGACGAAGGTTGGACTAACTTTGGAGATGAGACATAAGATCAAGTAAGTTACGCACTTTACAAAAGATATTACATAATATTTTATACTTCTACTTACTACTTTTTTCTTCAGGCTTCCTAGCTAGCCAGTGAGTAGTACTTATATTGATTTTTCTAAAACTCTTGGATGAAGTTTTAGTTTTATTCAAAATCGGGCCCCAGACTCCTTTCAGTATTTTTGTTCGCTATTCTTCAGTTTCGGATTGGATCGAAATGCTGAAATGATCCATGCTCACTTAAATAAATCAATGGCTACAAATGCTGACTGAATTGAAAGGTGACTGAGCTGGTTAAATATAAAGCTTTAAAGATATCCGGTATTAGTTTTGAGCTTTAAATTCAGCAATCTTCGCTGTATATCTGAACCTTTGTGGTTCTTTTATTTTTCAATAGGGGATCGGACAGGGTCAAAATAATATGATTCTGTTTAGTTCGTAAGTTAGATTATCGAAAAATATTGAATACGTGTTTTTTGTTTTATCAAATCAATAAAAAATGACGAAGATATAACGCGTCAAAGATCTTGGAGTGGGGCTTGAAACGTCACTTGTGTCGTCAAAATGTACTATCATTATGACGTCACACGAGTTTTCGAAGCACTGTATCGTCTTCATTTTAAGTTTACGTGAAAAAAGAAAAAATACGTGTTCAATAATTTTTGGAAATCTATCTGACGGACTAATTAGTTTTTTTTTTGTCCGATCCCCTATTGCGCAAAGGAAACACAACGTTATGTTTTTATATTGCTAGGAAAATATCGACTATGCCTTTTTTTTTGGTGGGTGGGAAATTATCAAATGATCCTTCTCGCTCTCTACTAACTAAAAAATAAACTCAGAAAAAAAATCTGCTTCTGAAGTCGACATTTGTTTATTTCATTTCGTTTTTTTGCCACCGACTTCAGAAGCAGATTTTTCTTATGAGTTTATTTTTCACTTTTTGGTGTTTTTGAAGTCGGTTGTTTTTTTTTGCGAAAACGTTTTTTATTTTTTCATTTTTAGTTTTAATATCCTATAGAAATATTTACTATACATTTAACATACATACATACAACGACTAAGAAACCTAACATTCGACAAAAAAACACGTAATACGTGCCTATGAAATTTGAGGGTTGCCCTCGAGTTCTCTGGGATTCCATCACCAAGTCCTGGTATCCATATCATAGTACCACCCTTAAAATATCTCCTTCACAATAAAAAAAGAATCATCAAAATTGGTTCATAAACGACGAAGTTTTTCGCGAACACACATAAACGAAAAATGTTCATAAATTAAGAAAAATCTTCATAAAATGAAAAGTTCTGGGCCAAACTATACTACATTTTTATGGGACCAAATGGCAACTATTCCGCATCAAACTAAAAAAGAATCACGCAAATCGGATCATAAATCGCAGCGTAATCGGTGTACATACATAGAAAAAAAAAAAAAAACATACCGATCGAATTGAGAACCTCCTCCTTTTTGGGAAGTCGGTTAAAAACCATTGCATGTTCCTTCTTAGGCATCGTTCACACGAAACGTATTGTCCGCCGCCGACTGTGAGTATGCTCACTGTCTCTATAGATCTATGTAATAGCGTATAGTCGGTTCGCTGTGAACAAGAAGTCAAATACACTCCTTTGCAAAAAAAACGGGCACCTTAGGAAATTTACGTTCTAAGGTCGATTTGAGTTAATTCAATGAAATTTAATTGTTTGACGTAGTCTGTATACTTATAATCGTGTAAATTAATACGCGTGAAGTGAACTGTGGCAATTTAAAAAAAAAATCTATGAATTCTTTAAAACCGATGTACACGGCCAAACAATAAGAAGTGGTCGGCAATAAAGACAAGAAGATTTTTTTACTTTGTTTAATTAAATAAAGTTACAAATGTAATAACCTAATAACGAGTGTGACCTCCTCTTGCCAAAATCACAGCTTTAATCCTTCTGGGCATGCTTTCCACGATGTTTTTAATGACGTTTTGAGGAATACGTTCCCACTCTTCTGCAATGACTCTTTTTAGCTCCCTGATGTTTTGTGGAGCATGTTGCACTGATCTTACCCGTCTCTTTAGAACATCCCAGACATGCTCAATTGGATTGAGGTCAGGACTTCGAGCTGGCCAATCTAAACGACGGATCCCAACTTCTTGCATGTACGCTTCCACGTCGCCAGAACGGTGCGGGCGAGCATTGTCGTCCATAAAAATGGAATCTTCCCCAAGTGCAGTCAATGCGGGTTGTGCATATGGAATTAGGACTTCCATTATGTACCGGTGTGCATTTAATGTTCCATTTTCTATGAGAACTAACTCCGTACGCCCCGTCGAATTAATTGCTGCCCAAAACATAACGGAGCCTCCGCCATAAGGAGTGATTTCTTCGAAACACACTTCCGCATAGCGTTCCCGTGGTCTTCGTAGCACTCGCCGGCATCGGTCCTCTCCACACAAAGAGATTCTAGCTTCATCAGAAAACAATACTTTATTCCAGTCCTCCAGAGTCCATGAAGCACAGTTTCGAGCAAACTGAAGTCGAGCAACACGGTGCTCACGGAGTAATTTAGGTCCCCGAGCCGGGCGGTAACTCCTGATATTGGCAGCCAAAAGCCTCCTCCTGACGGTCCACAAGCTAACTTCTACTCCTCTTACTTCTTCAAGGCTCTTCTTCAGGTCCACACTTGACGCCTTACGATTCCGCAAGGCCTGACTCACCAAAAAGCGGTCATCTCTTGGTTCTGTGCGTCGTTTTCTTCCCGAACCGGGTCTTCTTTTGACCGAACCAGTCTCTTGATACCGTTGCCAAGTCCTCTGGACAGTTGAACGACTCACATTTAGCCGCTGAGACACGTAAGTTTGCGAACAACCTTCTTCAAGTAGGGCTATAATTTTACCGGCCCTTATCGCTTTATCACTCATGTCAAAAAGTGGTCATCATCATCATCAGCCTATAATGTTCCCACTGCAGGGACTCAGGCCTCCTCTCGGAGAGGACAAAAAGTGGTATTTAATGTAAAAAGAAAGATAAAATTGTTTAATTTGCAGAAAATATCCAAAAAGTTTTAAAATTTTAGTAATCAGTAATAAAATCGTTTCAGCAATTCGCGCCATTAGTAATAGTACATTACTGCAGAATCCAGTAAGTAAGCCTTCCTGGCCAAGTATGAGTTAACCGGGCCGAACCGCAGGTGAGGTCTGGTTATATACGAGGCCAGGATGGCTTTCTTACTGGTTGAGGTTTGTATAATGCTTTTCTCAAAAATTAAAGAAAGTTTAACAACAAATTCGTTTAATTAATATTGAAGGTTACATTCATATGTGAAAAACACAATAGCACTTTTTTGGCCGACCCGGGAATCGAACCCAGGACCTCACGCTCTGCAGTCGAGCTTGCGACCACTAGACCAACGAGGCAGTTTAGGAAACAACTTTAGAAAAAACTTTTTAATAAACTGAAATTACTAAATACAATCATAAAATCCCACACTATACTTCTACAACATTACTAAGTACAAAACGGAACGTATAAAATGGCTGTTTAAGGTTCCAAAAATATATGTATCTCATAAAATGTCATACCAAAAAGAGAGATAGATATATATTTGGAACCTCCCTTCTATAACCATTGTTATAATGGCTAAACTCTAATCTGTGTCTGGTACTATGTTTTTTTTTCTAAACAGATCTAAAGAGGATGACCTAGTGTCCAGTAAGTAAATTACATACTTACTTACTGGACAGTAGGAGATTCCAAGTTTAAAATCTCGCTTCTTACTGGACAGTTGTGAATAAGTCTCCGGTAAAGTTCACTTTCTGGATACTTTTTAGAGATGTTATGGCAACATTACATACCATTTTTGAGAAAAGCAATTTTACAATAATCTACAATAATCATTATTTTCCTTTTGTTAATTTCAAAATTTAAATTTGGAACGTACAGAATCATGCCAGGATTCTTCAAATAACATGCCAATACATCGTCAAATTAATAAAACATCCTTGTCCTTCTTCATTGAAGTAGAGAAAAAAATATGAAGTGCCCGTTTTTTTTGCAAAAGAGTTCATATATTGAAAAGCGATAAACTGCGTAACGCGTGCTCACAGTCAGCGGCGGACAATACGTTTGGTGTCAACGATGCCTTAGCCTTTTTTGTTCTGGGGCTGCGGTATCTCTTTCGAAAGATCCCAATAGACCTACTTTGCCTGAAGGGTTAAATGTAAACTGTATGATATGTGAGTGTTACGGTATGTGTGCAGGTCGTACAGTATGTCGGGCGCGTACCGGCACGTGGCGGTGTGTCCGCGCGACGTGTCGTGGAGCACGGCGCGGTACAGCGACCCCTTCGCCGACCTCATCGCGTCGGACCTGGACGAACTGCACGGGAAGCAGCTCACCGGCATACTTGACGGTATGTACACGATACGCGGTACAGCGACCCCTTCGCCGACCTCATCGCGTCGGACCTGGACGAACTGCACGGGAAGCAGCTCACCGGCATACTTGACGGTATGTACACGATACGCGGTACAGCGACCCCTTCGCCGACCTCATCGCGTCGGACCTGGACGAACTGCACGGGAAGCAGCTCACCGGCATACTTGACGGTATGTACACGATACGCGGTACAGCGACCCCTTCGCCGACCTCATCGCGTCGGACCTGGACGAACTGCACGGGAAGCAGCTCACCGGCATACTTGACGGTATGTACACGATACGCGGTACAGCGACCCCTTCGCCGACCTCATCGCGTCGGACCTGGACGAACTGCACGGGAAGCAGCTCACCGGCATACTTGACGGTATGTACACGATACGCGGTACAGCGACCCCTTCGCCGACCTCATCGCGTCGGACCTGGACGAACTGCACGGGAAGCAGCTCACCGGCATACTTGACGGTATGTACACGATACGCGGTACAGCGACCCCTTCGCCGACCTCATCGCGTCGGACCTGGACGAACTGCACGGGAAGCAGCTCACCGGCATACTTGACGGTATGTACACGATACGCGGTACAGCGACCCCTTCGCCGACCTCATCGCGTCGGACCTGGACGAACTGCACGGGAAGCAGCTCACCGGCATACTTGACGGTATGTACACGATACGCGGTACAGCGACCCCTTCGCCGACCTCATCGCGTCGGACCTGGACGAACTGCACGGGAAGCAGCTCACCGGCATACTTGACGGTATGTACACGATACGCGGTACAGCGACCCCTTCGCCGACCTCATCGCGTCGGACCTGGACGAACTGCACGGGAAGCAGCTCACCGGCATACTTGACGGTATGTACACGATACGCGGTACAGCGACCCCTTCGCCGACCTCATCGCGTCGGACCTGGACGAACTGCACGGGAAGCAGCTCACCGGCATACTTGACGGTATGTACACGATACGCGGTACAGCGACCCCTTCGCCGACCTCATCGCGTCGGACCTGGACGAACTGCACGGGAAGCAGCTCACCGGCATACTTGACGGTATGTACACGATACGCGGTACAGCGACCCCTTCGCCGACCTCATCGCGTCGGACCTGGACGAACTGCACGGGAAGCAGCTCACCGGCATACTTGACGGTATGTACACGATACGCGGTACAGCGACCCCTTCGCCGACCTCATCGCGTCGGACCTGGACGAACTGCACGGGAAGCAGCTCACCGGCATACTTGACGGTATGTACACGATACGCGGTACAGCGACCCCTTCGCCGACCTCATCGCGTCGGACCTGGACGAACTGCACGGGAAGCAGCTCACCGGCATACTTGACGGTATGTACACGATACGCGGTACAGCGACCCCTTCGCCGACCTCATCGCGTCGGACCTGGACGAACTGCACGGGAAGCAGCTCACCGGCATACTTGACGGTATGTACACGATACGCGGTACAGCGACCCCTTCGCCGACCTCATCGCGTCGGACCTGGACGAACTGCACGGGAAGCAGCTCACCGGCATACTTGACGGTATGTACACGATACGCGGTACAGCGACCCCTTCGCCGACCTCATCGCGTCGGACCTGGACGAACTGCACGGGAAGCAGCTCACCGGCATACTTGACGGTATGTACACGATACGCGGTACAGCGACCCCTTCGCCGACCTCATCGCGTCGGACCTGGACGAACTGCACGGGAAGCAGCTCACCGGCATACTTGACGGTATGTACACGATACGCGGTACAGCGACCCCTTCGCCGACCTCATCGCGTCGGACCTGGACGAACTGCACGGGAAGCAGCTCACCGGCATACTTGACGGTATGTACACGATACGCGGTACAGCGACCCCTTCGCCGACCTCATCGCGTCGGACCTGGACGAACTGCACGGGAAGCAGCTCACCGGCATACTTGACGGTATGTACACGATACGCGGTACAGCGACCCCTTCGCCGACCTCATCGCGTCGGACCTGGACGAACTGCACGGGAAGCAGCTCACCGGCATACTTGACGGTATGTACACGATACGCGGTACAGCGACCCCTTCGCCGACCTCATCGCGTCGGACCTGGACGAACTGCACGGGAAGCAGCTCACCGGCATACTTGACGGTATGTACACGATACGCGGTACAGCGACCCCTTCGCCGACCTCATCGCGTCGGACCTGGACGAACTGCACGGGAAGCAGCTCACCGGCATACTTGACGGTATGTACACGATACGCGGTACAGCGACCCCTTCGCCGACCTCATCGCGTCGGACCTGGACGAACTGCACGGGAAGCAGCTCACCGGCATACTTGACGGTATGTACACGATACGCGGTACAGCGACCCCTTCGCCGACCTCATCGCGTCGGACCTGGACGAACTGCACGGGAAGCAGCTCACCGGCATACTTGACGGTATGTACACGATACGCGGTACAGCGACCCCTTCGCCGACCTCATCGCGTCGGACCTGGACGAACTGCACGGGAAGCAGCTCACCGGCATACTTGACGGTATGTACACGATACGCGGTACAGCGACCCCTTCGCCGACCTCATCGCGTCGGACCTGGACGAACTGCACGGGAAGCAGCTCACCGGCATACTTGACGGTATGTACACGATACGCGGTACAGCGACCCCTTCGCCGACCTCATCGCGTCGGACCTGGACGAACTGCACGGGAAGCAGCTCACCGGCATACTTGACGGTATGTACACGATACGCGGTACAGCGACCCCTTCGCCGACCTCATCGCGTCGGACCTGGACGAACTGCACGGGAAGCAGCTCACCGGCATACTTGACGGTATGTACACGATACGCGGTACAGCGACCCCTTCGCCGACCTCATCGCGTCGGACCTGGACGAACTGCACGGGAAGCAGCTCACCGGCATACTTGACGGTATGTACACGATACGCGGTACAGCGACCCCTTCGCCGACCTCATCGCGTCGGACCTGGACGAACTGCACGGGAAGCAGCTCACCGGCATACTTGACGGTATGTACACGATACGCGGTACAGCGACCCCTTCGCCGACCTCATCGCGTCGGACCTGGACGAACTGCACGGGAAGCAGCTCACCGGCATACTTGACGGTATGTACACGATACGCGGTACAGCGACCCCTTCGCCGACCTCATCGCGTCGGACCTGGACGAACTGCACGGGAAGCAGCTCACCGGCATACTTGACGGTATGTACACGATACGCGGTACAGCGACCCCTTCGCCGACCTCATCGCGTCGGACCTGGACGAACTGCACGGGAAGCAGCTCACCGGCATACTTGACGGTATGTACACGATACGCGGTACAGCGACCCCTTCGCCGACCTCATCGCGTCGGACCTGGACGAACTGCACGGGAAGCAGCTCACCGGCATACTTGACGGTATGTACACGATACGCGGTACAGCGACCCCTTCGCCGACCTCATCGCGTCGGACCTGGACGAACTGCACGGGAAGCAGCTCACCGGCATACTTGACGGTATGTACACGATACGCGGTACAGCGACCCCTTCGCCGACCTCATCGCGTCGGACCTGGACGAACTGCACGGGAAGCAGCTCACCGGCATACTTGACGGTATGTACACGATACGCGGTACAGCGACCCCTTCGCCGACCTCATCGCGTCGGACCTGGACGAACTGCACGGGAAGCAGCTCACCGGCATACTTGACGGTATGTACACGATACGCGGTACAGCGACCCCTTCGCCGACCTCATCGCGTCGGACCTGGACGAACTGCACGGGAAGCAGCTCACCGGCATACTTGACGGTATGTACACGATACGCGGTACAGCGACCCCTTCGCCGACCTCATCGCGTCGGACCTGGACGAACTGCACGGGAAGCAGCTCACCGGCATACTTGACGGTATGTACACGATACGCGGTACAGCGACCCCTTCGCCGACCTCATCGCGTCGGACCTGGACGAACTGCACGGGAAGCAGCTCACCGGCATACTTGACGGTATGTACACGATACGCGGTACAGCGACCCCTTCGCCGACCTCATCGCGTCGGACCTGGACGAACTGCACGGGAAGCAGCTCACCGGCATACTTGACGGTATGTACACGATACGCGGTACAGCGACCCCTTCGCCGACCTCATCGCGTCGGACCTGGACGAACTGCACGGGAAGCAGCTCACCGGCATACTTGACGGTATGTACACGATACGCGGTACAGCGACCCCTTCGCCGACCTCATCGCGTCGGACCTGGACGAACTGCACGGGAAGCAGCTCACCGGCATACTTGACGGTATGTACACGATACGCGGTACAGCGACCCCTTCGCCGACCTCATCGCGTCGGACCTGGACGAACTGCACGGGAAGCAGCTCACCGGCATACTTGACGGTATGTACACGATACGCGATATCTATTTGAACGAGAATCATTCCAGACGCCTAAGGAGCTACCCTCTTTTTTTGAAACTGTGGGAAATCATCAAATGCCTTCTCCCGATCTGGGCGGAGCAGAAGGGACTTCTTCTTAGCGTATCGATGACAATTCAAATTGAGTCGGCCCAAAATTTGGCGACGAGTTCGGCACTTTCAGTCGCCTCCATCAGCTCCTGTGGAGTGCAAGTAACAGGACAGGCTGGACACGATATCAAGTGCCCCATAGTTTGTGGGGCAAGACCACATTTACACTCCAGGGCAGAGTCATCTATGAATCTCCACTTGAACAGGTTTTCCTTGCTTCGGCCTACCTGTGTCCGGAGTCTGTATAAAGACTTCCAGGTCAGCCATGGCAACTCGTGTCCAGGCGGATGATTTTCGGCAAGTGTCACAAATGGGTTGGGTAAGGAAACGCTATCTTGCCACAACTTAAATCTTTCCTTAGAGCGTTCACCAGTGAGCGGGGTACACACTTTAAGAAGCTGTTGCGGCTTTTCAGCCTTTGCGGTACTATGATGTTATTGTGTAGCGTCGGAGACCATTTTGGCGCTTTCACTAGAGCTCGCCACCGCTCTGCGAACTACTGGAAGAAGGGACTGTCAGACTTCTACTGACTAAAAACCACCCATGTTCCTTCTTAGCCCTTTGTGTCGAGGACGCGGTATCTCTTTCGAACAACCCGCAACCCCGACGGGATATCTACTTGAACGAGGATCAATACAGGACACTTTCTCTTTCCATTGCGATTGTTATTTTGTCCTAAGAACTTTCTTGTTACGAATATATTGAGTACAAGTTTTTTTAATTCATATTTTTTTCTACTTTCGTGCGGGGATCGAACCCGCGACGCGCAGCGTAGCAGTCTAATAGCTCAGCGACTGCGCCAACCGTATCGTCAAAGTTTACCAACTTACCTTTAGCAGTAAATCACAAATTTGTATTATTCATTTACTCAGATTAAATTATTATATTTGCAGACGGAAAATTCAAAGCCCTTCTCCTAAATATAACTCTGCCAGCAAGTTGCTACGCGACCATGGCATTACGAGAGCTCCTCAAAGTGGACACTTCCAGCGACAACCAAGCCTCGCAGAACAACTACCACAAAGCTGGGAAGTCTTCCAAACCAGAAGATACCGAAAACGGAGACAAAAAGAAGTCGGAAAGTGAGAGCAATGAGAAACTGAAGTCGGAAAGTGTTAGTGCAGAGAAATTATCGTGGGAAAGTGAATGTGTAGACAAATTGTTGTCAGATTGTGCAAATATACCTTATCCGGAAACTGAGCACCCTGAGAAAGTGAAGGATAATGAGAGTGGAGAGAAACGGAAGGTGGACAGCGGGCCGGGACAAAGTGCTAAGAAACAGAAATTAGACGAATAAAAGATTTTATTGAAATATTCTAAGTTGTTTTATTTGTGTTTTCTGCGATGATTTAGGTGTGCAGCGTTGATCTGAAAATAGAGAAAGATGGGTTAATATCTGTAAATGTTGCAGTTAGGAATTAAAAATTAATTAAATAAATAAAACTTAATTTCAGATTACATTATAATCATCCTCCTGCCCTTAACGCAATTTATTTGGGGTTGGAGCAGCATTCAGCTTCCATATTTCTCTATTCGTCAACTCGGCAGTCACATCCTTTCTAGTCATATCATCCTTCACACAGTCCATCCATTGTTTCTTTGGTCTTCCTCAACTCTTATAGCCATTTACATTCATACTCAACATTTTCCCCATTATATTTTTCTCATTCCTGCGCATCACATGTCCTTACCACGATAACCGATTACCAGAACTTTTCAGTTACCGGTGCCACTTTCAGACTTCCTCTTAAATACTTATTCCTTATACTAGCTTTTGCCAGCGGCTTCGCCCGCGTGAAAGTGACGATTTTCCATACAAACTTTCATCCCCTATTTAACTCCCTCAGGGGTTGAATTTCAAAAAATCCTTCCTCATTTCTTGTCTACATTATAAAGGGAACCTCTGTGCAAAATTTCAGCTTTCTAGGTCCAAGGGTTTGGGCTGGGCGTTGATGAGTCAGTCAGTCAGTCAGGACTTTTCTTTTTATTTATATAGATTTTTTCTCAAACATGCTTGGAAATTTGAGCATTATTTTGACAACCTTCTTCGAGATAAATCGAAATTGCTGTACTGGCCAGATACATGCGACCAGCGGCCGGCAAAAGTTGTATGAATATCCATATCTGTCGTGTTTAGCGGCCAAATAAATTACATACTAAACTCATATCTGTCGTGTTATTTAAAAATGGAACGATCTTTTACTCTGAACCATAGCAACCAAGGAGGTGACTTATTAAAGGTTTTATTTAAATTTCGAATTGGCTGAACTCTTCAACGCGTGAAAAATTATTGTTGTTTATGTGATTTTGAAAAGTAAATTGTATTTCTATTTGACAAAATGAGTTCAAGTGAAGACAATGAGTGTGATGAACTTACTTTAACGCCACCTGAAATTCAGGAGGCGGCAAGAGCTGTAATAGAAAACTTGTTACCACCAAAATCGAAAGAAAAATATTTGAAAACCTATGAAAATTTTGTTCAATGGAAAAATGAAAGAAAATCGAAATCCTTATCCGAAAACGTCTTTTTGGCTTATTTCGGCGAACTCGCCAAGAAAGTTAAGCCGACAACGCTATGGGTCATCTATTCAATGCTAAAATGCACAGTTTTAATGAAACATAACGTGAATTTAAAACAATATGCAAACCTGACTTCAATGCTCAAAAGACAGTCGGATGGATACAAATGTAAAAAGTCAAAAGTTTTTACCGCATTAAACGTAAAAATGTTTTTGTTTGAAGCATCAGACAGTGTGTATCTGGACCTTAAAGTAAGTTTTACTCTTGATAATATTAACCTCTTTTTTTTGGAAAATTACCTATGTGAACGTAAGCTATAACGTAGGTACTTTGTTTTTGTTGCAGGTTGTTCTTATTTTCGGCATTTTTGGTGCGTGCCGGTGTAACGAAATTACAAATATTACTATAGAAGACGTAGAAAATCACGACGGTGTGATAATTGTAACTCTACGTGATACCAAAACTAAGATCGACCGCACATTTGTTATCAGAGATGAACCAGCTGAAATCGTACAAAAGTACATAGCGCTACGTCCCACTGATGTAAAATCAGACCGATTTTTTCTAAATTACAAAAATAACAAATGCACAAAGCAAGTAATTGGAAGACACAAAATTGCCACAATTCCAAAGGCAATTGCTACCTATTTAAACTTGCCAAACCCGGAATATTATACTGGACATTGCTTTCGTCGATCTTCAGCGACTCTTCTTGCTGATACAGGTGCGAATTTAATTACACTTAAAAGACATGGCGGATGGAAGTCTGACCGGGTAGCTGAAAGCTACATAGAAGAATCGATTGAAAATAAAAGTAGCATTACACGTAAAATCAACGAAAGTATCCAATCTCGACCATCGACCTCCCATCAAAGCTTTGAAATACAGAATCACACTGAAGAGACTACTATTCAACAAACTTCGACCTCGTTAGAATTATCCCAAACCAACATAATCCCCGGAAAGTCCACTTTAAATTTCAAAAATTGTACTTTTAACAACTGTATTTTTAAATAAAAAGTTCTGCCTAGGTACTACTTAGTTTTAATTTCCTCGCATTATTTGAGAAAAGTACTATACAAGCCTTGGCCACAACTAGGCATTGATGGACTTACGTATGTGTGCCTCGGCTTCGCCTCGGCCCACATTTACACGTTCGTCCATCAATGCCTCTGTTGCTGGCCGCTGCAGTAATGTACTATATCCATTCTCGTCACACCATACATCCCCGGACGAAATTATTGCCTTTTGTGGCCGAACTTTCTGATCCATGCACAACAGCAAGTCTAACCATGGTTTTATAAATCTTCGCCATGAGTCTAAGGGGAATGCAGCAGTCACTCACGTGACTTGCCGCTATTTCATCCATCCCGTGTTAATTCTATGCTTTACGAGATATCGAAAATCGGAGCAAACTGCACGCCATCTAGTGTTATGGCTCCAGAACTTTGAAAGTCCGCCGAAATCGCAAAACACGTATTTAGTTTTACTTTTGCTGATTTTGGGACACCCGTTGCTTGTGCACACTGCTGGGTGTCTAGCTGTGGGTGACGTCAGCTACAGTGATGATGATGACACTCACGTGTGCGCGTACTGGCGCGGCCTCCTGTGCGGCGCGTGCAGCCAGCCCGCGCCCGCGTGTGCGGCCGCGTGCGCGCGCAGCTCGCCGGGCGTGGGGAACGAGCGCGGGCACCATGTGCACTTGTGGGGCTTGTTCTGTGGGGGGGGGGGCTGGTTGAAAGAGATTGTAGGGAAAGATGCTACTTGTCTTCTTGGTTTATTACGAAACCAGATTTCTCTTTGGGTAAGGTTACATTGCGCCATTTTTAGGGTTCCGTAGTCAATATGGAACCCTTATAGTTTCGCCATGTCCGTCTGTCTGTCCGTCTGTCCGTCGGTCCGCACTATATCTCAGAGACTTATTACTAGAAAACTGTAATTTGCCATGAATATACAAATGAGTTACGCCGACAAAGTACTAAAGTAAAATATTGAAAATATCTATATACTTATTCATCAAAATATCAAATATTATATCTATCTCCAGTACACATTTAAGTGGGGATGATTTTTTTTTTCAATATTATTGGATATCGTTGGATAGTTCTTTAAAATATATTGCGAATTTGCTCAAACAATTTTTCGATTATGGGGTTCGTTTTTGAAATACTAAGCTGCAAATTGTTGGACTCAAGTGTGGCAACCTAAACCACCTATACGGGTTGTGCTTGGGCGCGTGAAAAAATCATGGTAGTAGCATATATAACGAAAAAAAAAGGAAAATCACAGCTAAGAAGGCTTTATTAGTTAACGAGTAATAGTCGACAAACTTATAAAATGTACTTGTATGAACTATTTTCCTATAGATAATGTATGGGAGCGCAAAGTTTGTTTTATTTTTACAATAAAAATCATCGTTCGGAGGCAGGCCGACAGGGTGGTTAATCAGTTTAGTAAGTTCACATATTTTGATGGGTAGCTACGGAACCCGACATGCACTTGGCCGGTTTTTTTTAAATTATAAACCGTTAAGATAAGTTGTTAACTTGTCTATGAATTTTCTTGATAATTTTTTTTTTTGTTTTTACCTTTGCCCCCCACACTAGGAATTTCTCGTGAATTGGTGCGTTTACAAAAATTTAAACTCACGTACAGAAAGAACTAGATTACTAGACCCACAGCAACTATCTGTAGGCCATACAAATATTTTTTTTCGTGCGGGGATCGAACCCGCGACACGCAGCGTAGCAGTCTAATAGCCCAGCCACTGTGACAACCATGTCGCCAAAGTTTATAAATTTACCTAACAGTAAATCATCCTTACTGATAATAAGACGCCATCTCAGCTATATTTCATATTTTTCCAGGACAAAATTAGAGAAACTTTTAGATTGATAAAAAAAATGTTACCTTTGTATGGGTCATGCGATGATAGTACAAATTGGAACTCGCGGTGAAACATTTTCCGCATTCGGGACATTTGTGTGGTTTTTCACCTGCGGGAAATTTAAGAGATAAGAATTAACAATCAATAGGCGACATGAGCCTCGGCTTATATAGGTGGTCGCTGAACACACAAGAGGACATAAGCACAATATAAATAATTATGGACAGTACGGAAACTGCCTACAAACGCTCGAAACCGCACACTCACACAAACATGCGCATCGACAGGGCCAGCTAGCGATTGTGGCAGTGCTCTCAGTTGTGCGTGCCGCGCCGAGACGAGTGGTTAGTTTACGTAAAAGTTTTTTTTGAAATATACCCCAATCTTTTTTAAAATGCCGGGAACGTATACGGGTGTTTGACTTTGAACTCGGCTTCATCAAAACCGGAGATATTGTATTTTAAACTTCCTACTAATTTTGAAAGTTATGAATGATTTTTGTTCAGTTTCTGTAAAAAAAAAATTGAAATTGAAATATCTCGAAAACGGAGCGTCCTAGACAAAAAAGGACCAAAATTTTGACCCCCCTCTGCCAGCCCCGTGATATTTAAGTGAGAATCACATAACACCAAAAAAAAAAATTTTTTTACACTGGTCCAATTTTACTTATTAATAACATTAAATAACATTTTATTAGTCTAAAACTGTGTAGTATGATATGAAGGAAAGTTCATTGATAATAATAATTTAAAACAATATAACACCACCCTAAGGTAGACTGGTACTGGTAGAAAATGCCCAAGGCATTAAGTCCGCCTTTGTACGATTTTGTTGTGCATAAAGTTTAATAAATAAATAAATAATATAATATTCGTTCTTAATAAGTATGTTAATTATTTATAGCAGAATTGCAGATCACCAGTTGTAGTAAGCTTGTTATTTAAATTCGATTCATTGATCACAACAGAATAAAAATATTTAGAAAAAAAAACAATATCATCAACATGAAAAGGGACAAGGACAACCCTATGGCTTCAATGGAGCGTAGGTAGTTATCGCATCAACTAGGCTTAGTTTCGGTACTGTCCATATTTATACTGTGACATAAGTAATTATGTAATTTATTTCGGACAACGTATGTTGTATAAATGTTGTGTGGACTTTATAGAAATAAAACAGTGCCATTAAAACACCCAAATCCTTTGTGCGTCGATCTTCCTTCCACCATTTATAAGACTTGGTACGTCAAGCTGTAAATTGTTACGTCTGCGTCAAGATGACTGGACCAAGAGAGATTTTAAAGTTTGAGCAATACCAAGTTTTAGTACCTGTTGTATACTATTTGGTACCTGCATCCGTTAGACTGGAAGCCGACCCCAACATGGTTGGGAAAAGGCTAAGCAGATGATGACCTAGTATCAGTTACTGAATACAAAACTTACCAGTGTGTATTCTTCGATGTGTATTCAGCGAGCTGGAGGTACTGAAACCTTTGTTGCAAACGTTGCATATGTGAGGCTTCTCTCCTGAAACAATGAAATAAAATCGTGTTGATCTCTTCGATACTATTTATATAGATAAGAACCGATCAGTCAGGATCTTCGTAATGAATGTTATCTGTTCTAGAGCGTATGTACGAGACATTGACAGCAATGCTACAATTTAATGTACTTAGTTAAACTTATAAGCTGATATAAAAAATAGTACGTCTCTATCACACAGCATTGCAATAAGTTAAAACCATGTTAAAACCTTTAGTAAGGTTAGATGAGCTGGCTCCATCTAAAACATTTATAATCTTACTGCATTCATTAAGAAAAGCAACCTATCCTAACCATTGGGAAAAGCTAGCTTTTTCCACTGCAGACGATTATGCCAAACGAGTACCAATTTCGGAAAAATTAGAAGTACCTTAGGGTGTGAGAGATATTTCTTTAGTTAGAGGTATTTTTGCACTCCGCCCTGTGGTGGATTATCATGCACTCGACTCGTAGAGAGGACAACTATTTTTGTTTTTTTTTTGTTTTGGGATATCATCACATGACTCCCGCTCTGGGCAGAGCTACTAGGGAGTGTCAAATTTCGACTGACTAAATACCATCCATGATCCTTCTTAGCCCTTGTGTCGAGGCCGCGGTATCTCTTTCGAACAACCCACAGCCCCGACGGGCATAGGGGACACCTGTGTCCCAGACTCCCAGCTATAGACCAGAGTATTTAATTTTTGAAAACAAATAAAATTATAGTAGGATGAAACCCAATGTAAAAGGTAGAGAATATAACAAAAATTAATGGAAAAATAAATTACGGTTGATCTGAGGTCGGGAAGGACGGGAAGTGATTGTTGAAACATTCAAGAAACATTCGGTGAGTATTGAAACATTCAAGGCTGAAAATGCATTCGTGTTTATTTTTATCTAAAAAATAATGGAAAATGCCCTCAATTTACCCGTATGAGTTCTCATATGCCTCTTCAGCAGCGACGGTCGGTCGAAGGTCTTCAAGCAGACCTGGCACGGCAGTATGTTCTTCATGTTAGCAGATTTCTGGGGTAGGCAGAAGCTATCCTTGGCGCAGACCAGGCTGGTCCTCTCGTATAGCTTCACCAAGTGGTTGTTCAGCCCCTCGAGGAACTTGAAGTCTATAATGTTCAGCATTTTGTTCGGTTTCTTGCCTTTCGTTGACAAGTCTAAGGGTTCGGTTTGCATTTCCATTTTGTTTTTTTACGATATTTGATAAGGTTATTATTAAGATAGGCTAAAAGATGGTGAGGTATGAATTTTTTGACGGCATCTGCTTGATGAAGTTGCCTGATGTTGTTTCCGTTCGATATTACGACTATTTTTGTAGGCTAGGTAGGTACTTATAGTTTGACTAGGCTACTTAAAACGTTGTGACCTGGTGACTAGAGAAAACTAAGCTTCTTTCCAACCTGAACTTCCCATATATTCACTTATCTAATTAAAGTTTTATTAAGAACATGTTCACCAACACAAATAAAACTGATTTCCACTCGAATTTTCACAGGTAACTGTCATAATTTCCCCTGGCTCGTCCTATAAATACGTGAAGGACTGAAGGGCTGACGTATACAAATGACAGGGTGATATTAGTGTATTAGATTGTATAACAGTTGTGTCGACGATCGTTCGGAGTATTGTGGTGTCGCCAACAATGAGTTTTGTAGAGCACGGGACACTAATCGACGTGATGTGACGGTTTTTTTGCGTTTAACCAGGAGGAATGTGTCTGGTTGGATGTGGTGGTTTTCGTTCCTTATGACGTTGAATATGCCTTGCTCTGTAGGTACCTATATCTCCTCATGGTTTTTTTGTATCTTCTTGATTCCATTTTTGGTGCTAATTTTATTAATTAAGAGAAACGTTTTCATCTTACATGTAAGCCATGATGTCTTTCATGATGTCATTCTTCAGTAGCTCTTTAACAGGTCACCCGCAGCTGGGTCCCCTACGTTTCTTCGAATCGCAATCCACATCACACCTACATAATCCATTCTTTTCCTCATCGTTACCTACCTACGGTTGTTTCCCTGGTTTTGCGGTAAATTTCATGCTACAAATGATTTAAAATTTAGATAGATGGATTACTAAAATCAATCCTTTCAGTGAATCTCATTAGTTTGGGTAATCTATAAGATACTGTTACTTCGATCCTACGAGCAGCGGTGGCCCAGTGGTAAGAGCAGCGGCGGTGGCCCAGTGGTGGTGGCCCCGACTTACGAACATGTATGTCGTGGGTTCGAACCCAGGCAGGCACATTACTTTGTGTAATTTATTTCATCAACGTTGCTCTCAAAACGGTGAAGAAAAACATCGTGGGGAAACGTATGTCGTAGAACCAAAAAATTCGAAGACATGTGACATCTACCAATCCGCATTGGGCCCGCGTGGTAGATTATAGCCCATTCCCTCTCAAAGAGAGGAGGCCTGTGTCCCAGCAGTGGGAACATTAATAGGCTTTTGATGATGACTTCGATCCTTAGTTGAGATAGGATAACGTCAGCTAACGATATGGCCGACACTTTTCAGTGGCAATAGAGGGAGAGAGAAAGTATTAAGTAGGTCGCTCGAGGAAAACTGAATCCCTGAAAACCACCAACATGTTAACTATTGCCTTCTCAAATCTTTCCTACCTCATTGAAAAGTATTGAAGAAAACGTAATCGCCTATAAAGGTGACGCTGCGAAACTTTAGATTTCCACGCTTTGTGCGACTAAACGCAAGGAAAGCGCGCCATACAAATATTTACGATTCGTCGCATTGTGTCGTATGCTGTCACTCACACCTTTGATACACTCAACAATGTGGTGGGATTTTAAGATCGGGATACCGAAGGGTAATCTGTATTGAAATATCAGATGATACAATCGATCAGGCTCAAGTTACAATAGTTGTAGTAGATTGGATAATATTTTCAAGAATATTACCATTTTCTCAATCACAGAAAAGCGTTTTATTCCAATTAGGCCGACAATCAGCACTTCTTGAACATCAATATAACTAGGGACAGTCCCCTTAAACGCCTGCCCTTCGCCGCTTATCAGTGTGTTAGCTGGGAAGAAGAATAATAATTGGTGGAACTAAGTTTCCATCTAACTGTTTGGTCAGAAGAATCAGAAAATAATACTGTCTTCCAGCGGCTCATGAATTTAAATTAGGTAGACTTTATCGCATAAAGCAGGATTTGTGCATAAGGGTTAATTTCACCAAAAATACTGAAAGACAGCTAGAAGATCTATCATTATGACTTATGTCGTTTTTGATGTGTTTAAACAAAGCATGGTAGGTATATAATATTTTTCCTGAAAAACTTCCATGATCGGAAAACTAATTTTTTTTTGGGGGGTATACAATTTAGAACCTTACCGACAACGTACAGCTTTAGAGGCCATTACGGCCATTACCCACCTTTGAACCACACCAAACACATTGGCACCACACGGCCACCTAATTAGGCTAAATGGCTTTCATTATAATAGTAAAACCAATAGGTTTCGCTACCAATAGGTAACTGTCGGAAGTGACGCAGTACTATTGGTCCTATTGTACGCGTTCCATAAGCCTTGTCGATTATATTAATAAGCTTCGCAACTGGGTTAGCAAGGAAGGGTAATGCGATTGATCGTTATATTGCTTTCTATTCACGCCCGCTGTTCATTATGTTAAGTTCAGTCGTATTGTACCTGACATACAAGGAAATTGTCCTGTCATGTTGTTTCTAAAGTACCTACATATTCTATCGAAGAAAGCACGCTTCGGTGCTTTTAAAATTATAGGTACCTGTCAAATATTCAAAATTGTTTGAAATCAACCATAAAAAAATATTTTTCGTTGGTTTACTGTGATTGTTTTTCGGTTGATATTTCTTAAAGTAACTCGTGAGTTTTCTAAGAGTGACATTATGCCAACCGCCGAAGCCTTTCAAGGGCTTACTTTCATGATTTATGATCATATTTCCATAACCCAAGCCTGCGCTACAGTACCTGAAATCAAGATAAATGAATCTACCTACATGCGCCAAAACAAAACATTCTCCCTAGATTCTCAGCAAGATAAAGAACTATCGTCGAATACGCCTCGGAATTACGCTCAGAACAATCGAACGCTTTTATTTTCTTCTGTTGTTATTTTAGCAACAAAATTCTCGAAAGCTATTCAAATTCTGCTTTGCCTCTTATTCAAATACCCTCACAAATCGGATTTACTCGCAACTTGTTAAGACTGCCTTGTTTCACTTCTACCTTTCTTTTTATTTATTTTTCATCTATGCGGAGCTAAAAGGAAACTTTTATTTGTCTCTGTGCCTTGCTATAGGGATATTTTTTGCTGAATTTGGGTCAGGACTTGGTTTTGTGTACGGGAAATATACGGCGAATAAATGTATTTAGGTTATTTGTGGCGATGTATCGCTGGTTCTGTGACGTGGGCACTTTTGTTAAGTTTCCAAGTAATATAAATGAGACGTTGATTGATTGTCGTAAGATGGCAGAAACGTGAGTGCGTAGCATATGATAGGAGATTGAAATTGAAGGAAAAGATGTATAGGAAGATAGAGAGGTTAGGTTTATAATAAATTGATAATTATGATGAGGTTCTAGATTCGATTCCCAGGTCGGGTCTTACTTTGGATTTTCCATCGAGAATTTTCAGTAGCAGCTCAGAGTCGGTCCGGTCGATCACAAAAGGCTCGCCTATACTATATTACATGGGAGTTTAACATAACTGCAGGCGTAATGTGAGTGTAGATACTGCAAGTACCTACATATCTGCCTAACTCTTTGGGAAATACTGGTGTGATATTATGTATGCTATTGATATATTATCCTGTGGACGAGTCTTACTTGTCTTTATGCTATACTTCGAGATACGTTTTCAAAGTTAACACCTTTGACGGATCGATATAATTATCTTGATAGGTACTGCATTCTAAAGACCGATACATTAACATTTTGGAAATGTGATTAACTTTGTATTGTCTAAAAAAATTATGAAGTTTTTAAGTTCGATTTGCCTATGTTAGTACGACCTACATTTTAAAGCAAATTATGTACATTTGAGTGACTGAAAATGTTACATCGTTGCGCGTTGGGATCATTATCAGTACCTACGTGATCAGTACGGTTACAACTACCCATTTAAACTGAACGGAAATTCGACGACATGTTGAAGAAAAATAGTCAAAAATGGTGCAAAATGTTCACCTCAACACCTTTCATTATACCACCATTCCTAAAAGAAACTACCTCAAAGCCTCGCACTAAAATTGAGAGGTAATAAACCGTCCTTCACTAGCACTACCCTCTTTTCAAATATAAAAGTAAGAAACAAAAGGTTCCCACAATATTTTCGTCAAATTACGCGCTGTATCGATCCTGGCGAGCGTCTGTTGCATAAATGCATTAGTCTGAAGATAGGCACCTCGCACTATTGAGTTGCAAGGCGAAAGCGGTAGCGGGGAGTGTAGCTGAGAGGTAGCGGGGCGGGTTGAACAGGGTGATGTTCTACAATGGGTGATTGCTACTTTGTTAGTTCGATGGAGCTGTCGTTACACATAACTTCAACATTTAAGACATAGTAATAGTAGGATACTATTATATATTTGATATAATAAGAATTCGAGGTTTTTATAGGCTGACTGTAGGAAGACTAAAATTGCTTTGGAAGGTATTTATAATGTACTAGCTGATGCCCGCGGCTTCGCCCGCGTGGATACTGTAAAAACAATCCTTGATGCGGATTTTATATCATTCTAAAATTTCAGCTCGATCGGTCCAGAACTTTTTCAGTTTTTGAAGCGTACACAAACCAACATAACATTTTTATATATATATATATATATAGATATATAGATATAGATGTGTTTTTTGTATTCTCTACAGGAATAAAAACTTAAAATAATCTTTTGGTAATTATTGATTTATGTTCAGTAGTTATTATTTTTGACTTTGAAAATATTTTTTTTTAAATCGTTTAACACAAGCTTTCTCATGTTACATTTACGTTTTCTATTTGCCAATTTTCGCATAATATTCTCTTTAAAATCACTAAACATTCTTGACTCGATTTCGTTAAAACAACAGCATTTCTAGCTCATATTTTTTTACAGTATTATTTTTTTTCAAAACCGCTCATCTCCCTTCACTTGGCCCAACCGTGGTCCTCTGCGTCCTCCCTAAATTTATTCTTAATAAAGCGCGGAGCGGCCGTCCGATGTATTTTTTGATATCTCTCGCTTTGCGATGAAAGCTCGCAATCTACCGTGTTTTTCTTTGGGGATTGAGTTTGCTCAACGTTTTGATCACGTACTATAGATGGACGATCCTAACGTATCGACTAAAGTAATTTTTTACTGCGTTTGAAGTTTCTCTTTTGAGGTTGTTTGTTTTGGCGGTTCAAAGAGTTGGGTTTCTTGCTTCTATGACTTTATATGAGGCACTAAATTAGTACTTAGGTAGGACGTCTTAGAGCCAATATCGTAGGTTTCAAATCTATTCGTAAACTATAGAAATATAGGTTGGGTGATTTGTAGCTTGTACTTAATAATGCCCACATATTTTTTCTGTCTCCATGTCACTGGCACGACCGTATTATGAATATTGCTGGCCGAAGTCTTTACCATTTCCAGGGCTTCACAAGGGCGTCACTTGACGTTTTAGACGTGACTGATATTTGTTTTGTCACTTGACTGATGTAAGTATGTTCGTATGCATGTGTGTATGTGTAACAAGCTACACCTAAGTTTCAGTCGAAGTTCTTCGTTCGAACACCCGACGAAATTAAGAAGTAAGACTTCTAGTCCAATTCTAAGCCTGAGCCAAATTAGTCTTTAAAGTACCGCTATATGTAAGTATCAAATGCAAATAACAATAAATTTATAAAAGTAGAAATTGACAAAGCCATTGTGGTTTCCCGGCGGAGGTACTGTCCCTGTTGTGCAGATAATATGAGAACACGTTCCATTTGTTTTGCAAATGATTAAGAGATGGCGTAGGTCTATAACACAATCATGATGCTTAGACATCCCTGTTTCTTTTTATGAAAATCTGACCCGGTTCTTTTCTAATGTTCCACGTTTGGTCGTTGGAGAGACATATACGTGATCATAAACCAAATATTCTTTTTCGACTTTATCTTTTCCCAACTCAACGTACTTATGTCTCGAAGAAAATGTAACTTTCAGTATATTTTTCTCCTCGTCAATTCTTTTCAGCGAACTCTATTTCCAGACGAAAACTAACTCGAACTACCCATCATCTCGGACCAAAATCCAGGCAAACTCCAACATAAAGTACTTTGTGAAAGCAAACAACTTTTAATATAAAATACACCTTGCAGAGAGGCGATGTTAGCGGAAAACTAATTCAGGAGTATTCAGGACTAAGATAACTTTACTTAAAATATACAGAGCAAGTTCTGCGGTAAAAACGTGGAGTTCCAAGATGGCGGGGCGTGGCGTGGCGCTGGGCGGGCGGATGGGCGGGGCCGCCCAACTGTGTCAAGTGTTTTCAGATGGATTATTTTTCTTTGATGGCTCTTACTGAGAAAGCTCTTCGTTGTAATGGAGTGGGCTATACTGCTATACTTGTGTAGAAGTCTCGCTGCCTTTAATAATGTTAGTGTGTTTTATTAAAGTTGGTTTTAGCTGGATTGGAGCGGTTTATTTTGAGATGACTGGTCGGAGCTGGGTGTGGCGCGAGTTTGTTATGTTTTGCAAGTTTTGAGAGCCACGATGGTTGTTTTTGTACACTGCAGCCATTACGTAGGTATTGCTTATGAGCTGACATTGTGTGTACGATGCTGATGATGAAATAATCAAAATATATTACAGAATAAGATAAGTCGATCCTGTAGAAAGTCATTGTAGGAATATGAGATGCGTATGAAATGTTTAAGTCATTTATCGGAATATATTCTCTGATAAAGATCTAAATGTAAACCAAAAGCCAAAAAGCCTCTAATTAAATAATAGCTTAATTCAAAACAGCTTGGTTAAAAATTTCATCAAATATTGGATATTGCCCAGAGTAACTCAGTTCGGCAGTACCTACCCTTGAGAAAATAAAGTTAGTAAACAGCTGTTCCCCTCTTCATTTTTTGTGAAAGTAACTTCTTCTTGTGCAGGATTACTAAGGAAGGTTCAATCTTACTATTAGCTTTTAGTCTGATTTTCAGACTGAAGTACACTTCAGTATCGAGTATTGTCGGGTGCCTTGTGTCTTTCGTACCTTCTCTGTTTAGTTGGATATTTATTTATGTCCGATTATCAACTGAATCTTCACTGAAGATTAATCCTTTGACCAGGTTTTGTATCAATCTTTTTATCATTATCTGCCTAGCCTTCTAGTTCTACAAATGGCAGCCTGGAACAACGGATTAACGTGCTTTCTAAGGCACGGAGTAAACACGGTATGTAATGATGGGCCACACATCCACGGATGAACCGAGACAAGCGCAGCTTAACCCGAAGATGGATCCTAGTGAAGTGTAACATTATGTAAATCTTATAATTTTACTAATGCATATCTATTGACTACAAATTATAACAGCCGTACTTTAGTTGATATTATCAATGAATTCAAGTCATACACAAATACCGACTTAAAATGATGATAAAGAAAACAAACGCAAATAGAAAGTAAGAAACTAATACAGAAACACATTTAATTTTCCCACCGTATGTTGTTAGACGGTATATCACACAATTTCTCGCGAACAAACCGCTCCCCGGCGTAATTCTTTCAATTTCATCATGTATATTTAAATGAGTTTGTATTACAGAACGTCTGTAAGAGCTCCGCGCTTTAATATGGACGGGGACACTCTTATTATCTTGCGAGGTGACTGTTTTCATTGTTACACGGTATTGTACAGACACCAGCACATCAAGCTACCCAAAACTGTCTAATTCTCGTATTATAATTAGACGTGAACCTAATGCTTTAACAATAAAGTTAAAAATCTATATTAAAGACATTTTACAGATTGTAAAATGGCTTGATGTGATAGCTTCTGTACCTCCAATGTGGGCTTCAAGTTACACGCTAAGTTAAAAGTTGTAAGTTGCATTATTTAAAGAAAAATAATTAAAGGATCAAAATGTCTTGAAAATAATGCAGTTCAGTTGGTTAGTGTAGCTTTGTCATAGAATGTATAGTAATGTAATTGTGTTGTTAAACGAGCTGGTGTCCAATTTCTGCGTCATTTCAAAATGTTGAATACATCCAATAAATTCGAAAAAAGGGTGAACTCATAGGTATATCATTCCTTTCTTTTTTTTTTTATAAAATGTCCTTGTTTATCGTAATTGTCCAGTTTTTCTTACTCTTACTTCACAGAGAAAGCCCACTCATAAAATAAATGATTCCCCTACATTGACGTATCGTACGCGACAACGGATACACCCTCTCTCCCGTGTCGCGGTACATTTTTTCCAATTTCGTCGCGTCGACGTGTCGGGAAAAATCCTCTTTTGATTTATATTTTAATTCACAGTCTCATTTCAATTTATAGGCAAGCCGATAGCTTTGTAAAGACATTTGTACCTGTCTAATGTCATATACATGCTAATGTTTTACGTCTCTCTGATATATTTAAGTGAGACTCAAAGGAATTCTAAATTGGTTTCGTTGCAACCTATTTTTTGTGACTTGATGTTTTGTAATTGAGTTATTTGATTGGTATTCGATTGATGTAGTAGGCAAACCTTTGACCAATGAAATATTTTATCGATGTTGTTGTGGTATTTCTCTAATAGTTAAACATTCTAATATATGCCAATCATATAAAAGGTAGATTAAGTAGACTTTTGATTTGGATATGGTTCTTAATAATGACGGGAGATGGTGGTGGAAAGTGTAAAAAACGTGTTTGGGCCTTAGGCCTTAGGTCCAAATATATTATCAGCTATGCAGAGGATGTATTATATCCTCACATATTGACCCGGACTTTAGGTCTCAGTTTATAACTATTCAGTAGTACTTACTCTGCAGCTCTGTTTTAAAACAACTAAGGTTTTTACATATTTCAATAACTTCAGTAACACGGTAACACGTTAGATTCCTTTATTATTAAACTTTATCTTGAATCAGACCATCTATCCGCCTAAAATGATGTCTTATTAAAATCAACCTTTGATAGTACCAAAAAACCTTACCAATTTTCCAAATAAAAAAACGCGTCAAAATGACTTTCCACTTCCAATCTGTTCTGTAAAGAGTAGCACTATAAAACGATTGTCCCATCATAGTGAGCAGTATAAACAGCGATGTTGCCGCTGTTGAAGGCACTAATATCGTCGCTAAGTGTCGCGCTAGGCTGCAGGGAGGCGGCCGGTCGGCTTTGATCCCGCGATATTGACTCTGGCCTGCATCTTATTGCCGCGGTGCGCACGGGACGAGTTTTCTTTTTAGTAATAGGCTTTTTATCCTGGGGATTTTTTTTCCGCAGATGACAAAAAGGATGATTATAGATTTCACGATAAATGCTGATATTTTTACTTCGACAAATTAGAACAATTATTATTATTAGAACATTTTATTAGAAATTCTGTGTGCCTTATATTATTCGAAACAACAGACACTGCACAAAGCTAAATATAGCAGTAAAGAATACGTCAGTTGGGCTCTAAAATAGTGTCTAATTAATAGACATTTATTTATTTATTGTATTTAAGCCACTTTAATTCCTTAGCTAATACATAGTTTTTTTTTACATAATCTTAACTAAGGACCTCTCGACGAGTACGAGTTTAGGCCAGGTCTCCTCTATCTCATTCCACTTTCTCCAAGCTTCATTAATAGACATTATTTTAAACAAATAATTATTCCTATAACTTTTCCTGATGTTTGACTACATCAGCATTGTTTCTGTTTTGATTGATAAGGAGAATACATGAAAGTGTTACCTGCCAATGCTATCAAACATGTTCATGATCTAACGAACTTTCACTCTGGAATCTAAAACTTATACGATGTATTGTATTAGGATGAAAATTAAAAAAAAAAGTCGCCTGCTGTGGTTCAACCCCGAGTAGGTACTCGAACCACCCCAATGTCCCTAGAAAATATTTAAATGAAGATCATCTGTTACTTGCGAAGCTTTTTGCTATCGCCTTCTTGTCCCCTTTATAATGTTGTTATAAAATAAAGTATTTCAAGTTATTTTAGGCTTTAAAGTCTTTGTAATGGCGGGTCAGAGCCCATTCGTCCCCTAAAATTCGTCCCCCAGCATAAAAGTTGTAGATTCGGCCCCTATATAGGTGCCCATTGGTCTCCTGGTAGGGGACCAATTAATATTTTAATAAAAATATTATTTTTAAGGTACCCATTCGTCCCCTCTAATATATATACAATATAAGTTAAAGATTCGGCACCTATTCAGGTGCCTATTGGTCCCCTGAGATAAAATTAGCTATATTTTACATAAGAAACGGTTAACACAGTACACTTGTGAACAGTTTATTAACGGAATTAATTTAATAAATCATAACAGATTATTGAAAAAAGAGCTATGATGAATGATAATCCGTCATGATAATAATATAACCTGTCGATAGGCTTACGATGTAAAATTGTCTCACTAATAATATAAATAAATACGGTCAATCACTAATAAGTAAATATACAAAAAATACGGTGATTTTAGCCATTTTTTATGTAGGTACTTCTAGTTACAATTTATTAGATTTAAGTTATTACGATTTTGCATGTAGCTGGTTAATATACATGGTGATTTTAGTATTTTTTTTGTACTGTTATAATTTTTTAGATTTAAGTTATTATGATTTTGCATGTATGTAGTTGGCAAAAAAACAAAAAAATAAGAAGTGATTATTTACTGTTGATTTATGTGTTGTATTTTTTTTTTGCATATTTTATATTTAATGTTGATTTATATGATGGTCAATCAAGGCTGATTTTTGTAAAAGAGTTGTATTTTGTTAGTTTCTAGGACATTGTAATTTTGTATGTGTTAATCTTATTTGAAATAAACATGATATCTACCGAATTACTATATTTTTTATTTTAGCCTTTTCTGCGCGACTGTTCCAGGTTACCAAGCTGCAGTATACACATATACATGTACTTATATTAGAATAATGAATAAAAATAAATATTCTTCAGGGGACGAATGGGCCCCTCAAAAGTTCCAGGGGACGAGTGGGCACAGGGTGCGAATCTTAGGGGACGAATGGGCTCTGACCCGTAATGGCTCTGTTGGGCGTGGATTAAGTTTTGTTTTATGATGTACTTGCTAACGTTTATTATATAGTGAGCGTCGTTGAATTTTACTCGTTATGAAAAATGTAGATGAATATTTTAGAACTGATGGATTAAACTATGTTGGCGTCGGCTTCCAGTCTAACCGGATGAAGCTGAATACCAGTATTTTACATGGAGCGACTGCCTATCTGACCTCCACAACCCAGTTAGGCTTGGGCTAGACACCCTTTGGTAAAACTGGTTGTCAGACTTTCAAGACACAAAAGAAAGTAAATGCTTATTTGTTACATGACCTACACAAATAACCATTTTTTTTTTAAAAAAAACGTTACTCCACACTATGAATTTCTCCTGTATTGTGGGTGCGTTTACAAACATTTAAAGTCACGTATACAAACATCCAGACCCGGAACAACTAGGTATCTGTAGGTCTTACAAATATTTGTTCCGTGAGGGATTCCAACCCGCGACATGTTGCGCAGTAGTCGATTGACGGCACGGTTAATAGTGCAGTCAAACTTTGTACACAACAGATTATGAAGTTCTAGTAACAGTCCTCTACCAGATAATGCCACCTCTGTTTTCGATGATTATAATTATGTTACGGTTAGGTATAGATTTAATTGTGCATATGATAATTAGCTACCTACTCATTAAAAAGCACGTGCGTGTCGCACGTGCTTTTTACTGTAACCTAGATCTTTTCGCAACTTCATTTTATTTTATTTTAGCTATTACTCCAATCTACGTAAGTACTCATGTTTAAGCTTTAATTATTATAGGCTTTCAATATCATGTTCCTACTAACCTAGCCTATCTCCAATGTAACGAGTCACCTTCTAGTCTTCCCAAGTAGGTACTGTAATACGATTTATTGGGAAAACTAGTGGTCAGTCTTTCGGGCAATATATGCATACGACTAATAAGTGCTGTGTTTGGTTAGTTGTGTAGTTGTTTTGTTGGAATGAGGACAGTTTGGAATATGAAAATGGATATAAGAGTTGAGGAAGACCAAAGTAGATTCCAAAATGGTGTTCAAATATTAACTTGCCTTTGTGTATTAGTCTGTGTGTAGAAGGTTTAAAGAACAAAAAAAATTCATAAAATTCCATCTAAACTTTTTATTTATTCTGTAACAACATGTCAAGAGTATTCCGTCAACAAACTTTTTCACAAGATGTCTAGTTATACGGATGACGTTAACGTTAATAAGAAAACTTAAAAAATGGACATTGCTGACTACGAAAGGAAATGAAACTTATTTGTATATACACGATTTAAATTATAACTCTCACGGTCTTCTTCAATTTAGTAACGGAAAAGTGTTTGTGATATAGTGCCTGTATCTTCACAGGAACGGATGATATCAATGTACTATCTTATACACCACCACCGACTTAACTTATACTATAAATACTTTAAGATAATGTAAACACCTGAAACAAAAGAAAAACGGAATTAAAAAGGTGTATATTTTTAATTAAGAAATCAATACAAAGGCTTTTACAGCCAAGGCACGATAATGAGCATGGACAAACTGGCTGTGGCTTTCCGCGAATACAACGGAAAATTCTGGAACTTTGAATGAGCATTTTCCTAAAGAATGCAATGGCCCATTGGCTTAATATTACAACATACACACTACTGATCAAATAAATCATTCTAAAAGTGCAAAGAGCCCACAATTTTGAGCATGATAACAATCTGGCAATAATTTCTGGTAAAGAACAATGTTCTAACTGGCAAAATGTGGGTGTATGTACTAGTGGGCACACCTCTGCCTTCCCTTCCAGGATTACAAGCGTGATGTTATGTTATGTTCTAAGAATGAAAACAAGAGTATGTAAGAATAGTAACAGGTAGCCTATTCCGTCGGAAAAGGGCTCGTTTATGTATAGGCAAGGCAAACTAAACATCAATAAAGAAATAGGTAGGCAACAAAAAAAAATCAAAACTCACCTTTAAAAAGAAAGAAAAATAAAGAAAATGGCGCGTTGTCACTACACGGGGCTCATCCAGAGCTGCGTGAGTCGCGCGTGCCAGTCGCGCGGGCGCCCGACGTCGGACAACCGTGACGCCGCCGTCCGCGGCACCGGGCGCCCCGAGCCCTGCCGCCGTTGCCAGGACCGGTTGTTTCGTGCGGTTCCTGCCTGGGGAAAATTATGGGGAAATTATGACCTGCACTCATTTTGCCCATAGAGGAGGCGTTTGTCCTGCAAGTGGGATAATATGTTATGGCTGATTATGTTCTACGAAATGTTAGATAAGACCACGTGTTATGACCATGAGAAATTATTAGAATAAGGAATCTATCTGAGATTTCTGGCTGAAGTCAGTGGACCATTAATAAATCATCAGCGTATTTACAATTATTTTGGTAAGAATTGAATGAAAGTTGTAAAACGATAATAAAAAGAAAAATCGCCAATTCATGGTTAGCATCGCCGCATGGTCGCGTAGCCAGCATGGCCATACTGCTATGGTACTCGCATGGCATGTAGTATGTTCGTATGCCGTTTGAAAACTGAATACTATTAGTGAATTAAAACATTCATTGATCAAAGCAATATTCTATTGGGAAATACGAAGTATAACTCCGTATAAATGGACACAGGTTTCTGTTTGTTCTGGTTAACTTTGCATAGGTTATCTAACAAGAAAAGTAGGTGAATACGTGGCCAGACCACGTGGCAAACTTCTGCTAAGATTTTGGGTTTACGATTCAAAGCCAAGCTTATAAACCTGTGATTAGTACCTACACGTGGTAGGTACTAATTTTATATCTTCGTTTACTATGAAATTAGGGACATTTTGTTAAGTAAACTTGTGTGCTTGCTTACGTAACTTGGGGATTTCTCAGGCAATAAGTCTACTGAGGAAAACAATAAAGAGAAAACAACATAATTTATGTAACTTCTACAGAATTGAAAATATTGTAAACAACTTACCATACTGCTACAGGTCTCGGTGTCTGCGGGGACCCTGGCTCACTGGAACAGATTAAAGACATCATTAATACAATCTTTTAAATAAGCTGGAAAAAGATTGATATGAAATCTGTACGCAAAAACTGCTGTTTTTGAAAATAAAATGGAAAAGTTCGGAAAACACGTGATTACAGTTTTGAGATTTTCAGAAAAATATACGGCGTCGAATGAAGAATGCAAATTAACTATTTACGACACTGAAGTAAAAACCTGTAATTACATTAAAACCTGAAAACTATTGATCACGGCACCACGTGGAACCACTACAAAATGGCTGCTTTGCAAAGTGGATTCAAAACGGAAAGAACACTTATTGTCTCCGTAAAATTATGAACGAATACAGAGAAAGTCACTTAGCGTAGCTTTTTAGAAAAAAACAATTTCAAGTACAAATACTTAAAAGAGAAATTAAAATAGAAAATAGTCAATGTAATTAGTAAGATGGTTAATACTCACGATCCGCTGTGACACCCGAATGCGACGAGTGCTTGCGCAAGCGCTCTTTTATAGTCCAAAAGATGTTTACGCAAAGCCTGCATAACATCGTTACTGAACATTGCATATTTTTACGACTCGTGGAATTTTTCATTAGGTAAAAATTACAAACTTATGGCCAGTTTTTAACCCATTTAAAATACATAACATAACATCACGCTTGTAATCCGCGAAGGATTAGGCAAAGGTGTACCTTATAGTACACCCACATTTCGCTATAGCTATGTTTAATCACATGTAATAGAGGGCGAGGCTCTTACCATCAACCGGGCACAATTCCAGAATCTGTGGGTGCTACTGTTTGTTCAATAACAGTTTGCCCGACTCGCGAATCGAACCTAGAACCACGAGACAGTCCAATTAAGAATTACTTTTCATAAATCCTTCCATAATGCTTTCTTTTGGTATAATAATAGTTTTAAGTAAATTCATCAAATTATTATACAGACTAAATAAATTAGGATAAAGACAGAAGAATAATGGTTATTAAACAAACATAGAACATTGTCATTTATCCAATTTTATTTTGACGTTTCAAGTAGTTATTGAATTGAATTTTAATGAACTTCTTTCGACTGATGTTGACGATCAAAGAAAAATAAGGAATGTTTCAGCTGTAATCAGCTGCTATTTTGATGTTTTTCGAAATTGACAGCTGTTTGTTTTGCAGTGACGAGTGAAGATGTGTCGGTTATTATGATAAATAGGTAGTGCAGAAAACACGCAAACCTATGTTCATACGTAAATGAATTTTCAATTAAAAGGGTACAGGAATATGTTAGTTTCACATATTATCAACTTTTATTTCCTTTATCTTTCTACATTTTACGCCATTTATAACGAGTTTTCCATTTTATGACGGAAAATTTGATTCAGTATGTTTATTTTAAATCGGCCATATTATTTGAACTTGGTTTCATTGTTAATCAAAAGAAAGGATAATTAAGCATTTAATGCTTAAGGTTGCACAAGCCAGTCATTCTTCCATACAAACGTAGTATGGTGATTACTCCTCTGGTTGACGGTGTAGGTTCAAAATTAAAAATTGTATCAACTGGTCTTGTCATTATCTAGGTCTCTATGGAAGCAGAATTGGAAAAAAATATTGATTTGGAAGTTATGAGCGTCGAAACTTTCATATTTTAGCACTAATTTTAACCATCTTTGGGCGTAAATAAGTTAAGTACGAAAATGAAAAAAGTGAAACCATACAGGCATAGATTAGATAATGAAGAATTCAAATAATTTTATTTTGAACAGATACATTCAATGGATTTTTCATGGTATCCATACTACCAAAGGTCTGCATAGAAACAATCGCGCGCCCGTTTTAGTTGTGTCTCTTTCGCTCTATGCATTTCGCTCGTGATGTCGGATGAAATAGCATGCATTTTAGCCCCGCCCACCAACTAGTTCGTGCCGTTGGCTTGTTTACCCTTAATGAAAACTATTACATAACACATCCATTTGTTAGATGTTTGATGCTGATGATTTCGTTGGGCTTTTCGTCATTTAAAACTTATTATTCTAATTAAATATACTTTCAGCAAAGTATTCATAGAGTGCAGTTACATGGTTGTGATTAGACACTGTTCGAAACCTTTTTTTACCTAATACCTTCAAAATATTAGTTATTCTTTCTAGAACATTCGATTCAAATGGTACGATTTGTGTCTTTTATTCGCATACCCTACATGCCTTTAATATTTATTATGGCATCAATTTACGTCTTCGATTAATATTTTACATAGTTCTGGTATAACATAAGTCTTTAATGTTAGGTAATTAAATAGATAGTGTGAATATAGGAATATAGGATACGTACATAATAAAAAGGAAAAACAATAAGTCACAGCATTTTGATACATGATCAGTGAATGAGTAATGTTTTCATGCCAAAGAAACTGGAGATGTCTACATAAAAATTGCAAAAAAAATGCTATGTCTCTGCAGCCTCTGTAATCGATATCTCAGTGGACACGATGGCACGACTGGCACGCAGGACTCTTCATCATGTGGGACATGGCCAATTATAATTAAGTATAATTCACAGAAAATTATTAAAAAAAAATTATAATTAAAGATTTTACCCGAATTTTATTACAAAATAATATGCCTTAGTATGTGGCATAATCTTTCTTTTTTGATTTAGGTGTCTACCTAATCATTTCTCTGGACCAAGACGAGTTATTTATAGAAACTAGTTTAACACGATGTCACGACCATCGCAAGTTTTACAATTGATTTCTGGATTCAGACCTTTGGTGCCTTTGGTACCTTTCGTCGGGTACCTATGCATAAAAAATATTGATGACTTCATGTACTGAATTCTGGTTAAAAGTTTACGTTACATCACGATGTTGCTTAACTCCATGTATGTACCTACAGTGTCTTTACATTGTATGCTTTCAAAAATTAGGTAAGTTTTGCACAGGGCTAGTTTCTGGAAAGAACACCTATGGTATTTGTTAATTTGCAGAATAAATGAATGAATGAAAGAATATTGTCTTACTCCTGAATAGTAAAGGCTTTAAAACAATTTCGAAATGAAGAAAGTTCAAATTATTTTGATTAGGTATACGGTTTTACGAAGTGCTTTGGAAGAAAGACTGAACTAAGAAAAAGCAATCGATATGAACGCAAATGAACAAAGCCAGAACCACCTTTGTCAGGCCACGACTAACTTTATCAAAACCTTATCCAAATAAAACTCGGTAACACAGAGCCATTCTTTACAGATAAAATATATTCTAAGAACTCCTACCTAAACCACTAAATCAAAGTAGGTACATAGCTTGCTATATATATATATAAAGTACATAAATCGTCGGCCATGTTGCCTCCGTAAATTTAATAATCCTGGGAGCTCGTCCTTAGTAAAGACAAATGTCCACCCACCACCCTGGAGGGAAAATATTACATAAGTTTCCAGGAAAAACGGCTAGTGGGCGGGACTTCGGGGCGTGGCCGCACCACGCCTTGCTGAGTGGGAGGAGCTTAGGAAAGCTATCTTCAGATCCTCGGTTTGGTCTAAGATTTGGTCGTTTTATTAAATGAAGGTAAATAATTTGCTCTGAGTGCTGTGTAGAAGTAATATTGTATGGAGTAATGAGTTTGTTTGTGAAAGTTGTCATCTACCTACCTACACACTTTTGTAGATTGATAGCATCCTAAATACCATGTACTTGGAAATAAATTGGGTTTCATTTCGATACGCCTTCAAAGATTTGCAAATTGGTACTTAAGTGTATAGCCTAACTTAATTTGTTTTGTCAAGGCATTGAGTTCCAGACACAATGACCCAATATTCTTTCTTGAACACATTTGATTGAAGATATTTTAAACTCGATGATTATATTTACGCTTAAACAATGAAAGAAGCTTACTGTGTAAATGTAAGTTATACTTAGAGCCCTGAGTTTGGAAAAAAGGATAAGTAATTTAATCTATAATAGCGACTCCTCCCTGCTTCGCATGTTTATTACAACTTGAAAACATAAAAAAATAACTTAGATATGTTAAGTTTAAGAAGAAGACGACAGGGGATCGGACAAAAAAAAACTAATTAGTCCGTCAGATAGATTTCCAAAAATTATTGGACACGTATTTTTTCTTTTTTCACGTAAACTTAAAATGAAGACGATACAGTGCTTCGAAAACTCGTGTGACGTCATATGATAGTACATTTTGACGACACAAGTGACGTTTCAAGCCCCACTCCAAGATCTTTGACACGTTTTATCTTCGTCATTTTTTATTGATTTGATAAAACAAAAAACACGTATTCAATATTTTTCGATAATCTAACTTACGGACTAAACAGAATCATATTATTTTGACCCTGTCCGATCCCCTCGTCGAAAGAATAGTGATACCTTATCAAAATCTGTTGACTAGTTCAAAAGAAAATCGCGGTCATACAAACAGAAAAGAAAAACTTTTTTTTAGAACGCATCTCAACACAACAAAGTAAGAAAAACTAATATTACTAAAAAATCTTTAAAACTTCTGGAGTATTCTGAAGTATTAATAAGAACTCCTTCTCATCTGGACTAATTCTAGATAACTATTCTTGCGATGATTGTTGTCATAATTTTAAATTAAATGTCTAAAACATTGCTGTCAGAAAGAATCGTCTGCCCGAGGCAACGAAATAAAAGGTCCTAAGCCTAAATCTGCTGAATCATTTCCGTATTCACCTTATAATACTGGCCCTTATTAATGTGCTAAACTCATAAATTACCAATGTTAGCATGGATTCTTATTTAAAAACAATATGTTTCATTAGAAAAGACAACATAAAGGCTTTATCGTATTAATTAGATTAGCATAACTACGCTATTTCCATTAGCACACTCTAAACAAAGCGTGTTCGGAACAAAACGGACGCTTTAACCAAATTGCCCTAAAATGGGGAGAAAAATAAAAGAAAAAACAACAAATTAATGAGCTCCGCTAACTTCCCAGCACAGGCACAAGGCACGGGGCGAAGGGACCACACAAATGCTAATTTTTCAACCACTAAACATTTTTCGGAACGATTTCCAAAAAGAATTTGGTACACTTGCGGCGCGAATAAGTTGCACAGCGAAAAATAGCTGCTATAAAAAGAAAACACCTTTTTTGTAATTTACTTGTTATTGCCTTTATTTATTTTTTTACATATTAAATACATTTTAAAATATTCCTACATAAAATTATATTGAAAAAATACATGTCAAGATTTGTTATTCTTATTACTTATTCTATCTCTTATTTTTTACTTGTGTTCTATTTATTCATATTCAGAAAGTAAGAAGTAATTATGGTTAATTAGAAATTCATTTAATTCATTCATCATCACAGAAATCAGTTTTCCCTAAATTCAGTAGTGATGGATATTATTTTAAAAATCCATATATATTGCGTTAAGCCCAATAAGCAATACTTATTCATCTGTGTGCTTAAATTCATAAATCTGTGAATTTAGAAATGTATTTCTTTGTTAGAAGGTTATTTTCTAATTATATTTTGCATCATGGCCAGCTGTTCAACAATGCACCTTTATCTAACCTCATTTTCTAATAGGCTATCCATTTATCTGTCCGCCAGCGTATCCCGCAGCCCCGCATCTGGCGCTCAATTTAAAAACAAAAAGGTAACACACAGGCCACAGGAACTGCGGGAAAAAGGACCATCTCCACCCACTTCCTGTTGTTTGTCTCTGGTACACACATATTTTTTAACTAAGTGCCTATTTTGAATAAAAATGCGTCTCCCTTAACCGTTAAAATGTACGGAGCGAGTCCTGAAGATTTATGTCGCTACGTTCTCTTTATTTCAGAGATAACGCTATTGTTCGTAATTTTGGTCTTTCGTGTATTTGTAGGGTATTGTGTGCGGGAAATGTCGGCGTAATTGAAAAGAATATGGAGGTTCACTGCGGATGTTACAGGTAGATACGTTAGGTAGGAATTTAAAATATTATGGTTATTTCGTATCAGCATGAATTATTATAAGGTGCATCACTACACATTAACCTTCCTCCTTCACGTCTATGAGCACGATGGGCACGACTTCGTCGCAATTGTGTACAAAAAATCCCATAAATAAAGAAGATTAAAATAAAAAACACGTCTATAATCAGCAGTTTCTCTGAAAATCACAGAATTGAAAACTTCAAACAGTCTGATATAATATTTGATATTTGTGACAAATATGACATCTGCCCCTGAATTTGGATTTGCCATGTATCGTCGGTCCATAATGAGGATATTGTGTTTGAACTTAAAAACAAATAAGATAACGAAAGTATTAATTCATTATCGCTACCTCACGTTAGCATATATTTTACAGAAAATGAAGTATACCGTTTTAGATAGAATCAATTTACTATCATTTCCATCCTGATTTTGACATCTCAATAAAGTTCAATAACTTTATCTTACAACAAAACTTCAAAATCGTACAAGCACCTCAAAGAAATGTTTCTAAAACGTTACTTCCACATAACTGCAGTATAGCGGTGGTTATGGCTCGATCATCGGCGCCCGCGCATTGCTTCGTGATCACCCGATCTCTGCCGATCTTTACCGATCGCTACTCGATAATCGCGCGTACTGTGCAAACAGTCGCTTTCATGTTCACGAATTTTTGCAACCGATTGGTGTACAGGTTGTTATCTTTTGTTACGATACTTTTGTTTCTAGATCATGATCTTGAATCGTGTATAATACAAGCTGTTTTTTCAGAAAGTCTTAAGGAATATCAAGCCCGCGGGTCTAAAATGGCCACATAAGCATCTAATAATAGGAAAAACTTTTTTGCAAAAAAAACCAACCGACTTCAAAAACACCAAAAAGTGAAAAATAAACTCAGAAGAAAAATCTGCTTCTGAAGTCGGTGGCAAAAAAACGAAATGAAACAAACAAATGTCACCGACTTCAGAAGCAGATTTTTCTTCTGAGTTTATTTTTCACTTTTTGGTGTTTTTGAAGTCGGTTGGTTTTTTTTGCAAAAAAGTTTTTTATGTTACAGCTCTGATGACAAAAAAGTTTTTTATTTCTTCATTTTTAGTTTTAATATCCTATAGAAATATTTACGAGTACTATACATTTAACATTCGCCTAAGAAACCTAACATTCGACAAAAAAACACGTAATACCTACGTGCCTATGAAATTTGAGGGTTACCCTCAAGTTCTCTGGGATTCCATCACCAGGTCCTGGTTTCCATATCATAGTAGGTACACCCTTTAAAATATCTCCTTCACAATAAAAAAAGAATCATTAAAATTGGTTCATAAACGACGAAGTTATTCGAGAAAGCACACAAACGAAAAATGTTCATAAATTAAGAAAAATCTTCTTATAATGGAAAGTACTGGGCCAAACTATATTAAATTTTTATGGGACCAAATGGCAACTATTCCGCATCAAAAAAAAAAAAGAATCACGTAAGTCGGATCATTAATCTCGGCGTAATCGGTGTACATACATAGAAAAAAAAAAACATACCCATCGAATTGAGAACCTCCTCCTTTTGGGAAGTCGGTTAAAAATCACAGTAATATTACTTTAATTTGAGTTACACGTGTAACTGAAAGCTGTATTACTGCACAGTGCAAAATGTATTTTTGGTAGTATAAAAAGAGTGCACATGTCATGCACGGTCAAAAAGTATCTTCATATTAAATTATTATGAAGAAACAATAGGGTAATTCACCAAAAAAGATTTCCAAAGAATAATGGCCACGTTTTATTTCCGTCAATTTTGGTTAATTTGATAAAGCAAAAAACACGTATCCAATATTATTCGATAATCTAACAGACAGACTAGAGATTTATTTGGTGAAATACCCAATTTGCACAATTTGATCTAAATATTGATTACCTGAACCCCTATAGTAGAACACAGTTTCAATCACAATCGGTGCAATTCTTTATTCATTCGTTGAAATGATTCGTCTCACAACAGAAAAAAAACGGAATGTGTGTTGCTGAACAGCAGCAGTGGGGTTACTGAAAAATTATTGAGGTTGAGTTACCACAATCCGGTGCAAAGAAACGGGTTGGTTTAGATGCGAACTTGTCACACCATCAGTTTCAAAACAATTCATCATCAGCTGTCCAGCCTTTACCAACTATGTTGTGCTCGGTCTAACCAGATGCAGCTAAAAACCATTTTTCAACTGACTTCCAAAAAGGAGGAGGTTCTCAATTCGTCTGTATGTTTTTTTTTCTTTTTGTATGTTAGTTTTTTACTGCCGGACTGGAGCACTACCTATCTGAACTCAATAACACAGTTACTAGCCTAGTTTAGATTTATCATGTAAACTTTGCTTCTTACTTAATAATTTTACCCAAGCGAATACCATCGAACTTGAATTATCCAAGTTAGGAATGTCAGAACTAGCTGTCACTGGTAGTGCGCGACAAGTTACACACGAGTTGTCAGACTGGTTTCAGTTGCCGTAACATTTATGTTTTCTTGAACAATCCGGCGAGTACCACATTATTTTTTCACGTAAGACCGATTGCTGTGTCGTAAGCATTTGGCTGAGAATCTATCATTTGTGATTTCAGTGCTAACGATGTGGAAGAATAATTAATTATGTGACGAGATAATGTGACGGAAAAATAAGTTTTTTAAACTGTCCAATGTACCGAATACAGTACACGCCGCGTGGGTCCATCACGTCCATGTACCGTAAATGGTACACTCGCTCCTGTATCTTTCTATGCGCTCTAACTTCATGGACTTGTGTGTTATGTTGCTCTGTTTATCAGGACTTGTCAACAGGACAGAATATTACAAAAAAATATTTGGACATTTGGGGTTATCGAAAAATTATGTATGAGGACAGTTAACGTTTTAAAACATCTACTAGGGGTTTCCTGGACTGTATTCGCCAAACCTAGCAGAAATACTCAAACTCTCAAAGCTATGTATGTACCTAAGTACTTAAGCCCACGAACTAATCAACTTGATTAGATTAGCAGTAGCGTTTTTTGACTAGAAAGGAGGTGATTGCTGATATGACGAGTAGTCGAGAAGTATTTAAGAAGAGGACATGCTGCGCCGACCCCAAACAAATTAGGATAAGAGCAGAAGAATGATGATGATAATAAATAGCAGTATCTCTAATTTCAGGACCGGAGGCGTCTTTACCTAGTGCAGGGTGTGCGATGCACCCGGGCGCAGAAGTCCTAGGGGGCGGCGATCGCCGCTCGCTATGGAGTCCCTGGTTCCACATACTGGTATGTGGAAAATCCAACTTCTAAAAAGGAGGAGGTCGGTGTTTCAGTGTGTTTTTACATGTTACTAAGTATGTGTACACACCGAAACACCGACCCAAATTGAACCTTCACATGGATCATAATATGTATCATAATATGAATCATAATATGGATTATAATATGAATCATAATATGGATCATAACATAGATCATACATAACATGGATCATAATATGAATCATAACATGGATCACAGGACATATCTACAATATTGCAATGTTGTTTCGGTACATGATGTTTACATACTAGCAATTTATTTAAGAAGTCTATTCCGGATAAATTACTCTCAACATTTAAGCGAGTTTATCCCTGAAGCCTGTGAATACTTTTGAGAAGAATTAAACATTGCTTAAAAAACTGCGTCCTGTAAGTAAATGAGCGTGGGATCGCTGTGCTGCGCGTGCGACGGGCGGACGCCTCGGGCGCTGCGCACCGCAACCTTCTATTACCATGCCAGCTCTTTTGCAGTTATAGGGTTGGACGTTGGACCTAGCTGTATACTACATTTTAAAGATTACTAAAAAAACAGCTGATTTGATTTTGGTGTCTAGAAGTTGGAGACTTAGGACTGGGACTTAGGAGGTGTAGTCTTCTTCTTTATCGCGTGGTTACCTAACGTGGTGTCAGAATTTTTATGCCGCCATGGACTTCCGATTTGGCTTTACATGCCGTCGAGGAATGGATCTCTCAGGCATACTGGTTTGGTTTCCTCACGATGTTTTAAATAATAGGTGCCGTTTAACAAAAAACAAATAAATTAGTTTGAAGTCGCTAGTTAAATTGTGGCTCAGTAAATATCGGCAGGCGTAAGTACCTTCCCATGAGATGTAAAACTTAAACGTATAAAAACCACTGTACTAAGTACCTACTTGATCTACTCACAGACGACCAAACTATCCATTTCTATATCTTGCTAATTGGTGATCCTTGATCCATTACCTAATTGTTGAACAGAGTGCAAAATTGTATGGCATTTACCTTCATTTGGCTGTCACTGAGATGAGTTGGCAACTAGATTTTAAATTTTCATATTACGGGAACAAAAGCCTTTAGTTACCCACCTCATCATACCTGATATTCCTAAACACAGTCTACAACATCCTGGCAGCCCTACCAGCGCAAATACTGAAGCTATGTGAAACGATGGAATTGGTGTGCTTACATGGGTCAGGGGTCAGGTCATGCTGCTCACAGTGCTCACTGATCTGTTGGAGGTAAGTGAGCTAACTACACGAGGGGAACTGATCCTAATCGATGATTAGGTGGTCAGCGAGAGAGGTGTTTCTTTGATTGCTGGGTCGTAATGGTCTTGGTGAAATTCTTGTTGAAACGACTTACTTTGGTGAATGGTAATGCGCTGTTTCTCTTGTCCCTAGGTTTCAACGAAAAAGTAACCTTAGAACTTGACTAGTCCTGTTTATACTGGGGTTAGTGACAAAGTGTTTCAACCATGAGCCTCTGTCTTGGTTTGACATGCCATCAAGAAATAAGGAAGCGATATATACGCGATCAGGCTGTCCGACGGTCTCACCACAAGGCTATCTATCACTACTGACTAGTGAAAAAAATGCGGGTGGTTAGTATACGAAGACGTTGAAAAGTTACTAAAATTCAATTACGTTACAAAATGTATTTTAATCATTACTATGTGTGTTTCAAACGATTCACAGAAATAAAAACCATGTTTTAAATTCGTTGTAATTAGCTATTTGTGATTCTTGTCTTGGCTTTCGGAGCCGTTTCACTCCACGTGGCTATACTGAGCAGGTTTTTTCATTGGAAGCAAGTCATTACTGACTTCAGGAAAGGCTAATTCATTACATCCAATGCATGCAGACAGTTCAAGATCAAAGATTGGTCTACCCAGGGGCAAACCGTTACTAATTGCTGTCTAATCCAGTCATGACAGAAGATGAATGACTTAAAACACAATAAATAACTGGCTAATGTCCTTATTTCTTCTTATACCTCGATAACAACTAGTACCTAACGAGCTATTTCTTTTTCGTCTACAACGTTCGTGACCGACGCCGTTTCGACGAGAAGTTGTAATTTGACGTGAATTATGACGTCACTTATTACCTATGTTCGTTAGCTGGTGTTGCTAGGTGGAAAAAGAAAAACTGTACGTATAAGGAGGTTAACATTGATGTTGTATAGGTACAATTTTTTGGAATATTAGGTACCTGTCTTCCTCTTTGCCGCGTGTTGATAGACACCGACGACTTTCTTATTCGAATGATCCTTTATTGATTCCCAAATCATTATTAACTTCCACTCTATTAGGACTTTCAGATAAAATCTGAACAGCTGTTATCGACTTGACAAGTAAGATGTTACTTAAAACTGTGTGTTCACTGTTCAGTCGAATACAATTGAAATATCAAGTGAAAGTGAAAGGAGGTGTCTGTTGTCATGAGGAGAAATAGAGAAGTATAAAAGAAGAAGACACCCGATCTCTAATTAATTGTGATTAGATAATAATGATGACTGTCGGATGACTCTGTTGCATTGATAATAACCGATCTAAGATCCCTTAACCTTGCATGCAATATTTCTTGCTAATCTGTAACAGGGATGTTGCGGATGCCGATTTTTTGACATCCGCGGATGCGGATGCGGATGCGGAGTTTTGATGGCTCACATCCGCGGATGCGGATGCGGATGTTTAAGATATTATTATATAAATGAAGTAAAAAAAAAAATTAAGTAAAATAAAAATTAAGTTCCTAGGTATATTATGAATGAAGAATTATTAAAACATTCTTTAGATTAGGTACTTTGAATCGGTGGTGACATTGTTAATTAACTAGACGCTGAAAAATAAAGAATTTCGTTATAATAATAAACTTTACCTACAATAAAATGTATTACCGGTGTAACATAATGGATTGACCTGACGATTGAAATAAGCTGAGCTAGGACTAAAAGTAACGAAAGTAGTCTTAGATTAGTGTAACTAATATAAAGTTTTCCCTTATACAATTATTTTGATCACAATCACAACTCACGACAACACTCGAAATATCAATCTATACGATAAGTAATCAACAGCGCAAACAAACACGTAATGATTTATTTACAAGAAACAAAAGATGCACCACAACAAACGCGTCGGATCTTGTCACCAATTTCTTCGCTCCCATTGGTCATTGTCATTTGTCTTAAGGGAAACGGCACGCGCCATTCGCCGGCCGGCCTCGCCCAATTTCTTTCTTGCCGCAACTTGTATGACATTCGCATCCGCATGAATATCCGCATTGATTATTGCGGATGCGGATGTTCAAGTCTATGCGGAAGCTCCGCATTTGCGGATGCGGATTCGAATATTCGCAACATCCCTGATCTGTAACTACAAGAAACAAAGTATCTACGTCAGTTCTGTGTATCAATCCCTTATTTATAATTAGCTAGTGTTAATAACAGGTACACTTAAAAAAATGACGTTCGTGTACCCCACACATTAATAATTGTAAAAACTATTAACACGATATTCGTGCGAAATTCCCTGTTCGTTATGTTTTGTGTCAGACGTTTCAAATGTAAGGGAATGCTGGTTTCATTAGACTTGTTTCAGTTTTTATTTGATAACATCAAGTAATTAAGGACTTTTGGAGTATGAAGTAGTAAACTTTAAGTTTTAATTTATATTTCGCTGTAAAGCTAGTCCATACATAGACTTTCGTATTTTTCATGGAGATTTGTAGAAACTACAAAGAAAAAAGTCACTTGCTACCATTCTTACTTAAATATTTCCTACGTTTACGTTAAAAATTTTAAAATAGTCACAGACACAGTTAATATTACGAATTGTCACTTTATGACCCTAATTGTAACGTAATTTCATATTATCCTATCATGATTCTGTTAACCTGACCATTTTAGGCTTTCTGAATTTTAACCAGTCTGACGAATAGATAACTATACTTAGTGCATAAAACGGTATGCCAGCTTGAAAGGTCGAAGCTTTGTTTTAGAGCATCAAATCTCTGCATGATATGCCCGAGGAACAACCGAAACTTCAAGTTACAGTATCGAAGAAGGTTTTCCTTGGTCTCTTTCGTCTGCTCCACCTCTTTGAAAATGAAATCTATTCAGTCTTCATATTATGTACCAACTATTTACGAAGCTTTTCAATACAAAACCAACATGCGTGTACCTACCACACAGATTGGACACCGCGTCATGACCTGACATAAAGCTTGACAAACATAACACCATCTGCACAACAACATCCCAAACCAAAATAAACCTTAAGTCTTACGAATAAAGTTGTGTGGTGTATAAAGAGGTGGTAATATAAAGTTGGTTCAGCATAACCCTATATTTGCGCGTGACATATCCAAATGTTGATGCACTAGTGCGGAAAATGACATGTCACCGTGCTCCCAGCCAGTGACGTCATATGAACACCTCGATGGTGACACGAGTGGTATTAGCTTTTAGCATTTTTATTCATACTTTTTGGTCTGACTGTGCTTTGGTGTACAATTTGAATTCTGTGAACATAAAAACGAGTGAACATTTGAAATTGGGATGACATTCTATTGGTTATTTCATTTCATTTGATATGACAACACGTAGCTAGACAATGATACACTGTTTTCACTGTTTACATGAATATAGACGAATAAATATATCATTAACATTCTATATTTATACTCATATTATTTATTGCCTACTCAGTTACAGCACTTCATCGCACTACACCTCAAATCATAAATCTAAACCGAACCCACTAAGTATACCTACATCCGAAACGTTGCATAGCACAAGCTTAGCGCGAAAACATAGTCACTAAACCATTCGTGCTTTTTGCTGAATAAATTGTCAGGATTTCAGCCTTTTTATGCAGATACTATATTAAGTTTAAAAAAACAATTCCTATATTGTATAATAGGGGATCGGACTGGGTCAAAATATTAAGATTCTGTTTAGTCCGTAAGTTAGATTATCGAAAAATATTGAATACGTGTTTTTTGTTTTATCAAATCAATAAAAAATGACGAAGATAAAACGCGTCAAAGATCTTGGAGTGGGGCTTGAAACGTCACTTGTGTCGTCAAAATGTACTATCATATATGACGTCACACGAGTTTTCGAAGCACTGTATCGTCTTCATTTTAAGTTTACGTGAAAAAAGAAAAAATAAGTGTCCAATCATTTTTGGAAATCTATCTGACGGACTAATTAGTTTTTTTTTGTCCGATCCCCTATAATTATTGATTGATTTAATTTAATTTTCCATGTCAAAAAGTTCTAAACTTATCTTATTACAATATCGTCACCTCAGTATATTTAGAAATTGTACTAATCATTATTTGTAACACGATACAATCAATAGAAGCGTTAAATTCCTTAAAAGTTATTATTCTGTGATATTAACCCTTCCTAAGACATATCGATGACTTAAATATAACTGGCGAAATGTGGGTGTAGGTACTATTGAGTACACCGCTGCCTAACCGTTCGGGGATTACAGGCGTGATGTGATGTTATGTTATTATCTCTTCAGTTATTATAAAACTTTAAACAATTATTCAAATGCAGGTACCTACTACCCCTGTCAATCCACATGTCTCCGAAGAAAATAAGAAACCACTACAATAATTCAGTACCATTACGTTTATTGTCTTAGTAAAACTGTCATAAAATGCTACAAAACAATCGTAAAATAATAAAATATTTGCAGATTCCATGCAAAAATATTCAAAGCAGTGAGTAAAGCGGCCATATTATTATGATACACAATGCGACACGCACGCCGCCTGGCGGTAGCTCGGTACTCACACGTTTGACAGCATCCCCAAGATGGCGGCCGGAGAAAGCGCGGGAAGACACAACTGCGCACCACAATGCAACAATAAACTGCATTCCACCACAGACACCACTAAACATCAACGCTTTGAACACTTCGCGGGACACTGGCACCAACCCACGTCACCGGTCACTCCGGCTCACGCACAATGAGGGTCACAACACATGTCCAATCAAGTGACATATCACTAATTACGATGACGGAGCTATGCCTTCCCCGGCAGCGGATCGTCGAATGAAAACCTCCACCATGTTGTTACTGAATTTTATACTCCATCCCAGTCAGCAGAGCCTCCAAGTTTGCCTCCTTCAAATTCGTTATGCATACAGCACCAAGGGCTGTTGAATACCGTTCGCGTTTATTTATGAACAGGCAAACTTCTGGTGGCTGGTGGGACGTACGAAATACGTTATAGGCTCGCCTCCCCCGAGTGCCGGCCACCGGCGCCGCACACACCACCAACAATGCATGCGATCGCTGAAAAAGGGCTTTTTATGTATTCAACTTCACAACTCTGTAGCTCATCTGCAAGTCGTATTAAGGACCTAATTAACAAGTTAATATGGGCGATCCGGGGCCGCCGCGTCTGCGCACACCGCCTGGAATCCATTCTGGATTTACAAATTTGAATGTCGAAGTCGGATTCAGGTTCATTCGAACAGCGAGAAGCCTTTGTGATTTCGGAATACACGAAAATTTAAATTCACCTGCGCAGAAAATGTTTAAAAGTTGTCCGGAGCATCCGCGTGCGTTTTGAAGCTCCCGCGATTGCGACTTTGCAATGGTAAGGAGCGTTCAGAAATTCCGCCCCGCCCGACACCCCCATCACAAAGTATAATGATATCGTCGCCGGCGTTATTATGGCAGTCGTCATAAATATTTCATAGATGTTGCGAGGGCAGTAATGACCGAGTGACCGCCGATCGCCGAGACTCGTCGCCATCTTAGATTGCACATTATCCCCCCGCTCTAGCAAGTGATCCCCCCGTGAGGTCATTATACCGAGATGTTGTGATATCAACCAGTCATTGACTGTCTTCACTTTACGTAGTAACAAAATCGTATTGTATCGAGGAACGCTTCTACAAAGTCTCGAGAAAGTTCACATTCGTAAAAGCATGTTCTTTGAAACACAAAAGAAATGCAGTGCTAGCTTCGTCTTGGTTTAACATACATAATTAAGCTGACAACTTAGAGGAAACTTACTTGTATACTTTAAAACTCCCTCCTCCTCCTCCCTTTAAGCAGTCAGGATTTCACTCAAATCCCAACGCAGTGACACTGTATGAGCTGCTACGGGATTTTGGAGTCTTACATTCAGTCGTATATACATTGAGTTAAAGATCTGTCCGTCTGTCCAAATACTTGAGACATGATTCAGTTACTCAGTTAGTAAACCAGCGTTATCATAAAAATGAATCAATAGGTGTTCTCAAAATCCTTAAGGAAACTTCCACATTTCCTCCGTAACTCTGTTACTCTTGGAGCAGGCAAGCAGGCAGGCACGTGCCACCCCCAGACGGCGTGAAGGTGGCTAATTACCTCGTCCTCGGCCGGACACCGGCGTCCTTTGATCACCAGCCTTTGATCGGCCGGCGACACTACGTAAATGTACGCCGCTTGGGAGCTGAGCGGACACTCCATCTTTCATTCTGACTGTACTGGCTCTGACAGACTTCCTCCGGCTGGCGGTCTTAAACTCAACGCATCCACATTATTTGCCCGATTAAGCAGAAGCCAGCCTCATAGAATGACCTGCGAAAAGACTTTTAGAAAAAAGGCTCTGAAAGACGGTTTAAGAATACTTTGGCACTTAAAAACTCGAGTTTTAGATTTGATTCTAAGAACGTGAATGATGGTTTGAAAGTAATGGAAATAAAACTAGTATGTTAGTAGGTAGATCTCGTTCACACAGTGCACACGACTGCGCGTAACCTCATTAAAAAACTGAAATTATTAAAAACAAACTTTTGCCTTTATAATATTAGTGTGATGAAGGTCTGAGTTGCGCCAGACGTCCGTTCTACTCCTTAGCATATCGCCCACCGAGTTCTACCGATCTCCTTTGACTGAAAACTTGTTAGAGGTCCGTATTAAAATTCAAAAACGACGCACGGAACTCAGACCCGATTCCTGAAAACATTATTCAGGGGATTTGAATAATGATTTTGTTTTAGTCCTTACTCACACCTCTAGTTAATGTATGCGAGAAGATTGGAGCCCCGAAAGTTCGTAACGCGATTTTTGGTTGGACTTAAATGGTTTTCAAACTTAATTTTGTGGGCACTCGGCTTTTTAGTCGCAAAATGTGTTTATGCAAGAATCCCTCCCGTCATCTGTGGGAGCTGTCACGCGCGCAATACGCCTGGGCGTGGGGGCCACGCTAGGCGTGGGCCTGGTCCACGCCTGTCCTACGCCTCTCGATAGAAACGACGATATCTCCGAAACTACAGTACTTACCTCGCTTTCAGTTCTATCATTGGAATTGTTATTAAATTAGCTAACATAATATGTATAGTTTAGTGTAGTTTTGTCTTGTAATGTATTAGTAATTATAATGTATGTTCAGTGTGAGAGAATGTTTACCAGTTTCTTGTATAAAGGTAATTATAATTAAAAAAATAAACCATTATTTCATTATGTTATTGTTCTAAGTCCACGAATACACATTAGTACACGTAAATTAAACAAAAGAACAGACGTCGTAATACATAATTCTAACGTCCGGGGCAACTAGAGCGGCCCCGTTAGCGGGACGCTCTAGTTGCCCGGACGTTTGGCTTGATTTCTTAAAAAAAAATTAGATTTTTTATAAAAAATCAAAAAATACCTGTTTATAGCGAGAAATGTAAGGAATCGATATGTATAATATACTATATACCGACTCTTAATGAAAACGCACACAAAAAATGTTGAAGTCGACAAAAATAAAAAAAATAAAAAAAAATGGGTAAAATAGTTGGATTTAACAGATTTTTACGTAGCTTTTTGTAACAGAGCGCAATGTTACTTTTAAATATTATTAAATAAGATTATATAAGCTATTTTTTGATACCAATACATCATTACTTGGAACGTACAGTATTAGCACAATAAATCAAAACAAATACCCATTCCCGTGTTCCGCCATAATTAAAAATTTGGAACACAAATTGTAAACACGTGAAATAATAACTATTTTCATCATATTTGTTTGGTTTAAGTCTACTTTTATATTGATAATGAACTGTTTTTCCTATTATAAGAAGCATTTCACAACTTTAGCACTGAAATATACACAAAATCATGCAATACTTACCAAAAAACCGTTAGAAATGACGCAATGTGTTTACATAACTTCATCACTGGTATAAACAACCTTGAACACTCCGATTTCAATTATGTTTGCACTAAGACGATAAGAATGAACACTTAGAATTATTTAACTAAAGAGAACACTCAACACAATGGGATAATAAATCACAATCCTTATCGCTCGCACGACCGCACTTCAAACGTAAACAAAAAACACTTGACACCCGACCTTTTTGTAAACAATCTTATCTAATGATGACCGCCGGCTCGGCATAGAGTATTTGGTATTAATAGATTCTTCGTTTCACAGACTAAAAATATAACACAGCAGTAACTCAGCTTTAAAACTTTTTCATAGATGATTAGTAAGTTTTAATGTCAACAGAATGAAAAATGACGTAATGACGTATACTGTCATCCCACAGACAAGACCAATATTTTTAAATGACGTATACTGTCATCCCACAGACGACCGGATGAACCAAGTTGTTGTTATTTATTGCGTTTAAACTTGCAAAGTGTTAGAAGGATTGGACGCGAGACTTGTGTGACAAACTGTACTTCATAATTGGATGGTTGGGCGGGTTGGGCGTTATATTTTAGAGCGAAGTTTAGTGCCTCGAGGAAGACAGGCAATGAAAAAATTAACTTTACAAAGTATTGTTATGCTCTGAAAAAACTTTTAGCTCTAGACATTGTGCAATAGAAGGTGACAAAGTAAATAAAACCCATGGATTTGTGATTCGTAATTTCTTTTGTAAATGAATATCAAGTCCCTCAAAAATATTAATTAATTTTAAATTCACCTGTACTGTCCAAACTTTTCTCTACGATTTTATTCATAAAAGCTCCTCTGAATCCTCGTTAAAGTCCGTCGTTCTCCAAACGAGCCCATAAGTGCTCTCACCAGGTCGGGCGCGGCTTCAGACAGTAACAGTCAAAGTAATCTAACAGAAAAAAAAGAAGTCGCCATATTTTATTCAAATTCCGCGTCGCGAACAGTTGAAGCGGAAAAAATATGAATATGATTTCCTTACGCACTTTAGAGAAGTTGCCTCGCGCCAAATGAAGCATATTTCGAGCCATAACACTCGCATTATTCAGGAAAAAAAACTCTGGGGAGACTGCTATTCAGGACGCGACTTTGACATGAAGTCGCACGAAGATGAAAGAAAAAAGAATTAATATAGGAAACTAAGTAATCAAACTATTTGTAGGAAAAATCGAAACTTCTTTGCTTGTATAATTTGATGACGCAAGCAAAGAAGTTTCAACTTTTATAAGTTTTTTTTTTTTAAATAAACAATACTTCCTAGCAATTTTACTAGAATCTCTTGTTATTTTCTATGACTAATCAAGCTTTTCCAAAAGTTAAGGTCTTGTCATAACTGCCACTGACTGGTCAGACACTGAATTTCAGTCATTTTAGTCGCAGAGCGAACAGGAACCTTTATTCAAAGTAAGTCTTAAGAACAGTTGAAGAGGGAAGCGCCTTAACTTTTTATATACATTTTGTTCGCTAAATGAACTGAAACTGTATTTCGCAGATGCTAAGCAAACTTACTTTTTGGGTTAAGTATTGCTGGAAAATGGACCGTTTGTTTTGCCTGAAAGCTGTGACAAAAAAAATACAAGGGGTGTGTTTGAGATGGCCGAATGTTGTAATGATAGCAAGTTTTTTTTTTAAATTAGGGAAATAAATAATATAAAATATAATTATGATTTTAGAAAACAAGAATATGAAACAGTAACTTTAAAGCGTTTCATAGTAAAAAATGATTATTCTATCAGAAGCACTAATAAGAACTGGGATTGAAGCTATGAAATATTTTTATTCAATATATTATGTAATTAACTGATCTATTCTATTACTGTAGTGCATTCGCAATTAAAGTCGATGTTTATGTTTGAACATAATTTTAGATGTCTATTCTTAAATTACAAATTCTTTCGTTTCGCTATCTTTAACATGATCTTCAGTATGAATTCAACATCATTGATCAAAATATTATAACCAACATAAATTCATAAAGTCAAAACACATCATCTACAAACGACTACGGAACCAATTTTTCAAATTAAACGAACAAACGCGTTGTTTTTCCTTCACCCTAGAACTTGATGTAAATTATATTCAGCGGGGAGAGTCCTGCTCACCCCGGTCCCCGCGATAGCTTAATGATGTTGCAAGATAACGTAAATGTTATGTTATTATTTATTGTAGTGTAATTGTAAATGGCGTGCTTTGTTTGTTTCATTTTACACCTTGAGAAAATCGAGAAAATCGTTACAGTTCGTCGTGAAGAAAGGATAGAGAAAAGGGCAATATGGCTGTACCTTTTTGGTAAGCTTGCAGATATGGGTAGACACGACCAAATTAGTTGAAGATTTGTTATCTAACAGTGTAAGTACTAGACCGCTCATAATAGACGTAATTAGGTAATAGGCTAAACCAACATCGATTCCTGAAAACAAAACTTTGCTTGCGCACTGTAAAACTCGTGTAGCTGATATCGGCTGCCTGAAATATGTTAAAACGGTTCATCACTCCATTTTACTTGTTCATCATCATCATCAGTCTATAAAGATCCTCTGCTGGATATAGGCCACTCCAATCGCACGCCACTCAAGTCGCTTCTCGGTAAATCTCATCCTATTGCTACCCTGCGAAAATCGTTGCTCGACCGAGCGCTGCTGAGCGACTTTGATTCTATGGACCAACTGTCCCGTGAATAACGTGAGGTCCACCTTTTAGCCCCATAAGTCATAACAGTCAGATCGCACTTATGGAAGACCTTAGTTTTAAGGCTAGGAATACCTACGCAAAAGACCCGAAGAAGCACCTGAGGTAAGCACTTGTAAGCTTTTCAAAATCCACCTGTACCTATCAAACGCCATTGAAAAAATACACACACTGATAGCAGCAATTCGAATTCATGTAGGTCCTGTACTCATGTAACATGCCCACCGTAAACCTGCCAACAAAAATAATGTAATGAAAAGAAAGAGAGGAAGAAGTGAAGCAAATGAAATTATTCCAAAACAAACCTCATTTGAAATACAACGGTCCCCCGTTTCTGTCAATGCTCGACTTTTTCGAGACTCTCAAATCTGCAAGACAAACAACTGAGTCTATGGAGTTAAACAAACGACCCTGTACTTAACGGAGAGATGCTATTGGATAGAAAGATGGATTGAAATCTTTAGGTGTTTTGGAGGAAACACGTATTTTTGAGGCACAACAAGTTTTTATTTTAACCCACATTTCGACAGCTATTGCCATCAACCGGGCAGTGGCGGGCACACATCCAGACTCTATGGCACAAAACTTTGACCGACTCTCAAATCGACTGGTATACTGGCATTTTTACTTATTTCTCCAAAAATCCTCACTTGAGTAGTGGGGATTTGTCGGTGGGGATTTCAGGAATAAATTGAATCCAGGACCTCATGCTTGATTTTGATCATCGGCCTAGTCTTTTCGAAACTATATTGGGGTCGGCTTCCAGTCTAACCGCGTGCAGTGGAATACCAAGTGCCGTGCCGTGCGTGTGCAGTGTGTGAACCTAGTATTAACAAAGTCCCTCAATACGTCAATTAACCAAGGAAAAACCTTTCCAACGGTTAAATTACTTAATTGCACGTCCATTTTCCATAACTATCGCAAATGCGAACTAAAACTAAAAAAACGCAAAAGAAAATATTTTCCAAGTCAAAGTTTCCCATCGCGTTTCTCATTACCCTGAACAGTTTCCAAACATGTTTATTCCTCAAATTGTATTTGATGTTCACGTCTTACAAGCGCTCCACACACCGTCTCCGATATCTGGCTCAATCAGCGGGACTTCGCCGCTGAATTTTTACACGTTTCTTATTCATGGACATTACTTATGCATGCAGCAAGCGAAAATATTACAGCATTTTAATGAAAGAAATATTAATTTTGAAGCAAAGTTTTCTTTGCGGTCGCGACGGGCGGAATTAAGCTTGGTCTGAGAGAGTTTGCGACCCCCCCCACATTCTAAATATGCTTCGTTGAATCTTAGTTGGGGTTTTGAACCGTTCGTTAAGACCTACATTTTATTATTTGAGTAAATAAATTAAAGGGCGGATGAAATGCGCCGTCTGGTAAATGTTTTGGGGAAAACTGAGAGTTAAAAGAATTTCTGTTTTGGAGAATGGTATGGAAATGAGGGAAATTCATCCTCTAATATTGTGGTCAGACTTATGAAATGTATCCTACAACAGAAGGTAAAAACGCGTAGGTACTTAGCTAGTGTATAAATAAAACTGATTCTTCACGCTGTAAAATTAAATCAAGCATCAGAATCAAAACAAACGGTTGTTCACAGACACAATTATTTTGACTTTTCGAGTACTCATTACAATTCTCCAACAAAATTAAATACCACTACCAAACAAATTGCTATGGAAAATGGAAGCTTCAGCAGATGTATTAAGGATGAGGGTTGTAGAATTTGTGGTACAATTAAGTTGGTACACTTAGAGTAAGTGATTTCTCTCAGTTTAGTCATAAAAATGTTAATGTTGCAAAAACAAATAGCGCTTAATGTATGCTGAGGGGAAGTGAATTAATAGGGAGCAGACAACTCACTATTTTGTTACGTTTGTGCTGTTACTGCATTTGGACGAGCTTGATTCATAAGTTGAGTAACCTCTTCTGTTATGAACTGCATTATTTTAATGAGTTTGATGAACTTTTTGGCGGTTTAGGTGGTGTAGCTTTTTGGAGGTTGTGTGTATGTGATGTTAGTTTAACTCTATTTTCACGCACCTTAGGACGTCTGATCTCTAATAACTGGTACATTCTTGACTGCATATGGTGACCCTACTCCACACAAGTTACAGGACGATGGAGAACGTTGCCCAATAAATAATTGTTGTACTTAAAATTCGATGCCCAAAAGAAAATTATGTTTTATTTACGATTATGATGTTGGTAACATTGAGAAAGTCATTCAGTTTGATGGTATGTAGCACACCCTGAAATATTATCTGTAATCACGCTTTTCTGTTATACTGTGTAGAATAAACTTAAGCCTACAAGTGGATGAAGCGTATATAATATTTCGTCTATGCATACCTACATATACTATTTTATGGTTCCCCCTCTCTGGGTAAACAAGTAGCCAAGGTAAAATATACTCATAAGTAGGTGGCTCGCAGAAATTGATTATCGTGGGCCGATAACAGGCCCACAGCATCCCCCAAACCGTTATTTTGGCGGGAAAATGATGGATGTTCCAGGAAAATATTGTGGCTAAATCTACTGGAAACAAATACACAACACCAACAGTATTTGTTCTATATATATTATGTATCAGTGGAAATAGTATATTATGTATCTTACTGGTCAACAATCAGAGTCCTTGCAGTTGAAGAAAATTTTAGTGTTTTCTTTCAATAGTTTTCATGCTTCAATATTCTAAATAACCTTTTTCTTCAAAAACTACGAGTATTTAAGGTATTTCAGTACCTAACGTAATTTTGCGTACCGTATTAAAATAACTAGGTAAGTATGTAAATATATAGTTTCGTGTCGTGAGTTTTTAGAAAAGTGATCTTTTCTAATCTAAATCTGAATACTTATGCAATTAATTTGCTACAAGGAAATGGGTAGGTAACCTGAAAAAATATTATTTTCCTCCTACCTAATTTTTTTTACAGGCTAACGAGCGCCATCTGCGATATGAACGCACCGCAAAAATGATGGATTCGCGTCAGAAAATACTCGCGGAAATTATTCAAATGAATGCGTCCATAGCACCCACTACCCACCTACGTTGTTTTGTTTCCCGCGTTTTCTTTTTTCAAAACTGTATAATTTGCGCGGGCGTTTGGTTATCGAGAATTTCCGATTTTGTATTTTTTAAATGCGTGCCTAAAAATCTTGTTGAAATATGGTTTGAAAAAAAAATGCGTACCTAGTGTTTTTGTGGTTCGAATTTTAAAAGTTTAAAAGTTTGAAATAAGAAAGTAACTACTTTCTTGGTTGTTTACTATGCATTATTCATTATAGCTCGTTTTTTTTACTAAACTAGAATTTTGTTTTTCTTAAAAAAAAAAAAAAAATATGATTATAAATATTGGATATTTGCACTTAGCGATCGATTTTCATTTGAAAAGATACGTTTTAAAAATGTATTTCCTTCTTCTTCTTATCGTGTGGGCAGTAAGGTCTGACGACCCTACACACCCTAGTGTCAGAGTTTCTAAACCGCTGCCACCGCATCGTACAACATAACAAAACACACAACATAAGATAAGTCACGGCTAAAAATCAATTTAAAGTTAACAAACACAACGATTTTGACTTAACAAAAGGCGGAAAATCCCCTTTATTTGTCTGAAAAATAAACAGTAAGTTAATAAAACAGAGCCCACTTTGAATCTATTATACCTTGGCATGAAGGGTTGTTTATTAATTCGGGAAAATATTCTTTTTTAAAAGGGGTGTTTTTCATCAACTTGCACCTGTGGTCTTGTTTATTTAGTTTTTTTTTTAGGTCTGGTCTGGATGAAAGGATGAAAAATTAAGTGGGAAAATTGAATAGATATATGATGAATTGAGTAATGTGTGTGTGTGTGTGTGTTCAATAAATGTGTGTGTATCTTGTTTTAGTTTGATAAAAGTAGGTACAGAGCCAGTACGAAAAGATTGAGGATCGGCTGTGGACACCGAACGTATTCTTCAGAGTAAATAGGATTTTCCAAAGAAATAGCTCCATACATGATATTTACTGGGAATCATATACGAAGGTATATGATTCCCAGTAAATAACATGTATCTACAAGTCGACACTCCAGGCTTTTGTTCGTGACACGGTTTCCTTTCTTTATCGTCTCAAGCCATAGAGTAACCAACAGAGATAGAGAAGAATATATTGATCTCATCTTAAACCGCTAGAATTCATAGCTTTTTGTCTTTGTCTCTTCGTTACGACTTGGAAGACATCAGAGTTAAATGCACTACTTATTTAACGTTTAAACGCGAACGTTGAATTATATGGAACTTAGGTGGGCTTACAGGATTGTGTAGTGCTATGACTTAAATGAAAAGTAAATAATTCACATTTCAAAGAAAATTTTTGAAGAACAACTAACAAAGAAAGTGTCATCTTTTTTCTGTTCTACGAATCAGTGTTGCCACATTATCCCTCATCCCGCGTGTGACGGAGTGCCCTCGTGGCGTAAGCTATGTGCATAAATTTTCTGGAGAGTTGTGACATGGCAACCCCGCCACCTTTGTGACGTCAAGAGCTTTCGTCTGACGGTTCTCGAGAGTGTTGCTAGATGCGATTTATTACTTTTTTATTTTGTTTTCGTGGTGTTTACGACTTAGAACGAATCAAGCCTTTGGTGCTTCTTTTGTGCGAGAGACCTGAATAAATTCAACACAGCGCGGCTTGTTGTTAGTTCATACTTTATTTATTTCTTCAATCATCATTAAGGACAGATTGTTTGTGGAATTCCAAAAACCTTTTCTTTAATTTTCACATTAGTCTAATCTAAAACATCACATTCTATTGCTCCTCTTTGTATTCCAAATGAAATTCTTGATTTTTTATGCCAAAGTTAAGAGCTAATCAAGAGTCAGTCGATAAACTACAGAACTCACAAAGACACGTTCTTTTCCAACTTGATTGACGTTTGTTCGAATTCGGAACGCGGACAAAAAAGAAAAGTTTGTCACATCTCGGCCAGTGTTCCTCGTAAATCAAAGAGGTTTTATTTAACGTTATTTTTCTCTTATTAAAGCGAAGGCAACGGGTTTAAGGGTGGTATAAAAAGTTTTTTTCTTACTTTTATGGCGTGAGAAAAAAAGGGCAGGTGAATGTGGAGGGCCGATATTAAAATGTTTCATGTAAATTTCAGTCGTTCAACGGGCTATATTTCAGGAGTTGTTCTGTCTGTCTGCGAATTTGGTATTCATAGACGGCTTTTAGTTTAATATTGGGGTTAAAGCGACTTCCTTGAGTGTATTTTTGTGAGTTTACTTTAATCTTTTTTAATTTGAATAAAGGGGCTTGCTTTAAACCCTCAGATTATTATGCGAAAAAATGTAAGGATGTACAAAAATAAGGAAGACACAATATTATTAGACATCAGGTGAAAAAAATTAAGGTTTAGTGATTTGTGTGATCGGACACAGAAGGAAGGGACTAGCGAATTTGGGCAGCTGTCGTAAAATCCTGAAATGAATAAAATTGTTTCAGGGATCTGTAAAGTTGCCTAGATAAGTTTATAAATTGTCATTCGACCGGTTGCTAATAATAATGATAATATGGCTAAGATATGTTAATTGTATACCGAGTATGTTTTTTTTTTATTTGGTCGTTGGAAAATCATCAAATAACCCCCCCCCCCCCCCCTGCTCTTGGGCAGAGCGAAGGGGAGTGTCAGACTAAAAACCAACCCATGTTCCTTCTTCGCCCTTGTGCCGAGGCCGCGTTATGCCTTTCGATAATCTGCAGCCCCGACGGGGTATGTTGTATCCTTGCTCTTTAAATAAAATATAGGAATTATCTCTGAAGTACCGAACGGAAGCGATCAGTTTCATCCAATCATTTCCGTGGTATCTAAAAGAAGCAAAAGATAAATAAGCAAAGCTTAGAGAAGGAAGTATGAAAATGAGTTTACAGTTGAGATTAATAGGTGAGGTTTTTATTAATACCCAGCGGTTTATGAAACACCGAAGGGTCGGACTGCGGACGATGGGACAGGCACGGATTTAAATAGTGCATCTTTAGTGGCGATAAGTTTTCACGTTCCAACTAGGCAATGATTATTCTTTCCTGATATACGAGGTGGCATACTTGCCTGTCCGATAAGCTCTTTTTTGTATTCATAATTTACTATGCTCACTTATAATGTGAGTAAAAGTACCCCTTACGAAACCAAAAGGCACTGGGTCTCCCTGTTAATGCATTTTTTTAGTTGGGGACCATTTATGTTCTACTTACGGAGATATTGGGGTTCAAAATTCCAACCTTTTCATAAGTTTTAAATGTATATTTACTATTACTATATTTACTTTTAACTTACTTTAACAACTTCCACGTCCGTACTGTTCAATGCATTCATCAGTGCGATGTTTGTGTACGTTTTATTGAGTCCTACCATCAAACGTGATGTTTTTTCACCACATAAATAAACTCATTCGCCAGCTCTTATTTCATCACCGCTGCTCTCAAAACCTAACCTTACCACATAATACGCCTGTACCTATTCCCAAAAGGTTAGACAGAGATGTGTCTACCTATACTTCACACCTCACTCACCACGTTTCACAATTTTCATAATTGTCCTGAAAATCTGTCTAACGGACAATTTTTAGAACTAATCAAAGTCTTCAAACTCTCGGAAATCATGTTCGAATCCATCCCTGCAAATTAAGCCGTTGAGCGGCCCTCAGTTTGTTTTGATTGTATTAATTAAAAGTAGATCCCTCAGAGTTTCAAGATTAACACCTCTTTTCTTCAGGTCGTCCATATTCATGTACCGGGGCTTCGTTAGGAACTGAGGGTTTTTCAAGCTATTTACATACCTTTGCGTTTTGCTGAGGGAACATTCTTTTGGTGGAAGTGTGGAGAATTCTTTTGAGATGCAGTTGGGGTTAGCTGTAAGCTGCAGATGTAGTTATGAGTTCGTTTTGTTTGCTTTGTGCAGTTATAATTTTGAGAATATGTAGGTACTTGGTATGGTCCATGGGTGGTATGGGCACAGATTAGTATGGGTTTTTCATGAAATAATACAGCATATAAAATAATATTGAAAATTCTATCGCAAATTCAAAAGGTCAATTTCTGGAACATTCATGCTATGTTAACGACAACCAACATTGGTTGTCGGTGTCGGTGGTGTAGAAACGATGTATTTTTGAAAAATTTTGATTGAGATCAGAATGAGAATGCTCTTAATAATACGTGGACGGCCGCTCTGATATTTTTTGAAGAAAAATCTTCTTCAATTGTTTTTGACCGTAAAAAGTAGATATAAGAGTGAATTACAAACATTGCAATTCAAAACAAAAACACATAAGTAGGTCCATTGGCCGAAATACCAACCCACAGAAGAAAGCCTATATTTTCCCCATCCTCGTACTAAAATATCAATTGCTTTATCCCGCGTTTATGTATTCCGTTTCCATCCATTCGCACGCCATCATATTCCCATAGCCTGTACATAAAGACATAAACTGTGGGCCGGCTATAAAACCTTATTATCTACATTCTACACCTCTTTTGTATACAATTATATTGAGTACTTTCTTTCTTATATTTTCCCTATATAAAATTCCGAACAACACTGCCCACAGTACCTATGTATTTGGCAATTCTTAATTAAACTATGAGTATTACAATATATAAGTTTCTAGGTAATCAAGATAAAGTTTATTCCTTCTAGATTTAACTAGATCTTTATTTAGCCAGATTTGAGTATAGAAAAGTTAGAAATCATGATTTTATTTTATTTTATTTGGGTGGCTTACAGCTAACAATACAAAAATAAATAGTGAGTTGTTCAATGACAAGCCATTTACAAACCTCCACAGTTGGAAAATGATTGAAAATGGTTCCTGTAAGCGCCTAGGAACCAAAAGCCTGTCAACAGATTTACTCACTTAAAAATCCTCACTGACCGAACAATGAGAAGAAACTGTTAGGTTATAAACAGAACTAAATTCAAAAAATATATACGGATTATTCCATAATACTTCAAAGTCGTATTGAAGTAAAATTTATAGTAACTCTCACTGCACTGGCGCGTGCGGACTTCTATGCTAATATTACCGGTTAAGTTACTTACTTATCATTGCTTACCATAGACTTATGTGCGCAGTTGTCTTTGGAAGGTTGTAGGTGATGCGTGAGCTGGATGATCGATGTGGAGACGTTGCAGAGCCAAGGAAAGTAAGGTTAAGGTTTTAGTTGAGGCATCAATCAATCAAACGTACGTTGTGCTGTGAAAAAACTTTCAAAATGGTTTCTATTTGGTTAGAAACGTTAGGAATTCTCATTGGCAATTCGCGGGTTTATGCTGTTATTGTGAGCTGCAGTTGCGTCAAATATATCTTTGAGTCTTTAGGTGACAATAAGGTTTATTTTCAGGAATTATTAGATATAACTTGAACCCCTATCTGTAACTTAGGTGAGTTAGTTGGTATGTCCTGTACCTTTTTTTTGGTTTTACAGAAAGGTAGCCATTTATATAATTTCTCTCCATTGAGAATCTTTATCATCAATCGCTGATTAACACAGAATGGTACCTCCCAGGAGATCATACTAATTCTTTTGCTCATGCAGTCTGACAATTCCCATCCGCAGTTAGTAGCGGCTACTAAGAAACCTTATCTCAACAATCGAAAAACATCTGTCCGTATATTTTTACTCGACATACCTAAAACGAAGGTTCGAATAAAAACGGACCACTTAAGGCCGAAAGAATATCACTCAATGCTCGCTATATTTTTCAAAGCTTCTCTTCACATTCTGTTTTTATCCTACTTGACTCTTAATGTGGTGAATTCATACATGAACAATCGCTATCTCGAGTGTTCTTGGGTTGTGGGGGTGGGGGGGGGGCAGAGGGGCGTTTTTCCTTCTTTTACAACATTCGGGGGTGGATGGTATGGAACGGCCGTGGATGAGAAGGGAGGTGTCGGCTCCAGTCGACCCGCCCGGATGTCTTTAAGGCGCGGTCATCCCGGATAATGTTGCGTCAGGAGTTTATTTCAATGTGGTTGACCGATTTAATTTTAGTGGCGGCGACTGGGGTTGTTTTAAGGGTTTTTGATGCTTTATTGCTTGTTGAGATGGGCTATGTGTTGTCATACCAAGTTTTTAACTTTTTATTACAACATACCTTACAGGAATCGCTAAGTTACTTAGATATACGGAATTAAAATTGAACTCTCCTGGATTGAAAACATGAAAACTATACTAAATTAAAAGCTTTTACGCAAATCATCTAGAAAACAAGATTCAAGCAGCCGCCCTGAAAATAACTTTTGAATTCTCAAGTATTACTTATTTTTGAACTCTTAAAAAAATAAATGTAAATAATTCTTTTCAAACAGCCCTTACTCGGTTCGTACTTGACTGCGGGTCGTCGGGGAGATACCGCTACGACTCCACGAGCCAAGAACATTGTTCAAAGACTGACTCTTATTTACTAACGACCTCCTACCTAAAGATGGATACTTTAGATCTTATAAAAAACAGTATTACGGGACCGAATTCTTCTGTTTGTAGGTAAGATCTTGCACATCTTTGGAGTGTAACTTAGGATAAATGTACACATGTACATGTGGGTAGATAAGCTGAAAAAGAAGAAAAGGCTTATCCTTCAGAAGCCAGAATATAGATTCTAGCTAACGTATACCATACCGTACTAGATTGAATGGATGCTTATATATTTTTTACTCAATCACGTTAGAACGGCTAAACGGATCTGAATGTTTAGACAGCGATTAATTATTGTCTGGATCAGCACATAGGCTACTTTTTATCCCGGAAAAATATATCACAATTTCTACGCGAACGAAGTCGCGGGTAACAGCTAGAAAAACATACCTAAACACATCATTCAATCTGTTAGTCAATTGTCTTTTGTTTCAGAAACTTAATCAAGTTCTAAAGTCATCTAACTTAGCCCATACTTGGCAGCCCTGTACACACATAACTTAGCCAGGTTCTATGTAGTAACTAAGTAAACTTTGAAGTTTAAAGTAAGAGCCATTGTATACAGCGACAGCGAGGCAGTTTAAACTGCAAGTCGTAAGTAAGTAGCCACCTACTTACTGGTGTTTTGATACTGGGCTTTATTGCTTTTTCTGTTCTTTGTAACTTACTGGCTTTTGTTTTGTGTTCATGTGAAAACTGAAAAGAACGTAATACTTTTAATTTATGCGTAATGTATGATTACTTATACAATTTTTTTTTGAAAACAAGGAATTCGACTGACCTTTAGCTTAAATATTAGTTATACGACAGGCAGTGTCATCATCATCCACTTATCTTAGTCTTTTCCCAACTATGTTGAGATCTTATCAGTCTAACCGGATGCAGCTGTATTTAATGGACAGTGTGTCTTTTTCTTTTGTCTTTCCCAAAATAGTACATAGATGTAACCGATGTACTATTGTAGTTTTTTGGTATTTTACGCTGTGAACGTTTGCGAACATCCCATTTGCCCATGTAATTCGCCCTCAACCCTAACCGATACAAGTATACTTCCTTCCAGCCACATAATTTTTATTACTGTCCCCAACATTACTAAAATTAAACATCCACATCTCCCAACCACATATTCCAATAATGTTTCAGCTACATTAAGCACAACAACACAAGTATGTGACCATAAAATTAATTAACTAGAGTCCACTTGTTATCCGGAGTGACCGACCACGGCCCACTCTGGCCACGGGGGCCACGGGCCAATTACATTAACAGCCGATATAAAAGTGGAATGACAATGTGGGTGGAGTCTGTGATTTTCGAGAGGTCACCGTATCTCAATGAGATAGGGTGGTGTACAGGAGAACGTGGTATCTGGCATTTATGTTACAAGATATTATTTTATGTTTAATGTTATAGAATGTTTTATAATGACACTGAAAATTGAAATGACAAACATCAAATTCATGTAATAGAGAACTGAAATTTTGTTCTTTTGAAAGGTCTTCAAGATCGATAGTAGATCTCTATCCGATTTTTAGATTTTCGAGTATTGGGTTAGAATCGCAAAGTATACTGAGCCTAGTCGGCGTTTTATAATGAAAAGATAAATCCTGAAAAGCCTATTACTCTGATATGATACCAATAAGATCAGTCAGACATTTAAATGGACCCGATCAATCTTGACTATTTATCGATTATTCCAAAATTAAATAATGGAATTTCGGTCATGGACTTGCCGATAATCTGTAGACAAGAAAAAATCTCCCAATACTTAAAACCCTTTCTCAAAAATGTCGTACACCTTGTTCTTAGACTGAATAGTAGTGTTTTCAGTGACTACAGCGCTGGTAGCGGGTAGAGGGTAGATGGTAGGTAGCTGGTAGGTGGGTAAGCCGGCGGGTAAGTGTCATGAATAGTCATGGAAAAACCGCGGCGTTTCATTACGGAGAGCGAAGCCAACGTTTATTTTAACTTTACGGTGAAAACCAGAAATAGCTGAAGCCAGGAACGGGGCAAGCTTTGATTTTTGTCAAGGAATGATAATGAATAGTGTTTCTTCTGTTTTTGTTGTTTTATTAAACGTACACTGATTAAGGAAGGCTGTGATTATAATATTTTTAGCTTGATAAGTCTCTTTTATTTTTTAAATAAGGTGTACCTTGTATCTAGAATCTATCTACATCATAAATGACAAGCAACCGTCCGGCCAATTGCGAGTCTTTTAACTTGTAGAGGACTCTTACTGTGCTAGAAACTTAGACCAAGCTATGGAAAATTGTGAGCATGGGCCAACTATATGAACTCGTTCAAAATTCGTGTTGACAAAATAAGAAAACATAAGTTCAGAATTTTCTCTTCTTCCAAAGTAAACAACGCAGTTCGCACAACACATCAATCCTTCTAAAAATCACAAACTATTCCGCGTGGTCGACATTCGCAGCTGAACACGCTTTCAAATGGGGGTGAAAATACAGGGGATGAAAGTAGCAAAAACCCGAGGCCCGCACCTCATTACCATAGTCTGTGGCAACTCCACGAGGGATGTTAGAAGCAAGACTTTGAAGAAAATTGCAAAATATAGTAGGTAATTTAAAATATAAAGTCTTTTAAAATCTTTACGCTTGGATCGGTTTTTGAGGTAAATAGCAATATTTTGGTGATCACGGCAGGGGTGAGAGTGGCACTTCGGTGGGAATGCTATTAGCATGGTATAAGTCTTGATTCATATTCTAAAAGTAATCCAAAATTTTAAAATTTCTTTGTTTTGGCGATTCTTTTCGTTTTGGGGCAAATTAAAACATACTCATGTGCTTTTCTTACAAGAATTAATCTAGTACCTATCTTACAACAATAAAATTAATCGTTGTCTGTAATTAAAAATACATAAAACCACTGCTTAGAGATACCAAATTGCTTCATCCATTACTAGCCTAGCAAACCCTTGCTAGTTATGGAAAGTACCTACGTTTATAGAACATCAACCGCCACCAGTAACATCTTCCCCTAAAAAGCCATTGGAACCAATGTCGCCTCCAAACGCCACGTTATATACCTCCTGTCTCGTAGGTGCTCACAGCTCAGTAAAAAGCATCTTCAGCCGTCTGCCGTCTGCCGGCGACAGGCCACTTGTCATAAACTAACTCCATGATAAATCGACACCAGCGCCATCTCGCGCCTGTTACTTATTGTTCCCTTACACACTGCTGCCAACCTTATAAAACCAACTTTTAAATTAAAGACAGGCGAGATTGAACTTAGGGTGGATGGGGTAAAGTTGAGGGTTGTATTTCCAAGTTGTAAGGGTTGTTGGTAAAATGTGCTACTTTAAGGGTGATCCTGTAGAGAATCCGCAGTAATGGCCGTGGTTATGTCATCATTATGATAAATACAGTATTTAATTATATCTGTTAGTTAGATGTTTTGGCTTATGGCGGTTCTTAGTTGAGGCTGAAACAACAGTCATACTTGGAGTTACAAGTTTGAACAAGAAGGGTCAATTTTGTGGAGCTGGTTGACATGCTTAAGCTGACTATGCTCCGCCTACCTGATGCAAAATATGATTCTACAATACCAAGTCATCTAACCAAGAAATATTTAGGGGTGCGCCAAAGTTCACCTAAAATTTCAACTCCGATAATTGGAAATCCGAAAATGTTCTTCGTAACATTTTTCATCCTAACTATCGCAATTCCTAACTACTCTGTCTCTAATGTTTTAATTCCGAAGCATTCAACTTCATAATGTCAGTAGCAATAAACATCTATTACACTATTATTTGTTTTCCTATATTTTCTCAACATAACCATCTTTTACACTATTATTCAAAGTCATATCTTTTTTGTTTATATTACTTTTTATTCATAATAATCATTAATATAAAAGGTCCCATTAAAATAGGTGGACAAAATTAGAGAAATCATTCAGACCGCTAAAATAAGGACAATAGTAAAAAAAAATATTAGATAAAAGACATTAAAATACCTACTTTTAAAGGATGAGTTCGTTCTAGAGTGCCGGCAATTTATTATTTTAAGTCAAAATAAAATCACTTTGTATAGTGTTTTTTTTTGTTTATATGTCTTTAGTTAGGCTTACTAAACGCTGGGTTAAAATTTGTCCACCTATTTTAAAGGGGCCTTATTAAACTATGCAAAGATATCCATAGGTTAGGTTAGGTTAGAACTGTGACCAACTACGCCTACCTACGCCACCTCGCTACCGCACCTACGCTACCTCGAAATTGGTCGCGAAATTTTTCTAAGTATTTTTTTCATAGTGCCCCCAAGACGACACTCTGACCTGAATTTCATTCATTTATTTCATTTCAAGACAAAAATCAGTGAAACGACCTTTAATCATTCTTAACAGTTGTATGAGTGAAAATAGTATGGTAATTATGTTTAGGAATAAAAGCGTTAGGATAAAAAACAGTAGGAGTTTAAATATATTTACACTAATGATATTATGAATTACAATTTTCGGAAACATGAGTGTTATGAACATCGTCGGTAGCACTACAAATAGAATGAAAACTTTAGGATGAAAACTTTTAGGAAGAGTGATCATTCGGATTACAAATCGTTAGGAAGAACAATAATTCGGGTAAAGAACTTTAGGTTAGCCAATATGGACCCAATGGGTGCGCCAAAGTTCACCTAAAATTTCAACTCCGATAATTGGAAATCCGAAAATGTTCTTCCTAACATTTTTCATCCTAACAATCGCAATTCCTAACTTCTCTGTCTCTAATGTTTTAATTCCGAAGCATTCAACTTCATAATGTCTGTAGCAATAAACATCTATTACACTATTATTTGTTTTCCTATATTTTCTCAACATAACCATCTTTTACACTATTATTCAAAGTCATATCTTTTTTTTGTTTATATTACTTTTTATTCATAATAATCAGTATTATAAAAGGTCCCATTAAAATAGGTGGACAAAATTTTAGAAATCATTCAGACCGCTAAAATAAGGACAATAGCAAAAAAAAATATAAGAATAAAAAATAAAATACCTACTTTTATAGGATGAGTTTGTTCTAGAGTGCCGGCAATTTATTATTTTAAGTCAAAATAAAATCACTTTATATATAGTGTTTTTTTTTTGTTTAGATGTCTTTAGTTAGGCTTACTAAACGCTGTGTTAAAATTTGTCCACCTATTTTAATGGGACCTTATATACTATGCAAAGATATCCATAGGTTAGGTTAGGTTAGAACTGTGACCAACTACGCGCGAGCCGAGCGAGCGAAGCGAGCGGTGCCGCGGCAGCGGCCGGCGAGCGCTACCTTGAAATTGGTCGCGAAATTTTTCTAAGTATTTTTTTCATAGTGCCCCCAAGACGACACTCTGACCTGAATTTCATTCATTTATTTTATTTCAAGACAAAAATCAGTGAAACGACCTTTAATCATTCTAAACAGTTGTATGAGTGAAAATAATATGGTAATTATGTTTAGGAATAAAAGCGTTAGGATAAAAAACAGTAGGAGTTTAAATATATTTACACTAATGATATTATGAATTCCAATTTTCGGAAACATGAGTGTTATGAACATCGTCGGTAGGACTACAAATAGTATGAATGAAAACTTTAGGATGAAAAATTTTAGGAAGAGTGATCATTCGGATTACAAATCGTTAGGAAGAACAATTTCGGATAAAGAACTTTAGGTGAGCCAATATGGACCCGGACCCAATATTTAGATATAGTCGTTGTTGTAATAATTGGATATAGTCCTATCGCCGTACATAAAACGGTGTTTGTAAAGGGGTCACATTATTATGATACCCATATCTTCCAACCTGTGTAAGCTCAGTATAAATTCTGCAATTCATCACAGTAAGAATTATCAAATACGGGATAAATTGAGCTAAATTGGCTGTTAGGTACCTCCCGCGGTCAGCAAGAAAGGAATAGCAGCTTAATAAATCTTCTCGTCCCAATATGGTTCAAACGATATTTTTTATACTATTTTATATGAGCAAACCTAAACACTACTCAAGATAAAAAGTAATTAAAACCCTAATTATGAAATAAATCGTCCAATAGCGTTAGCATCAATATGAACTCTATCCTAAAATGGGTACTCACCTTTTTACTACCAACCCGAGAAATAAAACTCGAATGAACCCGGTCCAAACTGATCAAAAATTCTGATCAGTATAATATTAATATCAAATAAACAAAAACGGGATCACAGCTCGAAACCATTCGTCACAGGCGCGCTGTAATCCATCTCCAATTCTCCGTGCATTTCGCCCGACCATTATTTAGTTCCGCCGTTCGCCACGAGATGGCTCTTTACCTAATTTATTATGCATACTGATGACCTGCGGTAATGAGGCCCAGGCTTTATTCCAGGGGTTTTCCTAAAGAAAATTTGGCAATACAAGTTTGTTAGATTAAGCGAAAGAATGGCTTGATAAAAACGGATGTTTTTCTGCGAAATGGTTTTGTTGGCGATTAAGTTTTACGTTTTAATTTGCTTTGCTGGTTGAGGGTATCTTGAGATTTGTATTTGCTTTTTGCATTTGTAGAAATTACTTGCCCATTTTGTTAGGAGGTTTCCTCCTCTAACTTATTACAGCTTCGGGTCATATTTTTAGTCGTTTATAATAAGCATCGACTAGCAAAAATTATAAATGAAAAGCTGGTCTTTCAATTTCTAATCATGAAAGTTATATCAAATCGAAAATATTAATAAAAATTGAGGCCAAAATTTTCCGCTCTTAAAAACATGTCATAAGAAAATAAACACCCGCGACGTATCCTATAAAAATGTAAATAAAACATCATTACCGTTCATGCGTTAACATTGAGTCTCTTTGACAAACGGCAGGGGATGTTGCCAGAGCAAACACTTGGCCGGACACGGGGTGGCCATAAATAAAAAACAAAAATATTTACACGTCAATAGATACTGTTGGCTCAAAGTATTGCACCAATATCAATATTACACGGACCTTTTTACTTTTAGATGGTAATGAGCCACGAGTGAACGGAATGATGTAAAGAAAACAAGGGGGGATAAAGGGAAATTTAAAATAGTTTACGGGTGCAGTATCGGTATTTATTTACGGCTCAAAATTGGATGTAAGATGTACCTTTGAGAAAGAAATTCTTATCAAAATAGATATGACTGTGAAGCTTTGACTGTGTGAGCTATCAGTATGAATAACCAAGAACGGTAAATAAATCTGCCGTTTCCTACAAAAATGCCTACGTAGTGGTACCTAGATGGTCAAAATTTATGGAACAGCAGTAGTGGTAACCGTTTGTGCTATTGATAGGTTATTAAAGGTACATTGTAGAATGTGGTGTGATGGTAAACATAATTTATTTACCCTGACTTGTCCCGTTACATCCCAAACAACCAGAATAAAGGAAAACCACAACAAATACGAGTCAATACTTGATAAATTACACGAATGCCCAGACTCCGGAGCCAATCCATCTTGTTCCCAAATTAGAGAAACACTCAGTCCCCCGCGTTACGTATGCACCCTGCCATACCCTGCCAGACTCTCCACTGGCCAGCGGCCAGGGTAAAGAAATAAAGGAAAATTTATACCAACCGTTATATTTTATTGTTATTACCTTATTCTTTTTATTTTATCAATTTTTCCTTCGGCCATTTATTGATAAAACTCGCCAGGGGATGAGGCGTCTATTCTGGGAATATAAAAGGGTTGGGATGTGTTTCATTTGCATGGATTATTTCAAGTGGATGTATTGTTTTGGTGGTCGTGAAATATTGCTTTTAGATAAAGACTAGGAGATGGGCTGCATTTGTTTTGGCTGACGGAACTGCTAAAATTAAATTGATTGGATTTAAATCTGAGATATGTTTGTGTTTTCATGCAACATGAGTTTTGTTCATAATTACTAAACCATGGCCATTATTTTATCATAACATCAAGCCTGTAATCTCCGAAGTCTTAGGCGGCACCCAGTTATTTTTAAGTCGGTTATAAAGCGAGGCTGAGGAATTCCTGATGAAAAAACTCAATAGCATTCTCAGTCAGTTGGGCAAAGGCCCAAGTGACTGAGTATCGAGACCGGAACCTTATGCACAGCAGTTGTGCTTGCTACCACTAGACCAACAAAGCGGTTTTTAACTTTTCTAACCATTTATTTAATCCCAAGCTTTACGCGCATCCCAGACACCACCTACACATCAGTACAACACAAACCACCCACAGAAAGTATTGACAGCCAGTTAATTACCAGCAATTAACAGTTCCCTGCCTCATTCCCCTGGCGAGCCGCGACGGGCTGCTAATCCTATTTCTTATCTTTACACGCTAATGTCTTACCATTTGCATTCCGTTACTTGCAAAATACTGGAGAAAATTTAAGGTTGTCTATGGTGTTGCTAGAGCTTGGATATTACCTCGGATACGGGGAAACGATCCAAGTACTTTTAATGATAAAGTAATATGACTGGGCCCAATTCGTTTTGTTAGATGATCGTTGAACCAAATATCAACTTATAAAAAAACGCACCAGTTGAGGTACTGGCTTGCTAGTTAACTTAAGCAATATATCTATTTTACCCTCGTAAGAGAAGTTACATAATTCCAAAATGATTACTCATATAAACTGCGATTATGCAGGTCATGTATACTGTGATGATTTTTATTGAATTTTCATTACTTCAGATAGTAGACAAACCCGAAAGTCAACTTGCCTGAACTTGGTTCACTGGATAGTTTACAAAGTCTAGGTTTCTTTCAGGTACTCACATAAAAACCTTCACAGTTACAAATGTACCTATGACAGATAATATAATTCGTAAAAGCGCGTAAAACCCTTTCTTTAAGTGGGTAACCCCGAAACAAATTAAGAGGATTTAACAAAAAAAGCTTACATTTGGCGGAAGCCAGCGATGCTAATTGCGGTGGGGCGCGACGTTGATATGTTAATGAACAGCGCCCTCTCTTAGCGAGTAGACGAACTAGTAATGCACTTTGATTTGTTTCGCGCCAGATTATAAGGGATTGTCGAGTAATTTATGCTAGCTGTTTGTGATTTGAAAGATTGTACCCAAAGGTGGTTTGTTAATGTTTTTTTCTTTAGTATTTGTTTGTTGTTAATTTATGTAGTTTAAGATAACAATATTGAAGAAGGCCCTTCCGTTAATTACTTTGGAATGAAAACAGACAGAGAAGGGGATTTCACTAAATGGTTAAGCATTTGGGAAACCACAAACCGAATACAAAATGGCTTACACAGATAAATATAACGAGATGATGTTCCTTATCGCAAAGGAAGAGAAAATAATCCCAAACCGCATCAGTATATTCAAAGCTATAGGTATACACATACACATCACATTTTTACGTTTAATTATTTCGGCCATTATTCAAATTAGAATACGTATCAATTCGCGCACCGTAACTTTTCAATTTTGGGAACGTTAGAATATATTACGGAGACGTCAAGATGGAAATTAATAAATGGGAAAATTAAAAACGGACCAACCTGAGGGACGGACAAACAGAAAGTTTTTAAAAATTACTCTAATATATTCGAAAAATAGAAAAAACGGCGAAGTGAACCGTCGGCCGCCAGTCAACACTGAAGTTTGTGAAATGTTGAGGTTTTTAATTAAAACGTGAGTATAAGAATAAAAATATCGCAGTCGCTTTTGCAGGTGTTTTTGTTTTGCATATTAGAAGTAAGAAAAAACATTTTTTTATCAACCTTTTTAATTTATTTCTTAATTTAAAAAGTATTTTATGCGCTAGACATAGTTGTAAGAAATCTTAAACAAGGGAAATAGCCAGCAAGGCCAAGTGGCAACACAAATAGGTGGAGAGTATAGTTGATGTGGCACTCGGAGACTGCCGCGGTAAAGCTATTGCATAGCATTTTTATCAACTTATGCAATTATAATTATTTATTTATTTTATTTATGCAGTATTTTTTCCTTTATTTTTTTTTTGCTCTTTTTTAGCTCTTTATGCTTTTCTTCTCTATAAAAAGAAAATATCTAGGTATAAATAATAAGTATAAATAATTAGGTATTAATAGTGCAATTACACACCAAAATAATTATTCAATCAACAAAAATAACGATATTAAGAGTTTGATCTTCGAATTTCGCGCGATGTAAATTATATAAATCAAAACTAACCTTCATAGACTAAGCTAGTAAGAAACTCTATGACAGAAAATTTAAAAGAAAAAGTATTGACAGCCTGACGTTAGTGTCATAACATTGAAAAATATGATAATTATTTATTTTATTTTAGATATTTTCTAAGAAAACGAATCGTTTTAGACCGATTCGCAGAATAGTAATGCAAAAAAATCAATAAAACTTATGATATGCGTACCTACTAATAATAAAATGAATGTACATAGAGTACTCCTCAGGAGTACTCACTCATTTTCTTTCACTGTTTTTTCGTGACTTTCTTCATTAATAAATGCACTTTGTTTATTCATATTTAAAACACTTTGTACACAAATAACACTTTTTACACAAATTATACGAGTAAGAATATTTTAGAAGGAGAAAGCAGAGAGACAAAACAGAAAAACTTTATACCTTTACAGCTGCTATTTGATCTGAGCCTTTACACGTGAGGTTATAAATTATTTAATTTGACAACCTCAGTTGACAACCTTGTTATTTTCCGTAACCATAGCAACCTGGTTGAATAGGTACTGAATACTGAATATTTTCGTTAGGAAAGAAGAAGGGGCAAAGCGTCCCTGCCCTTGTAACACTTTCTCCTATATATCAAATGAAAGAACGTAAAAAATACATCATTTTATTGTATGACAGTAAATGTGTAAATAATGGGGGAAAAAAGTTATTCACCGATAAACATAGAAAATATATTAATATTTTTTTTCATCAAACCTACTCGATTGGGGTGTCTATTGATAGGTCTTTTAAAATGACACTGAGGTTTCTAAAAACATTTTTTCTCAAAGTCAATCGTTTGAAAGATAGACACTTCCAAAATGCTAAAATATGTGGGAACATATTTAATATGTTCATAAAAGTTAGAGGGGGTGGGAACCCCCTCTAACTTTTAAACTAAGAGAGTGAAAAATCTAATAAAAATATATGCTGTAGATCGCAATAAAAACTTCCAACCAAAACTAATTTGAACGAGATATAGTGAGCAGTTTTTGAGATATAGCACATTTAAAAAACCGCAAAAATAACTTTGTCATTCATACAAACACTATGAAAAACAAACTTACAACAAAATGTGTATTTCTGTTGCAAATATTACAAATTAAAGGGGGCTTCCCAACTACAATGGACAGAACCCTACATGTGCCAGTCCGACTCACACTTGGCAAGTATTTTTATCCAATTCTTTTTTTTTCCAATTATTCACGCGGTTGTACTGTGTGAATAAATGGGGAAAAAAGTTATTCACCGACAAAGAATTGTATTATTTAATTTAATTGAAAAAAAAAAAATAGTTTAACATTAACACGTATAGATTACAGAAAAACCTATAAGAAGTCATGGTACGGAACCCCTCATGTGCAAGTCCGATTTGCACTTGGCCAGTTTTTACTAGCGATCCGCCCCGGCTCCGTACGGGTGCAATATGCTACATATAAACCTTTCCCTTGAATCACTCTGTCTATTACTGAAATCTGCATTAAAATCCGTTGCGTAGTTTGTTGACTATGGATACTCTGACGTCGAACATACAAGAAGAGGCACCCCGGTGCATGCTGTTTGCCGCGGACATTGTTCTTGTTATTGAAGATGGACCTGAGATTCAGAGCTGATTGGAGAAATGGCAACAGAAGCTGGAGAATGTTCTCTTGAAAATCAGCAGAAGTAAAACTGAATACATGTTTTGCGATTTCGGCGGTCTCTCCATTTCTGGAGCCATAGCGATAGCGTGCTTCTTCCAGTTTGCTCTGACTTTCGGTATCTCCGTTCAAAGCAGTTCACGGGAACAATATGCAACTCCTGCATTCCCCTTAAACTCAAGGGGAAGATTTATAAAACCATGGTTGGACTTACTGTCGTGTATGGATCGGAATGTTGGGCCACTAAAGGGATAATTTTTTTTTTTTTTTTTTTTTAAAACGTTGCCCCACACTAGGAATTTCTCCTGTATCGTGGGTGCGTTCACAAACATTAAACTCACATGCACAAACACACCCAGACCCGAAACAACTATCTGTAGGCCATACCAATATTTGTTCCGTGCGGGGATCGAACCCGCGACACGCAGCGCAGCAGTCCAATCGCTCAGCCACTGCGCCAACCGTGCCGTCAAATGAAAGGCAATTGCATATGGCTGAGATGAGAATGGATAAAATAAGGAATGCGAACATACGGAAGTCTGAAAGTGGCGCCGGTGAATGAAGAGTTGTGTGGTAATCGATTGTCGTGGTATGGACATGTGATGCGATCGAATCCATTCCGGATTAAAATGTTGAGTATGAATGCAGATGGCCATAAGAGTAGAGGAAGACCAAAGAAACGATGGATGGACTGTGTAACGGATGATATGACTAGAAAGGAGGTGACTGCTGACATGACGAGAAATACAGAAGTATGGAAGACATGTTGCGCCAACCCCAAATAAATTGAGATAGGGACAGGAGAATTGTTGAGGGGGCGCATTTTATCGCGGCACGTATATAAAAAAAAATATATTATATTTTGTTCAGTCCTAACACAGAGAGTAGTTAGCTTGGGGCAGTTTTCAGCATTAGACAGAGTGATTCAAGAAGAAGTTTTAGCACATTGTACCCGAGCGTAGCCGGGGCGGGTCACTAGTAAAAAATAAAATAAAAAAATACAATTCCTTATCGGTGAATAACTTTTTTCCCCATTTATTCACACAGTACAACCGCGTGAATAATTGGAAAAAAAGAATTGGATAAAAATACTTGCCAAGTGTGAGTCGGACTGGCACATGTAGGGTTTTGTCCATTGTAGTTGGGAAGCCCCCTTTAATTTGTAATATTTGCAACAGAAATACACATTTTGTTGTAAGTTTGTTTTTCATAGTGTTTGTATGAATGACAAAGTTATTTTTGCGGTTTTTTAAATGTGCTATATCTCAAAAACTGCTCACTATATCTCGTTCAAATTAATTTTGGTTGGAAGTTTTTATTGCGATCTACAGCATATATTTTTATTAGATTTTTCACTTTCTTAGTTTAAAAGTTAGAGGGGGTGGGAACATATTTTAGCACTTTGGAAGTGTCTATCTTTCAAACGATTGACTTTGAGAAAAAATGTTTTTAGAAACCTCAGTGTCATTTTAAAAGACCTATCAATAGACACCCCAATCGAGTAGGTTCGATGAAAAAAAAAATTAATATATTTTGTATCTTTATCGGCGAATAACTTTTTTCCCCCATTATTTAGACATTTACTGTCATACAATAAAATTACGTATTTTTTACGCTCTTTCATTTAATATATAGGAGAAAGTGTTACAAAGAAAGGGACGCTTTGCCCCTTCTTCTTTCCTAACGAAAATATTCAGTATTCAGTACCTATTCAACCAGGTTGCTATGGAACCTGTCCAAAAGAACAATGGGTAAATTTGTATGGACCCCCTATACAAATTTACCCATTGTTCTTTCTGGATTCGCTCTCCACGCTCAAGGCCCGCGATAGAAGCTATGCAATAGCTTAATAATAAAATGATAATGCGTTTAAAGCTTCTTTTTGAGAGAACTCTCAAGAGAAGAAAGTACTAAAAGAGACCTCTCAATCTTCTTTGGCAGAACAAGTTTTGAGATTAAAAATAATGTCTCTCTTCTTTGTGAGTCATTGCGAGTGTTGTATAATGATTATTAACTTGCATTGAAAGATCCGCTAGTTTCTCGGTAAGTAAATCAAAACTAAAAATCAGCTGTTTAAAGAATGATGCCAGTTAACAGACGTAAGACGCAAATCCAGCAGAGCGTGTCAGTAATAACGGACAGTCGAAACCATACCGACTGTTTTATATTCACGGCGAGTGCGACCACTAAACTGGATGGCCATAACCGTAGATTAAGAGTACTTAACCGTTTACTGTGCAATCGGGCGCTATTGTTTGGAATTCCTTTGCCTGTGTCCAGAATTACTGTGATTAGTGCGCTTTGAAACATACAATTGTATTTCTTGGTTATTGATACAAAGGTTTGCGTATGGACACGTTTTTTAAAAGCTGTCTTCATCTTCTTTGTTGCCGTAACAGTCTGTGGATATCTTACTTTCTGGGATCGCACTCACTTCAATAGTGTGAAAAGTAGTGCAAACCTTTGTCTAATGTTTCATTTTTAATGATTAAGCTTAGGCTTCGATATATCAGAAAAATTTAAAGCATCTGTCGATGTGTTTTGTTTGCCCTAATTTTATAGGTAGTTTATAGTTAATAGTTTGAAAGAATTGTTTAGCTTTTTTGAGCTTTCTTGAGTTGTATTTAAATATCGACTATTAACCTTTTGACCGCCACAGTCAAGTATAGACGACGATCCAAAAAGTACCTTAAGTCGACAGACAGTCTATACTTGACTGTGGCGGTCAAAAGGTTAATCAATACCATCAGTAATTTGACACGGCAGTGGTAACAACATTTGCGTACTCCGACTCTTCAAACCAAGTTTGATAGTCGACGTCGACTTCATTGTCATAACATCAAATGAGATAATGACCAAGTGTCTATTACGCAGTCAACATGAACTTAATTAATCACAACACCTTACTAGTAAACCCTACTTAATTTCTTTGTTTTTTTCATAAATATCATAACATTCAATTGTCAATCGTAGGCCGGTCCCACACGGGCTGCGTCTCACACCGGCCGTTCGCGCGGCGCATACATTTGCATATGATTTCATAACCAGTGAACAGGGGAATAAAATTAGACGCACATGGCAAGCTTTTTTAAAACCCTTGTTTTTACTTTTTTCGTATCTGTTTCGCTTTCCAACGGTCGCTTGTGTTTCAGTTTTTGGTTTGAGCACTATTTTAGAAGTCTTTTTTTGTTTTTCTGCGATTAGGTCTAATCTTAAGTTGAGGTATCGATATTCCGTAAATAAAAAATTGGTATAAGCTAGTAGTTTTTTACAGAATTAGCCGACAGGGGATTGTCTTTGATTCTCTGATCCAGAATCTCAGTGCAGTTATTCATAATGCTGTACCTATGTTACGTGTTCAAGTATTTTGAATTATCGGTTAGGTTCCATTACAGAGTGCGATTCCTAGTGGAAAAACATAATTATCATCTCGGTCGGTAATTGGTATAATTTAACAAAATTATACCAATTCATAAGTGGTATAATGAGGAACGTACAACTCTGTTTAACCCTGCGGGACTACATCATTATGTTATCCTCTTGTCCATTAAGACATCTCATAAATATTTAATAGTTTAGTGTTGCTATTCGACGGTAGATGGCGCTGAACTTAATTTATTCATGAATTTTAATTTCCAGTTTTTTAAACATTATTGCAGCTAATTAGAAATATAATTATTCACTTTTTTAATGGAACTTTAAGTAAAATTATCAGGTGTAGCTTAAGAATTGCCATGTTCATTAATCACTCTACTTTACTTTTATTGACAACTTTATTTGCCAATAGAGTAAGCACGTTATTATTACTCCTTCATAGGTGGAAGGAAGTCTTTCTGAACATAGTTTTATTTTCTAGATTTTTATTGTTTCAGACCAATGGTATCGTTTTAACCAAACTACCACACATTGCTGGGTTAGACATAATCATCAAATCAAACTCCCACCATTCTTACATACAGTCATCATCAGCTACATCTACGAACCTTCTTCCGCACACCCATCTCCTCAAATTCCTCAGCAACCCTGAACTACGTCACGATGACGTCACTACGATCGCGTGTACTTAAACAAATACCGTACAAACACAATGTTTAACACTCGCAGCTAATACAAGCAAATTTATTCGTCATACTACGGCACAAAATGAATAATTAATCTTGAGAAATTCTTATACGCTGCTTTTGTTGAGCTTTGGAGCTTGTGGTCTACTGGGCTTCGGGTTGTTGCTATTTGTTTAGGAAAATTAGAAAACTTGTAAAACTTGTAAAAGTTTGTTTTTAGAAAAGTTATGGTCTTTTCTGTTTGAATTCTACACGAATCATAACTATATTCTATGTTGTACAACAGATTACTTTAAAGAATCTTGTATTGACTATTTTACTTAGCTGCTCAAACTCAGAGCATTTATTTCAAATAGACCCTAATAGGCAATTTTGTAAAGTGAAAAATAAGCTACAGTCCAACCACAGGAATAAATAATAGATATAATGATAGAAATAACTGTAGTTACTCATTCCAAATTCACAGATCTTATGGACAGAATGGGCAAGAAACTCCGTGGACACTCTTTTTTCAGAAGCTGGATATTTCTATACTCGTAGTTCGGGGTAAAATATAATTGTTGCTTGAGATATTGTTACACTAGTTTTTAAGATCATTGTTACTAACATTATGGGCGCTGCCCGAAATAAATTCAATTATTATTATTATTGTTGAGTACAACGTAGAAATAGAAAGGAAGAAAAACCAACTATGTAAAAGCTTGAAGAATCGGATAAGCTCTACTAACCAAAATAATGCTGTTGAAGTAAGAAGAAAACCTAGGAGTACCCTCTCACACTGTACCCATACCCTCTCATGCTTTCCGTATAATTTTTGGCAGAATAGAGGGCTTCCGATCGCCTTAATAGTTTTTGCCCAATACTTATCTATTGTCGAAATCAGCAAACTACCACTAAGAGTCCACAATGTCTAGTCACGGTGACCGCAGAAAAATCCCCGTCGGTTCCCATCGATGGTCGACCACAGCATATGGACATTTCGTTTCCTCATGCATATTTATAGTGTGTGGCTGGCGACCCCTCGGCTCGATAGCTCGGTAACGAACGGACAAACGAACGTTAGCTTTTGTTGATACTCGAGATACCGATATCTACTCGTATGCTGTGATTGCGATCTTTCGGATGGTGTGCTACTGCCGCTGGCAACTTGGCGAGATTTGGCTCGGCTGTAAATGAAGGTAGAGATGCCTTTTGCGAGTATCTAGATATTTGATGGTAGTAATAACAGGAATTAAAACAGTCAAACGCGTATGGTTACAATTTGATTGTGACAGCACATAATTTGTTATTGCTGATGTATAATGGACTGATTTGGAAACCATTTGGCCGGAGCAAAGATAGGTACTTGTCCAGAGATGGGGGCTCAGATCTTGGTTGTGTATTCGGCATCTTTTTACAGACAATAGCTTAACTTCTCTCGTCATCTCTTGTCCACTTGATGAGCGGGAGCGCAAGCAGTGAGCATGGACCTCACATTTTTAGTACATTTTAAATCAATTCGCCAATAAAGGGGAAGATAGACCAAAGCACAGACGTCTAGTATTCCTACTTTTCCACAAACTACCAAAAGAAACCCTATTATATTGGAGCCAAAAGGTATGATGAGCTCTATTGTATCTAATAATAGCAGTAGGTCGCAGCAGATATTTTTAACAAAAAAACGAGTCTCTATTGAATGAAAGACCTTGTAGATGGCATAAGCTAGTAATATGTGTCAATAGATCATGGTTCAAGCTAAAGAAGCGAAATGGTTCAAGAAAACTGGCCAAGTGCAGGTCGGACTTGCACATGGAGGGTTCCGTATTTTCCATGTTATTTTAGCACCAAAGACTTCTTATAGGTTTTCCTGTAATTTATAAGTGTTGAACTAATTTCTGTATTTTTTGCTAAATTTTAGGCTCAGTAGTTTCAGAGATAAGGGAGGGGAATGGTCGGACAGACAGACACACGAGAGATCCTATAAGGGTTCCGTTTTTTCCTTTTGAGGTACGGAACCCTAAAATGTGATATAATCTTCACCTTTGGTACCAGTGTAGGTGAACAGTCGTCGAGTTATTGTTGAAAGCGGATAAAGTACAAAGAAATAGTTAAAAGTATTGTCTGGTACCTTTGAACTTGTTTCCGTCGTTTTGAGAATTTCTATGTTTGGAGGTTTTGTCAGTGTTTTGAGGTAAAGGGGACGCCAAAGTATCTGATGAATGCTGTGTACTTCTTTCTTTGTCGCGTGGTTAGTGACTAACCTGGTGTTAGAGTTTTATTGCCGCCCATGGTCTCAGACTTTACATAGCATCTTAAAATATCTCTCAGGCATACTGGTTTCCTAACCCCCTGGTTCCTTCGTCGAAGCAAATGATATTTAATTTTATCTATGGAATTAGTACATGAATCCGAAACAGTTGAGGTCTTGTGTTCGAACTAGAGACCTATTCGACTTGACCGTCTTAGTACACACGCGTGGAGCGTGTCTCTGCTAGTCTGCTTAATAGATTATATTATGAATGTGATAAGATTCAATATTATCACATCTTTACATATACATTTTATATTGTACAGTCTTAATGCTTTAAATCGACAACCCACAAAGACCCCCTGACAATTTTACAAAGTCCTGCATGAAACATTTTCTGTCTCTGCAATGCATGTAGCCATTTTGTGCATTGCTCGTAATGTAATTAGCACACACATACACATTAATCAAGAAATTACTTCTCACATTCATACAGAAAAATACAAAAAAATACCAAACTACCACAACCTATTTATAAATGCAAAATACCGTCAAAAAACGTTACCAAAAACCGATGGCGTCGTAATAACCGTAATAGGAGGTGACCTATAAAGCATGGTATGGCGGCAAACACCGGTGATTATACGACATTACGGTATTATAGAGTATATCGTGTCGGCAGTGAGGTACCGCGTCACGCTGTTTAATTACCGACTTTTGTTCCAACTGGGACACAACGCTGAAATTAGTTTAGTAGGAAAAGCATTTTCTTGTAACCTGAAAATGTCATGTTTTCAGGCTATTTACCTATGGCTTGTGTAGTGTCAGCAAATGATACGATTTTTTTTTTGCGTTAGAAAATCCTCATGAATATCCTTAATGTCTCAAGCAAAAGAATTGATGCCTCAGACGAAGGAGTTTTTCAGACTTTTACTGGCAAAAATGCTGCCTTGTTGGTCGAGTGGTCGCAAATGCTACTGCTGAGCATGAGTTCTTGGGTAGTAGGTACGATTCCCAAGTAGGGCGAAGTGTTTGAGTTTTTCCATTAGGAATTTTTCAATAGCCTGGATTTGTGCCCGTTTGATGGCAATAGTCTCCTCCCCTTTTACATGGGGCCTAAACATAAAAACTGCCCGAATATGGGTGTACTATTAGCTACATCTCTGCCTAGCCTTCTCTTCGGGGATTAGAGGCGTAATATTTATGTTACATAAGTAAGACTCATGTAGTATCAGCTGATAAAACGATTTATACGTTACAAAGTCCTCATGGATGTCTATCAGCCAAGCGAAAGGGTTTTTTTGGTGTCTTACTAGCAAAAATCACACGTTGTTCTTCAACTATGATCATTGTGTCCCACTAAACAGAACTTTTTACATGCTTATTCCCCAGTACGTTATTCCATAGGAAATGCTACTTAATCACCCTGCCGGGGCTGTGGGTCCTGCCGAGACTAGGGGTTGTTTGAAAGAAATACCGCGGGCTCGACACAAAGGAGGAGGAGGAACATGGGTGGGTTTTTGTCAGTAGAAGTCTGAAACTCCCTCCCGCTCCGCCAAGAGCGGGAGGAGTGTTTTAATGATTTCCCATCACCCAAAAAAAGGGCTACCTGATTATCGTAAAACTACATAAAATGATTATAACCACCAAAAAAACCTATTAATCAGAACACTCTACTTAGTTCTATTAGTAATACAGTTATTCACAGTTTTCCGCGTGGTCGCATACTACTTACAAATTCAATGTTTCAGTGAAATAGTTTCAGTGTTACACGTTTATATTTAACTGGCCGCTATTAAGTTAATTTCGGGTGACGGTTCTCCGTGACGGAGCGGAATAATGTTGTAGTTTTTGTTAATAAGGTAGACGGTTGACTGCGTGGTGGGGGGTAAAGGTTTTGACGTGTATACTGTTTATATTGTATGGAAATGGAAGGTGTATTTGGCATTAGATCTACTGTTGATAATGCCGGGAAGAAAGGGTTGGTCAGGACAAAATTTTGTAGACACTTCTGTATCCACACTTAACTAACTTTTCACCACACTTGGTATTTTTCCTGTATCATTTTCATGTGCGTTTAGAAAAATCTAAACTCACATGTACAAACAGCCAGACCCGAAAGAACTATCTGTAGACCATACAAACATTTGTTTCTTCTTGTGCTGTCTATCCGTAGGTATGTTATCTTAATACTAAAATCTGCCTCAATCCGGCTAATCTGAGGCATAGGAACTAGATTGGATATTTTCAAAAAACATTGAGAAATATTAAAATCACATAAGTTACATTCCAAAAAAAAAAGTAGTTAAAAAACTAAAAAACCCGACTGAAAAAACTGAAAAGCAAAAAACAAGCACATTTTAAATTTAACAAAACTTGGAACCAGGCGGGGTTCTATTTTTTTAGTTCTATGTTTTTCATTTCATAATTTAATATTCAAATGAACCCCGCCTGGTTCCAAGTTTTGTTAAATTTAAAATGTGCTTGTTTTTTGCTTTTCAGTTTTTTCAGTCGGGTTTTTTAGTTTTTTAACTACTTTTTTTTATTTCCAACTTTTTAGTTCTTTTGTGTTTGTTCTTTCGTTGGTCGCGTAAAATTCTTCGCAAATGATTTAACTTTTGTGCTTGTTTATAGGATTTGTCACTTTGAATTTCTTTTAAACATATAAGTGTTTATTTATATAAGTGTTTATATATATTTTTGTAATCTCCCTTTAGAACCCTTTATTTTGATACCCTACTCGATGGTATTGAAAAAAAAAATTTTTTTGAACTCCGCGATTTGGCCCCCAAAATCCGCAATTTTTCTTTGTTTTTTAATTTTAATGTAGCCCATAACACTCGCGCCATCAAAACGAATCTAACGATGTTTATTTCATTCAAATCCCTTCATCCGTTTAGGAGTTATGAGGGAACAAAGAAACGGACATACATACATACATACACACACGTCAAACACATAACTCTCCTTTTGGGCTTCGCCGCAGTCGGGTAAAAACTCCAACTGTTAGCTATTAAACACTTAAAACGAACACTACGCTACTTTTAAAATGAAATAACGCTATTAATTTTATAAGCAAACAAATTAAACCCATTTTAATAATAACATAAGCGATTCAAACATAACGATACGAACTAAGTATTCAAATAACATTCATGTAACACAAATCGCACTGCATTTAAATAGACACTCTTTGTACGAACCACTTCAACGTACAAACAGGTTGAAAACCCACCAGGTTTCCTATCGGCGTAGTACGAACTTGCGACGGAAACGGCACTAAATTGCAGCGATCTATGTATATAAATCTATATAAATAAAAAGAGAAGTCCTGACTGACTGACTGACTGACTAACTGACTCATCAACGCCCAGCCCAAACCCTTGGACCTAGAAAGCTGAAATTTTGCACAGAGGTTCCCTTTATAATGTAGACAAGGAATAAGGAAGGATTTTTCGAAATTCAACCCTTAAGGGAGTTAAATAGGGGATGAAAGTTTGTATGGAAAATCGTAATTTTCACGCGGGCGAAGCCGCTGGCAAAAGCTAGTAATCTATATAAATAAAGAGAGAAGTCCTGACTGACTGACTGACTGACTGACTCATCAACGCCCAGCCCAAACCCTTGGACCTAGAAAGCTGAAATTTGGCACAGAGGTTCCCTTTATAATGTAGACAAGGAATAAGGAAGGATTTTTTACGAAATACAACCCCTAAGGGAGTTAAATAGGGGATGAAAGTTTGTATGGAAAATCGTCATTTTCACGCGGGCGAAGCCGCTGGCAAAAGCTAGTCAATAATATTCATTTCGCACATTTTTAACTTTTAGCTTTTTCGTTGGTGATAAAAATCGCGACTGCTGAATATGCGGTCCTGGTTTCGATTTCCAGGTCGGCCAAATTTTTATTGGGTTTTTACATCAGGAATTTTTCAGTAGCAGCCACAGAGTCTGGATCTGTACCCATCTGTGCTCATGGGACTTAAATATAACTGAAATGTACACCTACGTATTAGGTACACCTTTTCCTAACCCTTGAGGAGTACGAGTACAGGCGTGATGTTATGTTCTGTTAAGGTTTATATTCAATCAATTAGGTTAGGTTATTAGGTTAGGTTTATATTCAACTAGCGGACGTCCCGCGGTTTCACCCGCGTAGATCCCGTTCCCGTGGGAATACAGGGATAAAAAGTAGCCTATGTTACTCAGGGTGAATGTAGCTTTCCAAGGGTGAAAGAATTTTTGAAATCGGCCCAGTACTTTTTGAGCCTATTCATTACAAACATACAAACATACAAAAATAGGTACAAATCTTTCCTCTTTATAATATTAGTGTAGATTAGGTTTGTTAAGGTTTATAGTCTCTGAAAAAGGTGGCGGATGCGGAAGCGCATTGCGATGGCTGGTTCGAGATAGTGCATAAAAGAAGTACCTGGAAAAATATGGGGAGGGCTTTTTTTTTGGGGTGGGTTGAAAATCATCAAATAACCCCCTCCCGCTCTTGGGCAGAGCGAAATGGAGTGTCAGACTTTCTACTGACTAAAAACCACCCATGTTCCTTCTTAGCCCTTTATGTCGAGGCCGCGGTATCTTTGTAACCCGCAGTCCCGACGGGATAAAAGAAGTACCTGGAAAAATATGGGGAGGCTTTGGTCCAGCAGTGGACCATGCATGGCTACTATGAATAACATTATTCATATGCATGGGATACTAATTGTGCTTGACGTATTTTAAATCAAAAAGTTTAAGTGTTTGCGATTAAAATGTTTCGTATTACTTTACGTTGACGTCGCACGTTCGCGCTAGGTCCTCTGAAACAAGGCTGCTTGTCAACTGTCAGGAGTTCAGCTATAAATATCGGCTAGATAGCTGTTAGGTAAAGGTATTGATAGTTTATTTATATGCTAATTCTCTTGGGGAAAAGTGTTGGAAGGCTTGTGTTTTTCTATTTGAGATGGTTTGATGAGTTTTATTGGTTCGACGGCAAATAAACGCGATCATAGCATCTAAACCTTATTCTAGTACTACTATGTTAATAATTTGAGAGCAATGGCATATCTTCAACACGGGTGCGCCAAAGTTCACCTAAAATTTCAACTCCGGAAATCCGAAAATGTTCTTCCTAACATTTTTCATCCTAACAATCGCAATTCCTAACTTCTCTGTCTCTAATGTTTTAATTCCGAAGCATTCGACTTCATAATGTCTGTAGCAATAAACATCTATTACACTATTATTTGTTTTCCTATATTTTCTCAACATAACCATCTTTTACACTATTATTCAAAGTCATATCTTTTTTTTTTTGTTTATATTAATTTTTATTCATAATAATCAGTATTATAAAAGGTCCCATTAAAATAGGTGGACAAAATTTTAGAAATCATTCAGACCGCTAAAATAAGGACAATAGCAAAAAAAAAAAATAAGAATAAGAAATAAAATACCTACTTTTATAGGATGAGTTTGTTCTAGAGTGCCGGCAATTTATTATTTTAAGTCAAAATAAAATCACTTTATAAATAGTGTTTTTTTTTGTTTAGATGTCTTTAGTTAGGCTTAATAAACGCTGTGTTAAAATTTGTCCACCTATTTTAATGGGACCTTATATACTATGCAAAGATATCAATAGGTTAGGTTAGGTTAGAACTGTGACCAACTACGCGCGAGCCGAGCGAGCGAAGCGAGCGGTGCCGCGGCAGCGGCCGGCGAGCGCTACCTCGAAATTGGTCGCGAAATTTTTCTAAGTATTTTTTTCATATTGCCCCCAAGACGACACTCTGACCTGAATTTCATTCATTTATTTTATTTCAAGACAAAAATCAGTGAAACGACCTTTAATCATTCTAAACAGTTGTATGAGTGAAAATATTATGGTAATTATGTTTAGGAATAAAAGCGTTAGGATAAAAAACAGTAGGAGTTCCAATTTTCGGAAACATGAGTGTTATGAACATCGTCGGTAGGACTACAAATAGTATGAATGAAAACTTTAGGATGAAAAATTTTAGGAAGAGTGATCATTCGGATTACAAATCGTTAGGAAGAACAATTTCGGATAAAGAACTTTAGGTGAGCCAATATGGACCCCTTCAACACAGTTCAAATAAAATGGTCGCGTTGAGTTTATTTGCGGAAAGCAATAATTAGAAATGTTACGCCATACCTAATGCTGTTTTAAATGCGAATCGGGAAATACTTATCATGCAAGGTTTTGATGTAGGTATCTACCTAAGCATTTATCAAATCGTGGTTTTATGAGGTATATAGAAATAACATAAGAAAATACAGTAGTTTAGTTTATTTATTAATAATTATAAAAATTACATGACCTCTCGTATAATTTTATTTGTTACCAAGACACAGTAGCAAATTCTCAAGTATTATCATAATAGGAATACTTAGCATTAACCAACCGATTTCTTATTTGCAGTTACAAAATAATGATCAATAGAATAGTTTCTTGATACATACAATTATTTTTAGTATTAGGGAAAGATGTTAATTTACTTACGATTATCAAATCGTATTTGATATTGAACGTTACGAGTATTTTATTTCTAGCTTTGAGGCTACACTATTGGTCCAGATATTTTTAACCAACTTTTTACTCTATGTTTTGTTGTTGTGTTTTGTTGTGTATATAGCCTTACATATCCAATCAAAGAAGTATAATTTCCATATTACTTTCCGAATAGCATCTAATCCATACCATAGTTGTTATCTTATCGCGTATAGTTTTATGGGGAATTTGTTCGTAATTAGTTCCATGTATATTAAGTAGGCACGTGATACGCATCTAAAGGGGAAGATACAGAACTGTTTTATATTGTCGTGTGTCGTCTAATTCTTAGGAAATAACTCTTGATGTAATAGTTGATGTAATACTTGTTTCTTATGTAGTTATGTTTCTTGTCTTATGTACCTACGACGAAGAATAGTCAAATAAATTACAAATCCTACCACTGTATGATTTATTTTCGATTTGGTAAAAGCTGACATAGTGACTGCATGAGATATGACAGTAATAGAGAAGTTTGTAAGAAAGAGATTTGCTTTAAAGACCCCAAATAAATTGGGAAAATAATGATGATCTGATAAGTAAACGTTGACATAAGTAGTCTTCATGAGAAGAGATTTGGCTGTTGTCTCCTCTTTTCTCCTTGCTACAGTCACAGTATTCAATACATAGCACATTAAACCAGTGCCTACCTGTTGCATAATAGGTCTACCTAAAACTCAAGCTATCCATTAGCCATTTATTGAGACTAAGGCTACAACGTCGATATTTAGAATATTGAAGAACTCATTGGCTTAGCACAGTCCGTAGTAATCTTTATTGGATCACGTTCATTTTAAAACAAATGCTTTCATCAAGGACCTAACTTTAACTACCTAACGTGGGACAGATGTCCTGATATCTAGGTCTCATGTACAACCATTAAAAATATCGTTCCAACAGTAAGTGCAGTGTAACTATCAGCGTGCTATCATTGCGACAGGCGTCACATGCGGTGCGCGCGCGCATACCCCGTCGGAAGGAAGTGCGTCCCCCGCGATCGAGCGATACATGCATTTGCATAGCATTTACATAAGTACCAGCTAAGCGCCCACAGCTTTTGATATTTTTAACCGACTGTCTTTCGAAACGGTTACGTTACGGTTAGCCATGAACTCATTTTGGTATGAATGGTGAAGGAATAACCTAATGAGGCCTTGTTTTGTGTCCCATTTCTTCAGGTCAGAGAGATATTTTGATCTTCAAAGGGCGAACGGGTTGGAGGCCTGTCTAACGAAATTTTTAATCATTAAAACGTGCTGACTTTCAGCCTAATATGAATAAATAACTTCTAATTTAAATTTTCACTTCAGCACCGTGTTCTATGACATTGGTTCTTATTTTGTTGGCCCAAAACTTCATCGCTTCCACAGCGCCCTCGGTGGTAGCCGAAACGACACTTTGACTTCATGTTTAGGGGAATTGAGGATAGGATAGTAACACAGTTATTTAAGCTTTGAAAGAAAGTAACATAGTTATCCAAACATCTCGCTGGCGATTGCTCTAGAGAGACAGCCCAGAATTCGACAAATTGAGTACAAGAAACAGCAATAATGTAGGGTTCTTATTCCCATAACTACTATAACTTAATAAAATAATAAGGAAATAGAACTAATACACAAATCTATCGCGTCTGCTTAGTTTTCACACGTGGTTGTAATAGAACCATTACACATGACCATCACATCACATTATTGACTGAAAATAGCCATAACACACACTTAACATTCGGCCCGACATGCGCTGGCGCACGACGTCCAAGATGGCGGCGCTAGCATCATTCTCAGGACTTCACACATGCCTTGAATTTGTTATTAACATGTGGGCTCCACCTTTGGAGTTTACCGTTTGATGTGACCATTCGAAAAGTGTAGGTATGTCGCTTTTGAGGGGTATTGGACTGTTGGTGTGTCTTCCAAAATGGAAAGGCTCTTGTTTGGTAATAAGTAGGCTGAGTTTTACAGTAAAATTCCATCGTCAAACGTTTCTATGTCCATGTATGTTATATCTTTCATCTTTTTTGGCGTTAGGTACCTATTAGAGAGAGAGTAAGGTAAAATATATCATCATCATATCAGCCCGGTATCACCTACTGCTGAGTACCCTCCACTAGTTGAAAAAAAAAACTACATAGCTTTTAGATAGCAGTAAGACATTTTACAATGAAGTAATTAATGAGTTATACATACCTATCTGTAACTGTCAATTCAACTTCAATCCATCGTTTATTTTGTAAATCGAGGTAAACTGAGTGCTTCAGTAATTTAACCGATAAAGGAAACGCATCAAACCTGCGTACATTACCAAACGCAACGGAACAGCTCTTCCAGTGTTGCCACGCGTTATACGTCGATTAACTGTCTCATTAATAGGTATAGCAACACTGTTGGTGTCGTAAAACGCACTAGCATTAATATTGATGACCTGACTATTTGTTTTACACTTTTTGTCGATGTTAGTTTTTGCCTGATTTGAAATATGGTTTTTAATTCGGACGAAGCAACTTAAAATAATTACGGTTTACCTATTTAGTATAAAACTGAAATTCTTGCTAATGAAGAACAAAATGTTGCTGAGAGATTGCAATCTCAATTTTGACTCTCAGCAGACTATCATAATATGTGTTATGATATTTGGTTTAATTTGAATTTTTATTGAGAAATAAGATAATTTAATATCAAACTATTGAGCTCGTAGAAGAGTTTCAAGAATTTTCCTACTTGAATAAAGTTTATTTTTGATATCCACTCTGCACAGATGCAAACAAATATAAAATTTGACATCGTCTCCCCGCAAAATTAACTGTTACTACTGAATAACTATCGAAAATACGTACATATTTAATGAGTGTAAACATATACACAGTCGTGCATTGTTCACATCGATTTGCGAGCGTCGCCATGCGTGAAATGAACGAAAATAACCACCCATACGCACACTATCGTGTGTTCGGTAGTCATGTACTCGCTGTGTACCTATGCGTGTACACATATGTATAAGAGGTGTTGTGATATAGAGCTGTGACATTATTGAGGAGTTTTTTTACTGTTTAACTAAGTCGATGCAGATTTTTCAGGTTAGGTAAGATTGCATCGATTGATCCGCCATTTAATAAAAATATATTTTCTAGTTAGGGCAGACTATATTTTTTTATTACTTCAATAATACTTATTGTACCTAATCTTCCTGTATTTTTGACCTTCACAACCCAGTTGCTACTCCTATTCCGCCTTTTTGCCGCTTTATGCAAAATACTGAAATTCCAGTTACTAAAAGTCGACTCCATAGGAAAAACTAGGCAAATGAAGAACACTACTTAATGTAAGCAAATTGGTTAAGTAACACAATTGATGAGGGTTTTTTTGATGTCCTCTTATAATTTGTGGTTATTTTAGATTTTATAATTGTAGTAATGTTCAGTATAATGTACTGTATATAGTTAGTTTATTACATAAGCACTGAATAAAACACCAAGTTGCAATGTATTAGAAAATCATTTTTCTCCGAAACCACATGACTTGCTTCGTAGTCCGGGTTCTCAACAATGTAAAACAAACTGCACTAAACTATTGACCCCATAAACGTATATATGAGTATGCACAGATGAGAAGTGCATTGTCGTTTGTTGGTAAGACGATGCGTGAAATGAGGAGACGGCGGCAGTCGCGGCCGACGGCGCAGTCCTACCCCACGGTGAGGACTCGCCTTTATTATAGGGCATTACATCAAATTACTTAATATCATAACGCTGCTTCTGATCGTATCGGGATTGTTTTGTTGCACCGAAGTGGCAGTTTTGTAAAAACTATTGGGGATGGGGAATAAGTACGGGTTGGGTTTGAATTCTTAGACATTTTTCATCATCATCAGCCATTAGACGTCCACTGCTGGACAAAGGCCTCCCCCATAGAACGCCATAAAGATCGGCAGCCTGCCGTTTGCATCCACCGGTTGCCCGCGACTCTCACGATGTCGTCGGTCCACCTGGTGGGAGGCCTGCCAACGCTGCGTCTTCCGGTTCGTGGTCGCCACTCGAGAACCTTTCTTCCCCATCGGTTGTCTGTTCTTCGAGCGATGTGGCCTGCCCATTGCCACTTCAACTTGCATATTCTGCGAGCTATGTCGGTGACCCTGGTTCTTCGGCGAATTTCCTCATTCCGGATTCTGTCGCACAAAGAAACTCCGAGCATAGCTCTCTCCATGGCTCGTTGCGTGACTCATTAAGAGACATTTTTATCTATTTTTATTTCACAATGGTTAATGATACACACAATCTGGAGAGAGGAAAAGCTAGTACTAGGACGGATTTGTTAAAAAAAAATTGCATAACTAAATACTACAAAAAAATACATGTAGAATAGCCAAACACAACTTTACCTGTAACAGTACCCTACAATAGTTAGTCCCTCAACTAATTTCCCCCAAACACAGCCAACACCTGAAAGCCTGTCACCAAACACCCTTTCAGATCAAAAACCGACCAAAACAATGCAAATCAAACCTCTACTTTAAAAGCGGAATACGATTATTTTCCATCTATACGTATAATATAAGTATGTCAGTAATAAATCCGGGTGTTTCGGGGAATACAATTAAAACGATCCCGGCCAATCCGTGCTGCATCGCCGGCGAAATTATAAATTCCGTGGGAACGTCGGCAGGTGTCGCCGTAATCGCATGAAGCCTCCGAATCATACCGAGCCGACCTGCGCACACTACACGCAAAGAATATTTAGATAAGCAGATGAGACAACGATTGGATGATTGTAATGTAGTTACAACTTTATGATATCGCTAATATGGTTGTTTCGTTCCTTAGATTCGTTGCTTACCATTTGTGATGACTTATATGCTTGTCAAATCTCGAGCTGTCTGATCCAACTTTGATGCATATAAACAATATACGAGTACTTACAGCTACATTAAGTTAGCTTTTCCTGAAAAAGCTTGCTTGGGAAAGTGCCTATCTTATTTATATGTTGGTACACCAACGACAGAACATGATTATAAACAATAATAAAAGAATGATGATATTTACATGATGATATATTCTACTACAAGCTATTTTATTTCAAACGGCGAATAGAGATGTTTTTTTCCAATTATTTGAAGAATTAACTTAAAACTTTTAAAAAAGATGTTTATTATAAGTAAATGAAATACTTGTGTTATAAACTTATGACTCAACTAACGTTTCCATTTTATGTCTATGATTGACAGAGTGACATACACGACAGTTACTATCTATATATAACACTAGCGGACGTCCCGCGGTTTCACCCGCGTAGATCCCGTAGCCTATGTTACTCAGGGTGAATGTAGCTTTCCAAGGGTGAAAGAATTTTTGAAATCGGCCCAGTACTTTTTGAGCCTATTCATTACAAACATACAAAAATAGGTACAAATCTTTCCTCTTTATAATATTAGTGTAGATTGGAAATCTCTTCAGTTTTTTGAAGTATCCACTTAGCTTATATCATGTTCAGTCTCCCCCACCTACTGCCACATCTGTACCCAAATTAGTCTCTGCTATAAGTACGTAGAATTGTGGTTGCTCGACTATTTGCACACCGCGCCGTGAAATAACACGCGCCCGATAACACGACCCGCGACCATACTATTGTTTTTGTGCTCACTATTATTATATGAAGGAGGTGTATGACGTGCTCACTTACAGGTACTCTTGGAGGCTTTTGTCTGTATGGGAGGACAGGAGAACGTGGCCATGGATGACTCCGACCGGGAATGTAAATATGATTTATGTAAATGACTTGACACACCGTAATGCCGTGTCTAGCATGTTTTGCATCTTACTGAAGCTGATGGAAGATACTGAAGATATCAGACTCGTTGCCAAATTCATGAGATTTCCTTCTACGCGCTGTGAAGACGACATTATCATAATCATTTCAGCCAAAAGACGTCCACTGCTGGACATAGGCCTCCCCCAGGTGTCGCCACATTGACCCGTCCCATTTAATACATTAGACCTGTTAAAACTACATACACAATGTCTAGGCTATTGACTTAAAAAGCACCAAGCACGTTAATGAATTGCTTGATTGCTGCCACAACCGACTCCAAAACATTGATTTCAGTCACTTTAGATATCAGGAGAACAAACATACAGCTTATTCATTAAGTAATTTATGAAAACGGTTAATATTTACGAACGGTCGACATGTTTCTATTGTAAATACGACATTCATGGCTTAAAACGTAATTGTTTTTATTTGGCACATATGTTATGTAACACGCGTGCTCAAAAGCAATAAAAATACTCATATGTGCTTTGTGTTTTAATTTTTATAATTTTATTGCCTACACCTAGCTAATTAATTTCGCTACAAATTGCCGCCAGGGAGCGCTACTATCGAACATAAGCTGATCGTCGTCAAGGGCCCTTAGCGTTTTTACCTGTAACTTTTAATTAATAAAAATACTTTCGTTCTAATTGCCAAAATCACTTACTAGCCAACCATATCGTCCACCCCTGGGGTCACAATCAGATCGTGACACCACCCTGGTCCGCCACTTCCGGTCTACGCGGCCGCTGATTGGCTGGCCAAGTGACGCAACTTCCTGTCATATACAATGGGGTTATGACGACGGATTAGGTTCGATATTATTGTGGACATGGGAATTTTACGGGTATTTTAAAATGGTAGTTGTAATTAACTGGCAATAATATTATTTTTGTATGAGTACGTTATACCTACGCACTACAAAACTCTCGAAAAAAATAGGTGTTGAACTGTCTCTGCTTAACTAAGAAAACTTACTACTTATTAATACTTTAGACGGGATATTTACCATGTTTGCTTATTGTTTCCAGTTGCAGATATTAAAAACTTAAGAAAACTTAATAACAACAACGCTTATCCTTTTTTACAATCAAAGAATTGAAATGAAATTTACATTAATTATTTTCCGGAAAAATAAATTGCGTATCCAGAAACCGGTACACGCCTTTTTGTGAAAACACCTAACAGTAATAATACACAAAAAATAAACAAGATACAGCCATATCTAGAAATTCACCGGCTCACTTGGCATTGCATAAAAAACAGTAAAACACAATCAAGTTATTCTAGTGTTTCTCAAAATCACAACGCATGTCGAATTAGACGGCACTGTAACTATTTTTTTTTTCTTGTGTTTTCTTGATTGCGTTGTTTGCATATTATAACGTGTGAAGATGTAACTGGACTTACGTCTAACGAAATACAAGTTAGTAAATTAGACTAGCTTTCGTAAATACAATGCTTTTTAAATGACCAATGACACGTTAGGTCGAAATTACGTCGCGCCAGTACAAATACACCTAGGCAAGCGAATTTACCGTCGCGTCGTTATGTTTGGTATGCCGAGCACCATCTAAAATTGTTTCAGTCAATTTCAGGTAAGTATGAAAAATATTTGACAAACGTCAAAATAATATATTAATATCATATGAACTAGGTACACATTTTTTGTGGTCATATATTTCATAAAAGTGTTAAAACGTTTTCTATTTTAATAATTTATGGTTGTTTTCAGTTGGCGTTATAATTTACACACCTACTTGGGAAATAATAAAATGAGGGTCTTTTACTCTTTTGTCACAATAATTATTTCCCAGGTACCTACCTATTCCTTCATTTAACTTTTCCTTATTTATGTGTATGTATCAGTGACACATAATTATAAAATGTTTCATTGACACTTCAGATTTCAGATATCTCAATATAACTAGTGAAAATGACATCCTGCTAGAGATTTTGCTCGTGTGGAAAATACCACAAAAGCATCGTAAAAGAATAACATTACAATGAAAAAGATCTAAACTAAGAAAGATAAAGCATTTATATAAAACTTCCCCAGCAGGTAAAATACTTATACGTCTTAGAGGGAAGAAACAGGTGAAGTTTGAGCGCTGAAGTAAAATAAGTAAGTTAAGTTGTGTTTAAGTTAGCAGTAAGCACGCGGCACCCAGTCGGATCACTCGCTCAGAGAGAATTTACGACGGTACTTACATATGAGTAACTTTAAGTTATGGCTAAGTAATGTTGTTTTCCTCCGGGATTTTCTTTAAAATTGTAAAACTTTTCTTTTTCTTGACAAAGTCTTCGCAAAAAAAGAAAATGGTCTGAATTTTCCAGGACGAGCATTAAAATATTAATAATGTATAATGTAATTTAACCACACTAATATTTATTCATGATAACAATTCGTGAAGATTTAACGCATTTTGAAAACAAATGTTATTTGCTCACACACAATATCAATGATTGATTACATTCCAACGTTATTAAGTGATAATAACGATGAAAAAATTCCAATAATTCAATTCAACACAAATAAAGTATGAATAAATAAATGCTTAAACAAAAACTGCTTGCTTCGTGTAATTTGTAAATATATCAGTCTATCATCATGATAAATGATACTAATCGACCATTTAGAATAATTACCGCGTATGAATGAAAGGCTAAGCATGCAACTGTGGGAACATCAGCACTAGCACCAATGAAAAAGCTGTTAAAACTTCAAACAATGATAATGTGCCTCATGTATTATTTATGGCACTCCGCATTAATGAACCAAGGTCATTTGAATTCATTTCCTTCGGTAATACAGACGTACGCTTTCACACTAACATTGTTACGTAATCGTAGTAACGTGTTTCATTAAAAATGCTTTATTTTACGTATTTACCGTTATTGCCCCACTCGAGTTTTATGCGAACCATAACAGTTCCGCTACTCGGTAATAGATGGCGTTGGCAGTATCAAAGTTAGAACGAGGAAGTTCGGCAGCGGGGCGCTCGTTTTTACGCCGAACACGTAAAGCGGCTCGTAGACGTTTTAATAAAAGTTTGTTTCGTGTTTATTTTAGGCCGGCGCTTGTCTGGCGCATGGCGGGCAGACTTACAACACTTTTAAATTTAAATAATTATAATGCATTCGTTTATTGTGAATGAATCGGCAACGGGAGTGTTCGCGAGACGGGTTTATGTTTATTTGGATGTCGTCGCATATTACGATCGATTATTTAGTCGTAAACTTGTAATGCTCTGTAAACTGCTTTTGAGTTCTCTTTTTAGGTTTTATTCACACCCCGTAAAAACTTGGAAGATCATAATATTTCAATAAGTGCCGTTGTAATAATAAAACGTCGTTCAAAAATGAGAATTTTATACAGTAGATTGAGTTGTACTACGATAAGAATTTTATACTTCTTTTTCACTCTAATTTTATTTATGCATGTGTAGTAACTTTCCCAGCATTAAAGTCTGTAAAATACTTCGATTACGTACCTAGTATATTTTATTGTTCACTATATTTACTACTATCATAAGCTCACCTCTGATGACACTAGACTCCTATTATATGTAATGTGTGATATTTAATATTACATAAAATATAATCATATTTAAATAGCTTGATAACGTTAGCAGTGATCCGTGAAATAACTCCAGTCTTCAAGGTTCCCCATCAATTAGAACTGACAAAACAATCTCCCGAACTTCAAATAAGAACAAATTATCGAGCTGCTTATAGATGACTTAATTAATTATATAACGCCTGCCGATATGGCTTATTTACATGGAGTTGGATTACATTAAAGCTCCCCAGCTTTAATGAAATCCAACTCCATGTATATTATATCTTATTTATAAAATAATCATTTGTTAAAGTATAATGCGTATCCATATTACAAGTAGGTACAGGAACCATACATACACACACATACTACAGGAACAATGACGCCTCGTTGGTGTAGTGGTCACAAGTCGACTGCTGAGCATGAGGTCCAAGGTTCGATTTCCAGGTCGAGCCAAGTGTTACTGTGGGTTTTTCCATCAAGAATTTCTCACTAGCAACCACGGAGTCTGGATTCATGCTCGGTTAATGGCTAAAAGCTGCCTCATATTGGACTTAAACGTGGGTACACCATTGAATACATCTCTGCCTAACCCTTCGAGGATTACAGGTCAAACATTATGTTATGTTTATCATATTATGTTAACAACATTCGTATTTACATTACAGGTATAAACTGCAACTAAAGAAGTAATGTTTTCGAAAAAAACTTTCACATAAACAAGGATTCAGGAAATCAAAACGAAACTTTGGACAACTTTTCAAACATTTAATTCAAGTTGAAGTTAGTAAATAGGAACAAAACAACATTATTTACACCTCTAACTTATACAACCAAACTTCTTCATGACCATTTTACTCTACATCAAAAGGAAAACTCGCTACAGGCCGTTTTTCTCACAATCATGTTAATACTTTATTTTTAACGACAGAGTTTTGCTTCAAGCAAAACTCTGTCGTTAAAAATAAAGTATTAACAGCCCTTAGAAAGACAGTGGATTCATATCTTGCATGACAAACGCTATCAACCGGGTTCCTACATTCATGCTACGAGCATTTCCCGTAGCACACACATAAAGCTTTACAACACACACAAACGTAAACACACACAGTGGAAACTCGTGCTTCTGTGTGCAATTTCCCGTGCTTACAGTGTTCGATTTTCCTCAGTGTGAGTGATTTGTTCTCTCTCTCCCTCCTATCTGTCTTTCTTTTTCCTCTCCTATAGTTATGTTGTCCCGTGTTCTCCGGGCCATTATTGTATGTTTAGTCTTTGCTTTTTGTAAATATTTATTACTTGTATCTGATTTACGTAGTTCTAAATGATTGGTTGGTGTTACAGTTTTATTGATTGAAGTTGTTCCGAGTTTGTAAATGTAAACGATTTTATGAATGTGATATGGAGAACTGAAGTTAGTAAGTTAGAAGGCTAATGTGATGTGGAAAATACTTCAACTTATCCATTCAACCTATGTAGTAAACTGGGATTGATTTTTGTACGAAGTACTTTGAATTTTTTCCAAGGGTATCGTATTCGTCGAGTACTAACAGGGTCGTGGAGGTTAGATAAGCAGTTGCCACATGTAAAATACTGGTATTCAGCTGCATCCGGTTGGTCTGGAAGGCGACCCCTTGGTATATAGCTGGGAAAAGGCTAGGCTAGCCTCTTCCTGACAAGAAAAATTGGCACAGATCAAATTCTCAAATACATTGCGATTTTTCAGTAACTACTTATGAAAACTTTATTATCACCTACAAACGTTATCAATATGCAATTAATTAATTAAAACGGGCCACCAATTAATTCGTTGATAAGCTGCAATTATGACAATTTACATTTATCAATAGTTTATAAAACTTACATAAATAACTGCTGAACAATTATGAGCAATAAATATCAGTGTATGATCGGATAATTGAACATTTATCAAAGTGATCAATCAGACTGTTAACGTAACATGTATTCAATAAGCGAGATATTTAAATAATGTTGTATTTGTGAAAATTTATTATGTGTTTAATTGTATTTAACTTTTGTAAGAACGACTCATTATCGTGTAAGTTTTTTTTTTAATTATTATAAATGGGCCTGCTCTTGACTTCAATCTTGCCCTGAGGGCAGAGAAAAAGAGAAAGAGAAGAGGGAAGTTATTCCAAATGTAAAGCTTCAGTAACTATACTTATGGAAACCCAACTTCTATGTACATTTTGGATTGTAGAAAAATCAACATTGTTTACATCAACAATGTTTACAATAAATCACACACAGATAAGTATGATAATTAAGCATTAAGTCCGCCTATGTACCACGTTTGTGCATGAAGTTTAAATAAATAAATAAAAATTAATTATAATAGGCAATAATTGCCTAATTAACCAGTGTCAACAAACCCTACTAAATCACCATCCATTGAAGAACGAGCCAACACAACCAAACCAGCACTCCGGCAGAATGAGACATACTGCTGTAAAAGGGAGCCCATACTTAGCGACACCTATTAAAGAAAAAAGCAGAAACCGTGTTCGACTCGAAACGACTTATCTTCAATGACCAATCATACAGAATAGATTCACTTCCATACACTTAGTAGTGCTAAGTCTGGTCTAGGGTGGGGGGAGGGGGGGCCGGTGGGCGGCGCCGCGCATGCGTCTCGTTGCCAAGACGACGGCACGTAGCCACTCGCGTGTGTGTGTGCAACGTGTACGGACGCGCTCGTAGGACGCAGCGACGGATCGTATTTAATAATAGCTAAACAAGTAGAATTTCTATATTTGATTTTGTCAGTTCACTTTTGTAGATGTGCCTTTTTAGACTGGAGTTATGTTTGGAGGCTGTTCAGATTTAGTTTGTTTCAACCTGTTGTTTCAGGTTTTATTTTTGGGAGGTTGTTGTCCACGGTTCATTTCGATTCTCTATAAAAAAAACAACTTTTAGATAAGAGGATCTTTTGAATTCCATGATTGTAGAGTCTGGACTTCGATTTATTCTGATTACCAAGAAACCTTTGTAATACTTACCAATTAAGCTCATACTTACCACAGAAAATCATTCTGAAGGCATTTCGTAAACATCCTGTGACGTCACCAGCTTTTCATTTTATCGCGAACGCATCATACCACCGTACTCCCGTGTACCGCATTCCACGCACACATACAACGGCACCAGTGTGTGTCTGTGTGCGTGTCACGTCGCACGCACACAAGCAAGCGTTCCCACCGCCCCGCACTACCTACTATATCTACAACTATGTTTGTACTTCCAACACTCTTTACTTCTACTCGAAAACTCCTTCGAGACCTGAAAAGGAATTTTACAAGGGCGCCTTTTTCTTTTGAACGCGAACCTTTGGCTGTAAAACGGGGGCTCTTAACCGTTTTATAGGGATGTATTGATAGTTAGTGGTTCCTTTGTAGTTGCCATCTCACGGGACGCTCCCGTAATCGTAAAGATGAAAAAAAAACCATATAGTTGGTATACAGCCTAAGTGCGTACTTTACTTAAAGTGCCCGATTTTGGCGCGAAGTTTTTGCTTGAATATTTTACGTGTGATAGTCATTAGGCGGAATGTTAGTGTTAGGTACTACCGCAGCCTTGACCCAGTCTTCGTCTTTATATTCCGGAAAATCTGGTTCCATTATTCAAAATGGAGCCACTTTTCAATATTTGGTAGGTGCTATGAATAGTTGTTTACTTATAATACAAACGGTGTCTTGGATTATCTGGGTATGCAGATTTTAGAGTGCGAAGGCTATCGGGTCCATAATCTTTATGTCACGAAAATTGCCAGAAATGTAAAGACTGAGTCCGATTGAATTTCAAATGTAAATCTCGATATAGCATGATATGAAGTCATTGCCATCGAGGTAGTTATCTTCAGCAAAAAAAAAACATGGGAGTTATTTTCGTGTTGATATGAATATTTTCCCACCAAACGACTATTGCGTGGTTCTTCGTTTTTGTGCTCTCGCGTAAGTAGGTAGTCATGCCATTTAAGTATGTCTGAATAAAGAGTCATCAGTAGCATTGCTTGGATAAAAGTGATAGCACTTTTTAAGTAGTTTGGTGCCATCAGTGGAAAACTTTGGGAAAGTAATCCAGAATATCTCAGAAATAAATCAATGTGACCATGAACTTCAGGAGTTCTTACTTGACTCTTAAATTGTTTTAAATTTGAGATATTCTGGATTAATTTCCCAAAGATTTTTTTTAGTTTGGAAAACTTTGGGAAATTAATCCAGAATATCTCAAATTTAAAACGATTTAAGAGTCAAGTAAGAACGCCTGAAGTTCATGGTCACATTGATTTATTTCTGAAAGTTTGAAAGAAGTTGTAACTGCCTATAACAAATCATTAGCAACTGTTAAACACTATTATAATCTTAATATCGCTTAAGAAAATTTACACGACTAGGACTGTCCTGTGGAGTAAAAGCTTAAGCCAGCTGAAAAATTAGTCAAGACTTCAGTTTTTCAAAAACAAAATACTTATTCCTGAAACATTCAGCAAAATTATCGATTCAGGAACCTCATTACAGTCACTGAAGGTCATGGTTATGACCCTTCAGCTTGGAACGAGACCAGTAGTCACAGTTCAGCCAAACGTAGCTCCGCCAGAATCTCCCCAAAAAAATCGATTTATTTCCCAAAGATTCCTGCAAAAAATCGATTCAGGAACCAAATAAGAGGCACTGAAGGTCACGGCCCCATCGATCCGGCGTAGAAAGTGAGACTGGCTGCCACTACTAACACCGTCCCGTTGGCTATGCAGCCTGAATTAATCGCGCATATATTTGAATACATTTGGAGCGGCGCAGTTCGGCCGCGGTGTCGTCGGCCTCTTAAGTTTTAGCGATTTTGTTTCGGGGGTGTATTGGTGGGGGTGCTTCGCGAAATTCCAGTTACACAGTACTGTTGTCATCAGTCTGTCAGAGATTGACGAGGTAATGATGGAGGTCTGGCTTCTCGGGTCGTTGGTGTAGGTCCACTGAATTGTTTGCTATTCGAAATTTTCTAAGGTCTTAAGTTTAATGTAGAAGGTGTTATTGATCATCATGATGATTATAGTCATCATTGCTAAGTTGCATTTGTCGGTCACTTTGAGCCTGTGTGGTTTTGCAGCTGCTATTATTTGAACTAACTTAGGAAAATAGGAAGTCCCTGAATATTTTAATTTTGACCTTGCCCTTCTGGTTTATGCAGTGTTTACGCTTGTGGCGGTTTTGAGTTAAAAGTTGGATTTTAAATATTGTCTAGTAGAGAAATGATTGCTTGTAGATATCGTTTGATTAACGCAATCCATGTGCTGTTGTCTGTTGAATGCACACCATGCGCATAAGCTAGATGGTGTGGCTCTTCTGGTGGATGTCTTCTGCAACTCAAGGATTCTGTCAAAATAAATTTAACTAAGCTTGTTCTCATAACAACCTACGGCATTTTAATCGAAAGTTAATACATTGCTTGTCTCACAACTTTTCCAGTAACTTTCCTAAAGTTTATTGTTGAATATTTCGAGGAGAAATGGTTGAAATTCTCGGAAATGAAAGTATGTAAGTAATATTTCTATGAACATCATTTTGAAAGTACATCTTTTTATTATACCATTACTGTCTGTATATTACAGGCTGCTATTTGTAAAACAAAAGTGTCTCGGTCTCAAGGTCCAATAATTAGTCACGTTAAAGCTCAACAATTAGTTTAGTAACACTAACTGTATTAGTTTTAGTGCTGACAGCCGTCCGACAATGTTGTAGTTTAGAGTTAGCTCGGACTTTACAATTAGTTCCGTTGGATCTATTCATTCTGTAGGTGCGTGTAGTTGTTAGCTAGTCCTAAATGGTAGAAGAAGCCTGACAGCCTCATAAAACTACCAGTAATGTCGCATAACCCAAATGAAAAATATTTTATTTTACGTAAATCTACATCAGCACTTTGAAAATGTCCGAAGAAACTCCTTGGTACGAGAGTTAACGCTGTTGTTACGATGTCATGGAGTTATAATAGACCGTCGCCCCATACGAGACACTGGATTCTTGTAAACTACAACCTAACTCTAACATAATTGTGAAACTGTTATGTAGATGCTGTAGTTGTTTGCCAGTGTTATATTTAATTCATTATAAGTTCAGTAACATAGATTCCTCTTCTTTTGATCTTCTCTCGTGCTGTATCACTGTCATCAGTAGTAAAAGTTTGAGTAGGATCTACAGCTTAACTTTATTCTTGTTTCTGGTTCACTTTGGTGACTAATTCATCTAAGTAAATCATTGAAGTATTTTATTTAAGTGCTTTCTTATGGTTCGTTTGTATTGTCTGTCCACTCATCCTCATGTGTTTAGCTTTACATGTCTTTTATTTATTCGGGTTTTTACAATCAGTTTTATTATCCACTATAATATTTTTTATTTATACTTAAGTTAAAAATAACATGTAGTTGCGCAAAGCAATAATAAAAACATTTCTCAAGGTATCTCGAAACAATGCTGTTTTATTGCCAGAGATTATGTACCTTATTATAATTTTATATTTTAGGGACCATAAAAATAATTTGATGACCTTTGAAGAACATAATATAATTATAACTATGTATACTGTTTTTTTGGTGGAGAGGGTTACGTTTTTAACATTCACAACTAAACCCATACTTCCGTATTACTTGGATGTGGTAAGCTTCTTATTAGGGAACCTTATTAGGAACCTTCCTAATACAACATAAACTACCTGGCTTTTTTAAATGTAGTCAGATTCTTATTTGATTTCAAGATCATACGTGTATTATAGACTTACACCTTTTCCCGGGGGGGATGAAAGGCAGAAACAAGAGAACACCACCAGCAACAATCCACATACTGTTTTTTTGTTGTTCCATTCCGTAGATATCAAATCTAGAAAAGCTTAAGTATATAATTACAAATATCCAGTCAAGCTTCAACGGACGGACGGTCTTGGACGTCAATAAGGCCCCATTGACGGTAAAACTGTTCTCCTCAGCAGAACCCCATCTCCACAAGATCGATGCAGCATAGCACCATAACCTGGAAATCAAAAAAAGATAGCTTTTAATAAAAACAGCGGGAGGCAATACGCGTGTCCGGCGCGAAGCGGGTTATTGTTGGTCCTAAGGCATCCGTCGAATACGTAATGTGGATGGAAAGTCGAGCGATTGTCACAAGAGGCCTATTACTATGCCGGCGATGTCACACACGGGCAGATGTCCCGCACACACCCGTCCCACATTAGTGAGCGTACACTGTGGAGGACTGTGGACTACGGGGGACACGGAAAAAACGTGTACATGGTAATAAGTTTCGAGTTCTGTTTTGAAGGAAATGACCGTGTTTAGTGGGGCTTAAACTGTTGTGTTTGTTAACCTAAGGAAGGATGAACTTTTGTACAAATTACGTTTTCTGAAGATAAGCTATTCGTCATTATTATTTGTTCCATCATAGACCTGATACATCGCTTTAAATCAGCCGTGATCGAAGTCAAGAGCAGGCCTCTCAAATATCTATTCAGGGCGTTTCAGTAAATTCAAACTTCAGTTAAAATGATATGGAATGCCTTAATAAGACTGTTTAATTGACCTTCTTAATTAGAGGTTTAAACCTTACACTTGGTTTCGTCGCTAAAACTTTTGCCATACGTCATGAAAATGCCAGTTTAAGGCCTGAAAAGCGTTGACAAAGCGGTATTTTACACTGAAGAGACTGATTACCAGTTTCAACGAAGAAACATAACTAGGTGAGGTTTACGAGGTAACTAAACTTTTGAATGGAATTCACACAAGGTTTAATAGTGTTTGGTTGCGGCAGTAATGTAATAGTTTGAAAAGCGCCAATAACCATACAACAGTTGTAAGAATAAGAAAACCTTAATGAGTCATTTCCCTCAGTTCGTTAGGAGGTTAGGGATTTTAAAGATTATTTGTATTTTAATAACTAAACGTTTACAGCTTCTCGGTCAAATTGTAAATGTTTAGTTCTTAAAACTTACCAAAACTGACTGAACTGTTGTTTACATTCTACATTGTTGTTTTTTTTCATGTAATTTCTCATTTAAATATTTATTGTCCGTAGAATTAATAATCTTTAATCTTTTAATATTAATTTGATCTTTGAAGTACCTACGTAGTAATCTTTGGTTGCTTTTGTTAGAGTTTGACATGGTTTAAGAGTACATTTAGATTAAACAATGCCTCCCAGCCTACTTACGTGCCTACAGCCGAACAGTTCCGACGGCTATCGATGTTATCTCATGGTATTGCCTTTTTAGCCGCCACTCCGTTAGCCGCCGACCCATTACCAAGGATTAAAACGATCCACCCCGAATGCAAGTTTTGGAAAATTTTCAGAGACAGAAGTTAATTTGGAACAGATCTTGGATCTCGGTTTCAGGTGTTTTCTGATTTTGCTTTACGAACGTGTTTACCTGGAAAGAGACAAAAGAATGTGAATACAAGTATTTTATGTTCAGCCGATGATTCATTTCAGGACATGATGAAATAAGTCTTGTACGTAGACACCACCGCTGTGGAAGATTGGAAATTCCAAAAGATAAAACATGAATTGGTTATTGTTTTGTTAGTACTTTCAGTTGTAATTATATGTATTTGGTTCATCTTAGATATCTTGTATTGCTTTATATTTTACTAGCTGATGCCCGCGGCTTCACACGCGTGGATGTCGTTCAAATTATATACTAAAACCTTCCTCTTGAATCACTCTATCTATTAAAAAAAACAGCATCTAAATCCGTTGCGTAGTTTTAAAGATTTAAGCATACAGACAAACAGACAAAAATAGCGACTTTGTTTTATACTATGTAAGGATAAGGATAATGAAGGATTTGCTTTATTATTGTTTTCACTGACGAGCAAGCTTGCATCGGTAGAAATAGTCAAGGCTTCATGCTAGACTCCTAAGACACTTCTCGAGTAAATCCTCCAACGGTATAAACCTCACAATTCCTCCGTTCCAACACACCAACATAATCATCTCAACGACACAACAATTTCACACGCGGTCCTCCGTCCTCCGACCTCCAGCCAAAACAATTTCCACCATCTGAACTTTAATTCTTATATTTCAGGAGCAGTGTTGTGTCTGAGGTGAGAACAATACTGAAGGGTGGGGGGGGGGAGGGTAACTGTTCCCCCTCGCCCCCCCACCTCTGTGCCCCTCCCCCCTGTAGCCGGGACGTCGACCTTGCTATTGCAATGCGCAACACGCGCAATACTTTTGTCGCTGCCTGAATAAGGTCACGGTATTCCGTCTCCAGGATATATGGGTTAGGTGGAACATATGATTGCTGTACAAGGATAATCGAAGCTAAAGCAGGTTTAAATCTCAGGAATTTGTGGCAGGAAGGAGTGGTACAAGACTTATTTGTTTTCTTAAACGAAACTGAGCAAATAAATAATCTGCCTACATGTTTACTGTCAGTTAGATCCAGTATTTTGTAAACTTAGCATCGACAAGATTTTAAGATTATATTTATTTGTAGGCTATTAGATATTCGACTGTCACTGGTGGTGATAAATGTTTTACGCTTTAATTGCAGTATTTAGTGTGTAGGCAAATAGGTCTCTATTACGAATTATTGTAGAAACAGCATTGGTTTGCTTCAATAAATATTGGTTATTGAGAGGCATGGATTTATTATCGTTTTGTCTGTTCATTAATGGAGCCAAAGTAATTGGCAAAGTGAATGATGAGGTAAGTTTCGATAAACTCAAAAAGCAGAAATAGATACTTCAGAATTCAGTCTCCCAAACAGACCACCGCAACCCCTAAAGGCTTTAACAAAAACAAACTGTAAGTAATTTCCACAAAAATATTTCGTGAGTGTTTCAGCTAAGTTTCACGGCCACGCAAAAAGCAGCTTTCACCGAACATCTGTGCGTAGTGAGACAAACGCGAGACGCGACCCGAGCCTGTATGAAAGCGTATCTTATGCATTTTACATGAGCTGTGCCAGCCATCAGGCCCCTTACCTTAGCCTTCACACAGAGAAGCGCACGCACACAGACACACACGCGGCCATTGTCAGCGAAACAAAAACACGCACACAACAGTGCACTCCTTCTAATTAGTTGTTTGTAAACACATGTCAGTGCGGTGTGCTTGTGTGTGTGTAGATGCGTGCGAGGTATCGTCCATGAATTATGTAATGCAACGTTGTTGTCAAGTGAAAAGGTGAGAAGAAGACGAGATTTTTGGAGGGTATTGACAAAGATGCTGGGTTATAAGATGCAGTTTGACCTCTTTAAGAGTTTGTATGATGCTGTTTTGGTGATATTGGGCGATCTAGATCTCGGTATCTATATGACCTAAGAATTCGGTATTTGGACACCATTAAACTTGGACTTATAATCTTTAAATCTGTACAAGCGAAAACACGATTGGATGAAAAAACCTCGATAGAAAAAAAATACTAAAACAACTCGGTTTGCACTTATTTAGAGTTGGATCTCTGAAACCTTAAGGAATTTAGTGACGATTTTTACATAATAGATAGGTAACTATATTATCTCAAATCGTGCAGATTTTTTTTTTTAATTTTCTACGTGGTTTTCTCGTAATTAGCATTCCTGTGATTGGCGCTTACGTTATTTTATTCTAAGCGAGCGCACATTCTTTCTGTCTCACGTTTGGAACGCGGTACTAATAGCGCTGTCCTTTTCAATTTGTTCAATTCAGACATTCAGTCTGCTGCGGCATCTGTTGCGAGACGAACCTATGTTTGGCGACATTACAGACAGCGAACTATTTTCTACGCAATTATTTTGTTTAGTGGTAGGCAATATAGGTACCTATAATAAAGTTTAGGGACAGTATTTACTGTAAAAAGGAGTTGAAAACGTTTTGTGTAAATATATTATATACCTATCTTTTAATGATGATTGTCACCCACCTGATGATGGACTCCGAAGGTAGGTATAGGATCTCGGTGTCGGCACTACATAGAACCATCGTGTTTAGACTCATTTGAAAGGTCTAACGGAGATCTTGTTGACTAATGATGTCACCCACCTGATGATGGACTCCGAAGGTAGGTATAGGATTTCGGTGACGGCACTACGTAGAACCATCGTGTTTGGACTCATTTGAAAGGTCTAACGGAGATCTTGTTGACTAATGATGTCACCCACCTGATGATGGACTCCGAAGGTAGGTATAGGATCTCGGTGACGGCACTACGTAGAACCATCGTGTTTGGACTCATTTGAAAGGTCTAACGGAGATCTTGTTGACTAATGATGTCACCCACCTGATAATGGACTCCGAAGGTAGGTATAGGATCTCGGTGACGGCACTACGTAGAACCATCGTGTTTGGACTCATTTGGAAGGTCGAACGAAGACCTTGGTCACTAATGATGTCACCTATCTGATGATGGACTAGTAGGTAGGTAGTAGGTAGGTAGTAGGTAGGTAGTAGGTAGGTAGTAGGTAGGTAGTAGGTAGGTAGTAGGTAGGTAGTAGGTAGGTAGTAGGTAGGTAGTAGGTAGGTAGTAGGTAGGTAGTAGGTAGGTAGTAGGTAGGTAGTAGGTAGGTAGTAGGTAGGTAGTAGGTAGGTAGTAGGTAGGTAGTAGGTAGGTAGTAGGTAGGTAGTAGGTAGGTAGTAGGTAGGTAGTAGGTAGGTAGTAGGTAGGTAGTAGGTAGGTAGTAGGTAGGTAGTAGGTAGGTAGTAGGTAGGTAGTAGGTAGGTAGTAGGTAGGTAGTAGGTAGGTAGTAGGTAGGTAGTAGGTAGGTAGTAGGTAGGTAGTAGGTAGGTAGTAGGTAGGTAGTAGGTAGGTAGTAGGTAGGTAGTAGGTAGGTAGTAGGTAGGTAGTAGGTAGGTAGTAGGTAGGTAGTAGGTAGGTAGTAGGTAGGTAGTAGGTAGGTAGTAGGTAGGTAGTAGGTAGGTAGTAGGTAGGTAGTAGGTAGGTAGTAGGTAGGTAGTAGGTAGGTAGTAGGTAGGTAGTAGGTAGGTAGTAGGTAGGTAGTAGGTAGGTAGTAGGTAGGTAGTAGGTAGGTAGTAGGTAGGTAGTAGGTAGGTAGTAGGTAGGTAGTAGGTAGGTAGTAGGTAGGTAGTAGGTAGGTAGTAGGTAGGTAGTAGGTAGGTAGTAGGTAGGTAGTAGGTAGGTAGTAGGTAGGTAGTAGGTAGGTAGTAGGTAGGTAGTAGGTAGGTAGTAGGTAGGTAGTAGGTAGGTAGTAGGTAGGTAGTAGGTAGGTAGTAGGTAGGTAGTAGGTAGGTAGTAGGTAGGTAGTAGGTAGGTAGTAGGTAGGTAGTAGGTAGGTAGTAGGTAGGTAGTAGGTAGGTAGTAGGTAGGTAGTAGGTAGGTAGTAGGTAGGTAGTAGGTAGGTAGTAGGTAGGTAGTAGGTAGGTAGTAGGTAGGTAGTAGGTAGGTAGTAGGTAGGTAGTAGGTAGGTAGTAGGTAGGTAGTAGGTAGGTAGTAGGTAGGTAGTAGGTAGGTAGTAGGTAGGTAGTAGGTAGGTAGTAGGTAGGTAGTAGGTAGGTAGTAGGTAGGTAGTAGGTAGGTAGTAGGTAGGTAGTAGGTAGGTAGTAGGTAGGTAGTAGGTAGGTAGTAGGTAGGTAGTAGGTAGGTAGTAGGTAGGTAGTAGGTAGGTAGTAGGTAGGTAGTAGGTAGGTAGTAGGTAGGTAGTAGGTAGGTAGTAGGTAGGTAGTAGGTAGGTAGTAGGTAGGTAGTAGGTAGGTAGTAGGTAGGTAGTAGGTAGGTAGTAGGTAGGTAGTAGGTAGGTAGTAGGTAGGTAGTAGGTAGGTAGTAGGTAGGTAGTAGGTAGGTAGTAGGTAGGTAGTAGGTAGGTAGTAGGTAGGTAGTAGGTAGGTAGTAGGTAGGTAGTAGGTAGGTAGTAGGTAGGTAGTAGGTAGGTAGTAGGTAGGTAGTAGGTAGGTAGTAGGTAGGTAGTAGGTAGGTAGTAGGTAGGTAGTAGGTAGGTAGTAGGTAGGTAGTAGGTAGGTAGTAGGTAGGTAGTAGGTAGGTAGTAGGTAGGTAGTAGGTAGGTAGTAGGTAGGTAGTAGGTAGGTAGTAGGTAGGTAGTAGGTAGGTAGTAGGTAGGTAGTAGGTAGGTAGTAGGTAGGTAGTAGGTAGGTAGTAGGTAGGTAGTAGGTAGGTAGTAGGTAGGTAGTAGGTAGGTAGTAGGTAGGTAGTAGGTAGGTAGTAGGTAGGTAGTAGGTAGGTAGTAGGTAGGTAGTAGGTAGGTAGTAGGTAGGTAGTAGGTAGGTAGTAGGTAGGTAGTAGGTAGGTAGTAGGTAGGTAGTAGGTAGGTAGTAGGTAGGTAGTAGGTAGGTAGTAGGTAGGTAGTAGGTAGGTAGTAGGTAGGTAGTAGGTAGGTAGTAGGTAGGTAGGTAGTAGGTAGGTAGTAGGTAGGTAGTAGGTAGGTAGTAGGTAGGTAGTAGGTAGGTAGTAGGTAGGTAGTAGGTAGGTAGTAGGTAGGTAGTAGGTAGGTAGTAGGTAGGTAGTAGGTAGGTAGGTAGTAGGTAGGTAGTAGGTAGGTAGTAGGTAGGTAGTAGGTAGGTAGGTAGATAAAACCGGTAAATAAATAAAACCGGGTAGGTACCCGGTTTTATTTATTTATGGAAACATTTGTTTTGAATAGTTATAGTTTATTTTCGACGGAACATTTATTTTTGTTATTTATGGTACTACCTACGATATTTGTGTAAGTACCTACGAATGTTTGTCTTTTATTTTTTTATGGGATTTTTATTGTTTTTGTAATGGTACACACGGCTACACATCAAGCTATACAAAACCAGTTAATCTTGGCCTCACTTTACTAGATCTTTTCGCACAATGAACGATCAGATCATACTGGTTTTGTATAGCTTGATGTGTAGCCGTGTGTACCTATATTGTATATTCTGAATATACTTACATATTAAACTGTTTAATAAATAAACATTGATGATTAATTACATAAAACATTTTATTTCATACTAACCTTTAAGGTTTATAGATTGAGTACCTACTTACTTACCTACTTTTATCTACGTGAGGAATGATAGATCAGTCTGGATCTTCGATCAATAAGTTTCGAGTCCACGAAAAAAAAAACCTCTAAATTTCGAAACTTGAATCTCGGCCCTAGTACCTACCTATCTATTATTTTACCTACTATTATGTATAGTGTTTAGGTGTGTCATTAGTTTGTACCTAGGTAATAATAGGGTTATGAACGGAGCTTCAAATAAGTATACCGACAATAATTTATTATCCTCGCTTGATTGTCAGCTCCGATCCGTCGTCGTACCGTGAAAATAGGTACCTACTTCCATGAATTTCAACTTTATTTGAATGATTTTTTTACGAATACGTTTTATATATAATTATATAATATGAATCAAGCTGTCGACCAGCTGGGCGGTCGGGGCACCGCAGTTCAAACTCGTACTCGACTCACACTCGATCGCGGCCTGTGCGCGGAGCGCGCCGAGCTGCCGCGCCGGGCGTCAAGCCACCGCGTATTATGGAAGAGGGGGCGCGGGCGAGAGGTACGAAATCGCTCGCGTTGGGCTATAATGCGCGCTCTTAAATGAAGATCTTCTTTATCTTTACATAGCATAAAATAAAGTCGCTTCCGCTGTTTGTACGCTTAGATCTTTAAACTACTCAATGGATTTAAATGCGGTTTCCAGCAATAGTTGATTCAAGAGGAAGGTTTAAGTATATGTAGTATAGTATATATATATGTAGTGTAGTATAGTAAGATGTAGGATGTGATTCCCAAAATTCAGGTTTATTTTGGCGGTCATCTCTTTTAAGAATATCTTGGTTAGATATAGGAGAAACATTCCTCGTAAAGAACTACCAACTTTGCCCCTCAAGCTTTCCACGCAAACATTTTCCCAAGACCACAATAGACTAAGTAATATGTCTGGTACCTTTTAGCTGTACATAACAAATACATATGTACGCGTAGCATTGTCCGAGCGTCACTTAGCAGAGACAAACGATCTGGAGGAGTGCCAGCGACGGGAAATTAAGATTGGTGACTACGTACCAAGATATTTCAATGTATTACACGCGGACGATGGATGATTTCAGTTTGTGAAATGAGATTGAGGTTCAAAAACAGTGAATGTCATCTCGTGTCTAGAGGGTGGAGAGCATTGTCCGATTTTCAGTTCATAGCAGTAAATTCTATCACTAATTATTATTTTTACAAAGTTCATAAAAATGGTTAGTTGGTGACTAACCTACCAAAGGTTCTGATCGGTTAGAACTCACTGTTGGGTGGGTTACGAATCGTTCGTTATTTGTCAGAAATAACACGATTCTTCTATTCACGAAACGAAAAAGTGCTCTGTACAATTATCATCATCATGTCCCATATTATTTGGTGTTGGCGCAACACGTTTTTTCCTTCCTCCCTTCTTCCCTTTCAATCGTCACGCTATCATTAAATGCTCAACATTTTCCTAATTTTACCGTACATGCAAACTATCTTAGAGCCTATCTTTTTTCCACTGGGTTGGGCTTATTTCAGTCAACAATCAAAAGCATTTGGGCGAGTAAGTTAGATAGTTACTTTACGACCTCATGCCTTGACCACCTTGTCTATCTACAGGGCTTCTGATCTTCAAGAAGACCAGAGAGAAAGACCTGATCGTTATGATCGTTTCCAAAAACAAAACCCCGTGTTATGAACATCATTCATTATATCCGTGCCCTAACATTGGGTATTGTTTTTACTCTGTAATGAAGTCTTGAAGTAAGCGACGCGTCGGTCGTTTGCATATTTTAAAATATTTTTGTTTGGGTGCTCGAGTCGCGAACTTTTCGACACGGCAGGGATAGATACCGGCTGAGGGGTGTATCGTTGATTCAGAAGTGTTGGAGTTATGGAAGGGTTTTGTTTGACGTTTAACTTCAGGTCTTCTAGAAACATAAAAAGTATTGTCAGCCTTTCAGTAAAAAAAGTAAAAAACTTGTTCTTTCTAGACCTAGAGCGCTGCTTCAAACTGGATTACAATCGTTTTCCATTTTTCTCAACAGAGGTCACAAATTGAATGAATTTTCAGAAATGTAATAACGGTCTAGTTGATTTAGTATTTTGTCTAGCGACGTATTTCTATGCGATAGGTAGGTATGAACGAATAGAGACCTTCTATTTTTCATCGCCCAACTGCAGTCTGACCACTACTAAACACAGACAACCCCTATTTATTTCATACATGAATCTCCCATTTAATAATCTAGTCATACTAGTTCCTCGGGGTAGCTGGATGTTCAAGGGGGTGGTAGGGGGTGCGGCCGGCGGGTTGAAAGGGGGAGAGGGGGGGTACGGTTAATGAACCCGCAGGGATGCAACTCGGCGGACATTTCGCAATAATATTAGTTCAGCGCTGAAATGAAAGCCTCGCCGTGTTTGTGTGCCGAAAGATTTTGAATTTGCTGATGCAGTTGTAATTTAACTTGGGCCCTTAGTGGAACGATGTTCTGGAACTAGGTAGATTGTCACATCATGCGAATTCTGATGTTATAACTGCTTGTTTGGTCGTGGCAAAAAGTCAGAAGTCGCCAAAAACAGACCTATTGCAGTATCTACACTTTATGATGCTCAAACTCAGAATTATGGTAAGATCATACAGACGGTGGGCAGGTCATGCCCGGTGAGAATCTACCGTGGTCTCGCACCAGATGAATTTTATGTAGAAATCGTGATTCGGGTAAACGAAGTGCACTGACTCCTACAGTTTATTCTAACGTTGCCGGGCTTTAAGATAACTCCGGAGTTCTGATAAAAATAATAATAATCTATGTAAATAGACAATTATACCCCTAATAAGACCGGGCCCTATTTGACCCTAAGATTGACTGGTAGAGAATGCCTTGTGGCATTAAGTCCGCTTATGTACCACTATTGTACATGAAGTTTAAATAAATAAATATAATTTAAATACATGAATATGGATCACCATATGCCTAACCTTTTCCCCATTTATGTAACAGGTCGGCTTCCAGTCGTTAACCGAACGCAATAATAGGGGGTAATCAAATACTTATAATACAAGTTTCACAAATAATTAAGTATTGAACTATTGATGTAGTGGTGGCCAGTGGTAACGGGTAATCTTGCGAGTTGTGAGTCCCTCGACTTAGAGTCCGTCCCAAGTTCGATACCTGGTGGTTTGAGTCATTTATTTCATCATCACTGTTCTCAGGCCTCCATGTCTTTAGAACTAAAAACCGGCCAAGAGCGTGTCGGGCCACGTTCAGTGTAGGGTTCCGTAGTTTCCCGTCCGTCACAATAAGTGTGTATAAGTGTAATAAAACATATTTTTCCAGTTTTTATTTTACCACTTTGTCGGCGTGATTGATACACATATTGGTACCAAATTTCAGCTTTCTAGTGCTAACGGTCACAGAGATTAAGCGAGGACGGACAGACAGACATGGCGAAACTATAAGGGTTCCTAGTTGACTACGGAACCCTAAAAATCGGAGACATGAATATCACACCCACTCACTCATATACTGGGAAATCCTGTTTCCCAGCAGTGGGTAAGCGAGGTTGATTGTACAAGTACAGCTTTAACCAACTGGAATACTTGCCCATGCAAAAGATAATGTTTTGCAAGAATTAAGTTTTATCCAGAGCAGTGGTGGCCCAGTGGTGGCGGCCCCGACTTACGAACTGTGAGTCGTGGGTTCGAACCCCGTCAGGCGCATTTATACTTTGTGTAATTTATTTCATCACCACTGCTCCCAAAACGGTGAAGGAAAACATCGTGAGGAAACCGGCATGTCTTAGAACCAAAAATTCGAAGACATGTGACATCTACCAATCCGCACTGGGCCCGCGTGGTAGATTATAGCCCATCCCTCTCCTAGAGAGGAGGCCTGAGTCCCTGCAGTGGGAACATTATAGGCTGTTGATGACTTGATGAAGTTTTATCCAATTACGATTGGGAATATTTCCCGTAACGAATTAAAGGAAATCCAATTAACATAAAACGTAGTCAATAAAATCTCTCCTAAATTCCAATATGGCCTATAAATGTGTCTAAGTCGAATAGGAAAAATTGCAGCACAACGGTTACACTGTACGCGAATTGTGGAATCTTGAGAGAAGGAAATGTGAGGACTTGAGCTTTCTGTAACTATTGCGGTTTTGGAGAAACGTACCTAATAGTGAATACTGGAGTACTAGTAAAAGTGATAGTGGTGATTATTACTTATGTACCTACCTACTTAATTATTATTGGTGTGGTGGTATCCACTCAAGCATAGTTACTCATTTCGTGTAGCCTAGATAACTTTAAAAATTATCAATCAATGAAATATTGATCTAAAATTTTTTATTTTAGACATCTATTGGGTTTATGGTCCTATTTTAATAGAACAATATCCTCATAATACTATATCTCCTGTTACATCATCGGATTATCCACACTGTTCCCTAGCCTAGGGGTGCACAATTCGCGAGCTCTGTCACCTCGCCGGCGCCACGGCGCGCGCGGTCTGAATCTTAATGCCCATTAATCAGTCATTGTGTGGAAGAATCCCCGTCAGTCCAAATGTGTGCTAATCGACGCATCGGGTTTGGTTCCCGGGTGATGCAATCAGGAGTTGCAGGTGTTTCCTTTTGACGTGTTAATAGGCCTCTTAACAGGAGACTGCGTTTAAGCTGCTCCAATCAGTCTGAAGATAGCTTTTTATTTTCAGGAACTTGGTAAAAGATAGTCGCACCTTTTGTGAAAATCACCAGTTTTCTTCATGACTTACAATAAAATGTAAATAGAGCAATCATTCCGTATTTTAAATTCCGAAAGATTATGTGGTAAAAAATATTCTTTATCATGAAGTGTGCGTTTAAAAGTTCAGAAATGAAAGCAGTTTTAAGAGCAAATCCCGTCGTGTGACAGGCCAGCAAAGCGAGCCAAAGATTAACAAACGAGGCTAGTTGTCTCCTCTTAAAAACGTTAAAAATTCCCAATAATACCGATTATTCTATTCTCCCAACTATCGGTGAGATGAGCATACAATGCCGGCGCGGTGACGTTTCAATGGGCGGCCATACTGGAAATTTGTTCAATACTCGGCGCAGGCGCATCGACGCGCACGCAGTTTTGTCAATACTGTCCGCGATTGTACCGTTTAATCAGTTCTGCATTCAACTGTACCGCCTTTGACGAGTAATTGCTTCCACCGATTGAAATGTTATTCCTGAGTATGGAGGAGATTTTTATGTATTTTAATGTGTGAGTCGGTATGCAGATCATTTTGAGCAAAGAAAAGTGGATGTTTTCAAAATTTACAGGAGATTTTGGTATTTTTAGGTTAATAAAATTATTATGGCCAGTTGATACTATAGCTGGCAATATAGATATCGCTCTTTAAATATGGTAGGTAACAATTGAAAAAAACACCAAGACATTTAACCGAAAAACAAACCAACGCCCCAGACCACAAAGATAGTAAAAATTAAAATACGTAATGAGAATACCTACCATTGAAAACAAACGCTTAAATATACAAGTTTAACAAAAACACTGGAAACACTTCAATCAACAAGGCCCCGCAAAAACAGAGGAGAACCAGCCAGCAATTAAAATCGAAAATAATATCGAGAACTCGACGGACAATAACGAACGCTACCCATTAAAATAAGAGGCGGAATAATAAATGAAGCTGTGCTCAAATTAAAAAAAAAGAATGAAAAAAAAAGAAAATTCCCGACGCGACGAATGCATAGAATATGGCGTAGGTACGGACCAATCAAAATTCTTCGTCAATTAAGTGGAGATCGTAGCAAAAGGAAAATTGAAGGAAAAACTGAGGGTGGCTTTAGTAGTGCTGGACTATGGTCGATTTGTTCGATGATAGATTCATTGATTAAGTATTGTGCTTTTAAGGAAAGTTTGGTTTTATTCAGTTTGTTTCTGAAGGAAAACAGCTTTTTGGACTTTAATTTTTGAAGCTCTCAATGGTGTAAAGACGAAATTAACTGATGCATTGATTAAGTTTTTCTAAAACTTGGTATACAATTGAATATTTTGTTACACTTTTTAGAGGAATATTCGTCATGTTTATACTATGTTTGCCATCTAATAGACTAAATTGCTCTTACTCACCAACAGCAGCTACCCGTACGAGGTACCATGTCAGATTACATGCTACGTTTTTCATTCACCAAAAACTGCGCTCTTTAAAATCATTAAAACGACCACCTTCCAACGCAACGTCATAAAGCATCGATATTTCCCATCCCTACCTCCCTAGATATGAAAGCAATGGAAATAAAGTTTGTTCGCTCCGCATTGTACAGGGTTCGTCGTAAATGGATTTTATCACTATATAAATATCCCCCTATCTTTACGTTACGACGCTAAGCTATGTTCCGTCACCGTGGATTTTCCTATAAGTATGTTGATACTACGTGATTTTTACTATAACTTTGTTTTTATGTCGAGTTTGCTCGGGTAATGTGCGGGAAAAGGGTGCGATGTACGAGTATTTAATGTAGCTATATGCTTCTATCGGAAGGCTTCTATGTATTACGTTAGGGTCTTGAATTTTTTACTTTCATTAGGTACTTATTTCTTATTCCAGAGACGAAAAATATCAAGCTTTGCTGAACGAAACTTTCTCAGAACTTTATAAATTAAAATGAAACCGACCCAACTGTTAAACTAAAGTTTCGTAATTTAATACTTTGGTACTTAGTTGATACGTGTGACATTAGTATATGAAGAGACTTCTTTATACTATATTTAATTTTTATAAACAGTATTAATATCTTTCCCGTAAAATTTTATTATTCAAGCCGCTCGGCTTCTAAAACACAAACAGGAAAGTCGACATCGTTCATTGAACCCCATAAATAAGGCCTTAACCCGGAACAGCAGCCTGAAACTATCGCACATTATATTTCATTTACCACGAGCGGTCAATAGAAAACCTACACCGGATCCATAAAGCCGAAACGGTGGATATTGCCGGTCCGGTAACCGGGCGGTCGCAGGCCGGTCACCGGCGTCACCGCTTTACGACGAGCTCCGAGCCTGAATTATGCGCGAATGGCCCACGGCTCATTTGGTCTAAACGCTGCATCTTTGATGTAAGGGTCTCCTTGCCAAATTGTGATAATAATACCCTCCCAGGATGTCCGAATATTTTTGTTTACGATTTTTTGTAAAGACCAAATTGAGATAACGGTTCTTTTCTCCCTTCAGAAGCTGGTCCATAGAATCGATAATTAATGCAATAATTCTTCTTAAAAATCTGGCTTATAAGTTGTCATTCAAGTGACTTAAAGCTCCAAAAACCAGAAGTGAAACTTCTACAGATTTGCAGGAAGTTAGTAACGTGCTTTACACGATGCCAGTTTTCCTTATGAAAAAACTGAACGAAATAATAAAACCCAGCTTGTCACGTAAAGGATAAATGACAAGAACGATACCTACATGCAAAGGAGGCACACCACTGCGAGCCCTAAAGTATTAGTCCAGCTATGTTCAGAAATATGCTTTTGAAAACAAATATTAAGGGAGAATATCTCTGCCTACAAAACTATAATTCTGAAGGGTAAGCTCAAAATATTCATGAAGCCCAGAGACTTGAACAAAATCAAAGTAGAGCCTTCAATCTGTGCACTCAAGTCATTAAAGCTACGAGGAGTCCTTCGGTCCGTAAGTGATAAAAGCCATCCGTGTTTATGATATATTTGAAGGCTTCAGGAGCGTTACGGCTTCCACCCCTTTGATGGGCGCAATCCTCTTAGCGGGTCCCGCATAAAAATAAAGCGCACTCCACCTGCCCTCCGTGACCTAACTGCCTTACGTATTTAGGCTGCAGCGGTGCAGCTCTAACAACCTCGTACTAAAACAGAATATCGATTACTTTCGCTACTATAATGTAATCCCCCGCCCACTTTTCGTTTTTTTAGCTCAGGATAATAATATAGTGGTCTCTGTCTAGCGCGTGGGATCCCGGGCGTCGCGGCGGTCCCCAGGGCCGGGGCGGCGCGGCTACGTCCCGCGCCCCCACCCCCGCCGTATGTAAATGAACGTCTCATCGGTTATGTGTGCGAAAGCCTATAACAACACGCCAGCAGCAACACACCGATAACTCGATGTTTGAGGTTTACTGCCCTGACAGCTTTTGTCCTATTTTAAATACGAATTTCGGATTGGATGCGTCCCGACGTCCTTCATAGATCCGATGGACTTTTCTTTGTTATTTACATATCGATGTTGGTATTGTAAACAGTGACCGTGCATACTCCTGGCTCTCCTGTCTCCTGTCTCCTGGCGCATGGCAGAGGAACACGGCAGACATGCAAATGTTCACTAACTGATGACAAAGATAACAAAGCGGGGGCAGTTTGAGCATAAACAATTTTCAAATACGTTTAGTCTGGCAGGTCGTTTGCTGTTTACGGGAGTTTATGTTTTACAAGAATGTGTTTAGAGTTTGTTTCAGTGTGCGTGTTGTGGGTACGTGCGGCGTTACGTCGTGCCGGTGACGTCACGTGTACGTCGAAAATGACACTTTTACGAGCAATAATTTACATTATTTCGGTGTTAAGCTTCGCGTGCCCGCCGATTGATTTTATGTCGGTCGCATCTCACATTTGCGTTCAGTTAAATCGAATCACTGGCTACACGACCGAGTTATTTTGTAATGGTGGTATCGCGTGAGCTTTTTTGACGTTTTTGTTTGTTATATTTTGTTTTGTTGATTTTTTCAGCGGTACGGTGGTTTGATTCAGAGGTTCTATCTTAAATCTTACGGTAATTGTCATCGTGTGCAGCGCTGACATGTTTATGTCGAGACAAACCATTTCTTTGGTAAAAATAATCCGAAAAACATCAGTACATTGGCTGCATTTTGTACAAACAAAAACTTGCTTAACATTTTCAAGCTTGATCCAAAAGACCAGTTCATATTTTCAAATAGTAAACAATATGACAGGGTAGTTCTCCAATCATACAAACACTAAATAATGGAGCGTGGCGATAAGGCCGGGACACACGCGCGCTACCCAATTAAGATCTTCATTAGGCGCCTTCCCCGAAGGCTGCGCCTGCGCCGCGCCGGTGTCGCACGCGGTTTTGTTGCCACACAATAAAATAAATAGATTAGCGAGACTGAGCGTTTGTTCGGAAACTTGATTTCTTATGACTGATGTCTATTGCTTCTATACTTAGATTAACTGTGTCTGTTTATTTCTTTACTAATCAATGCTGCATACGCGGTCCTGAGTTTCTTACCCCAATAAACCTCAAAGGCCGCTTGTACTCGAACTCGTATCTGCCTGAATCTGATAAATCAGCTGATTCCCAAAACCACTAAGTAGAAGAATCACGCCTGGCAGACATTACAAAGCTGCTGCATAAGATTGTACCAGGGGGTCTAAAATTACCACTTTATCAGATCATTATAGGATCATAATATTTTCCTATCTGTTAAAGTCCATTTTAGACCCCCAGGTCATGACATACTTAAGCTACCACTATAGCACCCAGAGTAAGATTTAAAGCACTTCAATTCATATCGACCTAACAATCTAAACCTCCTCTATATTTCACTATACTTGCTAAAACTTCATTTCAGTGGAAGATATAGGAACGGGAGCATCCTGTATATATAGCACTAGCAGACAGCGGCTACAGGGTGTGTGTTAAACTTACTGGATTCCTACAGATATGAGCTCTGTACCTGCCGCCTGTGTAAATCTCCACTTGGTACAGGTGACGACGGCAGTGTTTCAGGGATTTTGTTCAAATATTCTAAAAGCGATATGACAAGAAAGGAGGTGACTGCTGAGATGACGAGTAATATAGAAGTATGCAAGATAAAGATTTTCTGCGCCGGCCCCAAATAAATTGGGATAAGGGTAATGATGATCATAATCATAATTTTTCAGGAAAAATGATGATTCTAAAAGCGACCTGCTAGCTGGTTCTAGTAGTATCTTATGTCTACTTTCTTGGCATTTGACGTTCACTATATTTTATTTAAAATGAAATATGGTGATGGAAGCGTGTTTTACCAGGACTTCACCTGAAGGTAATAATGTTGTGGATGATTTTGTCCACAATAGTCCTCTACTAGGATTAGATCTTCTTCGCAACTTCGACTATACCTATTAGCATGACCCTTTTTATATTTTTGGATGGTTAAAAATCATCAAATGACTCCTACCGCTCTGGGCAGAGCGGTAGTGAGTGTCAGACTTCTACTGACTAAAAACCACGCATGTTCCTTCTTAGCCCTTTATGCCGAGGCCGCGGTATCTCTTTCGAACACCCCGCAGCCCCGACGGGATTAACATGAACCTCTGGTATTCATAATTCGGCCAAAAAATTCATCATCATCCATGTTATTTAGTTTTTTTTAATTATTTTCATAATATTCCTACTACAAAAGCACTTGTCCCCATACCAGTCCGCACATCGACTGATTTATCATATTGCAGCGCAGGTTGGAGCGACAATTGTAATGTAAAACCGGGGCCGGATTCCGAACTAACTCCGTGTCGCTAGCGGCGGTGACGTCACGTGCCTGTGACGTGCACGTTCGCGTTACGTTTACGTTACGTTAGCGTTTACGGGATGTGATGTACGCGCCGGAGATAGCGCGGTTTGCTTTGTAAAATAATGAGCTTTTTGGTTACGTTGCAGTTGTACTGTTTTGATATTTTAATACTTGAAACTCTGCTGTACCAAATGTCTACATGTCTCTAATCTTTATTCTTGGTATGCTATCAGTGATTGGTAATTGATTCTCTGTCTGTTTCTGTAATGATCTTCCGGTTTTCGGTCTAAGGGTAATAGGGCATAGCATAGAGTTTCTGAGGCAAGAAGAGATAAGTATATAATTATTAGGTCTTTACCTATGAAATTGCCGTTCTGCAGTACTGGCCATTTCAAATCAAAATAATTTTTGTTTGGCTAAGAATTCTAATTTCAAATTAATTTTATTTTAAAAACATGGATTTTTTTTTCCAAAAGTAGTCATTTGTTTATTGATTAGTGTTACATTTTCATCGCATTTCAATCTTTTTCGTCATCATGGATACGTTAAAAATTCGAGTAATTATGGAATATGAGTAGGTACCGTCGTGGCAGCAACGCGGCACAAGCGGCACGCAACATCAACGACGTTTACGGAGCTAACACTACAAACCAACGCACCACCAGTTATTGGTTTGCTCGCTTCCGTTCTGGAAATATAGACCTGAAAAATTAACCTCGCGGTCGTCCGAAGACTTTGGTCGACAATTACGAATTAAAGGCGATTGTGGAAGCTGATGATACACAATCTACGACTGAATTAGCAGCAGCTTTCGACGATAACGTCAAAACAATATTGGTCCATTTGCGTCAAATTGGCAATGTAAAAAAGCTTGACAAATGGGTGCCCCACGAACTCAATGATCGCCAGCGCGAAGTACGCGTCGAGACGTGCCTTGCACTGCTCAACAGACACACAAATGAAGGAATTTTGAACCGCATTGTTACCTGCGATGAAAAATGGATTCTGTTTGATAACCGCAAGCGCTCAGCAAGTTGGTTGGATCCTGGTTCAGCACCTAAACAATGCCCTAAACGAAAACTTACCCCTAGAAAAGTGATGGTCACTGTTTGGTGGTCTAGCGCCGGTGTGATTCATCACAGCTTCTTACAAAACGGGGTGAGCATTACTGCAGATGTGTACTGTGAAGAACTGAACACAATGATGGAGAAGCTGGCACATCTCCAACCAGCATTGGTCAATCGCTCGTCTCCGCTGCTCCTGCACGACAACGCGCGACCTCATACTGCACAGCAGACGGTCTCCAAGTTGCAAGAACTGGGGTTGGAAGCTCTCCGTCATCCGCCCTACTCACCAGACCTTGCGCCTACAGACTACTACTTTTTCCAGAATTTGGATAACTTCTTGGCGGGAAAAAAATTCAATACCCGAGAGGCAGTACAAAATGCCTTTGAAGAATTTGTTGCCTCCCGACCAGCTGATTTCTTTAAGAAGGGCTCAATAAACTGCCACTGCGTTGGCAAAGATGCAGTGATTGCATGGGTGATTACTTCGATTAATACAAATAAAAAATACATGAAAAAAATTCGTTTAAATTTTTTCAAACAAAACGGCAATTTCATAGGTAAAGACCTATTATTTGTTTCTATCTTTGTTATATTCATTCTGGTCTCACTAAACACTACTTAATTGTTTAAGACCTCCACTTCAGTTTATCTTACTTCACAAATTAATCACCATAACTTATCATAACCATTTTTGAGCAGCTGACTTGATCACATTAATATTGACCACTTAATCAGTCATATCATGGTCATATCTCATATTTTTCTTAACAAGATACATCAATTTTGTGATTATAAGAATAAATCAGTCACTTTAGTGTCAGACATTAAAACGAATAAAGAAACGACTAAGCTTAAACACATTCTGACTAAGACTATTCTAATTAATCTCGTACCCGATCAATCAACGAGAAATAACGAACCAATTTTTGTGCCTAGCCACAATCACGACTGTATGCTTTCACACGAAACTAATGACTAAGGCTATGCAGTTAAAGGCTATATTAGCGTGGTAGTAAAGTGTCGTGTTGTTACAAGGCAGTCGCAGACAGGTATCGCAGCCAACAATGATGTACCTCAACCAGTCCGATTGCGAAGGGTTTTTTTAACCAGTATCCTCTGAGGGTTACGGAGAGGTAAGAAAAGAACTGGATCGGGTATTATTTTATTTTCACTGAAACTTATTGATGTTTGTAACTGTTATTTTCCGCTTTGGATGGAATTGTTTTCGCTACTTTGTTTATGGTTTAGAAACAGTTTAATTTTTTCTTAATTCTCTATCGGTTCTTATTTCCTCTTCGATTTACAGTTCTGGTTTTTAAGTAACAGTATTAGAAATCTTGTCTAACCTAATGTTTTCCAAGGGAAGAGAGAGCCACTCCACACCCATAGGTGATAATCAGCTGTTATAAATCAAGATTTACTTTTAATCCGCCGTTACCCCACAAACTGAACACATTAACCACACCTAATCGAATTTAAAAAAAATACCAAAGCTATGATATATTATTTGCGAAACTCAGTGAGTCACTAATTGATTTTGACAACAACCTAATGTGCGTAAAATTGATATATCCGATAAGATTTCTTTTAAATATATTGATTGGCTATAAGGACCATAAATCAATCGTTTATGGGGAAGTGTCATGGAAGCCAATATGCAATAACCTTGCCGGTTTTAGCAACCTCATTGACATTCAGAGGTGCTGAGTCTTCAACTTATCTGGTCCTATGCCTTTAAAGGGACAATAAGAACGCGCAACGATTTTTTCTATGGTCGCATGTTGCACCCAAATTGAGATTTCCGTGATCAATAAAATGTTGATCGATGACGTTTCATTTTGACACGTAAGAGCTGTTTTTTGATTTGATACATCATTACCATAAGGATGCTGCCATAGAATGTGGTGGATTTTATATCGAAACCCATAAGTGACACACATACATGTTTAGAGAACTATTTGAATCTCATGACGAGGACAAATGCAACAGTTTTCCTACTCATGTAAGATTCTAGAAATGGTCGATTTCAGGTTCAGTGCCACATCCACTGGCAGTGGTTGCATGTATTTGGAAGACAATGAGCGCGGGCCCACACCGCGTCACTCCGTAAACCTCTTCGCCTTATTTCACTAGCCTTCCTTTTGTTTCGAGGGCATTTCTTTATTTTGTTGTGCGATCTTATTATTTCGCTACCGTTGGCCGCATTGCAACGTTCTTATAGTTTTTGTTCGCATGCTGCGAGCCGTACAGAAGCTTCGAACGGAATGGAGTAATACTACCCAAGACTCCTCGGTATTGTGTATTTGTGTCTCTTTTTTATTTTCCTCAATGCCACGTCAAGTTTTTGCTGTACAGCAGGTTTTATTCTATGTGTGTTATGTAACGTGAGCCATGTGATATGATCTTGAATGTGTATGTAATTATTTCTGCGTTCCAATTTGAGTTGGTATGATTGAAACGGCGGATGTGAGATAATTTGTCATTTTCGTTTGTGTTCTTGTTCAGCATTGGGAACGATTTGGTGATGATTTGCTTGATACTATTATGTGTGGGGAGATTAAGCTGTCAGATGGTTCGTTTCCTGCGTTTGTGGACTATTGTGTTGTGGTTTTGAGGGATGCTTTGAGTAAGACTGGCTGCTATTTACGCACTTGTCACTTGTCCTTTGGTGTCTCAATAATCTTGGTTATTATCTTCGGTCCTTGTGCCGCTGCGCGCTGGTCCTTCAGGTTGAATCTTTGATTTTGAACTCGCAGCCTTTGCAAACCTTATTTTCTCAGGCTCTATTTCTTTAAGCCAACACGTAAATAAGGAGCAGCACCAAATAACATTTAATTACACATTTAGCGCGCTTGTAAACAATAGTGCGTGGTGTGAGCTACATAAAATACCAACATGCTACCAACAAAACGAACGGTCAAACATTGTCGTCTACTTAAGGCTAACTGAGATCTCCTTTTTAGGGAGGGGGGGGGGGGTGTGAACACCGCATGTCTGTGGGCTAATTAACTGAAACATGCGCGCGCGCCGGCGCGTTAATCACAGCGCAGTGGCGCCCCCCTCCACTCCCCCCCGCCCGCCAGCGCCTCGCAACTACACCGAGTTGCTTTTAGTGTGAGATGTTGGCGTAATCTAAGGAATTTCAATTAATTATATTATTTCGTTAATGAGTTTTGGAAATGTTAGCCGGAGATTTAGTATTGTACGGATGCGGATGGCTTTATTTTATAAAAGGCTTTTGTTTTGAATTGTTTTGGTAATGAAATGGCTTTTTAATTTACTGCTATTTAAAACGACATACGTGGGACCCATTCATTAAAAAGTCTGTTTCCTTAATGTAGTAAGTAAAGTAAGTTTCCAAAGATGGTTGTCTTCTGTTAAGCTAACCTTTAAAACTGCGTAGGATCAGACTATCGTGGTCGTTGTCATCGACCTTTGACGAGACCGTAATTTATCGATATCTATTCCAACTTTCCCAGCTACAACTATTGAAAGCAACATCTACGGTCTGTAATCCAGGCAGACTAAACAACAAACCCCAAGATTTATTAGCTCAGGCAACGTGTAATAAATCAACATGAACCATCACCACTCCGATACCGAAAAACGTCAATATGAATCCAAGAAATTGCTATTAGTTGCAATTTATATTCAGACTGGCTTGTCACGAAAAACTTTCAATCTAATTTAAGAAAAAAAAATGGTTTGTGCCACGAAACTGTCAGTGGTTGGTTGGACGTTTTTTCAGTGCATCGAACAATCGGTGGCGAGTTAGGAATTTATTGAATCGTGTGCAAATAAATAAAAGGGAGTGTATCGTGGTATATGTAGGAGTAGGACCGGACCCGTCGCGCCGGGACCGAGTCGGGGATTGATCTTAGACATCAGCTGTCTGGCTGCGTCTCGGACTGTCTACAGGATGCTGCGTTGAATTGGGTTTTAAGTTAAGTATGACTGAGTTTTGTTTGGAAGGAATCAAGTTCGGAATTGTTGAGTACCTAATGTATAAAATAACATACCATAACATCACGCCTGTAATCCCTGAAGAGTTCTGCATAGGTGTACCCATTAGTGCACCCACATTTCGCCAGTTAGGTACTTAAACAATGTCCCATGTAATATGGGATATTTCGCTGGACGAATTTTAATTTTGATAAGTGGTCTCATTTTTATATTTGACAAATTCGTCTAGAACTTTACATAGTTTTTTAAAGAAGGGTTTACATGCAAAGAGAATCTACAAGGCATACCATCATACAAAAGTTTGATGATATTGATTTACATTTCTTACTATGATTATGATGATTCACTTCTCTTGAGTATGCTTTACTACTCTTTATTTTCAAAACAAATTCTAACAATTTGCGAGCACCCTGTATACGGCACGGGATCACGCGAGCTTAATGGTATCAGAGGAACATAACTAACACATCCTGTCGCTGAGCGCTGATGTGCCTGCGCAGGAGTCGATACCGCCAGTAGCGAGTGCCACTGCCAGTAGCCACCGCACTTATACTCGGAAATACTGCCCAGTGGCTAGACTGACATTTTAGAGTTTAATGGTAGTAGGCAGAATTAAAGGCCAGTAAAGTACTGAGCGTCAAAGAGTCTCTGTGCTTGTGTTCGGAAACTGCAGGTGGGTGGACTAACTTCTGGGTTTGTTGGACAGCAGAACGAAGGCAATAGCGTCACCATGTTGAACAGAGTGCCTCTGCACTAGTACTCGAAAATACAGGCCTGTGGATAGACTCGCTTTTAATAATTTTAATGGTTAACAACACAAATAAGTGTTTTTGGACCGCAGATGATGTGACTGCGTTTGGAAATAATACCGCACTGAGTTCCAAGCGACTGTACTATACTCAGTAATCTTGCACAGCAACTAGACTAGACCACAGATTACTAGACTAACAGTTCAAAGTTTTAGCTGTTTCATCTACTCATTCTGTCTATCATTTAATCGTTGTTTATTTATTTATTTAACACTTCAAGCACGAAATACAGAGGGGTACTTAATGGCGTAGGCATTTCTACCATTTAACCTATGGGTGATACACAGACAAACAGTGGTAGATGTATCTAAAAATAATTTCAATAACGCAAAGATACACCCACTACTCCCAACCAACACGTTTCTCATTCTAGCAAACACAAACCCAAAGGTCAAATCCTCCGCAAACATTTCACCACATTTCCTCCTACACCCACCATAATAGCGCATCTCTTTGGAGTATTTATACCAGCCTAATGTATCGTCTATTTGAGGAGCCCCTGGAGCCCTGTAGGGCACCGCTTACTAAGGTCAGCGGCAACCAGGGGACCTCCCGGAGCAATCAACTTGTGTGATTGGAAACAGGTATTTATTTACAACGTGAACTTTTCGAGTGTGTGTCCTTGGTCATTAAGGAGTCGTTAATTAGTGTTTAGAATGCAATTATTGTAGGATGGATGTTGATGAAATTGTTGAGTTTTATTAGTTTGAGTTAATGGGATTTTCCACTCAACCTCAAACTGATTATTACTTTCCAATCCTTCGTTGATAAGTTAGCTAAAAGTAGAAAGGTACAATGTACCCATTATAGTCACAATGTGATACGATCTTTAGTTAAGTAAAGTTCAGTATAAGAACAGTCGAAATTAGATCACTGCTGTTTCGATGTTCACTAGACCAATTTGAGTTTACTTGTATTATTGACTGAATTTCATCAGAACCTGTACCAAAATATGAAAGGCAACCAAATCTAACACCTTCATCAGCATAAATAACTAAACACAGTCCAATTAACAGTGCGAACCTCGCAAATAGTCCCAAACATTGGTCCCAACGTCTTTGCACCCTATTCTACGGAGCGGTCCCAAAGCAAATTGGCACTCATCCAAGTGTTAAGGGCTTGTGACACGCCTTTGCGAGGCAGGACGAAAGGTCATCGGGTAATTAAGAGTCCCTCAAGCAATCAGAATGTGAACGGCCTGTGATTGGTTGCAATTCCGTCCGCCTCGACGGATCAAAGGCGATGTTGTTGTCACTTGTCAAATGGAATATTTTAGGGATCGACGTTTGATGTTCGCTCGTCGATCTCGGATGTATTTTTAATTTTGTAACGATTTTTTTGCATCATACATTATGTATGTCGTGTCGAACTCAAAGGTTCGGAGTGTTAATGTGTGCTGTTTTTAAATAGATTGGGGATGGACGAGATTCTGATGTGTAAAGATCTATATCAGGAGATCACCTAAAAATACCCTCTGCATAATATTAGACGAGTCTATTTAAATAGTTCAAAAGGGACTGTGCTAAGTTGATCGAATGAACTGTTCTGCATAATGTTAACTTTGGTTTCAGTTTTAGAGACCTAGTTAGTAAAGAGTTGTGATGTCGATGAGTGTCGATGGGTGGGCGTTTTTGGGGGACTGTCTTATAAAACTGTAAATACAGTGAAACCTGGTTAAGTGAGACCTCAAGGGACCTGAAAATTTGTCTCACTTATAGAGGTATTCTGCTTACCCAGTGTCTCAGATATCCAAATCTGTCCCATAGGACCCCAGTATGAGTTCCAGTTATAGAGGTTTCTCACTTATCCAAGTCCCAGTTAACCAAGTTTCACTGTAGTAAAGTAAAGTAAATTTTGACCTTCGAAAAGTGCTGATTATCAGCCTAGTTTGAATAAATGAATTTTGATTTTGATTTTGTTGACTACTTACCGAGTAAAGGAAATTAAGATGATAAATGAACTCAACCTACGACGCATAAAAATGAACTAATTAGAGGCCTATCCCAATGCGAAACAGTGTAATTAGGAAGCAATTGTATTCATGTGTTTCTTGGAATAACCAAACCCACAGTTCCTATCAACCTACACATCTCATCATCAATGTTGTTTCTACCTAACCTAACCAACCCTTGAAATATCAACTCGAGAAACATTCACGATAGTTATATACCAACTTATATAGTGAATCAACCTTGATTCGTACTTCAGACGTAAGTATATAAGGCTCAGTGATATCTCAGGGTGTAAACAACCCTTTTAAATAGTTTACTGTCAGAGGGGCGCGCGGGGGTGAAGTCGGCGGGGTGCGGGAGGGGGGCAAGGGACGGCTAAATATCTTTTAGTATCTGCAAAACGTCTAATTTAGTAGCAAGGCTTTGATGTTGTCTCTCGGATTTCGGATGGGGTGGAGTTGCGTTGTGGCTAGATTGTTTTGTAAAAATGGTAAATCCGAGTAAAATATTTTTTTAATGTTAGGAAAGTTACAGCAAAACTATATGTCAGTTGAACTAAATCGGGGTTTTAAACATGACGACCATAGAAAGTAAAACAAGTAAACTTTTGTTTTTATCTGCATAAAGCACTTCCACTTTTTCGTTACAAAACAAACCTTTTAAAAGTTATCCTAAAACTGTATGTTTCATCAACTTGTAAAAAAATAGAAACCCTTTAATTAACTCTAATGTACGTATTCAAGACTACTCAATCCTTTTCAGCCTAAGCCTTTAACAGGCGAGATGATGACTTCATGGATGCATATTCGAGCTGTATTTCAATAGACAACATCAGAGCATGCCACTCTAAACCATCAAAGGCAAGATTAATAAGTTTTTTTTTAATCTTTCTCAGTTTCGTCGACTCCACAGCACACCCATCCCTATTCTCCCGGTTGTGCAGACGGTCCCAGAGGAGCGTCCTCTCGCTTACTTATCCATCTCTATCTGATCAGCGTCCTCGACAGGAGAACCAATGTACCTACCTACATATACGTAGCTAGTATACTTGTACAGGTATTTACTGTTCACACTATGTTGTTACTGTTAATGGTAAGGGGCTGACTTTGAGGCTGTAGTTTAGATGGGTTTTAATGCTGTGGTTATTACGTATGTGGTTTATTGAGGCTGTTTACAATGTATCTTTAGTTACCCTTTAGAAGTACGTGGATGGATTTTAGTAGTTTTAGACCTATAAACGTGAACATACAGTCATTTTATCGACCCCTCCAAAGGATCAATTTTCCTACGAATCTTAATAAAACATTTTGTTAAATCCTTCTGAAACTTTATAGAACTTTCGTCTCCTCCGAAATAATGATTTGGAAAGGACTTGAAAACTCATGCTAACTGATAACGAAGACGGTTAAAAATTATTTAAATTCAGTGACAAGCATCAATGGTTTTTAGTGATCGTATTTTCCACAATGACAGTCGAATTTGCCATCACCGAACACCTCATTTAAAACTAAAATTTCTTATCGGGGGTTTTATGGATGAACAGTTGAACTGAGAGTTTTTGGGGATCCGAACGGAATAACTCGCCAAATATTGTACTATAAAGTTTCCGTATTATCTTCGTGTTTATCAGTTGTTCCTCCAACTGTTCCTCCCGTAATCCTTGCTCCGCCATTAATTATTCCCAGTAGCTTGTAACCATAAATACAGTAATTAAGACGTGGCAGGCGTTGCGGAGGATTGCGTATATGTTGCGTGCTCTGCGGTGCGTGGTGGTTGATTCTAACTGTTTATGAGATGTGTGCATTGGGAACAAGGAAATAGAAGGTCTGACCCTTAAGGCTTTGAATTTTTAGAGCTTTAAGGGTTCATAATTTTAATGACAAAGGACTTTTTAATATAGTTTTGGAATTGTACAACAAATTAGTAAAATAAGAAGTCTAGCACTTTAAGATGGTGCAGGTTTAAAGAGATTCATATTATTTTCGCTTTTAAGATAATTATGAGATCTTTATTAATATCATAGATGGCGTTGTGTGATAGTTGTGGAATATTAATATTATTATTATTATCATAATTATCCCCTTTTATCTCTATCATAAGACTGAGATAGTTTGAATTTGTAAAACAATATTAGATCTCTGTCGATGGATGCCTTTACTTCCTGGGTTGTGCTAAGGTGACGTCACCCTAATACATCCACAATTTCAGGCATCTTCCTCTATTTTGTTCTCAGAAATATTTGTAAAGTTAAATAGTATAATAATTGTTCATACCAGCTAGTATGGCAGCCGTGGAAATAGTGATGTTTCTTCAGCAAACAATAATGTTTTGCCACCGTTAGCGGCGTTTAGTTTGTTTGTGCGAAACTGTTGTTTTTAGCCGAAGTAACAGTTGTTTCAAATATGCTGCTGTTTTTGGGAATATAGGACAAGTTTGAATTGTAAATGGTGTAGTATTTTTGCCACTGGAAGTTAACTTTAACGAATCGATATCATTTTTTTTTGTTTAGTCCTGTTGCCCTACTTCTCGGCTAAGTTCTTCCCCCTTTTTTTTTTTTTGGTGGGTGGAAAATCATCAAATGACCTCCCCCGCTCTTGGGCAGAGCGAAGGGAAGTGTCAGACTTCTACTGACTAAAAACCGAACCCATGTTCCTTCTTTGCCCTTGTGCCGAGGCCACGTCATCTAGTACTAAAATCCGCGAAGGTCTTCCCCCTTCCTTCCACTTCACACGATGATGTGCTTCTTCACGCAACTGCAACAGCCATCCAAGACAACCCGCCATCTTCTCCTCACCATTATCATCATTATTCTCCATAACCCAGTACATTTAGGTTCGGTGCAGTATGTATTACTTATTTTCCATACTTCTCTGTTAGTCGTCATCTCATGAGACCTTTCTCCTCATCATTATATTATCGAAATGAAAAACCAAACAGTTAAAATGTATTGGTTGAAACACATCAGACAAATCAGTTTGAAGACAGTCACTGTTCAATTCTTAATTAGTATCATGTGACAGAATCACAGCAAATGAAAAGCATTATTCACATACCCGCTCACGAAATACAAGATGTAATAAAATGTTATTTATTTTAATAACTGATACTCGATCTTTAGGTTAAGCCGCGCTTGCCTGGGTTGGTCTGTGGATGGGTGACCGCCCATTTCATACCGAGTTTTCTCCGTGCCTCGGAAAGCACGTTAAGCTATTGGTCCCGGCTGCCATATCTATATCTTTGGCAGTCGTTACAGGTAGTCAGTGACCTGAAAGTCTGACAACCAGTCTTACCAAAAGGTATTGTATTACCTAGTATGAACTGGGTAGTGGAGGTCAGATAGGCAGTCGCTCCATGTAAAATTCTGGTATTCAGCTGGTTAGACAACTGGGAGCCAACTCAAACATAGTTGGTAAAGGCTAGACAGGTGACAATGTAAGTACATTAGTACACGTGGAACAGTCAATCAATACCACCATAATTTTTGCTGACCATCTAAGATCTTCGAACTTAAATAAGTCCTTTTTAATTTCTCGCATTAACAAATAAATAATTATAAAGAACATTTAAAGCGATATTCGAAACAGCCAGGTAATCCATCTGTCGTGAAACACAAGCGACTAGAGCAAATACTCACGCTCAATCCGATGTGTACCGAGCAGAGAGGTGCTCTCGAAGGGCGCCTCTTATTTGCACTTACCCTTGGTTCGCGCTGGCTCAGGACTTTTGTTGGAGGGTTCACATTATGCTGATTTTGTTGCTTTGATTTAGAAGCTGTTAATGTTTGATGCCATTATAGAATGGGATGCTTTCACAATTTGTGGCTGAAAGCATTTAGGTTTTCAATTATTTAAACCAGCATTACTTTATTAGTTGATGTCCAGGAATGTATTGGTCTGGTTCTATGAACACAAATTGTTTCGAATTAAAATCGTTTGCATTCAATAGAACAACAGTCTCAGTAGGTTTTCCACTGAAAAATGACCTGTGACTGAATACTATACACTACTGAATTCTATACTGTGTGAATTACATTTGAACTTTGAAAACATCCTCGGAAGTTGCAGATCTACAGTACACGTGAATTATGTGTTAAAACTCCGTGGTTCCGTGTAATAAACATGAAAACTTGTACGCTTGTTTCGTAATAACAAACAATAATAAGTTATAGGTCCATCGACTTAGTTGTTTCAGTACCTACTCTTACTTATAACAGTTCCTCTCTTAACATTATTTATGTCCGCGATTCCTAACTTCTTTCAACTCGTAGACTATGAAAATTATCGTTGTTCTAAAACAATGACTGGTTCCAACCGCGACCCAAACTTCCCTCTACACTGAGATTAAGAATTATTACCTCTTATCTCTGTCCTGAGTCGACGACTCGTCGGCTATTCGCGCGTACTGCCTCGCACCCGATATCTCAGAGAAATTATTTCGACAAACTTTACCTAACGGTTGAACACCCCTGGCAGGACTCACTCAACACACTAAACTCTTCTTTACATTCACAATCATAAAGCTTAATTTACATTGGGAAATCACGACGTTTTCGAGACACGTGATTAACGAAAAGCGGGAAACTGGGAAATCATTTGTAAATTTCCGAAAGGGACAGGTGACGTGATATTATGCAAATTTCCGCCGAGTGCGAGCGAGACGGAAGCACTGCTGAAGTTCAGCCGAACAGACGCGTCTCCGGATAAAATATATTCGCGGATGAAACGATTTATTACAAAAGCGTTGAGTAGGTACTCGAAATTAATTACACTAAGTTTTGCTTTCATTTTGTACCATTGTGCGAGGTCCGGGGGATTTTCCTTGTCTTGTCGAGATATCGGCGGTTTTTATTACATCCTCGACAAAGGGGATTTTGGAGGTGGATATTTATGACAAGTTTGCAGCGCTTTATTTTCTTTATTTTTGTTTTTTTTTTCTGTCTATGAAATATTTGTTGGATGCTCGATGCTTACGCTTGTTGACTCAGGCATTAAGTTATCTTATAGCTGCGACGTGATCGAGTTTGTTTGCTCGATATGTTTCAATATATGGCTGTTTGGCGGCAGTAATACATAAGGGCTTGTTTATTTATATTTAGGAGTGAGTTTGGGTAATTGCTGCGCGTAACATGCTTGTCGTGTACCCAGTAGGTACGTGTACATTACATGAATCTTTTCGAGATACTTTAAGGTTGTATTACTGTTTTCAATATCTTGGTTAGGGTGTAGGCAGATTGAGTACTTACAAGATGTCCTGCCTAGGATCGTAGAAAGCATTTGTATTTTCTTAAAATTCTCAAAAGAGCACGTACTACTTCACTTCACCACGTTAGTCTAGTGGTCGTAAGCGACTGCAGCTGCTGTGCTTGAGGTCCTGGGTTCGATTCCTAGGTCGGACATGATGGTTTTGAGTTTTTCCATTAGGAATTTCTTAATAACAACGAAAGAGTCTGGATTTTTGCGGTTGATGGCAATAGGCTCGCCCGCTATTACATGGGGACTTAAACATAACTGGTGAAATGTGGGTGTACTAATGGGTACACCTCTGCCTAACCCTTCAGGGATTACAGGCGTGATGTTATATTATGTTGTTGACCACGTACTTACTTAAAGATCTACAACTTTTCTACGTGTAATATAAACCAGTCATAGCCGATAGAAACCTGCAAACTCAGGAGTGAATTGAAGCAGCGTTTCATCTTGCGTACTCCGAAGCTACTGCGATACAAATTGCAAGCATGCTAACACGAGCGGACCAGACAGGGACGGTGCTCGGTGAGAATACAGATCTCTATCTAAATGTTGCGGGTACAGTCGTGATGAATGGCTGGTGGCTGGTGGCTAGGGAATACTGAGGGTATAACTTAACTACTGAAAAATAACTGAATTGATGCTAAGATTGTAGAGTCATCATCATCATCATTCATCATTTCAGCCAAAAGACGTCCACTGCTGGACATAGGCCTCCCCCAGGCGTCGCCACATTGACCGGTCCCATGCCTCTCTCATCCAGCGGGTGCCTGCAACCTTGACCAGGTCATCGGTCCACCTAGTGGGAGGCCTTCCAACGCAACGTCTTCCGGTTCGCGGTCGCCATTCCAGAACTTTTCGGCCCCATCGGCCATCCGTTGTAGAGAGTCAGATTGTAGAGTAGGTCAGAGTAACAGTTCAGTGAGAATTTTTTAATTGTTCTTATTGCCTCACTGACCTAGTGGTGGCAAAGTGTTATCTGCTTACCATTCCTGCGGGCTTAGCATGACCACCGAAGAAACGGGTTTTGTCGACGGAAGAATCGACAAAATGACAGATTGTAGCAAGATTTCATGTCAAATTGTATGGAAAAATCTTTGTCTATTCTTGGTAGAAGGTTTGAATTTCAGGCCAGACTAAGTAGTTTTGGGGTTTTGTATCAGGTTTTTTCAGTAATAGACCAGGTTGGTGGCAACAGGTACTGCACTATCACATGGGACTTTAACATAACTGCGTTACCTTTCAAGGCAAACTAAACGTAACGTTATGTGGTTCTATGTGATCCAGATTTATAGGAAGAAAATTCGCTGTGCAGCAGTGTGTGTGTGTGTGTGGGCATTGCCAAATGGCATCGCATTAAGGTACCTTAATATAATAGCTCAATAACATCATCGGTCATTACCCCGGGCAGGCGGTATCGTGCGTTGTGGCGACGTCCGGTTCCGGCGTGCGGCGCCACGGTCCACTTCCGGTGTCCTCGGCCTCCGTGACGTCACTGCCGGTGCGCGTGTTACGCACTTCCGCCGCAACTAGCTGTAAATAACAGGCTCAGTTTCAAGAATTTTCGAAAGATAACCTTATTTCTGACTAATATGATTGCGAAACCTTGATATCATTGCTAAAACAGGCTAGGTTAAGAAATCGGTCAGGAGACGGTAAGAAAGTTGGAACAAATTTTTCCAACTGTCTGACCATCACCTGACCGATTTCTTTGCAATAACAAACTGTCTTTAAATGTGAGCTTTTAAAGTGGAATTATCACTATGAATCAAATACTTAATATGGTATCTGTGTGTCTTAAAATGCTTTCATTATCACCGTCATCATTAGAAGTCTTGTTCTACCCGTAGCTTGGCTTCCCTGCTCTGTGCGAGTCCCATTCAGGTCTTTCCCACGATTTATGTCAAGGATTTTGTTTAAGAAATAAATATTTTAGACCTCACTAGCACAATTAAAGTAAACACCAGCAAACTCAATTAAGCAATAATTAAAACGTATCTCAACAAAATATGGGCACGAAACAACATCAAAACAGACAGTATAACAAAACAAATATACAGTTTTGTAAACTACCTCCCTTTGAACAGAACTTTACACGTACATTTATTACTCGCACGGAGTTCCGGACTAACCCAATACTGGCCAATGCCGGGACCTGCCGTAAAAACTGCCGGAATTGGCAAAGCCAGGCGGTTCTCTTTGAGATTGATCTAATGGTTTTGAACGGCGGAAATTCGGGTTTGGAAAGTATCTGTTAGTTTTGTTTTAAAGAATAGATTGATTCTGTCGGTGATAGGTTGACACGTTGACATCAGAAGTTAATTTGACGAGAAAGAAGAGCAATTTCTCGTTCTCCTAAATCTAAAATCCTTTGCAAGCTTTATAACTTCTTACTTTATAAAAGCGATATAATTAGTTGAGAAAATTATCCAATACTCATATTTCAGCACACGAAACTTACAGAATCAGATCTTTTATAAACATCATGTTTTCTTGTTCTCGAATGATTTAAATCTAACAAAGTACGAAGCGTTTTTCTTCATAAAAATATCTTAGACTAGCGTTCATGCACGAGTGACTTCGACTGGAGCTTATCTCACCCGAGGGAGAGATAAGACGAGGAAGAGACGCGACGATAGGGCATCATCTTGATATGACATCTGATAAAACATTAAATAATAATACGGAACACGGTATGCAACCGATATTTGTGTATCAAAATTAATGGCACATCAATATCCGATAGCTTTAGGTTACGCTACCAAGACTTCCCTAGCCATACCCAAGTCTGCTCAAAGAAAATGTAAAATATGAATACATAAATCAAGCGGTTATGAAGCGGCGCTAGTTGCTGAGGTTTCAGTACACAGATCGCACAAATATCGCTACTACGTAAACGACTGTGCACGGAGAAAGTGTAACGGAGGGGGTGGGTGCATCCGATGAATATGTATGAGGGGGGGCAGAGGGTCGCCGGGAGGGCCGGGAGGGAGGGGACCGGCCGCGTGTAAATGGAAATTTCAAATAAAAATACCTCAAATATTAACATGAGCCCGATTCGTGTTGTTCCGCGTGTTTTTGCGCGGCCGGCCCCGGACGGGACACGTATGATAACACGCCCGCAATAAAAGCAACGTTTTTAGCGGAGATTCGTTTTTTGAATTATTGTACCTACGCCTGATTCGTTGGGGCGGACTTTTGTAATGAGTTGGCGTCAGTGGCGTGGCGTGTGCTCACTGTGATTGTGATCTGATCACAGATTTTCAGGAGGCTGTTTTAAGTAATCAACCATTCAGTAATAGATTACGCTCATTACTGCATTATCATAGAATGAAAGCCCACCGAAGGAGTTTTTGTCATGCTTCAAGATGAAGTAGTAGCCCTCGGTCCAACAACTCGGACCGCAGTCTGCCTGTGTGATTATGTTTACCACCTAAGTTTTACCCAAATTATTTTACGAAGTGATAGTTCTAATCATTATGAAAAACTTTTACAACGAGACTAATCCTGAAACAGTAGAAAATCAGTATCTTTGATGATTTATGTAAACAGAAATGTAGGTAACATTGATTTTCTTTTCGAAGTATAATTAACTAATGTAAATAATTTAAAACCACTCCCAAAAATCTTTCCTAAGACAACCTTACGGAGGGTTTATTTCATACCTCAGTTCTCCGTAGTAGGTCAGGAGTACGCAGCACCTAAGAACTGTTGATATCGCGAGCATGTATGAATAACGCATTAGATGAACTTCGTCGGGCTGCCGGGCAGCCGGGCTTGCACTCACAGGGGCGGGGGTTGCTGCTTTTGTACACTAAATGTTCATCAGTCACCTGAATGTAATTTTCATTGAAATGTGCCCGAAATTTATAAATTTTCATGAGTGATCTCTCTACTCTGAACTTCCAGGGAAAACATCTTATTTATTTTTGTAAACACCAAAAACTTTGCAGGACAGTAGATAATGATAGAAGAACACAAAGGTACTCCATATTTCATAAGGAATTTCTTCCAGCCGACATGCGATACGAAAGCTGGATTATAAATCTTCATTTAATCTTTGAACAAAGAGTGTGAAGAACACGCCTGGCTAGAATAGTGTCCGTTTTTGTTGCCAAGCAGCATTACTGTGGTTCAATTTGAAGATCATGAGGCGCATAAAATTCATCTCTATAAAACTTGGACTTTTCTTCCAAGAACCCTGAGTGTTTAGTAGCACAAGCCTATATTATTACTTAATGTCTCAAGTCGTATTATCAAATTCTCTGTATCCATTCTTGTAGTAGGTCAGGAACACAGTCACACAGGTACACGGGAGCACATGAGCACAGACTCCCAGAGTAAGCAGCGTTGATACGCGCGCGAGTATGAATAAGGCATTAGATGTGGCCGCGATGGTGCTCGGGGGACAATCGTCGAGCCGTCGCTTATGTATATCATGTATGCGATTTTGCCATGTTTTCCTCTTTTGGAATACAGACCATGATTTGTGTTTGATTTTGAATTAAACTTAAACAATTATATTGTGAACCTGAAGGCATAGCATAGGTTTTAGATGGCAAGTGCCTAGCACTTGGTAACCACTCGTCTATCCCTACCCAAGCGTTTCATATTTCCTTGTAGGTTTCTAAAGGACTTTACACTGGATTGACAAAAACTCTGACACCGGGTTAGGCACATACCACACGAAAAAGAAGAAAGGAATGTATCGAAAAGTTCATGTCAATCCGTACCGGATTGACATGAACTTTTCAATACATTATTAACTTGTTCATCGTCATTATAGTGATACTAATGTCAGTTTTTCTAGGGCCTCAGGTATTTATTGCAGTACAAGTTTTATACCCCCATCTACGTGATGTCTAGTAAAATATCTATGACTTTATGGATTCGTCGTGAAAACTTGATATTATTTAGTGATGCTGTACTAATTAGAATTAAATGAGTACAGAATCAGAGTGTTTCAGTCTTTTGTCAACCATTTTGTTAAACACTTCCAAATGAGTTCGTTTCATAAATAAACCATCTGAATAATTGCTATTAACAAAACAAAACAGTTGGTATTTTATAACTAAAAGCTAATTGTGTAGCGATACAATCAGCTAAATATTTTAACACATTACTTAGCTGTCGTGACGTCAATAGCCATTTAGTACGTACTAATTATATTGTTATAACTATTTACTTTGCTCTACTGAATAATTTATACTACGAATAACCAACAATTTGGATAAAAAATAGATTAAATTGTTTCAGCGGTACCTAACACGCTTAGTTTGTTTTAGTAAATCGTTATAATTTGTTACGTTTTAATTAGGCTTACTTTATTCAGTAACTTGACCATTGTTTTCAGTGGTTTGAAACTTCTTCTTCTTAGCGTGTCGATGGCAAACCGTCACTAAATAAATTATATTAATTTGGCCCAATATTCAGCTATGCGAACTCCGCTCGCTGATGCAGTCATTAGATCATCAAGTGTGCAGGTGTCAGGGCATGCAGCGCATGATGGAAGGTGGGCCATTGTCTGTGGAGATACGCCGCATACACACTTGAGGTCTGAGCCGTCTATGAACCCCCATCTGAAGAGATTGTCTTTGCTACGGCCGACTTGGGTTCGGAGTCTATTTAGAGATTTCCAAGTCGGCCACGGCAAATCATGACCGGGTGGAAGGCTTTCAGATGGCTCGATGAAGTCGTCATGAAGTCGTCGTTTGAAACTAACTGAAACTTTTTGAAACGGGCTGTATAAATAAATAAATATAAATTATGTTTTGTTAACATTTTTTTTGCAAAAATGAAATTAATTGATGGATTAAAGATGTTTTTTTCTAGCATTTTTAACCGGCTTCCCAAAAAGGAGGAGATTCTCAATTCGAATGGTATTTTTTTTTTACATCTGTACAACTAAGTTTTTGTGGTTCATATCACTATAGACACAACATAAGGGTCATTTATGAATACAAGACCCAAACATCTGTTTGATATCAACCTGTTTACCAGCCACAGACCTCTTCAATTATCTACACAGACCTCGCTCCTTCGTGCTAGACGCGACACTTTTTTACATGCGAGCGTGTGTTTTATTACCGGAACGGATCTCAAGTGCGCCTGTAACCTATCGACCCTCGGCTGAAGGACTCTTCTAGCTGTTCTTTAGCCATGGCGCTTTTTGTCGAAGAATTGCGTGATTAATGATTGGGTGATGGGGATGAAGTTAGGCGAAGAAAGTCCGTGTATTGTTTGAGGATATTTTAAGATAATATTTGAATTTTACAAGTTTTTTTAAAAAGATTTTTTATTTTTTTATTTGGATTTTCCATGAAGAATTTCTCAGTAACAGCCATTGAGTCTGGATTTGTGTCCGGTTGATGTCAACGCTCGACCCTTATTACTTTGGACTTACACAAATATAACTGACGTTTGGGGTGTACTAATGAATACAGTTGCCTAGCCTATAGGAGATTACAGGAGTGATATTAAGTTATTTTAAGAAAATAAAAAGGCTCTGTATACTAAGGCTTGCAAGATTTTGATCATTTTGAAGAAGACTTACTAGATCTTATGTCCAATGAGAATGGTGAATGTATGGATAACATCGGGTAATAACTGTGTCCAGGTACTAAGCAAAGTAATATTCAGACTTTTCTAAATAGACTGCAAAACTTCCAGAGAGGCAGAGAGAGAGAAGAACGAAACTTTCAGACGAGCTGAAAATTTTAAATTAATCCACCTTTTCTTCTTCGTCATGTTGTGTTGTGAAAAAACAAAGATCCAAGAAGATACAAGAGTATCAGAGGTACGCAAGTACCGTAGCATGCTGCAGTCCTTTTAGCCTACCCCCATGGGATAAAAGTATGATATTACGCATATATGTTCTACAGGAGAGTTTTAAGTCTCCCCACATTTCACCATAGTTATTATCAAGGGACTTTTAATTTTGCAATTTGTTGCACTGACACCCTTGCGGCCGGGGACAGACAGACGGACAGATGGATGCTGTGACGTATGTAGATTTCATTTTAAGATAACGCGGAATAGAGTTGTCTATTGTGCAGGGGTGTGAAATTGAGGTGTCGGGGATCCACAACGTTTGGGTGATCACTGATTTATTTATTTATTTATTTATTTAAACTTCATGCACAAACGTGGTACATAGGCGGACTTAATGCCACAAGGCATTCTCTACTGATCAACACTAAGAATTGAATTGGAGAGTTGCGAAATCATTTTGTAAATTATTTAGTGTACCACACACTAAATAATTTACAAAATGATTTCTTAGACCTTTCCGTTTTATATGTAACTAGTGTTTTTGAAGAAAGTATTGTTTCATCAATTCATCTTGAGACTGGGATCCCAGGAATTGAAGATGAGTTTGGTGAACTTTTAGCTCAAATAATGAATATAAGGATAAACAACAATAATAGATAATTTGCAAGTTGTTCCCTTAGGAATTAGCTATTTACTGCACTGCCAATTTATTAGCAAATTATATTCCCAACTAAAAATAATTCCCTTTACACACCAATTCCCGTTCCTTTTACCAAGATCGTATTAGCGAAAAACTCGCCAAAACCTATTAAGTACACACATAGGTAAACAAGCTTATGTAAATGCGTCCCGGAGCCAATGCACGTTGCACAAAACACAAAGCTAGTAATCCTCGTTGAATTTATCTTTTTATCTACAATTAGGATTTTGTCACCTCCCCTAGAGAAGGGACCATCAAAGGCCGCTCTCATTATGCGACGTTATTGAGTTATCAAACGCCACGGAGGGAGATTAGTTCATACTTCCATACACAAATCCTATCATACAAGCTGACGCCTCTGAGCGAGCTCATGACGGTCTACCGCAAAACACTTGTACTATACAGACCTTCAATCTTCATTGCACAATCTAAATTCAACTTTAAACTTTTGCCAGTAAAGTTCTGAATCACGTTTGCTGGAAAACTTATGTGACAATTTTCCTAACTAAGCAAAACTCAACTTTATCGTTTTAGGTTAAGGGTGGTTTTTCTATTTGCAGGGTTGTGTGAGAGTGTAGTTTTCCCCACACATAGCTAGTTAACAAGGAAGTTGCCTGTTATTTGTCAATGCAAAGGGATAATTTGGTCCTTTAGTTTAAAGCGACCGATAATGAGATGCGTATTCGATTATTTTTCCCGTTTTACTTTGTTACACGATAGTTTATTGAGTTTTGCTTAAAATTGGATTTTGGTTGTTGCTGTTGTTTACCTGTCTAATGTTTGTGAATATTTTGGTTGTAACGCAGATAGTTGTCGCTGTAGTCAGTTTTTTAAATAGAAAGTAAAATTAAAGAAATACCTAGAATGTTCATGTTTCAGTGATGAAAAATAACTTACACAAAAACTTTCCATAACTGCAAAACAATATTAGACGTGAACAAGACACGATTTTTGGTCTCTTCAGAGTTCCCTTTTCTCAATAACTTTATCTTAACTACAAAACCACCTAAAACAAACCCCAATTAATAACCCCTAAAAATCAATTAACAATCACAAAAGTACAAACGTAAATCATAAACCGTCAGAAACGCAATTAACACTAGCGCTGCGACCCTCCCTTTAGGAGACTTCCATTGGACGCGGGGGCCTAGCAGACCCCGTGCAAATTTCAAATTGAGATCCGTTCATATCCTACGCCGTACCTAATACCTATACCTACGTACACAGAGGGCGAATGATTCGTTAAGAGCCAGTCAAGCGTTCATTCGTGAACAGGGTCGGGGTACATGCGTACCTGTTATGTGCTGAGATAGTAAATATTTGCATACATATCAATGTGGAGTGTTTAGGGCTTGACATTATAAAGATGAATTGTATTGACGTTCTGTTTTTGATGAGTTGGCTCATTCAGCTCTTTTGCGTGGCGGGGTTCTGTTTGATTAAGTTTTTTGACGAATTTCATTGTTTTTTCAGGTGGTTGAACTTTAGATTTTTAAAGATGTTGAAAAGGTAACATAATATGTGTTTAAAATACGCTGCAGTTTTCTGTGGTCCCGTTTACAAGTGCAGTGAAGGGATTCGCGTGATAAGTAACACCCACCCCACTGAAACCCGATCCGCGAATTCTCTTGGTAATTAACTACCAATTTCATTTCTTGATGCATTTTTAAAAGCGTCCGACGGCTTTTTAATGGTTATTTTATGGTGACGGATCGCTTATTAAGTTTTTATGGCGGCCGAGCAGTGACAGATGGGATGTAGTTTGACACCAGATTTGAGGGTTACTTGGCGTTGGCAGTCGGGACAGTGACGCCGAATCACTACCACTGCGAAATTCAGAATTAATGTTGTGATTTCAAATGTTGGATTGAAATGATTTACTGATACGGTTTGTTTTTGCGATAAAGTCGGAAGATCTACGTAGTCAGTTGGTGTGAATATTTTATTAGAATATTGTACTCCTTAGAAACATCATGATTATATCTTTAAAAGTACCTAACATTAACATGTTGTATATAAATGATCATATTAAAATCCCACGTGCTAGTTCACTTCACGTCCTCATCGACTATTAAGGAAACAATCAGCATCCGATACGTCTCCATCACAATAATAAACGACGATATTAATCCAGCCATTCACATATAACTGATATAACGTTATCCGTCTCCCCAAGGACACTGAGAAAATTAAAACAGATGATCTAGCGGAACAGTCGACGCTGCGCCATAATTAAAAAGATAAGGAATATTTTCCTTTCGGAGCGTTATGGAGGAAAAACCCCTTCTGTGCGGCGACCGGCCCGGTACCCGCGGAGGGACCGGTTAACCGGTTACTACCCCCCGGAGACCACACACCGAATCGGTTGCGCACAACGCTGATTAAGTAAACTAAGATAACATAGCCAATATAGTGAAACGTCAAAAGTCAACAAGGGCTGAATGTAGTAAGTAAGCTAAGTTGATTTGCTCGTATTCTCAAGGGTTGTAGGAGTATTGTTATCTCAGACGGTTACTGTTTGAGATGATTGGATTGGCTCTCGAGATGAGAGCTTCATTGTTTGACTCATTGTTTGTCTTGGACGGGTTATCTGTTCGTTTTAACATTGGCTTTTCGATGTTCCGTCTCTTTTAGCTATTGACTGTCTAGAATCTAGATAGCTATGATACTTACTCGGTCCTTTCCTATCTATTGAACGTCTCCTTGCTTGCTCATGAATTTCGATATCTAAACGAAGGGTTTAACTTTCAAGTAATTTACTACATCATCAAAGAGGTAGAGGGTTATAAACGTTCTGAATGGATATTCGATATTCTTTAAATGTCTGCTTTTGAATACTTTTCTTATATTCTATCTTAATTTTAAAACACAATATAATTACACAAAGTTTAAACTCCAAACCATTCTCCTAACTCTTAACAAGTGCACTCGCTTAATCCAAAAATTAGTAGCAAAACACGTCTCGTGAATATCGATGTGTATGTGTAGCAGCCGTAGCCGTAGGGTGGCTGCACCACGTGGTAGCCCCACAGCTCCGGCAGACGCAGCAGTACCTGCCTCACTTAGTATGCAGCGCGGGTTCGGCCGCGTATTGATTGCCTACCCGGCTCCACTCGTAGGGCGGCCTTTTTCAAAACAATACGAACAAGTAATGATTTTTCCCGTACTCAGTTTTGTTTTTGATGCTCAAGACGTGCTGTAGACCGTTTAGATAAGTGGCCTTTTTCGAGAATCATTTTTCGACGATTGGAATCGGATTTGATTATTCGGTTCGATTGGCTTTTTGCTAAAGTAAGAATATTCTCGCTTCTTTTTAGAAAATATACAAACAACTATATCTTTTTCTTAATGGGATCACCTCGTTTATTTTAAAGTAAATGGTCCATTTTTGAGGTAAATTTTACATACCTTATTATTAAAAGATCAGTTCTCTTATCTGAACTTGGTTGAGGTTTGCTATACGATGTCATTGCAGATAATTCAATATCATATTTAGTTCGAACCTGCAAAATTATTGAACTTCTCTGAACTTGCGTATTTTCTGAAACTTTATGGGGTCTGACTGTATAAGTTAATTACTGTTTGTATTCTGTGTGATGATTGAGATATTATAGTATGGAGAAAGTTATAGGAGTTAGATTTCGCTTCGTCTTTCTAAAGATCAGTCAAACTTAACTAATCAAGAAGTAATTCAACTTGAGAATCTCATACAAAGCTCATAATATTGCGTTATTTTAATGCTTAATTATACAGGGATCATTTTAAAGACCACTACAGACTAAACAAGCTCACACAAATTCACTAACAATTTCCAAAGTAAAGCAATAGCTCGTAAACTTGTAAGTCTCATGTGCATAATGTTAAACTGACAGCATTTTGTGTGTCCTTTAAATACAAGCTCAAGTATGTGCGGGAATAGAATAAGTTATTCAAAGTTGCGCCATCTAAAGCGTCGTTGTAAATTTTCTCAAAGACATTCCTTGATCTGATATTGTGAAGTGAAGGGGTCGCTTTGACCCGAGGCGGAATTTCAAGGGTTATACGACACTGCATAGTGTAGTGCTAATGTACTACGTGACTGGGGACACTGCCAAAGTACCAAAGTACCAACTATTTTGAGATTATATATCCTGATATAAATTGGCCCCAATTGCTGATCCAATTGAATTTTGTAATGTTATTAGGTTGAGAACGAATTGCTGGTAGAAAATATCAATTCGCAGTCTTAAAATTATTTTAGAGTTAAGTCTAAAAGTCTTGGGCAATTCGATCTTCGAGGAAAAATAACCGCGTCGTGCAGCGGACAGTGCTACTGTAAATGTTATCAAAAACATATTATTTTCTGTGTGAACTTCAAGACCAGCTGAAAAAATCTACAAACAAAATCAAATACAAACTCAAAATATAAAACTCATCGATCCAGGATGATCCAGAGTTGTCCAGACGATATAATTCACTCGACAGTCGTATAAAGCCGTGAATTGACAATAACGTAATAATGCCGTGTGAGCGATTATCTCGAGGCAGTAAACGTGTCGTAAAACGGCACAAGATTTGCGCCCACGCCTGCTGTGCAAGCCATGCCTGTAATGTATGTATTGCTCAGTTTAGCATGTTTGTTGTTACTAGGGCACCATGTATTGATGTATTCATTGCGGTATTCTATTCACTGAATGATTGTAGCGTCCTAGTGTTTCACGTACCGAAGCTAGATGGACCGACTGTCTAACAAGATAGTTGGGTCAGACTGGAGTGGATCGCGAAACCTAGGCTAAGAAAATCATACTTTGGAAATGTTGAGGATTCACTGAAAGGCATGCAATTGCAAAGGTATGAATGAAAAAATTACAATAATCTTAAATGATGAAAATATGGATGAGGTTTCGCAGAAAACATAAGAAGCCAACTTGCCTTGCCATCTGCTCGATAGCTAGTTTGAGTTCCAAACCTATTTACAGTTCACTTCAAATCAGCAGCTATAAAACTTTCAGAATATAGTTGTGAAAACGATCAGATACTTTGATAAGTTTTTGAAAAACTAAAACACAGAACAATGTTTGCATTATTTTACACACTGTGCTACAAGCAAAAAATAAATCGATAGCACATTACGACAATAGGGTGAAAACCCAGATTAGCGGACCTTATCCCCAATTTTATCTAAATACTGGCTATAATCCCGACGCGTACAATGGTGACAAAAATAATAAATATGGCTCTGGTACCGCCCACTCCCGTAACCGGCGTAATAGTACCGGTTGTGTTTCAATATTTTTGTATTGGGGCTATTAATGAATAGGGGCCGAAAAAGCGGAATAAACTAACCCGCTATTGATATCACTAGGGTTATTGTTACGACGTCGTGCTTGTGTACTGTTTTATGATTTCTGCCATTGTGCGAGTGATGAATTGGCTATATTTTGGGGCTTATTCATGGTTCATAGTTCCTGTCTCTTACAGATTTACTGTTGGAAAATGGTCCTTCAGTTCATTTAGTTACTATTCTAGGCACGAGTGCTGTTGTCGAAGGAAACCTAAACGTTTCAAACTTACGATTTGTAATGAAATATATTTATTTGCGACTCTGGCTATTAATTAAAAGCTGAGATAGCATCGACATAGTCGAATTCGTGAGAACTTATGAGAAACATGTCGACGCAGGGAGTTAGTCAATGGTAGGCGTAAGAAGTAAGTTATGCGAAAATTCAATTTTACTCGTGAATTGAAATTATCCAATAAATCTGAAATAATTGCACAGTCGTTCTCACAATACCCACGGATGTAAATAAGACGGTTTGTTCTCAGACAGCTTTCATCATAACTCAGTCGAATGGAAATTGTTATACTTGTTTTGGAGAAAATCGTATGTCATCATCTGCCTATCCTGTTGCTAGGTTTGTAGGAGTCGGTTTCCATTCTAACCGGATGCAGGTGAATACCAGAATTTAATATGAAACTCAATCTGACCACCACAACCCAGTATTACCAGTACCCAGTACAACTTGTGTAATAAGACATGACTGGTGGTCAAACTTTCGGAATTCTGACATTCCGCAACGGTTGTCAAAGATCTATGAATGACAGCCGGCAACCAACTACTAACAAGAGACTTTTAGTGATGAAAACCGTGTTTAGGCTAATAATAATAACCACAGTCACCACAACGGACATTTAATAAAACATTCTAACAAAACGTATCGTCAAATCAAAACGAAAACAAAAAGCGAGTCTCACACCTCCCCTCGACCCTCGCGCTTAATCTCCTAACAAAGCGTTGTTGGAACATTTTGGCGCGAAAATAATGAAGTGCACGTGTCTGTGGACCCTCGGGTCCCAAGTCTCGGAGACCAGGGCACAATGGACGCGTGTCGATCGCTATCAATGGACCAGCAGCTCCTGTGTGACGGGGCGACGGTCCAAACAAAACGGGCTTCGTAAAACATTACCCGATGAGTTATGGTGGTGGCACGATTAGGTTCTCATTGCCTTTATGGGACTGGCTTCTTAATTGTTGGAGGCGTGGTTGTGAATTTATGCAATAAAGTTCGGATGTGTGTGTTGGTGCATGTTCTCATAGTTTGAGCGCGCCTGAGTCTTCCACGGGCTAAACTTGACAACTCTTTGGAAAATTTTAGAAACTGCAAACTTCTATCGGTAGATGTTAATAACGAGGAATGAGCAAGTTATGAATTTTGCTAATACATAACAAGGGCTAGGTAAGGCTGAAAAGGGACCTCCTATAAAGAAACCTATAATCGTAACGTAACAAGCTGTTCCTTACATCTAAACAATAATGTACAGATTGCTTTAACTTACAAATTAATGCAACTACAGAACAAGTCCAAACAAAAAGGTAACAAACACTATATGAAAGTAGACGAGAAAGCTCGTACGCATAAATAACACCCTTGAATTATCCATATCAGCGCAAAATATACGAGACGCCAGTAATTACAATTGCAAACGTTGACGCGATGACAATGAACACTATTACAGACCGTAAAAAAGTATCGCTTATCTCTTCACAATAAGGTGTAAAGTTAAACGGAGACATAAAACAGTCAGCACAAATCACAACTGACAATATAATACGTCCTACGCTTCTATAAAACAATGAGGGACGATCAAAAGTAAAAATGAAAGCAAAAGAAGTGAGACAGTGCACCCAAACATAAACGATCATGACTTGCATTCGAATCGCGAGCAATAAAATAATAATTATACACATGTGACTTATTAGCTGTACGTATTACAAATCATGTGAAAATAAAACATAGACTTTATGAACCCAGTACCAAAGGAAAATTAACCTTGAGCTTTACACGTGGAAGTACAAAATAGAGCGATGAAATCTGGATTTACGATGTTATACGATCACGCACGAGAAAGTACGAACAAAACAACAAAAGATTTAACAATAGAAGTACGTCGTGTCATTTGTTAAACGTCCCTTTAGATGACGAACACTATTATTTTATAAATGATTCTGGACTGGGGTGGTTTTGGGGAACTTAATACTGTATTTGGTTTGATGAATACATTATATACTTTTAGATGGTAACTAAAACAGAAAACTGTGGGCTTTGAAAACTGGCCTATTTTTAGCACCTTAATGGACAGGCTTAATAAACTGTGCCAACTTTAACAAGAACTGTTTATTCTACTAATAGCAATCTGAGGACGAATTTGGAGCAGTATTAAATTTGGAATTTGTATAAAAAAAAATTAAATAATGGTATATCGCCAGTATTCACCTTCCTCGGAAAACTAAAATTAGGTTTAAGAACAACTTTATTTCTCATAGGAATTACATAGTTAATTCACTTACCTACTGAGAAACACAATTTTAAAATTTATAATTAGAGCGCAAAATTATCATCATAATAATGAGAAAAATTTCAAAAACTATGGCATTACTTTAGTTGGCCTTTTCTTAACCATGCTGTTAAAAAACGATAATACAAGTAACATTTTACTAAAATGCAAACAAGGGAAGTTATCAAAAAAATCATAAAACAATTGGCGGAATTGCTGAAATAATTTATTAAAGTAGGGCAACAGCGTCACACGCCGACCCCATTCATAAAGATTTTTTATTCTAAGTAGCAACACATACGACTTATACGATGCAGTTTGAAGGAGCAGAAAAAAGCTTTATCTTCAGTGTGGTATGGTTGATTTTGTAATGGTAATGAACTTCGAATTATGTTAGGGTGTTGAAAAGCAATGTCATTTGACTAAGGACACCTTAATGCTGAGTATTTAGTCAGAAGCGGAATGGTTTTATTGTGCGAGAGTAATGTATCGAAAAGTTTTAATTTTGCTTTATGGTTCGAGAGAAATGCACCCTTCTTAGTGTGGCAACCCTTTGCGACTGGTTGCATTTTTAGTGGAAGCGTGGGTTAATTTGTCACTTCTAATAAAATGCTTGCAACGAACGAAAAGGGACTAAATTAACCCTTAATATATGAATAATGCTATTTGTGGTGATTTGAGCCAAGTGGGTTCTAGGACCACTAACAATGAGCGGGCTGATGTAGTTATTAGTTGTCCTTGCTTCTGTTTATGGCTTTTTGAACTCATTGCCTGCATACACCTTTCTCTTTCTTTCTTTTTGGTTACCGCGTGCGATCTTTTTCTTTACTTGTCAAGTAAGAAACACTAATAGAAAGCTTTGAACCAGCTAATTCCCCATCCATCCTTTACAAATAAACCAGGATCTCCTCAACAAGATTAGCAGCTGGACCTAAAAAGCAATAAAGTCGACACCCTAGCCTACGAGATTAACAGTTCTAATACTATAAAGAACGGCACCATCGCGAGCAACGCCGCGGGGCGTCTTTGTATGTTTCGTACCATTTTATTGGCGTCACTGGATCCCCGAGGTGTTGCATTGTTGCAAGTGGCACGGACGATTATTGCCCTCACCCACCCTAGCTGGTCTTGTATGAAATGATATGCCATATTTGTTAATACCCGCTCTGGGGATCCTCATTTGTCGTAATGACTGTTTAACGCCTTCGGTAAGTATGTGTCTGGTGCTAGTTAGCGATTGTGGGCGAAAAATGCAGAGCTAAATATGCTTTGGGAAAACTTTTGGTGTTTGATAAAGTTTTGGAAAGTTGGGTAATTGAGTAAAATTCAGAATGTAAACACTAATCATCTATTGCAAATTCTAATAAATCCTTTAAACATAGAAATGATACGTTTCGCAATTGGACTTGAATACTTTTATTATGAATATTTAGAGCAATACATTATACATATTATGTTAATTTTATTAAAAGTTATACGGGTACACTTGAATCTTCAAAAAAATTGAAGCATCCATCATAACAATTTGTGCGGCATTCAGGTTCATTTCTCTGGAACTAAATAAAAGTGCCCTCGGGCTACTGACACCACTCTGCCCACCCCGTTCAGTTAAGTACACATCACTCTCGATTGAAATATTTTCGAGTGGTTTTAAAACACTTGAATGTTTGATGTTGCTTGCAAAATGTCTTTTGTACAATTTTTTGGCAATTTAACATTAATAATCAAAAGTTAAAAAAATGTGATTATTTTATAAAATTATCTCATACTAAGTGTTATGACTTAAGAAACAAACAAAAGTTGCAAAATATAATTGTACACAAATGCTGATAATTCGGGTTTTCACCTCTTCATGTAAATTATATAGACAATTATCTGTAGATAGAACGTGTACCGCTATTTCGCCATTGCTATCATGAAGCAGAGTGGCGCAGTGGAAGCGTGCTGGGCCCATAACCCAGAGGTCCGTGGATCGAAACCACGCTCTGCTAAATCACTTTTTGTATTTCCTACTATTTTTCTATAACTTTTTTTTATAATTTTAACAATAGTTTTCGTTCTTGTTTTGTTGTTTCTACATCTATTACGGTGCTGTGAAGCCGTATCACAAAGTTTCCTTTAAAAACAAAGGGACAAATACAAACAGCGGTGGACTGCGAGCGAGTTTGTTTTATCATGGGATATTGATAATTTATAGCACGTGCTCTTCCTCCGTTCGTACCGCCAATGTTTTTTTAATTGTTCGCCGGCCGGCGGCTCTGCCGTTCTGTTGCCCTTTTATATTTTTAAAACAAGGTAAATAACATAGTTTTTCGGGTGGTTAGTGAACTGTGAGGAGAATGTTTTTGCACAGAAATGAAGAATCGTGTTTTTGTGGACAGCGCCATCTGTTGGCGTGAATGAAAACAACAGAATTTTCCTTATCATTGTAGTAGAAGTTATTCTTAGCTTTGTTTAAAGATGATGGATTGATCGAGCAGCGGTGGCCCAGTGGTGGCGGCCCCGACTTACGAACAGTAGGTCGTGGGTTCGAACCCAGGCAGGCACATTACTTTGTGTAATTTATTTCATCTCCGCTGCTCTCAAAACGGTGAAGGAAAACGGCATGTCTTAGAACCAAAAATTCGAAGACATGTGACATCTACCAATCCGCACTTGGCCCGCGTGGTAGATTATAGCCCATTCCCTCTCAAAGAGAGGAGGTCTGTGTCCCAGCAGTGGGAACATTAATAGGCTGATGATGATGATGGATTGATTGCGATCTTTTTACAAGTTAATGCCAGGTTATTTATGATAATCGCATACTTTATTGAATAATTCTCTAAGTTATGTACTTTTATTACGGAGCACAAAGGGATGTTTACTAACTAAAAAAAAAAATATGATTCTAATTAGTCCGTGTTTTAGATTATCGAACATTTTTGGATACGTCCGGGATGTGTTAGATCGCAATACAAAAATCTAATGTATACAGGTAGGTACAAAACAGCTTTATTAAGAAAAAGCTTGCTTTCAATGGGGCCAGTCATCTATAATAAAATACCTCATACCTACAAGGAAGAATCGTTAAGCATGTTTAAAAAGAGGCTTACATCCTTACTTATAGATAAATGTTACTATTCTATAAAAGATTTTTTAAATGATAAGAGTCTATAATGTTATTTTGTTTTATTCTATTTTATTTGAATGATAAGAGTTGATTATGTTATCTTAATTTATCCCATTATATTTGAATGTTTATGATTTTTTTTTATTGATTTAATATTTTTTTTATTTTGAATTTAATTATATAATTGTCGAGTTAACAATTATTTGTTAATTTTAGAAGAAAGTTTGTTGTTGTTTATTTATTATGTTGTATAGAACGTGAGCGATATGTGTCTGTATTTTAATCCACGATTTCATTTTATCTCTTTGTTATTTGATTGTTTAGTCTTGTTGTTAGTTGAGTATATATACTTTCTTTACTTTTTGCATGCCGTAAGGTAGAGTGTGTTGAAACTGTTTTACAATGTTACCATCTTATTTTGTACACATATTCTTGGCAAAATAAATGATTTCTGATTTCTGATTACGTATTTTTTGTTTTATCAAATCAATAAAAATTGACGAAGATAAAACGCGTCAAATATTTGAGTTTCACCACCTCCCGGTGACGTCACTGCTCGCTAAGAAATTTCATACTAATGTCTTAGAATTTGACGTCACACGAGTTTTCAAAGCACTGTATCGTCTTCATTGTTTGTTTACGAGAAAAAAGAAAAAATATGTATCCAATATTTTTTGGAAATCTAACTGACGGACTAAATAGATTTTTTTTTGTTAACATCCCTATTGCAGCATTTTATAAATAGGTAACATTACAAAGTAAAGCTAGGAATCTATAAGCACATACCTAGCATGGCTGTAGTGTAACAGACATATCTAAAGCAGCAATATGTAGTAAATAAGTAGCACATAGCGTCAGGGTGCGAGACGAGACGATGAGTGACGTTGCGCACCCTCGCAACTTCATTACACTACCCTCGCGCGCATTATTATGTAGATTCCAATTTAAAACCACTTGTTATCTAGTTAGCGACGAAAAATACCTAACTCTAGCCCCCAAATTAGCCCCCGGCAGCCAACTACACTGTGAGTAATCAATAGCAATTGACAAACGAAGCATTCGACTGTCAAATTCTAGTTTTGACAGTAACAAAAGACTGGGCAAAGTTATTGGTGCGGTTGCGAAAATTGTGCGAGCGAACTTTTTGTTCGTGATTTTTGGGGTGTGGACGGTAAAGTTAAGGTGGTGGATGTATAGCCGTAGGTGCGTAATAGGGGTCTTGTTATGGTAATCGTGCCCCGAGGCTGAGGAGTCGAGCAGTGAGGGTACTGCAGGATTCAATATGGAGTGGTCATCGATTGGAGACCTAACGAACGTTGGATTGGGACACGTTCTTGAGTTCCTGCATTATGGTTTCGAGTGTCACGTCGTTTTTGACAATAGGCAATTCGATTCGTTAATTGTATTTCGCAATATGAAACTTCTATTGGTAGTTAAATTGTTTTTTATTTCTGATTTCTCAGTAGGTACAGTAACATCCACTTCTCACAGTGTCTATCCATACTCCAACTTGTGTAAACTTTATTTCAGCAGTGTTGAAAAGTAGATTAAAATAATTTCGTCATTAAGCTCAGGAACCCTCCTAGGTAGAAACCCTCTTGTGGTAAAGAAAGGGTTGGTAATACTTAATGATACGAATGGAACTAGCTATGCAAGATCAGAACAAGTACACAATGTGACTTGCTCATTAAATTAGCAATTGTGGCATTTTGAACCAAAATTTTTATGTGAACAATGTGCAAAGAGCTACACGCTTCTATATACGTACTTACACCACTATGTATATGAAATATTTAAAAGTGCAATGACAGACCTGCACCTTAATATGTTAAGGCGGGATTACCCCGATAAACGTCGTCAACAATAGCGTTTTACTCGTACATGGAACGGATTTAAATTTTGAAAAAAATGTATTACATAGTTGACTCTTCGATCATGATATGTCGGGCATGCGATACACGATTACTTACACTTCACTGCATCCAATTAAATCGCCAAGACATGTCCAAATGATGGCTAAATAATCGTTTTACTTGAGTTATATTAGGCTTTGAAAAATAAAACTTATATCTTATTAAAGGTCGTAAAAAATGTGTATTATCTCGGGTCACATAATGTATAATTTCTTTATAATTTTTCTCCAAGAGAGAAAAAACAGTCAAAATTTAGGCATTATATCGCTCGCGCGGCAGGGCGGGGGGCGAGGTCGTGCGTACATAAAAACAAAGTAGGGTAACCTCGCCTTAAACAATTAGTTGTTTGAAAAACAAAGTGCCCAGCAACGTAAATAGCGTAATAAATATTGTGGAACTATCAAAACGAATGGCATTGTAAATATGTGATGCGATTCGAGAACTAGGTACACACGGCTACACATCAAGCTATACAAAACCAGTTAATCTTGGCCTCACTTTACTAGATCTTTTCGCACAATGAACGATCAGATTATACTGGTTTTGTATAGCTTGATGTGTAGCCGTGTGTACCTATCTGAAAACTTGAGATGGAAGAAAGACAGGTCAAGTATTTCCGCTGCGAAGTAAAAACAACCGAGTCAAAAATGATAGCGCCCTGAACCCTTCATGATACCGCTTGGTCCTCTCTTCCATAACGCATTTCAATCATGTCTCCACTCAGCGCATTGCCGTTTAATTATCAGTCAGCTCGCAATTTATTGCTTTTCATATAGTTGTGACGTTTATTTAAAAGCATTCAGTGAAGGAATGCCGACGATAATTCTTCATTTTGGGGTTTGTTAATCATGAAAACATGGCGATAGGCATGGTGTAAATATACTGAAGATGTGGCGGAAACAATGTTAGGCAAAGGTTGGTTTCTGTTTATTCTTAACCTGTACCATTACAGGTTAAGAATAAATTGGTAATTGGTTATTGTACTCATCATTTATAGAGAGCTTCTACTGGATTCTATGGATTATGTACTAAAAATAAAAGAGATAAATATTAGACAATGAATGGGACAGCAAATGTTTCTTCACGATTTCTTGGTTGGTCCCACAGTAAAGGTGGTTTATACAGATGAGTAGGCCTTTTTAGGACCTTCAATGACTCCTATCTTGGTTTGCAGTTACCAGACTATATAAACCAATAACTTATTTACTTAGATAAAATGTAGTTAGTATTGAAATAAGTAGAACTAGCCGTATCTCAGCGAGCCCTGTCTGTCTGCGGTTTGAAGTAGTTGCATTGAACTGGATGTAAACGGCTACCGTGTAGGTGGGTTATCATTTAACCAGTTCATGTAACTGGTCTTAATTCCCACTCGGCCGAGACAGACTTGCAATAAAAAGTATTGATGCTGCTAGTACGAACAATTCCCTTCAGATGTCATCCTTGGGAGTTGGAATCAGATTGGGGGGTACCTATAGTCTGAGAATTACGGAATCAACTTTTTTTTAACTAATTATTTTGAACGTAAACGTAATGTAATGAATTTCTCCTGTATTCTGTGGATGCGTTTACAAACATCTAACATTCGCAATCAGCCAGACCCGGAACAATTAGCTTGTTGGCCATACATATATTTGTTCCGTGCGGGGATCTAACCCACGACGACACCCAGCGCAGCCAATCGCTCAGCCACTGCGCCAAGTGTACTACCTAACTAACTTTGCTTCAAAAATAGAAAATGTACAGTCGGGGAAATGGTACATCGTGAACATCGTCATTATTTTATACAGTTGTCAAAAAAGTGCAGTTGTGATGATTCCACTAACAATACAAATCTGTTTTTTTTAACAATGAATTTTCCTGATATAAGTAGGTACTTAATCACTCGAGTCAAATTGGTTTTATTACAACGCTATTTAAATAAATAGTTCTCCTTATAAAGTTATTTAAAAATATCAGAAGATAACTGCGATAAGTGTGATATTAGGATATAATAAAGATATCGGAGCGCGAAGTGGGCCGGCGTCGTATCACGTCCTCCATGACGCATACCGAATGCCATTCCCGCGCCGTGATGAGCTCATTCTCTATAAGTTATCGCCTCTCGCTAAACACACATACCTCCGCTTTATTAAAATACCACATCACATCATTCACATCTAAATACTACCGTTTTATGGACACTAACCATCATCTCACTTTAGGAGAAAGTGAGATTAGAATAGAACTCATTTAATTTAAATAATTTGATATAAACATTTCAATGTTTGGCAACGATTAAATAATGAAAGCTCCTGCAAAACCAGTAGGTAGTTGTTTTATTCCATATACACCTATGCAATCGCGAGACAAAGTCCAATTTAGTATCAAAGCTATTATAATTATTTACTTACGTTACGGAAAACGTAACATGCACGCGATCTCTCCGTCCCCCTCCAACGTTATCTTCTATCTCTTTCACATTTTGACAGATCGAAATATCAAACTGCTTAGCGTTTGCCGTCATAACAACCGAGCAGAAGCGGACCAATCGCAGTCCTGCATGTACGCGCGCTTTTTGACAGATCAAAATGACACAGACTAAAAATAAACACGATTGCGCGCATTTTTGACAGTTCAAGTCACAGATTATCGTAAAAACAAGAGCACGTGTAAACAAGGAGGTTTTATACTGCGATTATGTATTTTTAAACGTTTTATTTGCTTGTTACGTTAGAGAAGCAGCGAGTTCGCTGAAAGACGTGGCCGCACTGGCTGAATGTCGGCTTACTCTCGCTCGTTCAACTAAATTTTCAATTCAAACAGGGTCTTTATAAGGGTAGTGACGCTGTACAAAATTTACATATCGACGTAATAAACCAAGCGGGTGTCTGATTTGAATTCGGATCGCGCTTTAAATGGGACTTTTTGTTGTGCTGTAAACTTTTAATTGTGTTGTTGTTTATACAACAAAAAATATTAAACGGCATTCATACTTGGCTTGTCATTACAGAACAGATCATTAGCATATAACATTGTTGCAATAATTAATTCAACATTAAATGCTTCAATGATACACGATAAGATCAACTCGTTCACACCAGAGAAAGCAGCTATTCAAAGTAATAGTAATTGAGAAGGTTTTTCTATTAGAATGCACGGCAAAACTCCATTACTTGTAATTATTTAACATGATTTTTTAAGTGGCTTGTGAGAGATTGATTAACTCACGCGTTGAACGGTCACTCAATATTTATTTAAGCGAGCAAGTAGCCTCATTACACAAACATGTATGCGGGGATTAGCATTTCGCTGCTTATTACGCGCCTTGGGCCGTGGTCATACCCGTACGGGGTAGCGGATATGACTCTTATGAACTTGACTGAGTCTATCTATCTTTTACAGAGACCAGCCCATCAAGCTAGGTACGAGTACCCAGAACTGTAAAATTTTATAAAATTCCTCCCAGTCAACCTTGGATCTAATGGTCTATTAAAGAAAATTGACAGATTAGTAGCTTGATGTGCTTGGCGTCTGCACGTTTAACTTTATCATACGCTATTATCTGGAGAAGAACTTAATTTTCTCGAACTCAATGTCAACTCAGTTCTTTTTTTTTCTTAAAGATAGCCCAGTTGTTCTGGAAGGTAACCAGACACTCTGTACTTTGCTGTTTAAACTGTTCACGTCTCTTTAATTTTCGTGATAAATGGGAATGGAATAGTCTACTGCAGAAATATTATTTTTGTTTTTTTTTTTACCTTAGTTATAAGAAGATAAAACACACCAATCCTGTTTCTTCCTATACATCCAGATTATGTAGTTTTGAACAAAGGCGATTACAAAAACTACGCAAAGAACTTTAATTGTCTTTCCGCTGTCAGTGTTACCTAGGGTGTTCCCACTTAGAGTTGGCATGCGCGTACGCCGCTCGATCTTAATCACCGTTTCACACGTGTGACTATGAAAAATGATCCGGCGTTTAGTGAAAACTTTGCATATTTTATAATTAATAGAACCGTAACGTTATTTAATTTAATTTAGCTACTACTGCACTTCATATCTAGAGTAAACATAATTATACTGAAGAATATTTTAATGAGTTATATGAATGTTGATTGATGAGTAAGATCTTCCTTGTTTCTGGTAGGTTTAGATACTCTCTGGAGATTATTTCTGAATTTAAAATAAATCATAATTAATGTTATGACGTATTTATGAACTTGGTCTGAATTTAAATGAACTAGGTAAGTCTAATTATTAATTAAAAATTAGAATATTTGGCTTACTGTAGCTGGGCAGACAGCTCATCTATTGTAACTGATATTTTTTATACTTCTTACTCTATTAAAATTGGGAAAAGCCCAATTGTAATGCATTCTCACTTTTTTCAATTACATATTCTCCGGAAATTCCAGCATCGTCTAGTCAATCATTAAATACTAAGTTTCCTTCACTAAGTAAGCTGTTCTAACTCTTTAATATGCCAACTAGACTGCATTACGCATACACAATTAGCATATCTGATTGTCTAATGAAGTAATGATTAATAATTTACGTATCAGCATGCGTCAGCTGTAGCTTGTGATTAGCAGTCATTACTGACAATAGCTTGTTATTATTTTAATTATTTATTCAATATTCTGACGATCGATTAGTTTTTGTATTGAAAGTGATAGTGCTTGTGTCTATTTATCTAACTATTATTGTAAATGCGAAAGTTTGTATGCATGTTTCTGTTTCAATCACTTCAGAACAGCTGATTGGATCTGGATCCTATACTTTAGCACCGAGATAAATTACAGTCTGGAATAAGACATAGCCATCTTTTTATCTCTCACATTACATCAATATTTCTTCATGAACGAAGTTGTGGGTAACAGCTAGTGGTTTAGTAATTATTTGTTTTATTGGCCTAGTACTGTGGCCTTGTTATGTTGTGGTTGAAGTTCAATGTCAAATCAGTCATCAATGAGAACGTTACTAGGCGTTATTAAAAGTAAAACAATGCACGTTTTAAAGAGTCATTAAAGAGCCTCCACTTTGGTCATCTCATCATCTCCGTCCAGTTTATTATAAATAGCGCAGAGCCCACTCTTGCTGAAAATTTCTTCATTCACAAAATGAGTGTAGAACTCGACGGAAAGCAAAGCTATATCTCTTAAGTCTGACATTTGATGCAAAACAGATGTCAAATTCATTTCATGAATGAATATGATGATCCAGGTTAAACTCAATATTTTAGTTTTTCTTCCTGATTAAAGAATATTCTGCCGATACAAGTCATACTGAACCAGAAAATCTTAATTTACTTTTACTCCATGATAATGATAGTAATGAAACATAAATCAGTATACCGGTGATACAGAAAACAATAAATTAGTTGTATTTTAGCCGCTACTTGTGTTCCCAGTTTCACTTATTTGCATATTAACCCACATCTTGCTTATACATACAATGGAATTCCTATGTCGTTGCAAAGTATATGGATATTGTTTACTGTTAGCTATAAATAACACTGCAACATTAGTCTCACGAACTTTTTCCTTTTAAGGTGTAACACTGTCTTTTTGGTGTAAAGTTTGCTATTTCGAATAGCTGAGGTAACGGTAGGGTTAAGCATATGTTATATCCACGACGTTTAATACTCATAGTATTAAACGTAGTTTGTTTTAGCCAGTACATTGACCTTGGGACAGATTTCTGGTATCTGCAACACGACTTCTTTCGAGAATTCTAGGCAACTAATGACTAAATCATATTCAAAACATTCAAAATTTAAAATTGAGACACGAATTACGGAGACAAGCAGCGATGATCGGAGGCCTGCGTTCGTGGCCACTATCGATTTTTCCGTCCGCCCCCAACTTTGTTGACAAAGGCTGGTTCTTAAGCCAAATGAGATGCACCCCAAAGAATATTATGGGCAGACATCGCTCCACTATCGCTAGATATATTGTTGTGAGCGTAGATATCTCGGCGGACTCATATCGTCTCTTTATTGATCTTTTAACCGTTCCGTGTACGGCTGTACCGGTGCTTTATTAAAATGTTGTGTTTGCTCATTGAACGGCGGATACTCGTAGTATTTGTTGGATACCGCTGTAGTCTCTGGAACGGTAAACATTGTTGATGAAACTTTGAACACAGTTTAAAAACTGGTAGGCAAATACATTACTCACTTGGACCAAAACGTTTGGCCCATAATGGATAGCATTGTGAAAGTAGAAACTTTCAGTCTTCATGTTCCGTCGATCTTTGCAGAAGAGGGCTCCGACCCAGAGATGTAAATGGAGTATAAACAAATTGACCGTGAAAACAAATGTATGCAGCAAAGAAGTAATGCAACTTGAACATTTGTAGAAAAGTTTAGCTCTGCCTTCAAGTCCGTGTGGGACATGATAACAAGAAGTATTTAAAGCTGTGGTTTAGCAAGCAATCACCAAGTTCCGATGGTAAAATGCTTTCTAGGTTGGTTTGTAATGTTTTCTATTATATCCTTGTGTTACGAATGATATATGGTACGAAAGCAGGTGTCTCATGAGACGACGAGAAACAGAGAAGTATGGAAGAAGAAGTCATGATGCCTTGATGGACGAATATTCCTAAATTCTAAAGTAATTATAAGTAAAACATGTTTTACAACCAAGAATAACAAAATCGAACAAGTCAATTACCCTATCAAGTACACAACTCGTTCAATTCCCACAACTAAATCTCACTGTTTATCATTATTTATTTACGTGTTGACGAATACATTGACGCAATTCCCGCTGCCATGCCCCGAGTACCGCGTATGCAAAACACAGGCCATGCAGTCTCTCACACTGCAATAACAAAGGGTACTAATGCTCTTAATGCCGACGCCATTAATATTTCAAAATAAACTAGATAAAAACGAGGAAAGCCGTTGAGCAATCACTTCGGATGAGAACTTGCTGCGGATTACGGCTGCTGTACAAATGTTGTTGTTGCAGCGTACATCGAAAGGTAAGTAGGTGATTGTAGGAGAGTCTTGTATTCAAATGAAGCAAGGGATGCTGAAGAAAGTAAGCGAATTTTGAATAGGTTTAGCGCGTGTTTTTTGTATGATTTACGTCGTCTTGAGACTTTGTGCAAGATCAGTGAGAGTGGCTTAGGAAAGTTGGATGGGAAATTAAATATGCACTGGTGAAGCCAATTTATGCAACTAGGTACGTAGACAGTTAAATCGTTTCTCTGGGACTTCGTCGAGCTTCATTGTCTCGGCACTTTTCTGGTGGTCACCACTATTGATTCTGGCTTTCAGAAGTTACAGTGGTTTGTGAATAGTGTGGCGAGCTTATCCCAAAAAAAATCTGGTTACCCTATAAAGGTAGGTTTGAATCAAATATTACTACCTACTTGTTACTAGTACCGCATAGTATGACCCAGAATGATTTAGTGGACCACATCTCATTCCAGATCTTCAATCCTTTTCGTTCTCACCACCTCTGTGGTACATAAACCACTAAAATGGTCACAGTCCCAGCAAAATGAAACCAAAAAATTAATGAAATCGCACACACAAGTCGTTGGCCGGCCGATTAAAATCTATTAGTGTGCGAGGGGAGCCCGCATTATTATTCACATCACGCACGAATCATATACGCAAATGTGTAATCTTTTTATCGACGCGGCGGGCAGACGCGGCCGTGAGCGGACAATGACTATCGATACTCGATGCTGAGTTACGCGCATCACTAGTCTGTACTTTGGTGAGCTGTGTTTTGTGGATAATTCGTTGGTTAGCACATTGTAAATTATTATCTTTATCAGGCAAATACATTTCAAATTACTTCCTTCCTACTCAGCCAGTCTAGATAGGCTGTCTTGTGGCTTTATAACTCCTCTAAATTCACATTGTTCTCAAGTTTAATACTTTTTCCGATAAAAATTGGTGTAGTGGTCGCAAGTGCGACTGCTGAGCATGTGGACCTGGGATTGATTTCCAGGTCTAGCAAAGTGTTATTGGGTTTTTCTATCAAAAGTTTTTACTGAGTCTGGTGATGTGCCAAGTTGATGACAATAGGCTCGCTTCCTAAACACTTACACATAAATGGCGAAACAAGGGCGTACTTATAGGAACTCTTCTGCCTAACACCTTCGGTGTTATTTATGGTGCAGTTGATGTTAAAATTTAAAGATAACTTAAATCTTCTTCAGTGTCTACAGTGTTTACGACCCAGAGTCTCTGGTTAACTGGACCCGCGTGCTACTGGACCAGCAGCCCGACCAGGTTGAATGTGAATTGGTTGACTGATCACGTGGGTCCAGTTCGAGTGGGTCAAGTTGACCAAAGACTCACAGTACAGTTTTATCGAATTTTCTATTCAAGTCATGACAATCTGATGTAGATTGTCATCTAACCTAAGGAAGCAGTCATGTTAGCAAGACATCCGTTACATTCCCTATTTAGTGTCGCGTACATTCCTACCTAATTCCTCGCCGATAAGGCATCAGGTTGTCACCTTGGAGGAGCCACGATCAAGATTACCGAACTTGGGCGGTGGGCGATTCAAATCCTTGGGCCGGATCCGCCTGTACCTGTGCCTGTAGCTACACACACTACCGGTGATATCGCACATAACCACTGTTATGATATAGACAGGAATTTAGTTAAAGACGTTTACGTTCACGGAATGTTGGGGGGCTGTTTAGCGTGTACGATTTCACGGATGCGTTGGTTATTAAGTTATATGTGTTCACTTCGTTCAGTGTGCATCATCATTTCAGCCGAAGGAAGTCCACAGCTGGATATAGGCCTCCCCCAAGTGTCGCCATTGACCGGTCCCGTGTATGTCGCATCCAGCAAGGTTCCCACAACCTTCACCAGGTCATCGGTCAAACTAGTGGAAGACCTACCATCGCGACGTCTTCCGGTTCGCGGGCGCACTTCAGAACTTTCGGGCCATGGCCCAACGTGTGTTGTGATCATTGTAACTTCATTAAATATCTTGCTTACTTGGCGGCAATTAAGATAGTGAGTGGGATGAAAAACGAATAAAAAATTAGGATGAAACACAGATTTGGTTTTCAACATCGTGCATCAAATTTCCCTGGGCACGACAAAAAAAAATCAATCAAGGTAAAAAATCAAGGTAAAAAAGTCGATTAAAATAAAAGTCGCCTTCAACCTCATGTGATTAAGTGTTATCTTGCTTGTAGGTAATTTACAACAAATCGAAATCGTATCGTTAGCAGTAAAAGTCTTGAAACTTGTTCGCGGGTTTCAAACAGAATAACTTAGAACTGAAAACTCGATTAGTTTCAGCGACTCGACGCGTGTTTATTTACTGGGCTACATATCGGTGTATACATATATATATATTATATACTACCTGATGAGGAAACCCTGTATTTGCTCTATCGATAAGGCAAACAATTATATAAAATTATATGTTTCAGTGATTTCAAAGTTTCACTTCGTAGCACTTGCTACGAACTTTAGCAGTTTCCTTGCTACGAGGGACTTACAGTGAGTGTTAGGTACATCATAAGACAAAGATATTAATGTTTCTAGATACTTATTCAATGTTAGTAATAGTGTAGTTGAGCCCTGTACTAACTACTTGAAGTGACGTAGAAAGCATTTTACCTTCGGACCGCACGGTCTTGATGGGAGAGCTAAACTTTTCTTCAAATCTTTCTTTTTTTCTCTGCACACTTGTGTTTTCACGGCCGGTTTGTTAATACCTCATTTATATCTCTGCTAATTACTATTGATAGTTTAAAAACTGTTAGAAAGTTTGTGTGTGGCGCTCAGAAACATATTTTTAAAGTTATATTTGATAATAATACATGGAAGCTGTACATACATATTATAGTGATACTGGTATATAGTACTGCATCCTGAATATTACGTGCAACATATTACGTCACGTAACCAATCGATGCACAAAGATGAATTGACAGCTTCCACGCACGTATGTGAAAAATCACGGAAATACGTAGGTACACGGTCGTGTATTTTTCAGTAACATGCGAAAACAGTTTTGCAAAGTTTTTTTTGTCGTAACCTTCACAGAACTACCTCTTTTTCAATGACACAATTCATGTTTGAGTTATGTGAGCCACATTACATAAACCAAACTAAGTCATCCATCAAATTGTTCTAGAAAAATTCCATTCTCATTTGTTACAGCCATCCGTTGTAAGGTTGACAACTCTTTTACAAAGTGAAAGCCTTACATCAAAAGGCACATTATCTTGATATACAAACGGAAGGCCATATGGGGTGGTCAGCGACTGGGCGGGACGTCCCGGAGCGTCCGTCGGCGTCCGGCGGAACCCGGCCGGCTGCCGGATTGCCGGCCCCTTCCTTCCCTTGTTAGCCGTCTTTAATTTATGTACTATGTAAGGAAGCCAGTCGATTGTCCTGCTTTCATTCCTGAATTAACGTTTTTGGTGGTTTGTGTGGGTTGGAAAATTGCGCGAGTAATTCTGTTGTACGTGTGTTGAGTAGGGAAGAACAAACTGCTATACTATGTTCTGTAGCTTCTGCCAAGCAAGTTACATGTGTGTAGTAGAGGAGATAATCATTACATATGAACACGTGAAATCAAAGATCTAGCGCTGCGTGCCCTGATACCTGCACACTTGACGATCTAATGACTGCATCAACGAGCTGAGTTTGCATTGCTGATTAATGGACCAAAATTTATTTTAATTATTTACTGAAGTTTTGCTATCGACACCCAAAGAAGGAGAAAGATATCAAAGCACGTGATTTCAGTCGTTACTTTCTGTTGTATCGTGGATTCGTGTGTTTTATGTGAGCGTTATTTAGCCTATAAATAATTAATTAGAAAGGTTACACGTGGGGTATTGGCACGTGTATCGCGGTTGTTTCACCTTCATTGAAATAACATTATTGTTTGTTGCTATATTTTTATTTACAAAACCATTCACCTTTCTGCTTTTCATTTATATTTTATACTAGCTTTTGCCAGCGGCTTCGCCCGCGTGAAAATGAAGATTTTCCATACAAACTTTCATCCCCTTTTTAACTCCTTTAGGGGTTGAATTTCGAAAAATCCTTCCTTATTCCTTGTCTACATTATAAAGGGAACCTCTGTGCAAAATTTCGCTTTCTAGGTCCAAGCGTTTGAGCTGGGCGTTGATGAGTCAGTCAGTCAGTCAGTCAGGACTTCTCTTTTTATTTACCTATATAATAGATATATAAGATAGATAGATTCGTATTGAAAGAAAGGAATAAATGCCACCGTGAAGTCTGACAGGGAAGAAAGGAAGAAGAAAACGTGTTGCGCCGACCCCAAATATAATGGGACTAGCTGACCCGTGCCCACTTCGTTGGGCATAATGTTAATAATCCTTTTTTAGTACAGAGTGTTATTTTCTTTTTGTAACTTAAATATAAAAGTTAGACATATGCTGTCGGTGACTTTTTTGTAGGCATTTTCAAGTTCCACATCTTTTCTCTAGAACTCAAAAATATATCTTTTATAGTTAAGGCAGCGTTCGTAAAAAAAGCTTTCATTCGACCGTTTTTTCTCCGATTAACTTTGCAAAACGGACTACCACGTAAAAGCCTTTTTATTTTTCGGTTTTTTATATAACCTATGACACTCAGCAATAATGTGGCTTTCTATTGGTGAAAGAATTTTTTAAATCGGTTCAGTAGATCCCGAGATTACCCCTTACAATTGAACAAATATACAAACACACAAACTTTACTTCTTCATAATATTATTATATTAGTATAGAAGTATAGATATAGATTAGTATAGATAAAGGCAGTAAGATGATGATGATGTTCGTCTTGTTAACAATTTCTGGGTAACTTAAAAGACCCGGATTGCACCGATGATGAGCCACCGATCGAAACAAAAGTATCTATCTACTACAAATTTTGTTTCTATTGTATAATATTTATGTAAATAATTATACCTATGGATTTCTCTGTAGAAATATTTTTTATTTTAATTTTTTATTTTTTCTTTAAATACGGCAAGTAAAATGAGTGAATAACCCTTGTAAATGTCCTGCTTACAGATCTATTTAAACCCAACGATAAATTTCAGTGTGCCTACTATTTTAATTATTCCTTCACCATGTACTAAGTACGATAATTGTATTTAAGTCGTGAATCTATAAATAGGTGACTTCTGGTTATAAATAATTATGTATTTTTTTAGCGACGTTTTTCTGTGGGATAAGTGGATAAGACTTATCCCACAGAAAAAATGTTCACTTGTCATTTTTATCTAAAAACCTTGTTATTAGTTTTTGTGTTGCAGTTAACCTTAAAAATACGCGAAATGAGTTATTATGTTTAATAAGGTTTTTTTTAAGTTCCGTATTCTCGTTTCGCGCCATGAATTTTTATGTGCGCCGAAACTGTTTTATTTATGCGCCTAATTATATGAATCTTTGAGTTATCGGATATCAAGATAAGGTTTTGTGAGATTGCATAAAAAAACACATCACATTGTGTTAGGTGTACCTAAATTAATTAAAACATTATTAAACCGTTAAGCTCGAGAGCATCGGCAGGCCTCAAAGGGTTTTGACCTACTGGGAAAACGATTTTCGTATCACGTTTTCATAAAAAAAAAACAAAATTTTAAAATAACGGCGCGCGATAAATTAGTTGATTTATTCTATATAACATTTTTTATGAGTTGTAATCGATTATTTTTACTCTGTGGTGTAAGAATTATTTCTTTATTGGTAATTTTAATTTAGAGCGGGTAACACCGAATGGAGTTGTCAATGTCATAGGCCGTGGTGACGGTCACGGACAAGGCACATGCACAAACCAATTGGCTCTAAAGTAAAGTTTTTTATTTTCCTTCCCTTATTTAAATCAGTAATTATTATTGTAATCATTAGTTATTTTGGTGAAGTTTTGTTAGAATGTTAAAAGTTAAATTAAGTGAGATATTTTGTGAGTATTATTTTACAACTACCTGCACCTACACGTCCATAATGGAGGACCATCAGATGACGATAAACAGCGACACGTGGTGTCTCAGCCGCTCGAGAATCCGTATTCTTATTCTTATTCTTTATTGCACACATAAAATAACAAATATAAACAAAAATCACAATTATAAAGCTTATGTACAAAGGCGAGCTTAACCCAGAATTGGGTTTTCTTAGCTTGTCATTTAAGTTCAGGTTGAGTTGACTGCCTTGTTGGTCTAGTGGTCGCCAGAGCGATTGCTGACATCAAATCCTGGGTTCCCGGGTCGGGAAAAGTGTTTTTGTGTTTTTCTATCAAGAATTACTAAGTAGCAGCCACGGAATCTGGATTTGTGACCCGTTTGATAGTAGTAGACTCGCTTCCTACTATGGGACTTAGATATAACTTGCGAAATGTGGGTGTACACTAGGTACATATGGGCGCTAAACCATAATGTTGATTTTAAATTAGTTTATAATTTACGGGTAGTTATGATTTTATTTTGACTCGCGAAGATTCATTGAATTAATGAAGGTAGTCAGTTCTTGTATTTGACATGTTTAGATTTACTGAACTAAAGTTCGTATTTCCGTCTATTTTAAAAGTAATTGTAATTTCCGTTTGCTTCAATAATAAGGATTTATGTTGTCACACCTGTTTGATATTTGTAAAATATTGTTAAATCTGTTTATTTGAATAGTAGAAATTAGTTTGATATGACTGCTAGATTAATGATTATTAAGTATTTGTTTTGATCTTTCCCGCCTTGTAAAGCGAAATATTGTGATATGAAGCCCGCCATTTCTGTGTATAAAAGACATTGTATTTCGAAAGAAAGGTAATTCTTGATTCACCGATCGTGAAATAAACACCCTAATCTGGAGTAAGTTATTTTCTTTAAACATGTGCTAATACTTCCTGCTGTTACCTATTTACTGTGTAATTGTGTGAGTGTGTAATATATTGGTGTATGCCAATATATTGTGAGACTCTGACGACGACGACGATCACGCGCCGATAGCAGCGTTGGGATCCAACTCGCCCCTTCTGAAGCCTTCTGGATCCCGGGTCCGCAAACCTGTGCCGACCGCCCAGCCAGACCCAAGGTTCTCCATGAAACAAGTGTTGAGTCTGGTCACGTTAACCACGAAGCAAACTACAACAAGCGCCGTGACTGCAGAGCTGTCCGATGAACCGGCGCCATCTCGGGATCGTGGCAATCGCTACCAATGACCATTCGATCCCGATGTGCGTTCCTACAGCGTGAGGGACTGGTGTGCCAATGTCCATTAAACTGTTGCGATTATTGGCATCACCCATCACCGCATGAAGATTGAATGAAAACAATACTGAAGCTGAAAGGAAGAGCAAACACGTGGGTGGATACGCGGTTTTTGCAATCCACCACCACCTGGAAGCAAGCTAGACCTGATCCAGACATTCGGCGAAGAGATCCGGCATGTTGACGACATCAGCGGTTGCGCGACTACACGTCGAAATAGGCGAGCAGCTACCCAGGCGAGCAGCTACCCAGGCGAGCAGCTACCCAGGCGAGCAGCTAAGCAGGCTACGCAACCACGGGATGGACGCTAACCATCTAGGGAATACAGCCTGAAGCCACGGATGACGAGGTAATTGATTCTGTTGTCACTGCTGTATCAACCCTGATTGTGTGAACTTTGCCCAAACGTCTCAGTTCTTAAAACTTTTCGTGTTAATTTAGTAATACTTTTTGAAGTAATCGACTGAAATCCAATAATACATACAAAAATCATGGATTTCGGAAACGCTTTATTCTATAAGTTGGTCATAGCCAATTTGTTTTAAATGCCAGTGTTCGCAACTGTAAGGAATATTCAATAATAACTTTTGAAGCGGGTATTTCTGCAAAACCTACCTCCCAGGTTTCGCCAGACTACCTTACCTTATAGCTAAAATTGTATGGAAAATATTGCCATCATTCGTACAAAACTTGTTTCCGTAACGAAAAATGTAGGTCAACCGATTAAAACTACGTAAATTGTAGTTATATGTAAATCGTTGCATGACAACAGTTAAAATTTAGGTAAAAGAATAAAAGCGTCCTGTCTATTCAAGACCGGCGCATATTTTTGTTTAGTGGTGTTTTACTGGTTAAAGGACTGTAAATACGGTTTTTTTATGAGAATAGGCGGCGTAAATGTCATGTGTTCCGAGAGTATCTCGCTCGACCATTTTGTGTTAGAAGATAACCAAACGCAGGTCTAATATTTTGATTGGATTTGATTTACTTACTGCTATTTTATTTAACTGCCTCGTTGACGCTGAGCATGAGGTATTGAATTCGATTCCCGGGTCGGGCAAAGTGTTATTGGCTTTTTCTATCAGGAATTTGTCAGTAACAGCAACGGAGTCTGGATTTGTGTCCGGTTGATGGCAATAGGCTCGCCCCCTTTTACATGGGACTTAAACATAACTGCGAAATGTGGGTGTACTAATTGGGTACACCTCTGCCTACCCCTTCGGGGATTACAAGCGTGATGTTATGTGTTGATTTACTTAATGGTAAAAAGCTGACTTATCCAGAAATATGATTATTGAAGTATTGATGTGTTCTTTAACCAAGACATTCACATATAAATTACGAGCAATAAACTGAGCTCGTGGCTTAATAATAACTGCCACTCGGGTGGATCTGTAGGTTAAGCCGCGTTTGCCTAGGTTGGTCTGTGGATGGGTGACCACACATTACATATGGAAATATGTTTTCACTACTCATCCGCTATTCTTTTCTGATTAATTTCGTTGTGTGATCCAAGACAGTTAAATCATTTCTCTGGGACTTCGTCGAGCTTCATTGTCTCGGCGCTTTTCTTGTGGTCGCCACTGTTGATTCTGGCTAACAGGAGTTACAGTGGTTTGGGAATAGTGTGACGGGCTTGTCACCCATTACATACCCGAGTTTTCTACGTGTCTCGGAGTTAAGCTGTTGGTCCCGGTTGCCATATATAGATCTTTAGCAGTCGTTACATGTAGTCGGTGACCGAAAGTCTGACAACCAGTCTTACCAAAGGTTATCGTATTACCCAATATTAACTGGGTTGTGAAGGTCAGATAGTCATGTCGCTAAATGTAAAACACTGGTATTCAGCTGCGTCCAGTTTATCAAAAGGCCGACCCCAACATATGTTGGAAAAGGCTAGGCGGATGATAAGAGGCAAGACGAAGAGAATCTTATTTAATACTTATTACTACTTGGTAACAAGTCGGTTTGTCCAGTGTCGTATGTCCGCTTGTCAGCTAGAAAATTGGGACCAAATATTAATAATGTCCGCCCAAGTTTTTAAAGTCTTGTTGTCTTTGACGAAGTCGGGAATAAAATTAAATACCGACCTTGATGATCTTACTATTATTTGAACAATTAAATTAAATTTCATAATTAATACTTTTGTTTTTTTACCTCCGCTAAGGCCTCCGAGGTAAAAACTGGTCAGTTGAGTATTAGTACAAAGAATGTGTTATCACTACAGTACAGCAGACTGTTACCGTTGGAACATTTCATATAAACGATCTTAAACAAAACTGTATATTCAGAGATAGTTTATTCCTGTGTTCCCATTTCGTGGTCATATTTTATGAGGACCGACTATGCGTCGACTTAAATGTTGATGTCAAGAATTAAATCCAAACATTAAATTGCCTATTAAATTGGTAGATCAGGTCAGTAAGCGTGTTGCTTTGCCTGCCTAGATATGACTACACTTTCAGGAATACCAATTTCGTGCTTTTGCTTACTTATGATTGCTAATTGTTTTCATTTTGTTATTTTCATGACCAATGTTGGAGCTATTGATGTGATGCTGTGACGTCTGCAAGTCGCCTGCTCGATACAACAAGGGCTTTGACGGCGTGCTGACGATTCCGGTAGTGGAACTGAAAAGCTGCAGGGACAGCTTCGAAGCCATGCCGTGGATGAACTGAACTGAACAGTAGTACGAAATAGTTAATGTCGGTAAGGCCTTTAAAGGCTCTGTTTTAATGTTTCCGTGTCTGAAAAGTTGTACCTATTAATGGATACACCTCTGCCTCACCCTTCGGGTATTGCAGGCATTATGTTATGTTATGTTCTGCAAAGTTTGATCTAACATAATTATAGTCTTTGAAAGTTGAACTACTTTATTCATTGCATAAAGTATTTGGATAAAAATATTTGAATTACACTAATGAGATGATGAAATTGAATTTGTTACATATTCCAAATGTGAATATTTTATTGAAGCTTGGCTTCTAGTTTCTTGCCAATATTAATATTTTAGATATTTGGTCATTTTAATTCTCACAAATTTAATATGAGAATGAGAATTGAATGGATAAGTGTTTATGTAGTATGGAGCTTGACTCAGATTTAAGTTAATTTAATTTATATGAATTAAAGATTATTACTATTAGATCATTATTAAAAGTAAGGATGGACGAGCGATCATTTCGGTATAAATTAAGACTTGACAAAAGCAAAGACAAAATCAAATCAAATCTTTTGAAAAGTGGGACTTTGTCCTGATATAATGCATAAGAATGTAAAGACATACCTACAACTAAACTTGGTCCTATCCTAACCTAAACATGAAGGTCCTATGGAAGGTATTGAAGTGTTACCTAATAATTGCTACAAAGTAAGCATGATAATTTGAATGGTTGTTCCGAAAAGATTGCTTGTCATGGTTTTTGAGACCAGCAGCTCTGGCTCAAAAAGATCCATTTATAAATGACAATGAAAATGAACCGACCGTATGGGCGGATGAATTATAATCATAAAATGTTTGTATTAACTGGTCCACCTTTCCCACCTATTACGCTGGCTGGCCACCATGCGTATCCTTTTTCCTGGTCGATACGGCTAAATCCAAGGCGGGTGATGTCATAAGGTATGGCTAGATCCAAGGCGGGTAATGCCGTGTTAGGGTGGCTATATCCCAGGCGGGTGATGCCATATAAGTATGGCTAGATCCAAGGCGGGTGATGCCGTGTAAATGATTGTATGTTGTTTTTATTTTAAGATAATGAAACAACTTGGTTAAAACTACAAAAAAAAATACTGTAATAGATGTTGTTATTTTTAGTTAATGAAACATCTTGGTTGAAATACTTGAAATTATTGAAAAAATATTGTATTAGCTACTCCACCTTTCCCACCTATTGCGCTGACTGATCACCATGCGTATCCTTTTTCCTGGTCGATACGGCTAAATCCAAGGCGGGTGATGCCATTATGTATGGCTAGATCCAAGGCGGGTAATGCCGTGTTAGGGGGCTATATCCTAGGCGGGTGATGCCATTTGGTATGGCTAGATCCAATGCGGGTGATGCCATGTTAAGAGGCTATATCCAAGGCAGGTGATGCCATGAAGTATGGCTAGATCCAAGGCGAGAGCTTGCCGCTTCAAAATACATTTTAACATTAAAATACATTTAACCTTCATTTAGAAATTTTTGAACTAAAAAGGTTAAAATAAAAACTTTTGAGTTTGTTATTTTTTTTAAATTCATTTTTGCCAACAACTTCCGAAAGAAAGTTACTTTACACTTTTTTCTGATGGTTTTTGAAGGCGGTTATTTATTTTTTAAAAAGTTTTTGTAATTATGTAATTTGTATTTTGTATTTCAATTAAAAATAGCTAAAATACTGTATTTGTATTTTATATTTTAAATAACTTACTTAAAGGTATTTTGTATTTAGTATTTTAATTACCTACTTGCGATACTGTATTTTGTAATTTGTATTTCAATTAAAGCAAAGCCTGGTTGTAAGGCTAAACCCTAGGTGGTTGATGCCGTTGATTTGTTAAAATATTTTTGCGCAGAGAGCGCGCTGAATCAGAATGGCCGTATGGGCGCTAAACCATAATGTTGATTTTAAATTAGTTTATAATTTACGGGTAGTTATGATTTTATTTTGACTCGCGAAGATTCATTGAATTAATGAAGGTAGTCAGTTCTTGTATTTGACATGTTTAGATTTACTGAACTAAAGTTCGTATTTCCGTCTATTTTAAAAGTAATTGTAATTTCCGTTTGCTTCAATAATAAGGATTTATGTTGTCACACCTGTTTGATATTTGTAAAATATTGTTAAATCTGTTTATTTGAATAGTAGAAATTAGCTTGATATGACTGCTAGATTAATGATTATTAAGTATTTGTTTTGATCTTTCCCGCCTTGTAAAGCGAAATATTGTGATATGAAGCCCGCCATTTCTGTGTATAAAAGACATTGTATTTCGAAAGAAAGGTAATTCTTGATTCACCGATCGTGAAATAAACACCCTAATCTGGAGTAAGTTATTTTCTTTAAACATGTGCTGATACTTCCTGCTGTTACCTATTTACTGTGTAATTGTGTGAGTGTGTAATATATTGGTGTATGCCAATATATTGTGAGACTCTGACGACGACGACGATCACGCGCCGATATACACCTCTGCCTAACCCTTCGGGGATAACAGGCGTGAAGTTATGTTATTATGGTTTGCTTCAAAGGTCATCATCGTCATCATCATTTCAGCCGAAAAACGTCCACTGCTGGACATAGGCCTCCCCTAAGTGTCGCCACATTGACCGGTCCCGTGCGTATCCAGTGGATCCCCACAACCTTGACCAGGCTTCAAAGGTTCTTAATTATAATTTTAGGTGATAAAAATCACAGAGTTTTGATATCTTTATGAAGTAGGTACCTAATTAAATATTATAATTAATTACTATCTATTAACTAAGTTGTTAACTACGGTTAAAAATACTAATGATAACCAGAACTTGTAAAGATTACGGAAAACGCAAATTATACTGTTTTAACTGCTTAGAAACAAAGACTTAATTTTTTATTATATTAAAAAAAAGAACTTTACTTGAATAGAAAACCTTTGGCCGTTAATTTAATTATAATGCGTGTTCGTAAGATTCTTAAAATAGAATTGTATGACCATTAACAAGAAATTTTACAGTTTTATGCTTTTGGTGAACTACTTAACTTGTTAGTTATTGATTTAAAAAAAGTTTTCGAGATCTTACCTTATTCCTTCATTTACCAAATGCCACAAGCATGTCAGACCGTCTCGAATATCAACTGTATAGAGTGTACCTATTATAATAATAATAATAATATTCCACAACTATCACACAACGCCATCTAGTCCCAAGCTAAGCAGAGCTTGTGTTATGGGTACTAGACAACTGATAAACATACTTATATATTTCTAAATACATACGTATATTATAGATAAATTACACCCAGACACAGAACAAATGATCGTGCTCATCACACAAACATTTGTCCTGGGTGGGAATCGAACCCACGACCTCTGGCATAGCAGTTAGGGTCACTAACCACTAGACCAACAGGCCAGTCCAGCCACACACAGGCCAGTATTATGTGTTTAAAGACAGTCGAAATAACTGATGAAAAGTTCTACATAGTTGATAAAGTGTCTTAACCTTAACAAAAGTTGTTCATAATGACGTGTACCTTAAGCACTTTTTATGTTATTTCAACTACAACAAGTATTTATTTGCTACCTACATACTAAAACCAGCGTCAGATACAATCTCTTTCAAGTCAACAGTTTTTTGTAACTAAATTATTAGACCTGCATGGAAAATTCCTATTATTACACGTTTTATTTTAATTAAATTGTTTGTTATTGTATGTGTCTCTACTTAGAATCGTGTAATCCATTGTCAAGTATATTTTCAGAAACAGACACCGCATATCCTCGTATCAAAGTTCATCTGAGCGCCTTCACTCGGCAGTTTCATCCCCTTATTGGGGGCGTATGTCGGCGGTCAAGTGCTACGACAATATAGATTGATAACACGCCCCGGACTTACAAGCTTCCTCTTATCTCCTCCTGTGACGTCACAAGTCACTGCTCTCTCTTTATTTGCCGTTTGACTAGTTTTTCTTGAAGGGTCGATGAGTGATGTCCTCGAAGCACTTTTTTGTAACTCTTTTGGAGTTTAGTAAAGTTATTCAAACTTACCAAGTTTTCTGTACCGGAGATATCCGCCTGAGAAAAGTGTCAACTTGATTTGTTGAAAACTTCAGTACCATTGTTTTTAAATATTTTTGTTGCATTGGTAATAGTCTAACCTTTTATTGGTAGCGGAGATCAAATACTTGAATTCCGCAGTATCTTGTTAGATAGACACATATCACAGTAAAGTTAAGATGAGGCAAGGCAGATAATTATTTTGTGTAACTTCTAAAAGGATGTCTGCTTCATTGTTCTAGTGCTCGCGAGCGCGACTTCTGTACATGAGGTCCTGGATTCGATTCGGGTCAGGCAAAGTGTTATACCGTCGGGGCTGCGGATTGTTCGAAAGAGAATCCGCAGTCTCGACACAAATGGCTAAGTACATAGGTGGTTTTCAGTCAGTAGAAGTCTGACACTCTCTACCGCTCTGCCCAGAGCGGGAGGAGTCATTTGATGATTTCCCACACTACAAAAAAAAAGGCCAAGTGTTGGATTTTTCATCAGAATTTTCTAAGTAGTAGCACAGAGTCTGAATTTGTGCCTGGTTTATAAGAATTGGATCGCCCCTATTACTTAGACAGGGACTTAAACATACATACTAATGTGTACACCTTTGCTCTGGATTACAGGCGAGAGGTTATAATTATTATTGGTCTAAAAGAATTTCAAGAAAATCAAAACTATCACGTCATCAAAGGTCAGTTCCCAAACCCCCTGTGTAAACACCTTGTGAACTTTCTCTCCATTGTGTTAAGTAGATCTCATTGCCTCATAAAGACTCCCCTCGGCTGAGCACACATCTAACAGTGTTGGTCAAATACAGTGGCGATGGCATTTAGATTGATAAGAGACGAACTGTTGACATCGGTATAGCGCCCTCGTGTAGTGACGTAATGGTGGCGTTTTTGGCGTTTAAAGTTATGAGTCAAATTTTCTTGTAGGTAAACACTAGCATGACAAAGATTTAAGCAAATGACGATGACTTTGTTTTCTGTCTTCTCATTTTTTTATTCTCTGATAGCGATTAATTTCGATGATCACAATTCAGCGAATGTCACGGAAATACAGTTTGGTGCCTAAAACGTGAAAACCGCTGAAGTTTTCTTTCTCTTACAGCCACACTCCGAGACGTTGATTGATTACTTAAGCTATCACTTAGTAACAATTTTGACACTGCAGTGACGGTTTTGTATGTAAAATCTTTAGTAAGTGACGGCTTAAATAAGAAAGAAAATTTTGGAAATTTTGCAAATATACCCTAAAAATTAACAAAACATATTTAAAATTATTAAATATCTAAAAGTTATAATGCCAAAAGTTAAAGTAATAATTAATATATTTATGGACACTAGAACAAAAAACACCTTATCTAAGCCCATCGTCACACGGCATAGGCCAGCAAACAATAGCTACACTCACCTCCTTAGGTCAATGGCAAATAAAAACTGCCCCAAAATCCCATGTCCCCATTAACCAATAGGGCGGGGATCAGCAGAGCGGGTGTATTTAGCAGTGGCCTTGGTATCGCTCGACATATCGGCCGTCCCGGAGCCTTCAGCCGTTTACTGCCGTTTAAGTGCCTCCACTTACGTCCCTTAGATTTTCCCAACGGGTCAGTTTCATTTGGGACAAAGATTTGGGGTTTTCTGGAAGTTTCAATATTATTTTTATTTTCTGTAGGTTATTAAGGTGAATGTGCAGAGTACTTGATTGAATAATAGGTAGCACCGTGAAGTAGATCATTATATTCTATCTACGTAGAAAACCCAACTACACCCGTTAAACGGTTGGTTCAAAAATCGTCGTTACCTCAAATTCTTATTTATTGTTTGAAATACTTCAAAATTTCACTGAAATTGCAATGCAGGTTAACAGCAGCTAACATTTTACTGCTACCTTTGTCATCAGTAACTATAGATGGGGGCAAAGCAGGAGTTTTTTTGTGCCTCTGATCCGAATGTAACCTTAACGCATCTAGTACCCAATATTTCTTTGACGCATTTCCCAATGAGAGATTCCAGTGTCCACTAGAAAACTTACGCGTAAGACTCTCGAAGACTCACACGACGCAATAGAAGTTTTATGAACCATCGCCGTATCAGGGATGGTTGGGCGGCTGGGCGGATGGGTGGCTGGGCGGCTGGGTGGCCCATCACACACTTGACGGCGCTTTTATTTGGAGCTCGGCAATTAGATGCTGACTTTGCCGGATATCGGAAGTGAGGGAAAAGCGTTGAAATCTTGAATTGTTTATAGTTCGTGAAACTGACTGAGATTTGAGCTTAGTTTAGATCTGAGTTTAAGATAATTATCTGTAAGAATACATACGTACCACCGGGATAAAAAGTTATGTTAAGTAAAATGGTGTGTCATATTGTGGTTGTTTTTGAAGTTAAAAAAATATAGTACCTAGTAGTGTATAGTTTATTAAAATCCACTTAATCGTCATGCGTTTTCTGCCATGGGCGTACTTCAATTTTAACTGGATTAAAATTGAATCCAGTCAAAACCATTGACTTTTTTTTCATAGTACAGTCGAACAAGTTAATATGTATACAGCCAGCTAACTTGTATTTACTTTAAAGATTATACAGATACATTTAGAGACTGATGTCAAACGATATAGCGTTTGACATCAGTCGCTTAATGCGAAACACTTAATAAAACAAAATACCAATTAATATTTTCAGAGTTACAGAATTATAAAGATCTCTACCCTGTATACTTATTAGCTTGTTCGACTGTACTAATAGCAATTTTAAGTTGCTTAGTTGTGGCATATTCCAAATTTTTTGAATATATATTTCGACATTTTTTTTGTTTATATAATTCGGTCTAGTGATAGCTATGGTGAAAAGGATTATGTCTGCAAAAATGTATTTATTGTATTCTACTTACACCGTCGGTGTTCTAACTTGATTTCCATTCATTAATTTTATTTAACTAAATCTACCATTCAAATTAAATCTCATTCCAAAATGACTATCATTAAAAACACCTTTTCATTATAAATCATCACTTTCCAAGTGGAGTTCACACCACAATGTCACTATTACCGCCACACCGCCTCCCGGGTGCGTATGCGCACAGTTACGCACTGCGCGCACAAATTAGTGCGCGTAATTACGTTACACGGCGCACATTCAATTTCATGATTGAGGAAGTCGCTTTTGAGGTCTAATTGTCACCTCATCGCGTAGGGATCGTCATGCTTGTGGACAACATGTGGACAACAAAGGGTCTGCCGTAAGTGATAAATTGATATTTAATTTTTGAAGTGCAACCTTTTAGGACCACTGCTGGACATTGACTTTCCCCACGCTCCAATACGTTGCTTCTTTCTGTTCCGTCCTCTGCTTCGCCATACATCTTATTCACACTTAAGCTTAAACCAAAATAATGGAAACTGTTGACGATGAAAGTAAAAATACTTTTATCTTGATAGATCAGATATCTTTAAGTAGCAGTCTAGAGTTGTGCCCGGTTGATGGCAATAGGCTCGCCCCCTATTACAAATGGGCTTAAACATAACTGATGAAATGTGAGTGTACTATTAAGTACCTACGCCTATGCCTATCCCTTCAGGAATTACTGGCGTGAAATTATGTTATAAATGGAAATTTTGTCGTACTTTTTCATTCAAAAGATCCTTCATTACGAATCTATTTTGAATAATTTACGCGAAACTTACGAGCAGTTAACAGTCAATAAGTTATAACTCGATACATGCTAATTTTCTCGGTTACCTCATAACGATCCCTTGAAAGAGAAACTGTGGAAAGCTGGACCGAGCGAGTGATTCAACTGTTCTTACGGCGAATCTGATTCTGTGTCATATTCTGTTTATATTATAATAAATTAATATTTAAAAAGTGACATGAATGCGACCGTTGCAAGACAAATCTCGGTGCCGACTCGGTACGCAGGTATAAATAAATAAATAAAAAAGATTATTGACACAAAACACCTTTGTATAATTGTATAAAAAGGTATTTTTTGTAAAGAGAAATTCACACGGGTACTTACATTAGATTTTTGGAAGCGCAGATGGTGAAAACCATGCATCCTAAACTAGGGGGACCCTGTGACTTAGGAGTCAGTGTTCTACTGTAATTTAGTGTACAAAAAGTCTCTGTAAACTAGTAAAAAGTTTTCCAAACAAAACTTGTATATCAACAGTCAGTTTGAAAAAATGTTGGGGTAACGTTTGTGTAACTACTCACTATCCTACTCAGTCTGCTACCTATACCTACCTTTAAAAATTACAGGCTTGATATTGATGTAAATAATAAATAGTTTTGTTACTAACAAATGGGTGAGTGAGTATCATCTCCATTGTAGACGGCCATGTCCGTAAGGTCAAACATAAAAACGAACCAAAACAACATTTGACGGCGTCTACGATAATTTAGGCATTGCTCAGCACGTCCGTATTAAGATGCAATAAATTGACGCGGGCGCAGCGTTGCGTATGCATCGATACTAGTCGCAGCGCTGCACGACTCGACTCGCGACCACATAAACGCGCGAACAATCGCGCACCACTCACAGAGGTGCCGATAACTTAAAAAACCATACACGAGAGACCAACTAAAAAGACCTACTTTTGTTTTCCCTTTACGCGGCACATTTTGTCATTATTCGTGGCACGTGGTCGCGAATATATAATGTTTTATTATTAGACGTTACGACTTCACGCCTTTAGCGGCGCACTGCGACTGATAATACTTTCATTTGTTCCGAGAAGCAGTTATCTGCGTCGGGACGCGTGCTGTGTGCAGTTTCGTTTGTGCGCAACTTTACGGACGATAAACGTTGCATTGAAATAGTCGCGTAAACACGTCGCGGTGTCGCAACTCACTTTACTGCCTGCGTTACATACGTGTCTGCTGCTAATTGCTCGCAAGAATTACTCATTCTCATTTTATTCTTGCCCATAATTATCTTAAAATACTCTATAAATATCATCATCCATTCAAACTTTACATGACATGCTAGTGAAGCCATCGCCTTTGTTTCAGCTCAACCTTCTTTTCTATTTACCATTTTCAATATTACCAGCTACTGGTTCTTACTTACTTATGAATTTGTCTTAATCGCAATGAGTTCGATCATGTCCAAGGTCATATACAAGGAAAGCCCCTACAGTATCACCCCTCATAACACCGCAAATCATTTCCCACAATGACCCTAACGACGCGACAAAATTGTTCAAAAAATTAAAGTTTGAAACGTTTAATTTGGGCATTACACGCGGTTTTGTATGGAAAAGATTAGCATCAATCATTCGGCGTCATTCGGCTTCACTCGGCGTCATTCGTTTGTTGCGCGCAAGCGGAGCGCGGAGCAAATCATAGTGTTGGCGCGTCACACTGACACCCACATCCCGGTGCTGACGCTCCCCTGACAGTGACACGGAGATGGGACAGTAGGTAAAAACAAAGGATTTCAGCCTCGTAGAGACTGTGACTATTCCGTCATTATTTGACGAAAATAACGTTTAGCTTTGATGTCAAGGAAAACGCTTCTACTGGGAACCAGTTCAGCAATGTCCTAAACAGCACATAAATAAACCGGAAAGGGTCAGTACAGAATACAGTAGAAAACGTGTGACTCTACAAATAAGAAAATCTTTCTCATTGTGGTTCACAAGTTCAGTTCATATTGATCTAGTTTCTTATATATCACTTTGAACAGGAATCAAATTGTCATTTCTGTGCATATTGATCAGTGGTTGGTGTGGTGCAAGTCAGCGTGTTGTGGGAGACGTCGACAATGCACAGGAAGTGTCGACCAAACCACATCACACGCGGACATGCCACTAATTTTATATTTATACGCTCCCTTACCTATTGTTCCAACCAAGTGAGGACTTGTCGTATTGTTTGCCCGACGGAAAATATGACAAATCGTGTCTGAGGCTCCATGAAGATAAAGAGATTGGAACGCCCTAGAAACAAGTCAATAATATCAAAGGACGCATTAGAATTTCAAATCCGAGCGTTTCGAGTTTCACACTTTCGTAAAACACAACTCGCAGCCATAACCAATGTTAAGAGCCCATCGCTTGCAGTGAACTCAGCCTATAAATAACGCCATGAAATTCAAATAGCAACTCCTCTCAATAACATTTATCTAGTCGTAAACAAATTCGATTAAACAACATCATGAGAACATTATAGCGCACGTCACAGTGCAATATGTCCTGCCCACGTTTGAAAAGCAATTTCACCACAAAACGAATTGCGTACAAAGGGACCAACGCTAGAAGTGGAGTGTTCTGCGAAGACAGCAGGCGCGCCTTATCGCGGCTGTAAATCAATATATGATTCAAATTTAATGCTACTGTTGGACCATAAATCAGAGATTTTAAATTACGAGGTACAAGCGACGTATCACGACGCGTGAGGCCCCCTAGTGCTGCGCCGTTGTGTCGACACTCGATAAATCCGGATCGCGGGGCTCGCGTGTTAGGGATGCACTTATAAATAGAATCCAGCCTGTTATAATTGTTTGATATTGATAAATCATTGGCCGCCAACTGGAGTGTTCAATTGAAAATGACTCAAATGTTTAAGCGTATTTTTTATGGGAATATTTATATTGATTTATTTAAATGACCATCAGTTATAATTTGTCATCGTGTAATTTTAAAATACTTCAAACATGATGGTCACACGCAAGCGTTTTCAAAAGCTCATCATAAAGGAAAAAACTGCTCTAAATACTTGTCGAACAAGAAATAATTTACAAAAACATCATTTGAGCTTACCATATTTTCGACCAAGCTTTATGAAATTGTCCGTGACAAGTTTCATGCCCAACACTGTCTTTACCACGAGACTTATTTAACCTATCAAATATTATCGATAAGTGTGTGTCAGGCCCTATCTGTCAGCAGTATTTGCGCGTCACGATGATGTAGTACACAATATGCAGTGTTCGCGACTGTACGACTGTACCGTTTATGTGTCTACATGTTCTACGATACCATATATCTCAGTTTTATTGCTACGATCGGGAAACAGACGCCATTTCTGACCCACAACACTTTTGTATTCAGAATAGGCGCACATGTAGATTTTTATGTTTAAAATGGCCCAGATTCAATTTGTCTTGTTAGAGTCTAGTTTTGAAGTCTTAAATGATGTAGATAGGAAGGACGTACTTAATACATTCTACAAATCAACTCTTCATTGAGGTAGTGACCATGCATCCATGAAAAAAAAACCTAAACAGCCTATAATGTATTTAATAGCTTTACCGAAGAACCACAACAGGCCACCTCTGCTATGAGTGCGAGTAAGCTGTACACCACCACGCGGTCAAAATGGGGGTGGGGGATATCACATGCCTTTGAAATTTGGGTTCTAGGATATGCATGTTTCCTCACAAAGTTTTTTCTCGCAGTTTTCTGGTTTAAAATGCCTATCTAGTTCCAAACCCACGACCTATGAAAACCAAGAAAAAACCCTTACCTTTGCGGCCATGCTGCTCCTTATAATCCCAATATAACTGATATTCTCAGTAACCAGTAGGTATGTATCGGTCGAACTGCAGCAGATAAATAACTTGTAATATAAATATCTGTCAACAATGGGCAGCGGTGATAATTTACTGCACAGTACGCGGTATGCATCTCTGTTCGTGACTGTACCGAACAAGGGGCTAGTGGCTAGGTATACCAGGACAGGACGATACGTTTTAGCCAGTTTCGGCGAGAAAGGTTCGATTCTCGAGAAAAATTTAAGTAAACCTCATGTGTATCTTTAGGTTAAGCCGCGCTTACCTAGGTTGGTCGGTGAATGGGTGACCATGCACCTGTTACATACCGAGTATCCTCCGTGCCTCGGAAACTCGGAAAGAACGCTAAGCTGTTGGCCCCGGCTGCTATAAATTATATAAATCTTTGGCAGTCGTTAGAGGTAGTCAGTGACCTGAAAGTCTGACAACCAGTCTTACCAAAGGGTATTACCCAGTATTAACAGGGTTGTGGAGGTCCGGTAGGCCATTCTGTAAAATTCTGGTATTCAGCTGCATCCGGTTAGACTGGAAGCCGACCCCAACATAGTTGGGAAAAGGTTAGGCAGATGATGAAGATATTTATTATTAATTGCCTCATTGGTCTAGTGGCCGCCAGTGCCACTGCTAAGCATGAGGTGTTGGTTTCGATTCTTGGGTCATACAAAGTGTTATTGATCTTTTCCACCAGGTATTTCTCACCAGGGTGGCGTCGAGATTCACGTGACCTAAATCTCTACTCTGTACTTTGGGACATAAAACTCTACTGCGCCCGGTGTAATGTGCCATGGCTGTGTTATACGATACGCATCTACCTAACTGTTCACGCATGTAATAGCGTGATGCTAAGCTATATGAACCCTTCAGCACCTAAGTATTACACGCTAGGCTACCTACTCCATACCCTGACATTATTTATAAAGCCTATTACACATTTATTAAACAAAGAGCAGCTAAGTGAGCCGTAAAATTATTGTTTTAATGTATTAACAAAGTAGGGTAGGCAGCAATTACGGGCCGTTCATCACGGTTGACAGGCCAACACTGTGGTTAAAGTAATACACTTAGTTGACCTCGGGCGTGTATGTAACCGACTTAATACCATGTGTCCTGTACTTTGTATTTAATTCAAGAAATATTGGCAAAGTTGTAAATTAAACGGACATGCAAAAACAACTGCGGGCAATAAAATATATTCCATTCAACATCTGCAATTGTGAAGGTCTGTGTGAAGGATGATGTGGCAAGAAAGGAGGTGACTGCTGAGATGACGAGAAATAGGGAAGTATGGAAGGTGAAGACATGCTACACCAACGCCAAATTAAGGGCAGGAGATTGATTATGATATGCAAGTATGAACAAGCCATTTTATCGTATGCTTTCACAACGCAAGCTCTAGAAGATTTACTTAACTTAAATTGTACCTTATATGTAATTCTCACCGAACACCACACTTTTTCTTTATTAAACGTATCAATCAAAGTATCGAATTTGGGTGCGCCAAAGTTCACCTAAAATTTCAACTCCGATAATTGGAAATCCGAAAATGTTCTTCCTAACATTTTTCATCCTAACAATCGCAATTCCTAACTACTCTGTCTCTAATGTTTTAATTCCGAAGCATTCAACTTCATAATGTCAGTAGCAATAAACATCTATTACACTATTATTTGTTTTCCTATATTTTCTCAACATAACCATCTTTTACACTATTATTCAAAGTCATATCTTTTTTGTTTATATTACTTTTTATTCATAATAATCAGTATTATATAAGGTCCCATTAAAATAGGTGGACAAAACTTTAGAAATCATTCAGACCGCTAAAATAAGGACAATAGTAAAAAAAAATATAAGAAAAAGACATTAAAATACCTACTTTTTTAGGATGATTTTGTTCTAGAGTGCCGGCAATTTATTATTTTAAGTCAAAATAAAATCACTTTATATAGTGTTTTTTTTTTGTTTAGATGTCTTTAGTTAGGCTTACTAAACGCTGTGTTAAAATTTGTCCACCTATTTTAATGGGACCTTATATACTATGCAAAGATATCCTTAGGTTAGGTTAGGTTAGAACTGTGACCAACTACGCGCGAGCCGAGCGAGCGAAGCGAGCGGTGCCGCGGCAGCGGCCGGCGAGCGCTACCTCGAAATTGGTCGCAAAATTTCTCTGTTTTGGTTTTTTTCATAGTGCCTCCAAAACGACACTCTGACCTGAGTTTAATTCATTTAGGACAAAAATCAGTGAAACGACCTTTAATCATTCTAAACAGTTGTATGAGTGAAAAATGTTTAGGAATAAAAGCGTTAGGATAAAAAACAGTAGGAGTTTAAATATATTTACAATAATGATATTATGAATTACAATTTTCGGAAACATGAGTGTTATGAACATCGTCGGTAGCACTACAAATAGTATTCATGAATGAAAACTTTAGGATCAAAAATTTTAGGAAGAGTGATCATTCGGATTACAAATCGTTAGGAAGAACAATTTCGGGTAAAGAACTTTAGGTGAGCCAATATGGACCCATCGAATTTACTTCTATACACACAGCCAGACATCGCAAATTGTCATCACATTCCCTCTTACCACGACGCTCGCTCATCTGATCCCGATAACAGCCGATAGTAGCCGACTGCTTCCGAAGATTGATACGAATGCCGCCGAATTAATTGGGCAAAAGGGATAACTCTCCGAATATTAATTTGCTTGCGTTATAAGAATATTTATTTTGATTGAACACTCTTATTTCGTGTGTTGGTTGCTCGTTAAATGGCAATGTTGATAAACGAGACTTTTTCTTAAGATAAATTGGGAATGAAGCGCCTGTGGTATTTCGTAATTGAGTAATTTGGTACTTAGTGGTGGTGGTTGGTGGTTTGGTATTTAAACGTGAAGAAAGTTAGATATGGATAAAACAACACTTTGGAAATACGATAACGCTTTCGTGTTCAATATCCTTGATTGAAAACCCTTTAGGCTCTCTCACCCGAAAATCAATATGAGTAATCACTACTTTGTTCGTTTTCGTGGGAAAATAATTACGTTTTCAATTCATTTTTGTTCTGGCTAATAAGGTCTAGCGAGGAAAATTCCGCGTCCATTGAAGTGATCTATAATGTAAATTTAATCCGTTGGTGTTGGCCAGAGACGACGGGAAGCCGACAATGCCCCTGATTTGCGCGTTCAATGTAGCAAAAACACTTAAGTAGGGGCAAATTCGTCGTTAAATCATCGCTAGCCCGAGGCAGCGACAATTTGTCCGCGTCCTGCGCATTACAGCAACGGCTATTTATCCACAACCCACTTTCGGCGCGAATCAATCATTGCTTTAACACAAAATCATTGACATTTCCCCTGACGTACGAGTACCAAGCGTGGAGCACCAATGAGCTGAACCGATGAACACATCGCAACGAGAAAGCAACATGAATTATATCAGATAATCGGCCGAAATTTCGCAGGAGATTGAGAAAAGGTTAAGCTCAAATTAAATTTTGATTTATGAATGCCAATTTTCCCTTCAATACGGTAACGGTTGCAAGTACTGACGCTTGGAATCATCGGGACTTTATTGATAACTGCTCTCTCCACGGTGCCTGCAACTTGCAGCGATCATTGTGGGTTTATCCCCAAAATGATTAACTGTTCTTGAAAGGTTTATTCATGGCAGTAACTCGTATCGTGGTTCTACGTATGCCATATATCACGAAACTTTAAACAAAATCAGGCTGTTGAAGAAAGGTTTAAACGGTTCGTGTAAGAATCAAATGGGATACCATTTGCTGACACACCATTTGAATGTTTGGACACAAAACATTGTGTACAACAAAACAAGGGCTGTCAAATAGGAACAATAAGATTTAAAAGCGAGAAACACGTCGCTGGCACCAGGGCGCGGGCGCGGACGGTACACACCACTAATGACTTAGCGAAACCAACCAGCTCCTTCCAAAATTAAACAAGGTAAAAAAGCGAACAAACGATCGATCACCGTTCCTCTCAAACAAAACACAGAAAAAACTACGTGAAACGATGTATGGAACAAATTAAAAGCTCAGCGTGAGGCGTCCTGCGGTCCTGGCCGGTGCCGGTGCCCCGCTACACGGCTCAGGGCAAATATTAAAGCTGTCAGTTTTGTGTAATTTGAAGGCTCGTTTTCGACTTATAAGTTATGTTATTGAATGTTTTGGGGGCATGTGCGCGCGCGCCGTGTGAACCGTCTTCAACAATAATGAGCTTCGAGTAAACACGAGAAAGTCCCTTTATTTTTATTAGGAAATTGAAATAATATCGATGCAATCAGTGTCTCCAACGATACCCGATGACCCCTATAAATACCTCTAAGTAGCTCTTCAAACACGCATTGATATTCAATCCGTACTTAAGTATTTGTTCAACGTATCGGCTACGAACATGGTACGCAATAAAAATACCATCGGAACGAGCTGTCATATTCTAAAATGCCATGCATTACGATAAAACGGTTAAGTTGCTAATAAAACGTTGGAAATGATAGGCAATGCACCGACAACTCCATTACTAGATGGGACGCTAATGACAGCCGTGCGGACGACCGCCGCTCATTTCGCCAAATTGGACTCAATTACTGAAGTGAAGTGTAAGATAGTCGCAGATGGAGTGATAGCGGCGTCAGGTTCCCAGTGTGCACTCGACTCACATTCGAATACTTTTTCAATACAAAGGTAATAAAAAACCACTAGTCACGCACTAAATGCCTCCCCGAGTCGACTCACGAGGCGTCGGCCAAAAGAAACAAACAGAATCGTTAGAAGCGCACACTCATGCACCCACAAAATTATTTTCGCTTCGTAACACGTGTCAAATTTCAATTTTACTAACGTCGAAATTAACAGTGGGCGTAAACAGATTATTGATATTGTAGACGATAAAAAAGTAATCGATGATCGCATAGAGCGCTCTCTTATTGTTACGAAAAAACACTGCTATTGTTAGGTGTTTAGAGGAATGATTTTTTCTTGACTTCGATTAAATGGACGTTAGTTTTGACGAAAAAAAATTGACTTCATCAATCAGAGACGGTGTTATTGGGTACAATGGTGATTCTCGCAATCACCACGTGGAATCTGCCGGTTCCAGGAACATGGCACAATTTTTCACTTTTTTAAATGAGATCAATTTAGTGACTTTTCAAATTGTACGATTATATTTTGATGCGATTCTATCAGTTTAAAAATTGGTGCCTATTGAATTCTGGACATATTCTAGTTGATGTTTTGATGAGATTATTCTCAGGATGTCTCCCAAATGCTCTACGCGATATTAAGAGCAGATAAGTGTGAATATATTTATTTTTTATATAAGAGCTCCTGGAACAGAAATGATAGCATTCCTGCAAAGGTTGATAGTGGCATACCTACTTTAAACCAATTACACAACATGACATCCCATCTAAATTCCTAAAAGTCGTTCAGTGCTTTATCTCAATTACGTCAAGTTAATATTATCTTAGCGCCTTACCTACTACGGTACTTAAAAAATAATAATATTATTTATTAATGATAAATTACAAATATTTCATAAAAGCACAAACAAACAAACATTTAATAACAATGAATGCAAGATGAATGCGCAACAGTTGCGGACGCGACGTTCGTGCGACTCGGACGCAACACGACAATGTTCGCAAAACGTTATTAATTTTAATTAAAGCCTTCGTTAACTTTGATTAATTGAGGCGACGTCCGACTACACAGGCCGAGTATGAGAGGCCTTATAACTTGTCTGAAGACACCTTTAGATATGTTTTCACTCTTGCTTTGTTGGACGATTGTGCAATTAATTTTCACGATACCTACCTTTCATTAGCTTGCCATTTTTCTGTGCTTTGGGTGGATCGAATTTCATTCCAAAACCTATTAAAATTTACTAAAAAAATACGCAACACATTCTGAAATCGCGAAAAGTATTAAAATTTGCTGTTTCCTACATAACACCTAACATAAAACACCCGCCTTAAAAAAAACCCAAGAATGTCCGTCGGGGGCTGCCATTAAATGAACTAGTTTTGCAATGTTCAGCTCCCGACGGACATTCTTGGGTTTTTTTAAGGCGGGTGGTTTATGTTATTTTATCCTTTTTTCAATAAATTTTTAACCGTCGTGGGTTTTTTCAAAATTTTTAATTTTGCTTTTTGTTTTAAACTTTTTATTTTTATTTTTTTTTATCTAAGAACATGCACCAATCAAACCTAAAACCATAACTGAAAACTGCATCAAAATCGGACTTGTAGTTTTGGAAAAAAATGGCAACTTTGATTTGCACAAAAAAAAATTGCTGCAGCGCCCCCTGGTGAGTTGTCACCGTAACACCTATCTAAGAACATGCACCAATCAAACGCGAACCCATAACTGAAAACTGCATCGAAATTGGACTAGTAGTTTTGGAGAAAAATGGCAACAAGTATTTGCACAAACACACAAACAAACAAACAAACAACCTCTCGCCACAGGTAATCTGTGCTCTCGCCCCAAACGCATATACCGTCTCCGTTCCGCCGTGTCGTGGGTAAAAAGATCCGACTCCAGGATAGGTTACTAAAACTTTTAGGCTACAAACTTTCATTACTAATTTTGGCATAATAAATTTAATGTAAGCAGGGACAATGATATTCTACACTGAGTTTCCCTAGGGTTGGCTTTTTGATGCCAAAGCAAAGAACCAATCATCTTTGTCTTCCGAAGACATGCCCTTTCTTTTTATACAACGGTAACCTAACGGAAAATCGATTAACCATGCTGTTTAATCGATTAACATGGAGGAACAAAAAGTGGTGGCTTTTATACATCAATAGGTTCCTAAAAGGACCCAGTTTGTTATCTTAACGGTTTAAAGTTACGCAAATAGTGACAAGGTACGGTTGTCAATTGCGGCTAATAACAGTTATTACACTATCTTAGTTATTTGCATTCTTATCTAGTAATAGACCAGACTAGTTCTGTGCCTTCATTTGAAGTTGATTGTCTGTATTTCTTTCAATCATCGGTAACTTACACGAAAAGATACATTAATAAATTAAAAAAACTTTAGTTGATTATAATAAATTATCAAAGAACTTCGTGGCTAGTGTGATTTATATATTTGCAAAACCTATAATTACAATCCGTGGTTGTTTCTTCTAGCGGACGCCCACAATATTTTCAAAATGTCGGTCAAATCATATAAAATGTTTGCTCAACGACAATACTCTATTTAAACACGAGCTGCAACAATTTTTTCGCCACAATTGTTCCCCTTCCGTAATAATGCTCTAATCATAGGTTTGGCACCCCGATACCCTTACTCCTGAACCTTAGCACTATCAATAAAACAAGTACCGCAACCATTGCAACTTCACTTACTTATAGCTTTATTAACCGTCTTTACATTCCGCGCAATGGATTGAGTTATTAGCGATATATTGTAGTGGGAGTGAGGAATGCCTCAGAGCGTAGACCAGAAAGGCCAGTGTTGAAAGCCGAGGCTGCTAATACGAGGATTGTGGGGTAGGCAGGGGTAATTACAGCAAATGTGGCGCATTTCTGTTGACAATACGACGCTGTTATCTCGAGCGTGCTGTTGTTACACGGAGAAAATAAGCTTCATTAGGTATAGCAACTACGAAATTTGTTTCGAATTTTGCAATGATCACAGTGAAAGGCGGTTTTAAAATATTTTTCAGACACCTATGCGATCAAGTTACCAACATTTTACCTGTACATGCGTCAATGATACGATGATGGTGAAGCCAAAAAGATAAAATTTCAATCTACAAACTTGTTGAATGCTACAACGTCCAGACAGATCAACGTTTTGTTAAGGCAATTTGACTGTTCTAGTAACTTCTAATAGCACTTGCTTTTGGTCAAGAACATCCCTTTCAACATTAATTGGATTGCACATGGGCTGTCTCATTGTCGTCAATGTTTAATGTGTTACAACTAGTCCTGTCTTCATCTTTAGTTGCTCACATTGCTCACGTAAAAGCACTATCTTATAACAATACCGCCTCCTTAGGTCCTTCCTCTTCATCACAAACTCCAGACACCACTTCCTCTCTTCAATTATAATTCATACAAATTAATCTCTACGGCATAGCACCATCATCCTACCTGCGTATGTCATAACAATTGACAATTTTTTCTCCGGCCCACTGACAGGATGCGCGCGCGCCGAGACAAAGGCATTAGCATACCGCACGGGGCGCGGGGTGTGGCTGTATTAATCACGTCGAGCTCGTGCCTTGCGTCTGCGCATGATTATGGATTTGTTTAACGTATTGGTTTGTTTGTTGTGTGTTTGTGCCTAAAGGATTTGGTCTTCTATGAGGATTTGGCTTTTACAAAGTATCATTTTTATAACTTTTTGCATCTAGATATCATATTCCAGATTTAACATTTGGAAAACGACAAATTAATGGAGTTATCGATAAACTTTGAAGATGACTTGTCTTCATCTTTTAATGTTGTTTGAGTTGTATTGCAACCGAAATATCGAGATGATGATTGAATCTTTAAAGAGGCCATTGATTGCAGTTTTTACTATTGGTATGTTAGTGGTGTCACTCGCAAGACTTCCACAATTTTTCGCATCAAACTAAACCAGCTTATTGTCGTCTGCGACACCAAAGTGTTCGACCTATCTATTCTCTTCTATCCTTTTACTCTTTGTCAGAACAAAATGTACGTCGAGTCATTCGAAATATTATAGACTTAAATCAAATGTGGTCTGTACCACACATTATTTCCAATAACCATTTAAAAGTAGGGACTTAAAGACCTAATAAATTATTGTAACAATTTGTTTATTGCCTTTGCTTTTGCCTACGTATTCTACAGGTAACATTGAATCTTAGAAATCTTTGAATGGATAGCTGAAGTAACTGATTCAATAAAATATAAAAGGCTTACACATGATGACGTCCGTTCATTATAGTAGGTACTATTAGTTTATGAATGAACGTCCATACATCGAATCTCTCATTCAAACATCAAATCAGTATCAAAGACATGAATGGTAAGGTTCGTGAATGGAGCACATGAAAGACTATTGATGTACGCATTATAAGCTACATTGCACTCACAGTTAATATTTAGAACTTGACTGAGGAACAGGCACACAAATTTCAACCTAATACACAAATCAATACAGAGTTGTTTTTATTATTCCATCTGCATCATATAAATTGGTAAACAAATCATTTGCAAACTGTAATACCGTTGAGGCATACGAATATGATTCTTAAATATATAGATACAGAGATTGACTATGAAGCAAAATATGCAAGATCTGTAGATGTCAAATGTGTCAAGTCATCAAAATATGTACTGGGTGATGAAGATGATGTCTGATACGGGCTTACAACGGTAACAATAGGCGTTTGGAATCGATTTGAGATCTCCTGATTAAAGAAAGTGTTATAGGATTGTATCGATTGAAATATTGGAATTATTACAAGCTCTTAAGCTGTTGAGGTACAGGGATTTGATTGAATCAAACCCAAGTCTAGTTAGGTGATAAAGAGATTTTGATTCAGAAAGTTTTTACTAAGTCATTCACCATAGTCTCTGTTTCGTTTTGTTCTCCATATGGTGTTAATATATTAAAAATTGATAAAGATTCTTCATAAAAGAACAAAGTGACGTCGTCTTTATAATAACAGAGTACAATTGCCGCAAAAATTTCAATCCTTTATAAGATCGGGCTGTCATTAAAAATAATTCCTGTGAGCCCTTTCATACCTTCACATACCTCATTGTTTATCGATGTTGCGGGCGTTTATTAGTTAAATTTAAGGGCTATTATGTTATCGGCGCTTTCGTCGTCGACAGATCTTTGTTCCCGTAAGCACACAGGAACAATATGGCTGCGTCTTGTGCGGCCCGACTTTTTGCCTTTGTCTCACGTTCGCGCCGACCCGCGACCAGTCGGACACGATGCACGAATCCATGGATGTATGTGAGTCATAGGTTAATGTTTTAATTTCTGTGCTGGCTTTCTGTGTACTGAATGCTGGTAAAATGCTTGCCTATTGTTTGAAATACTTTTATGTTGCCTTTTTATCATCTTCTATAGTGTTTTGTCCTGCTTCATCACTTTGTTAATTATTGAATTCATCAGGTTTGAAATTGATTTCTTTGAAGATAAACTCTACTTCATAATTATACTATAAAATAATGTAAAACATATCTCTTGAATTACCACGTCAAATATCAATAAATATTCATCCAAAAACCCTCTTCCATTCTTAGCTGAAAGTGTTTGCAACGTTTTGTGCGTTTGCAGGCGTGGCTGCGTTGTCGCGTCTCCGAACAAAGACGTTTAATTGTCGGTTATCCGCCGATAAATCCACGCAACCTCTCATTATTCGACTATCGAAATGATGTTAATTGAAACTTTTGCTTTTTTATGTCCCGTGACGCGACGTGAGGGTGTCTTAACGTCTGCTGGTATGTAGCATTGTTACATTTTGGCTGACTCGAAGATTGTTATTCGATAACCGATCGTTAAACATCGAAATGCAATTTTGATTTATTTCTTACTCTGGGATGAAGGCTGGCAGATGTAATTGAGGATGTGCGTAACTTTGATCAATTTCATGTTTCTTACGAAGATTCTTTTGGTCATTTTAACAATTCGATGGGAGATTTTTTGCTTTATGTGTATGAGATATCCAAAGATTAATGAGCAAAAAATGTACACATTCAAACCTAAAAAAAAATTCTAAGCTCTAAAACATAAACACTCCAGTCATAAAATCCAATTAAACCCCCACATACAACCTAACATCAGTCAACGGCACTCACTCAACAAAAACTACAAAAATAGCAGCATATATCATTCTCACCTCCTCGCCAATCGGACATTGATTTATATAGATGCTTTATTTGATTCGATTGTATCATCAGATTGTCATAAATCGGGCCCCCGCGGTTCCCCTCCGATACCGATATATTTCCTCATACGGCTCAAGTTTTTCCTGATGTCATTATGTCTGTGTTGGTGATAACTGAATCTGCCGCAGTATTAAGGAAGTATTCAGTTGTTGATATTTGATACCTTTTGATAGTGTTGTATGAGGATTACGATCAGGTTTGGAGTGTTGGATTCACCAAAAGTTTATTTTTATTGAAGATACTGTCTCAGCTCTGTTTTTATGGGTCTTGAGCAGCAAGTTCAAGGAGTGAAGTTATTTCAGGACAGAATTCACACACAGGTTGGCTTACTTACGTTCCGTATGGTGTCGGACGCAAAGAATAGCACCATCCCATATCTTCCCGTGGGTGTCGTAAGAGGCGACTAAGGGATGTACCAGAGAATGGGCAGCAGCGTTCTCTGTGCTTTTTGTATCGACCGTACTGCGATCGCCAACCCGCCTGCCAAGCGTGGCGATTATGGCAAACCCCCCCTAAGCAAAAATTACACTTAGGGGAGGCCTATGTCCAGCAGTGGACGTCTTTCGGCTGAAAATGATGGCTTACTATTTAATCTTCACTATCTGCAAACATCGTGTCAGACAAACGGCGCTAATGGTTGCGTTTGTCACCACATTAATCATGTCCATCATTCCTCACATTTGCAAGCTGTCACTATGCGAATTTCTTGAAACAACAATATTGTAAAAACATCATTTAACAAAGGCAAACAACGATTTCTCTGAGTTAGTTCCAGCGGCGTGTTCCGCAATTCATCCCCATCGCGTCACGGCGTTCCCTGACCGCGGCCACATTTTTTCTTGTCCAAATAAATTAATACAGGCGTCTTGGGACCTCTCTGCTCTCTACCCGGCGACTTGTCAAATTAATTTCTTCTCGCAAGACAATTTGTCTGCCGCTTGAGGGCAACGGAAAAAACTTCGGTATCGATTGCTCGGCGATTAGTCAAGGGGCAGACCCTAGTCGAATTGGTTCTGGAGCAACTTGGAACACAATCGCTTTAAAAAGATTTATTTGACGTTTTGGATCATTGTTCATTGAAATTGATGTTATTTTTAATAATAATACAAATAGAATTTGTCTTTCTATACAAAAATAAAATTACAACCATTGCCTAGATCATCTACGTTAAACGATTTTTGACGCAACTACCCGCGTAGACATTCCTCTCAATATTACCAATTCCTCTGAATGCCGCCCTCTCAAATCTACTATCCCAAATTTTCTCAGTTCCGTAAAATTAGCATAAAAACTCCGACATCTATTTCGTAGGGCTGTCAACCTGAGACCTATCCTAGGAAGATCAGGAACTGAAACGTTCAAAGAGGACTGAGCTCGCAAAAACTTTTTATAGGTAATAAAATAAATAGGCGGTCGTCACGCACGGCCGCATCCAAGCCTCCATTGCCGCCCAAAATTAAAGTGCGCTTTTTTGAAAGCACAATCTCCTCGGTCACAGTCGATAAAACCGCTTCGTGCCGATTGCGGTCTTCCCGAGTTACGTGGAACTGACGCTTAGGGTTAGGATGGATGCTGCTGCTGTTTAGACAGACGGTTTTATCGTTAAACGCCGAATATTGGCTTCAGACTTTTTAATAGTGGACTTAGATTTGCAAACATTAAAAGGCTTTCAATTACAAATGACAGTGGACCGCTACATAAACCCGTCAGACAAATTAAGCATACAGAAGAACTCGTCAACACTCGATTAGATTTCAATAAGCCTAGATGATTCTCCTAAACACAAACACACCCACAAAATACTACAAATTCTTCCATTTTCAACTCTATTGTTTTTTAAACCAGTCGAACCGCAGCGTTTTCCCTCCCAATCCGACCGCATCTTTATTCCAGTTGGTATTGGGGATCGGTAGCGGCTCCCGGGACGCGGCGCCTCACAATTAGCCGCGCTAATGGCTAAAGAGTTATCTCTCAGGACCAAGCACACAACACGAATAAGAATCTACTTACTGCAGCCCCAACGTGTGCTGGAAATTGCTTTCTGGAATTAGAAATAATTTGCAAAAGAAAAGAAGTTCGAGGGTAAAACTTAATTGCCTGTATGTAAATGTAAGTGTTGGAAGGAAAATGGGTACTAAATGTTATGATTTTCCCTTAGTATAAGCATACCTAATTGCAGAAGCTAGTGGCATAATTGTGGTCGTAAATGTTGAAGGAAAACAACTACGAATAATTATAACAGCTTAACTTTATTTTAATGATTTCGTAAGAAATTCAGAACAAAAATTAATCGCTAAGGAAAAGCTACAAACGTCTCTACAAACGTAAAACATAGAATCCTAACATGTTACTGAGAATAGTAAAAGATAAAAGAACGAGCTTCGTGTATAAATCAAAAAGCATGTCTGACGTGAAATGTGACGCGACGCGACGTCAATACGAGCGGACGTCAGTTGGCGCTGACAGCCAATATGAGCGAGCGCGATATTGTGGCGTGTAGGCTGAAATGAGACTATACAAACACTAGGATATTTCTGTAGGAAGTGAGGAATATTTGTTGGAAATTGTGGTATTGGTTTTCTATTCTACGAAAACGGTTTTATATTTGCTTTAGCACAGTTGTTGTTTCTCGAATTGTCTAGAGTTCAGTTTTAATGATTATGTACACAATTTTAACCAATAAGAATGCAGACGAATAGTATAATAAATCATAACCTATGAATTCAGTAATCGTTATAATTAATTTCAAGTACTTAATTAGAGTAAAGTCAAGTAACTATAGTCAGCTGACTGCGGAGTCAACGGTATTTTTCAAGTAATGAGGTCAGAAAATGATTTTGTATTCCGACACTCATTACTTCTGGGGATAATTAGGCTCTGTAAATAACACGTAATCCAAAAACTGAAAACCAACAAAAACGCAAAGCAATAAACCACAAATTGCATCAGTCAAATAAACAAAACAGACTAAAACTCGCTTGAACCAAAGTTAGCAGCAGAAGTTGAACACACATGAAAAACCGCAAAAGTCTCGTTACACACGTAACCGACCCCAAGCGGGGCTGCGGGGCTGAGCTCCACGTTTGTGGGGAAACTTCGCGACCGAAACACGACGATTTGGACCACGGCATGACAATTAACTGTGTTGCTTGAATGATGCTGCTGAAGTTGTTACACTGTTGTAAAATTGTTCATTTTGGTGTTTTTGAATTGGTTTTAATGTTGTTAAATGAAATATAAGTCCGCATTGTTCTAAAAAAAATTAAAATCCTCCATTCATCTTTTAGCTTATCATGAATTCATCCGTAGCTTCTCTATTTGAGTTCTTAGTTTAATAACTTTGACATTATTTTTTATCCATCAATATTATGATTGATAAATATGCTTCCCATGGCCATATTTCATCCACAAGAACTCCAAAACAATCTAAGCTATTATTCCTCCATCAAATACATTGCATTCCAAAAAGAATTGCATTTCTTCACGGCGCGCGGCGCACCGTACATTAGTTCCATAAGTCTGTCCATATGATCCATTCCGTCGCGTGCCACGTACTTCGTCCATCCATCACTCGGATCATCACAGTTCGTGGTATACTCGGGGTCTCGGGGTCTCGGACCCACCGGGCCATCCTCCCTATTGTCCCCTCTCCTTTATTTATAATTTGATTTCAACAAGCTGTCGCCGAGGTGCCTTTTGTGTGCGCTTTCATTTTAATCAAATTTCATTTTGGTTTTGCAATCGATGTTTGGTGTATTTTGGTTTTTGATTTGCTCATTTTGGAGGGTAGCAACTATTTCTGCCTTTATTGTTTATGCAAATATTTGAAGTTGTATTTGCGGTTTTAGAAAGTTTTGCAACTTTAATTTAACTTGATTGATCCTAACAAAACAAACTTTGCAAATACTACAGGGAAAAGTTTATTAGTAGCATTTAGTTTTTATTACTTTACGTAAGTAGATCTCCTTACTTTGTAGTATGTATAGGTAGTTACAGACAACTTGCAATAATCAGACTTTTTGCATCATACATGGTATCAATAAGAACAATCATTAATATTTATTTGTAACTCACGATTATAAAACTGTCCATAATATCACGCTGTAAGATAAATATGATCCTTCTCGTCAAAGACAACATTGTATTAAAGATCTGCGCACAATAACAGATACTCCATTTTATTCTTTGCTTTTTATAAATTATTGTGCAGAACTAAAAATCAAATCGCGGAAGGATGCGTTCCAGCCGGTGAATCGTGTCCTCAATCAGCCAGGGCCCAGGCTGCAGGGGTGCAGGGGAGGCACAACGAGTAAATTAATTAGCCACGGGCCCGAATCAAGGAAACAATAACCGCAAACAGAGGGCTGCGGCCTGCGGTCGCAACATTTGTGTCAATACCTTCAACCCTTATATTGTCAACGGGATGAAATTAGACAACCCTGTTCAAGGGATATTGCGTTAGATATTGTAACGTTATGTAAGTTTGAAGAGGAGGACGGTTTATTGATGAATTGTGATGAGTTTTAACTTGGAGGTTTCACTTCAATGAAAATGTCTGATTTTCGTTAAATGTGAGAAATGTTGCCCTAGAAGCAGGCCATGTTTGTTATTATGCATTTAAGAGTTTTTTTTTCATATCTTATACTAGCTGATGCCCGCGGCTTCACCCGCGTGGATGTCGTTCAAATTATATACTAAAACCTTCCTCTTGAATCACTCTATCTATTAAAAAAAACCGCATCAAAATCCGTTGCGTAGTTTTAAAGATTTAAGCATACAGACAAACAGACAAAAATAGCGACTTTGTTTTATACTATGTAAGGATAAGGAAGGATTGTGTCCGATTGTTGGGACAAGGCCTTCCTTCTTCCAAATATCTCTGTTATGGGAAATTTCTGCCCAAGCTTTCCCCACGAACTTGGTCAGATCGTCCACCACTAAAAGAGTATCCATTGCACTTATAAAGCAAATACATTTTTTTAGCTTTTCTATGAAATTATTTAGTTAACATCACCTGACGTAACAGAAAACCTTGAACCACAGATGCAAAAACCCATCTGCCCTCTACTCCGAATCTAATGGCCAATCTTATTTCAAACTGTCCTTAATAGAGGTCCTCGACCGTACCCTACGTTCTGTAAATTTTTCAAACATGTTCACATTATGGCTAGGATTACGGTTAATTCGGCGTGTCGACTTTAACGCGCTCTTATATTGGGCCCATATGGCGTACTTTCTCCCCTGCCTTCCCTGCCTGTACCATAGCCCGATATTATTGGCGGATTAATTATTAATCCCTTACTGTATCGAAAATAAATCAACGGTGATTGGTCACATCGGGTAGATTTTGGGAAATAATGGAAGATGGTGTTTGGTATTGTGACCGAACTGCTGTAAAAGTTTTCTGTAAAAACCTTCAGCTCAGGGTCAAACTGAAGGTGGGATTTGAGAAAAGAAATGTCAAGACAGTGTTTTAGCTCTGTACATAAAACCTCTGTCTATAGATTTGATAGCAATAACTTACAACAAAATCTGTTTAAGGGAACCAAACCGAAAACCACGCATAGTTACGTATGTACGATATAGGTACACAGCTATATCACTTTTGTTATTTATAGTAGGAGTATTCGATGAATATTTCTGTATCACTAATTTATTTTTATTATTTACCTTCTCCAAGTGGTTATCTTTTACTAGAAGGAAGAACAACTGCGTCCATACTATAGAAGGGTTTAAATATATAATTTTAAACCCTTCTATAGTATGGACGCAGTTACTTACCATATTAAAAATAATGCCAAGTCATATGATTATTAGAATAATGCATTTTCCGATCAAGTCACCAGAAATTTTAAAACAAAATTCGATTCCACAATTAATAATAATTTAGTACTTAATATTGACAATTTATCTGCTGGCCCATCATTTTTATGTGATCCAGAATCATGTACATCTTTCTTGCCATCCAATCTCACAACTAAAAACCATTTAAAAAATTTAACCCAAAATATTAGAAGTATCACAAAAAACTTTTGCCAATTTGAAGTCCTTTTATCTAGGCTACAAATATCATGTGAAATACTTATTCTGACAGAATCGTGGAATTCAAAAGCAGCAAGCATGCCATGCTTAACAAACTACGAGACCCACTACACAAAAAATAATCGTAATCAAAACGATGGTATTGTAGCATACACAAGAGAAGGTCTAAACTGTTCAGTTGCAGAAATACCCTTAACTGATGCTACCTGTCTAGTTATACAGATTGACTTGGACATTGTCGTTATAGGTATCTACAGGACACCATCATATTCAAATATAGATAACTTTATAACGTCTTTGGATAGCCTTCTAAACACCTACAGAAATCACAAAAATATAATCATTACGGGTGATTTAAACATAGATGTGAAACCTAATAACGAAGATCGTAATTCGACGGATTACCTCAATTTGCTAGCCAGCCATGGGTTCTTGCCTGGCCATTTATACCCAACAAGAGAAAATAATTGCATAGATCACGCTATGGTCAAGACAAAATTCTCCACAACTACACTTATTCTTCAATCCCTCCTGACTGATCACTCTCCGGTACTTTCCTGTGTAGCACTAGATAGTCCAATTAAACCATTAAAACAAATGACCATTAATAAAGATAACTATGAGGCAATTCTTGCAGACTTAAATTTAGTAAATTTCAGTGATTTAATGGAATCACAAAATGCGCATTGGTCTTCAGAACAGTTACTTAACATTCTTCACACATCCATTAATAAAAACACTCTAAAACTACTAACACCTAGAAGATTACGCTGCATCAAACCATGGATCACACCAGGTTTGGTTCGTTGCATTAGAAACCGTGACCGCATGCACCTAAGATCTAAAATTGAACCTAATAACGTAATTCTCGCTACAACGTATAGTAGATATAAAAACTATTGTAATAACTTGCTAAAACGTCTCAAACAGAATTTTCTTGCAAATATACTTAACAAAAATGCAAAAAACCCTAAAATGACATGGAAAATAATCAACAACATTACAAACAGAAACACTAAAAAACCACCACCATTAGATCTGTTAAAAACAAAAAATACCCCAGAATTAGCTTTACAAGAAATTAACCTTTATTTTACTAATATAGCGAAACAATTAGCTTCAAAGATTATCCCGTGTTCTGAACAAATTGAAGAGTCCTCTATTCCGCCGGTAAATTCTATGGTCATGTTGGAGGCAACTGAGGAAGAAGTTGAGTCATTAATTATTAATTTAACAACCGATAGCGCAATGGGTTGGGATGGCATTTCCACAAAAATAATAAAAATGACTAGGACTATTATTGTACCACTTTTAACTCGTATTGCAAACCTTTCAATACAGACTGGTGTCTTTCCTAATGTATTTAAAATATCCGTTGTCCATCCTATTCACAAGGCTGGAAGCAGAGACAGTGTCAGTAATTACCGCCCTATTTCAGTGTTGCCAGTGCTCTCTAAGATCTTGGAAAAAATTATTAATAAGAGACTACTGTTGTATCTCGAAAAACAACAAATTTTAGCCCAAAATCAGTTTGGTTTCAGAGCTGGCAGATCTACAGCACAGGCAGTCACAGAACTTACTAACTTCGTAGCTACTAAAATTGATGCCAAAAAGAAATGCATAGGAGTATTCTTAGACCTGGCTAAGGCATTTGACACTGTCTCTGTTCCCATACTAATCAACAAAATGGAAAGAATTGGTATTAGGGGTAAGGTACTAGATTTGTTTAAAGATTATTTAAATAATAGATCGCAAAGAGTTACAATAGATGGTCTTTATAGTCCTGACGCGCAAGTATCATTTGGTGTCCCACAAGGAAGCGTTCTTGGCCCAACCCTTTTTCTAATTTATATTAATTGTTTATGTAGCTTAACGATTCAAAACTGTAAAATACTTACATTCGCTGATGACACGGCGTTAATATTTTATGGTAGTACATGGGATGAAGTAAGACATTACGCTGAAATAGGTCTTCATAAAACAGCCAAATGGCTCAGCCAAAATTTACTTACGCTTAATATATCAAAAACTAAATTCATAACTTTCGCTAATACGGAACATTCACTAAAAACGACACAAAATTTAAAAATTCAACTTCACTCTTGCCAAAGTTCGACCCATCAACACACATGCGACTGTGGCTATCTGGATAGGGTTAAAACAATTAAATATCTTGGAATTCTCCTTGATGAAAAATTCACGTGGTGTCCATATATTGATCTTCTAGCAGGGAGAACAAGAAAGTTGATTTATGTATTTAAAGAACTAAGGCACGTGGCTGATACTAGTCTCCTTAAAACTGTTTATTTTGCCCTCGCACAATCAATCATAGCCTACTGCATCACATCATGGGGTGGAGCGCGAAAAACCCATCTTATTAAACTTGAGCGAGCACAGCGAGCTTTACTTAAAGTTATGCATTTTAAGCCTTTCAGGTATCCTACAGTCGATCTGTACGCTGAGTGTGATGTTTTGGCTATTAGACAGCTATTCGTTAAAGAAACTGTAATACAACAACATCAAAAACTGAAATTTTTTGGTAAACCAACAATGACTTCAAGGCGCAATGATAGGGTGTGTGCTACGGTTCCATATAAAACAGCTTTTATCGAAAAATTTCAATGTTATCTTGGACCAATGCTGTATAACAAATTAAATAAAATTATAAAAATGTACACTTTAAATCAACACTCATGCAAGAAGGCCCTAATATCCTGGCTGAAATCACAAAGCTATGAAAGCGTAGAAAACCTATTCACAATTTTAAAATAATTCTTAAAACCCGCCAGACTATCCTACCCAATTTCTGTCACTATATCTTCCTTTAAACCACAACGTTCTCGTATAAAATTAAAGAAAATCAATCAATCATCAGTAGAAATAATACAGTCACAAACATACATACACAACATTCAATTCAATAACATTTGCATTTAGGTACTTCATTTAAATCACTCACAATAAAAACACACAAAACAAAGTATAACCTCATTCCTCAATTTTTCTAAAATTGCCTAAGTCCATACTCTTTGTTGTTTTTGTAACAAAAGTTGGGTGCAGGGTACTTCGAAAACAAAAGTAGTAAACGTTCATACATAGATCTTAAGAATACTCAATAGCAAATATCTTATCTACCCACATTGTTTACTGAGCACATAACTTATTTAATTATATTACTAATTTGCCCTGTAATGTTTAATCACACTATACTCAGGATGATCTCTGATTATTAAACATTGGAAGCGACTAACGTCTAAGATACAGGCCCGGCCTAGTTTAGACGTTAGGGTTTATTTTGATTTGTTTTTTACTTGTAACAATATTGTGATAAGTGTAATTATGTATTTCGTCTTTTTTCAATAAAGATTATTATTATTATTATATTTTTATTATTTACCTTCTCCAAGTGGTTATCTTTTACTAGAAGGAAGAACTACATTGATCTCCAGTACAACAGACCTTCCCTAATACTCAACGTTTCAGTGAGAGTGACACGACACACAAATTCAAGAGCGCAAACTTTGCTCTCCTACCACTTTACAACATTCATCTTTCTAACCTCTATCCCATCGCAATAAGGTATATTTTTGGAGTTAAGAACTTAGGTTAAATGTTGTAGAAACTCAGCAGTTTTTGAATACGTCACTTGAGTGATGTTTCGCTGACTAAGTTTTAGTAAACTAAAAGGGTACGTATGTGCTTTTAAACACTAGACGCTGAAAGATTTACCTTTCTAACTTAGTTCTTTACTTTTGTTATACCTATGTCTTATTTTTATCGTATTTTTGGCAATCTAAATTGTGTTTATTCAGGACTTAACTAAGAGTAATCGTGTTCACAGTGTGTGTGAACCCAGCTAGGCAGGCGCATTACTTTGTGTAATTTATTTCATCACCGCTGCTCTCAAAACGGTGAAGGAAAACATCGTGAGGAAACCGGCATGTCTTAGAACCAAAAAAATTAGAAGTCATGTGACATCTGCCAATCCGCACTGGGCCCGCGTGGTGGATTATAGCCCATCCCTCTCCTAGAGAGGAGGCCTGAGTCCCTGCAGTGGGAACATTATAGGCTGATGATGAATCGTGTTCAGTAATGTTCTTCAGTTTAATGCATTTTTGTTCACAGCCCTGTTCAAAATCTTCTTCTATCTAGCTAGAAGTCAGAGGTTATTGAAAACTTATTGTGTTATCTTTGACTATGCCATTATTCCTCTTATTCTGGTTTCCTTAGTAGACAAGTAATCTGATGGCATTCTGAAACGTGACAATTGTCGGTCTTTAATGTAAATAATGAAAACCAGTTGCTTCATATCTGCGCATTAAATATTCATGATAAACTGACTAGAGCTGGCCCATAATAAGTAACGAATTATAACTTATTCAACGATATTACTGCACGTGTTTCTATCACTACAATTAAATAAATAACGTCTTATAAGGGAACGCGATAAAAGCAGAAACCTTATTTTATCATACAGATAAAGATAGTGGTCTGCAGTTTGATGTAATAGTACGACCTGGGTGCTTACTCTGGAATATAATTCCGATAGATCGACATTGGTCAAACGTCAGTTGGTTGAGTTAAACGTCAGGGATTGGCTAGTCTCAGTGAGTCCAGCCAATGCCTGACGTTTGACTGACAATTCCAATGTCGATCTATCGGAATTATATTCGAGAGTAAGCACACTGTTCTATTAAGAAAAGTGGTACTTGCAAATTGTTGGGGAAACGTAAACGACAATTCTAAATCTCAAGTTAACTGGTTAGTTGTATTCTGTTTTATTCGATATCAATTAGCATATAGGATGAAAAATACACACGACTAAAAATATTCAAAATGAACTAAACATAAGTCCAAACACTCTACTCTAATATTCAAATGCGCAGTAAATATTGACGCATCTCACACAAAACCACTGACTTTGCAAAAGTTACAATGCACCAATTTGTTTACACTACAAACTAGTTATCCGTCTCCATTGTTGGTTTAAAAAAGAATATTCTACCCTCTCATATAAAGGGTGAAATTAAACTGGCGCACGATTTTTTTAAGACCACAGTGTAAAATATTCTGGTATAAACTTTTGATGATTTTGTACAAGTTTGGTTGGAATATTGTTAGGCTGTGTCTTCGTATGGGGTTGGTTAGAGACAAGCGTGACAAAATTGTGCATGGGGTATGTGGTGATGCAACCCTTCAGCTTCGCACCGCGGTCTGCGGCCGCTGAGGGATGCTGTGTACTAAGAGGTATAAGTTTTGATACTTTAACGCGTGATATACCTATAGGTTTTTATCTGATGGAATAATTTTAATTTCATGGAGGAAATAAGGTAAATCTTTAGTTTTGGTCATTTGTTTGTATATTTAGAACAGCGATAAAGTTTTAGTTCCAATTCCGTTTCAGTTCAGTTATTGTTACCTACAGTCTTTTCTATCGCACCAAGACCCCTGATTTGATGAACACATTCTAGTTACAAACTTATGTTAACTGCTGTAATTGTCTGATGAAAGTAAGTTCAACCAATCAAATCTTTTAGCATGAGTTACCTACATTTGGTACAACTCAGATGTTAGTTTCACTGACAGACATCACGCAGTTTCAAACCAAATATTCCGTCTAGAGGCATGCAATTGTCTACTCATTAATTCGTTTTGCAACGAAGATGCACTAAGGAAGAATATTAAAAAATAATCCTCTCACGGATTATGTAGGGTTAAGTTTATATTGAAGTTCGTATGACAATATTTTCTAATCAAGAATCCAAGGGATCTCTAACTCATATATGTATATTTCAGTACCTTAGTCATAGTCGCTTTTAATCAAGTATCAATTCGCCCGATCGCGTTACACGCAACCCCACGTGGAAGCGTGAAATTCGTACAATAAATGCCTTTGTATTGCCGTCGCGGCACCCTGTTGACTTTTGGACACGCCGATACCGCTGTCACAATCAATGTACGTGTGTACTAAAAAACATAGCTATTTTGTGTGGCCGGAGAAAATTCTAGGATAGAATTTCTAGAGTATTGTCATAAAAAGTAGAAAAATTGGGTTTATGGCACACATATCTTGGTATCTCTTTGAAAAGAATTGGTTTATGTCTAGCTCATTAATCTGTAACATAAATAAGATAATAAGGAATACGAATATTTGGATAAAATAAAAATTTTATTAGGTACTTATCAAAATTTGAGTACTTTAAGCGACCCACCCAAATGTCCTTTCTTTGGTATTGATCGTCGTGACGTTGAGCTCCTTGAGTTATAAGTCGAGCTCCACGATAACTGACAAATGCTTGCACTGACTGGACGGGTCCACTCAAATCTGTGTGATGCTTTCTTCAAAAGACCATCTCAAACAGTAATCTGCATAGTCTTCATGTGTGTATTATACCAAGATTATGTTTGTACCTTGAACATTTTAAAACGATTTTAAAACAGTGTCCATGAAGTTTCTTGCCATTCTTCTCATGAGACCAACGCTTTGGAATTGGCAACTACAGTACACTCACGAGTTATTATGCCTTGTGACTGGGACTGTAGCTTAGTTTATTTAGCTTCAGTAGTTCAGTAGTTTACTGCCGCACTCGGAGAGCTTCAGTGGTTGCTTGGGCCGTCGCTTGGTATGGGCTTTTGGCGGTTTTGTCATACAAAACTATGTCAGGCCTTTGCTGGGTGGCGGCTTGAGTAATCGTTGGATATCTCTGAGTGCCGCAGTTAGTTTAATTCGACTATTCAAAAGTGCCTGTTAATGGCCTACTTGAAATAAATATTTTTGACTTTGACTTTGACTTTGAATCAATAGATGAAATGACTTTGAAAATAATTAACAGTAAATAATAACAATAATAATAAAGCAGTACTCCTGGATACAGCCCGCATAGTGAGGAGGTTCCTCTCTGTGGAACCCTGACCACCGGCAGCTTGGACCTTGTTCCTGACGCCGAAGGGCCACCTATTTTTAAATGATTTTAAAATGTATTAAATAAAAGAGAGATGAATAAAGGAAACAATAAATATCTAGGTACTTGTATGATAAGTATGCAGTAATAGGAAGTGCAACTATTTCCACGTCTAGACCCCACAGCAAACATCACAATATTTACAAAGCACGCAATTATAACTCGCTATGTACACATGAATACAAAACGCATTAAGCACAAACTTATTGCGCGTGATTGTCATTTATTTAGCGCATAAATCTACCTTCACCAACTGCCGATGCCGTTCTTACGACAAGTGCAGTAACTACGATAAGCCTGATTTCGAGAAAAACGCAGGTAAAGATTTACCTATTTTTGTTTAGCCGACCTAGATATTGCAATAAGGCTTTATACCAACCAGTCGTGGCTGCGGGTTGTTCTAAAGAGAAACAAAGGGACACAAAGGGCTACGAAGGAACATGGGTGTTTTTTAGTCAGTAGAAGTCTGACACTCCCTTCCGCTCTACCCAGAGCGGGAGGAGTCATTTGATGATTTCCCACCCTCCAAAAAAAATACTAAATATTAAAACCGGCTTCGTCATAGATACGTAAAAACTGTCTAAAAATAATATATAGATTTCGTTCTGCAAATTCCGATATGTACTAAACTCAAATTCACGCAAAATTCGAGTTACTGCACTTTTCGTAAGGCAGCTTACTTAGCTACATATACTTATAGCGCGCTTAATGAGGAGTTCGCAAACTAGTTCTAGTACATAGCGCTTATTGCACTTATTTGTCGATATGTAAATACGCCGTATTACTTATTGCCTGAGATTGATTTAGTTGCTGAATATTATTGCGTAGTAGCCCGTCTAATAACTATGAATTATATTGTTATTGTGTTAAGTATGAATAATTAGTTGCACTTTGTGGTAAATCGTTGGTTGAGGCTCATATTTTGGTTTTACTGTATTCTGTTTAGTGTTTGTATTCTAGTTGTTTGAATTAACTAGCTGATTAAACTTTTGCTGTATTGTAAAACTAAACCGTTTTAAGAGTAAACGTGGAGTTTCATGTCTGTTCTTCTCCGCAGGAAACGACCAACTCGAACTGTGCATTTTCTCAACGTTATATATATGAGTGCCCACGTAGGCTTATGTGAACTAAATTGTTTGATTTTTTGGTTGAACGCTGCTGTCATTTTTAGGTACTCGGCTTCAAGTGCGTTATACATTCTTAATCATCATTTAAAATTGTTTTTTTCTTTTAATAGCCATCATCCTTAATAATTAGGTTGAGACGTGCATATACAAAATTCGTATCAGTTTCTGCCATTACCCACTTTTGTGTTATCACCACTTGTTTGCATAGTTTCTTAAGATTATTCTAATATTTAGTCGAATGATTCGATTTAGCTTTAGTAGGTACCTATCAAATAGAGACGTGGGCATACCGCAGGCGGAGCGAGGGCGTAAATACTAGGTTTGTAGCAGACGAGCGGTTTTATGACGTTTCAAGTTCAGTAAATCTGCTTAGTGCCATCTATAGTTTTACTTGAGTACTTAAAGTGTACGCAGAGGAATAATCTTACAAAAGTTGTTAGGACGTACCTAATGCGACCGATTATGTCCTTTTGCATACAGGTTTGGTTTACACGTAGTACATACAACCTCTTATTATCATATTTCCATATTTTTCTGAACATAACTTGAGAACAGTGCCAGTTAACATTATTGACAATTGACCAATACTTAAAATTATTTGCACTTAAAAGTGTGCGGGACAGTGAAAAATAGTGCAGTGTTACATAGACGTTAGTGACGATACGTAAATATTGTGATATTATTTGAATAGCGTTAGAATTAGTTTATTACGATGTTTATAAGTGTTTTTAAGATAGCATTAGCTCTACATACGCCCATCAGGCTTGATGTTATAAGTGATTTACATTCCTGCCGCCTAGCGGCGCTAGTGTAGCTTAAGTACTGCGTAACTTTACCGTAAAGAGAGCCGCTTCACAGCTTACCCTTTACGAAATAGAAATATTATGCCAATCTTAAGTTGTGCATTCCTGCCGCCTAGCGGCGCTAGTGTTTAGATTCACAGTTCACGAAGCTTAGCTACTGCGTTGCGTTACCTTAACGAGAACCGTTTCAGTATTTTTGTAATTTTAAGGTGTAAAGAGGCCATTGCGCATACGCAAACACTTAATCATGATTGGCCAGCGCCTTAGAAATTTGTGTATAAAAATGGGAACATTTTGGTTGTAAATTCATTCCGAATCCAGCAACTACTTCAGTAAGAAACTCTCCTAATAAAAAGAAGAAACTACAAGCAACCAGTGGTCTTATTCCCCACCAACCCAGTGCACAAGTGTGCCCAGTCTGCACAAAAAGTAAAGCTTCGACCACAGCTGTGTTCAAATTGCAGATCGGCTGCCGACTGTTACTTCTGTAGGTACTTATTTTTCAAAAACTGTAAATAATCGTGTAAACTAGTATGGAAAAATATGAGTTATTCCGGTCTGATCCCCTAAAACTGATACCCTAGGGGATCAGTTTTATTATAAATTATTTTCTATTCCGGTCTGATCCCCCGTAAAAGAATCGGATACCCTGACACATTTTTAGGACAGTCAGCAACAAAATATTTGTACAGGTTCTATTAGATAAAAAAAATAGGTGGTAAATAATAGGTAGTAAAGTCCCACAAACTACCAGGAGAACAGAAGTAGGAAGGAGGTATTGGAAATTGGAATCTTCAAATCAAATCTATATTATGCATTTATAGTAAAGTCCCACAAACTACCAGGAGAATAGAAGTAGGAAGGAGGTATTAGAAATTGGAATCTTCAAATCAAATCTATAATAAGCCTTTCTAATACCATGCATATACCATGCTTGTTGGAGATGAGAAACCAGTATATAGCGTAGTGCCAAACGCTGCCCAGCCGAGTCAGATTCGACGATTGACCTCTTTCTCAAAGTTGGACCTAGTTGAGCCCGACTGCGGCGAAGCCCAAAAGGAGGGTTATGTGTTTGACGTGTATGTATGTATGTCTGTCTCTTTGTTCCCTCATAACACCTAAACGGATGAAGGGATTTAAATAAATTACACGTCGTTAGTTTCGTCTTGATGGCGCAAATGTCACTGGCTACATTAATTAAAAAGTGCATGGTTTTAGAAAGAAATAATATAGATTTCATTTAAAGATTCCTATACCTCCTTCCTACTTCTGTTCTCCTGGTAGTTTGTGGGACTTCACTGTCCTGGTTTCCTATCTCCAACAAAAAAAAGTGCATGGTTTTAGAAAGAAATAATATAGATTTGATTTAAAGATTCCAATACCTCCTTCCTACTTCTGTTCTCCTGGTAGTTTGTGGGATGATCGTACAATTGTAAGTTATAGAAATAAAAACTGATTATTTTTTAATTAACAACTGTTTTTCGGTTGACTGTACTTTACTTGTACTTGTGTCAAAAAGGGGATCAGAACGGAATGATAAATTACAGGGGATCAGAAAGGAATAAACAAAAGAAAAATATTGGCAGTGGATCGGTTTGGGGGATCAGACCGGAACAACTGAAAAATATAACGATGATCTTTGATGTAACCATTTCACGGACATTCTGATGCCTCGACACAACCGCTCGTCTGCCAACATCCACAAACTCACACAATTCGCTCCGCCAATCGTCAATACTATAATTTCAATAATTTCGCTTGCGAATGCGACACAGTTCCGAACATCGAGTGCCGATAATTACACTGACTTAACTTACCAACTTGATGTGACAACTCGATTGATTTTATCAAACGCGCCTTTATATAGAAACCTGCCGGCAGGTGGTGGGTTCGGTGCCCGAGTCAGTATTATCGTTAGGTAATTGAACGAGGGATAATACGCCTGTTATTACGGCGAGTTAATTAAATTTTTCGATTGCGAAATGTATTGGTTTCTATTTTTATATTTTGTTGGTAGCTTTTATGTTGGGCGAGTAGTGCTTTCGGAAATTGTTTGTAAAAATGCAGTTAGCAGATTGTTAAGTTTAGTTTTTTTTGTTTTATTAATGTAGATTGAATATCGAGAGAACATCAGTTTTTATTGCCGATTGAATTAGACAATATTTTTAATATGTTTTTTATTCGCAGATGATAAGTAGATACTACTTTTATGGCTACTGGGTCAAGTCACAATGAAACAGTGGCAAAAGTTCATGTAGCTGTGGACTCGACTGGACACAAACCAATTTTTTTTGGAGTCACAAATAAAATAAGCAATCAAATAATATTTACTGAAAGTTTCAATAAGTTTATTTTACGTTGTCTGTATATTATTTAGTGGATGCCCGTTGCATTTTCTGTGTACAGTATGACTGAAGAACTACAGTTATAGCAACCTTGTGATGATGTGCTGGCTTGACCTTTCTTTACGATTGTTTGTACTAAAGCCTTATACGACTTCTTCTTATCGTGTGGGCAGTAAGGCCTAACGGCCCACCACACCCTAGTATCAGAGTTTCTAAACCGCCACAAGGACCTCGGACATGGTTTGACGACCGCCAGTTGGCGGCCGAGGCCACCGGCTTATACGTACCTTGCAAAGCAGGGGGAATAAGAATGGGAATAAGCCCCCTGACGGCTTCATCGAGCCGTCCGAAAGCCTTCCACCTGGACATGCTTTGCCGTGGCCGACTTGGAAATCTCTAAATAGACTCCAAACCCAGGTCGGCCGTAGCAAAGACAATCTCTTCAGATGGGGGTTCATTGACGGCTCAGACCTCAAGTGTGTATGCGGCGTTTCTCCACAGATAATGTCCCACCTTCCAACAAGCGCTGCATGCCCTGACACCTGCACACTTGACGACCTTATGACTGCATCAGCGAGTGGCGTTCGCATAGCTGAATTTTGGGCCAAAACGATTTAACATGAAATTTGCCATCGACACGCTAAGAAGAAAAAAGCAGGGAATCATCTTTTTATCGGACAATCAGGAGATTCAAGCCTGCAATGTTCTAGTTAAACTGGAAACAACTTTACAAACTTTACAAAACCACTGGGTCTCTAGGCATACGCCTAAACCACTCGACCACGGATGCAGGTCTTCTTATACGATTAAGTAGCATTATTTTACAACACCATAAGAAATGAACAAACAACTCGTATAATTACCCGTTCATTTCTTAATTTGATCCGTTGAGCTTCGAGTGACAAACGGCTGGTGTTTCCAGCCTCAACAATTTGTGCCTCGCTCTCTTAGACTCACGGAATTCGGTCGTGATTAATCAACGCTGGCAACACTTCATCGCGCGATTATAAGCTTTTAAATATAGGCGGGGGTGCGCCCGGCCCTATATAAATTAGCTAGCGATGAAAACACGGTGGGGTAGTGATGGGAGAGGGTTAAATTGGCGTTTTGTCGACTGTCTGTTGTTACAGCATCTCTTATTGCTCAGCCACTGAACTGGGCTGAGTATGTTATAGATTTTTATGAAGTTTAAGTTACCTAAATTGCCGTTATAGGTCAGAGAACTTTTGTAAATTATTTATTTTATTGAATATCAAAATATCAAATTCTTATTATTTACTCAAATTCTTCCTATAATACATAACGTATGGTCGAAATCGTATTTAAACCTTCCATGTCTACGAGTATTAAACATTTGTAAGTGCATGCCTATGGTCGATAATCGTAATGCACTCAACGAAATTATCGACAAACGCATGTCCCATCACTAGTCAACCCTTTCCCCAGCCAGCGAGCTGCAGCCCGGGGCGCAACGAAACAGTTAACTAAATTAAACTGAGTGTGAAGACCGCTGCAGGGTTAACTATTCCATTTCGTTTATTGCGCACAACTCTGTTAACCCTTCAACCCGTTAATAAAGATATAGAGCCCTATTAACTGGGACTTAAGTTTACTTTTATAATCATCCTTAATTCCTTATAGTTTCTTAATATCCGAAATATTATAATGAGTTCGGATATTAATGCGGATATCAGGAGTTTTCAACAACACTTAGTTTATCATGATTTATAGAACTTACGATTAAAGATAGTGATAATAATTAATGGAAAAAGCTATTAAAGGTGCGTGAAAGTTTATGCTGGAATCACATAGTGTAACTGTTTATGGAACGCGAGTTTACCCAGTATGTTACTAACTTAGCATCTCAATAATACCAGTAGATTTTTTTTCTCTAACTTAATTTGCCTAAGTACTGATAAGTGACCGTAAAAGTTACTAAAGCACAAGATGTTACACTTTTATGTAATTACCCAGTTGATTATGTGCAAATTATAAACGGGAACGTTTTACGAACAAAAAGGGTATTAGACAGCTGATGATATTTCTGCGGGTACAAGCGGGCATCTATTGCAAACAAGTATTGGGTAAATCAACATACACTTAAAAAATTGCTTATTATACGCAACAGCTTTGCCCTCTATGAACATATTTTTAGAACCGCTCTTTGCATGGACACATGGACAGGCTAAATTCGGACGCATATAATCACGCAAATCTGCAAACATCATGATAGGTTTCAACTGAACCCTTTGAAATTTATTTGTTTTATGTATTAGTATCAAAATATCTAAAATGACACACCGCTGATGATATTGAAAGCTTCATTGGAATTGTTAATGTCAACACAAATGCGGATCTGTGCGGATATTTTGTTTTTCGTTGGCCATCACTACGACCCGTAGAATCCATACCTCGGATGCCATGATATCCGTACACTCGGATATCGCGGGTAAGTGACACGCAACGACGTCCAATAATGGATTTTGTTTTGATCGGTCATTTATTTACATAAATACATAAAACATCGTCATTTGCGGAATGGAACGTGTCATATCGATATGCCCATTACTTAGTCTAGCTGGCTAAAGTGTGTAATTTTAGAAATTGACAAAATGTTTTAACCAACAGCCTGATGGAGGTTCAACGAATAGTCAATTGATTCCAAAATATGAGTCTGCTTTCATTCCAGAAATAGTCCATCCAAATGTAGAAATTAAGTAATAATTGAAATAAAAATGGTGGTTACACGAGTTTTTACGACACAGTTTTTACGATGTTTTCGTCTTAATCACCAATAACCTTAATCAGTAGCTAATTCAATGTAGTGTTGCGTGGGTAGAGATGGTTCCAAAACGGTACATAAACAAGAAGCACCCATTCACCTACATTATCGTGTACTGTGACGATGTTCTAGCGGTCGCACTCGTTGACCTTCGGAGGGTTAAGTGACTGTCGCCACTAAATCCGTTTATTATTTGCTTTCTACTAACCCTGTGATAAGACTGGGGGTATAAAATTTTATGACAACTGCTATGAAATAAGGTAATGTCGCGGTATGTGGCGGCGCTTCTGTCATCGACGCCATCTTGCGCATTTTGCGGAATGAGCGGGAAATGTTCACAGATTACGATGATATTGCTTTCCAATGAAATGCGTTGTGGCGACTAGCGACATCTATCGCAACACCTGCGTACTAACAAACGATCGACAGAAGTTCCTACATCGCGCTATCAACATTATCCGCGACATAAGCCTATATAGGAGTTCCCGACTTACAACTGTCGGGCAGTTAGCCCGCCGGACACAACACCCGTCCGGTCGGAGGATCCAATGGGGGATGAGGAACCTTACACCCTGTTCCTCATACCCCCAAACTGGTGACCCCGAGCATGATCGTCAGCGCAGCCTTCGTGCAACTACTTCAGACGTCGTCATCACTTCCCCTTCGCCTTCGAGCAGCGAGTCATACCGTCAGCCAGCAGCCACGGCTTCATGGGGTATCCTGACCACCAGCATGCAGCGGAAGCGCATTCCTGGTCATCACCCCCAGCCTCATCAGCGAACTTGGCACAGCACACTGCACTTCGGCCGGTCAGCATGTAGAGACGTCCTTCTCTCCTGGTCGACGCAGCAGCCAGCCATCTACGCAGCACTGCACACTCCGACTCACTGGAGCATACGCAGCATCACCCCGACTCACTGGGGCATCTACGTCAAGCACTGCATCATTCCGACTCACTGGAGCTAATATGCAGCATCACCCCGACTCACTGGGGCTTCACCGCAGACAGTTCCGACTCACCGTGAACTATGCGGCATCCGGTTCCGACTCACTGGAACCTTCCACTGGCTGACAAGCGCCAAGACTTAACCTGCTTTCGACCTCCGGTCTCGGAGGGGAGTGATGTGGCGACTAGCGACATCTATCGCAACACCTGCGTACTAACAAACGATCGACAGAAGTTCCTACATCGCGCTATCAACATTATCCGCGACATAAGCCTATATAGGAGTTCCCGACTTACAACTGTCGGGCAGTTAGCCCGCCGGACACAACACCCGTCCGGTCGGAGGATCCTCCCTTTTCTATGGGGGATGAGGAACTTTACACCCTGTTCCTCATACCCCCAAATGCGTTGTAGTCGTTCATACATAATATGAATGGATTTTGAGATATCGATTTTTAAAAAAAAAAATCTAAAATATACGCATACCACATCAAAAAAGATCTTTATGCATGACAGTCGTTGTAACGGTTAGTGCTTTCTTAGAACACAACGTTTTAACCTTATCCCTTTATTTCTTTACAGGAAAGGCTGTGAAGACTACTAATTAATTAGTATAGTTTACGAACATACTAGGTATTAGTACTAGGAACAAGAGTCGCGCCTGAAGGTCAGCACGATCGCCGCAAGATCGCCGTCCTACAGTAAAGTTACCTGTTGTACCTACACAGTGTACCTATCACCTATAGAACAACTCGGAATGTCATTTAAGAATAGTTTTAATATTAATTTAATCATGTTCTAAATACCACCTAGACAACATAAATGGCCAATATAATTTGATAGTTCTATAAATACGTGTTTTTAAATGCCTCCTAGTTAGATATCATTTACGTGGAATATAGACAATAGTTATCAAGCTATCTCAACAGGCTTCACATAACAAAGACTTAACATACAAATAGACGTAGTGACCATTATCGATAGTTCAACTTTGTCTGATCCGTTATCAGTAGATCTCCGGATAATAATGTGTGACCATATACGGAGGTAACCGGGTAATTGAATAGGGGACTTTATAGGTGTCTTATATAATTATGGACGTGTAGATATACTTGCATTGAATTATGATGTGGAGGGACGTGGTGGCAGTTAGTTTGAGACCTTCCTCTATAAATTATTACGTATTACTTTTGACTGGCCTGTTGGTCTAGTGGTTAGTGACCCTAACTGCTATGCCGGAGGTCGTGGGTTCGATTCCCACCCAGGACAAATGTTTGTGTGATGAGCACGATCATTTGTTCTGTGTCTGGGTGTAATTTATCTATAATATGTATGTATTTAGAAATATATAAGTATGTTTATCAGTTGTCTAGTACCCATAACACAAGCTCTGCTTAGCTTGGGACTAGATGGCGTTGTGTGATAGTTGTGGAATATTATTATTATTATATTATTTTAAACCGTCTCTGGTAAGATAACATTGAACCTAGACCTTAACTATACCTAGAAATTCTCTGAAAATAAACGTGTCTTAATGAAAATTATAAGCCAATGACACTGTACTGGAGGGCGTTTCTAAGGCCGTTGTCATGACGAGCAAATTCATTCAAATGAACTTTAGAATATAACTGTATACTGTATGTGTTTCCCTCTTTTAGAGAGCAGGCCTGAGTCCCTGCAGTGGGAACAATATAGGCTGATGATGATGATGGTGATGGTATGTGTTCCCAGAAAAGAGAGGACTATTCCGACAGTGGGTGCATTCAGCCTGTGGATGATAATGATGTATGTGTATCCCTCTGCAGGCCCTTCGCAGGAATGATCTTATGTTACCCAGCAAAGGGGTAGAGAAAAAAAAAACAGCTAGGTTAGGTAATTACATATTGCCTACTTATTTAATCTTTATTGGTGTTAAGTTCAAGACCTGGTGGCTCTAAAACCCTACCACTTGTTTGAGACGAAGAAAAAAACGATATCACCTAATACCCTCAGAACAGGAAATACTTTGACACAGCACGGTTAACTGTTGCTGCACATCCAAGAAGTATCGATTCAACCCACTTCCATGACACGACAGACAGTGGCTGCCCCTCCCACGACACGACACGCCATCACAAAGACATGTCACTGGTGTCACGGTAGCTGGACTACTTCGTACGAAACATCGATACTTCGACATTTTCACAAGACGCTTGCATGGCCTCAAATGTCGCTGAAGTCTCTGAGCCTCGATAAGTATCTTAATTACCAGTAGCGAAGGATTCAATCAATAACTTTTGAATGACGGTATTCGATGAAGGCTTTGCTAGGTAGTTAGACGTTCTTCTTCTTCCTTGTAGATCATGTGTCCCATTTACTTTGGATCGGTCTTCCTTGACCTTATTTTTCAATGAGCACGATATGAGCTACTTTCTTGGCAGTTAGAATTATTTTTGTATAAATTGTCCAATCAACGATCCCAAGATACAAGTTCTTCTCCAGGTTTCAAGATGTATTTCTGTCTTATTACGTTCGGTCCAGTGGTGCAGAGTGTACTGAGAATAGAAATGTGGATGTAAATTATTAGCTACATTAAAATTTCTTCCACACCCTTCGAGGATTACAGGATTATGTTATATGTTTTCTGACCAAAAACCGTTGACTTGAAAACAGTGAATGCTCCTTAACGTTTTCCATCAGTTCACAAACCTGTATATTTGTATAACCGAACATCAGCGTGTAGCGTGCAACGTCACCTCACCGCGCCCACGCAAGGAGCGCACGCGTCGCCTCAGTTTTTTCCCGGTAGTTAAAGGTTAATAGAAAGTTGGTAAAACAATGGTCGGCCACAATGGGCATTGTGTTGTACGTTGAGTCACGAGAGCTGGCCCACGTTGGCCCACGTCGCGTTGGTGTCTGTTACTTGTCACTTGTGTGTCCTTTTCATTTTTTGGGTGACAATGTTCTTGGATACTGTTAGTTGGAAATAGAAACTTGTACAGAACTGTGCTTTTAGCTTTTAACCTACAGCTCAGACTTTGAAAGACATCGTCATCATCATCAACAGTGATTTTCAGCCTAGTACATGCTAAGGTGGCAACTAAACCGGGTTACTGTTTGTAGATACGACTGTGAAATAGATTTGAAGAGGCTTTTATCTTCAAATTTATATAGAATAGAATATGTATTTATTCGCTAATGGACAGCAGCAACACAAAAGAGCAGCACATATATAAACAAATAACAACAAACAGCTTAACAATTAATTAAACAGCTCAACTGCGCTGAGCATGCCCATAACGAAAGGGTAGCCAACTCAGCATATGCTGGGTGTAAAACACTCAGCGCTGGTTTTCAGTAGGCCCCCCGCAGTGACACACGGATGAGGGTAGTAGGTAGTATATGAGAAGACAGCTAAGATATTCTTAGTACATGGTTCACAATGGCTCCAGCATATTCAATCAAAAACAACAGTCTTACTATTAAAGCCATAGCAACAGCAACCAACCGAATACGACCAATCGATCAACCATCACTACTCATCACGTGCCAGGTAGCCAGGTAGTACATTGTATAATGCTACTTTACTACCTACCCACCTACGTATAACGAGTATTCGGTAGTCGTCGATCTATCACTTGTTTACACTATAAAAACGAGCAATTAATCACCCGTGATCAACTATCGATGATTGGATCGCTTTAAGAGGTGCTTTACACTGGCACTGGATAAGTGTAAAGGCTACTATTTAAAAAAGTAAGAGGAAGTTATGAAAAGAAAACGGGTAGAATTAATCAGTTAATAAGATAATCTACCAGTATAGAAGATAATAGATAGATAGATAGATAATAAGACCAGTTCCGCTCTGCCCTAAAAACTTCTGTCTGCGATGCGATGCCTTACACGCTGCCGAAGACAGAGTGAGCTGGCGCAAGACAGTCAGAGAGAAAGCGATCCAAAGAGGCCACGACCCTCAGCATTGAGGAAAAATAATATTAATCTTTATTCAGAATTCTAGCATTGTAAAATAACAATATGAATCTTAAACTAAAAACGCAAGGAGGAGGAAAATAATCGAACCATATTCTAGATTTAATTAAAAATCTCATTATATTTGACTGTACCGAATGTACAGCCTTTCTTCTTGTTCAGAAACTACTGAATGAAACTCTACCGAGTGTACACTCCGCTTTACAAATGAGTGGTGCCGGTCATGCCTCTGCCATGTTATTTAAAATGAATAACTGAAAGATTGCTCATTGTTCGCGAGCCACCGGTGTCTGACCAGCAGCGGTCAGTCTGCCCATTTGTAGCCTTCATGTCGTTATCTGATAAGTAGTGTTGATTGAGCCGGAGAAAAAAGTTAATAAGGTGTGAGCCCACTGCAAAAATAAAATGAGGTAATTTGGTAGAGAGCTGCAATTTGCTGCTGGTATTAAGTGTATATTATGGGGTTAAGCAATTGCAATTTACAAGTAAATTAAACTGTTAATACTACATATTAAAATTTTCCATTGATGACGGTAAAACATTTGCAGGAAATACAATTTTAGATATTGGAATATTATTTAGGACAGTGTGTTACAAGATGTCAAACACTGTCCTAAATAATATTTGGTGTATTATAAATCTAATTGCAAATTTATCAGTGTAATTTCAATAAAAAAAATATAATTATAAAAGTAATACGATTAAAAAAACAATGCTACTGTTCCAGACCAGGCAATTTAACTTAAAAAGGATCGGTTAATAAACAATTTCTGAGCAAGCAGACAGCCAGTGATCTTTGGAGCTCATAAAATCGGCAGTTATAATAATTTTACTGTAACAATAACGTATTTTTGTAATGTTCCTACGACTGCGATGCTTGCTCGAGCGTCGTTCCAATGTTTATTGTTGGGCGCCAATCTAAACAGTATGTCCGCTGAATAACTAACTACGCTGTATTTTACGTTGATTTATTTAAACGGTTTGTTAATTGCTGTCTTGTATTTTTTGTATGTTTTTCTTTCTAGACTCATTAGGACTGTGATTGTTAGATCTTTCTGTAAGTCTGTACCATAGGTCTGTACAAATGTTTAAACCAATCATTTCAGCACTTCAATGAAAATATACAGTTGAGAAGAATCCTAAAAATTAAAGCAATCAATCCTCTTTTAGTGCATGTGTTTACGTACAGGCGTTGTCATACAAAACTATGTCAGGCCTTTGCTGGGTGGCGGCTTGAGTAATTGTTGGATATCTCTGAGTGCCGCAGTTAGTTTAATTCGACCGTCGCCGTCGCGCGGTGCGTGCTGCGTTTTTAATTCAAACTCATGGCGATGTATGAAAAAGTTACCGATTTCAAACGTCTATTTTACGAGAAGCTATTTTTCGCTCGTTAGTTTAAATGCAGAGTTTGTTGCGGTGGACCCGTCTCTCAGAAAATTTATAAAAAATCACGAGACGAGCCTTCTGCACGCGCCGCTCGACGCCCCGCGTCTCCGTAAACGAGCCCTTAGATTTGTGCCCGCTTGATGGCAATAGGCTCGCCCCCTAATACATGAACACAACTGGTGCAATGGGGGTTGTGGGTGTACTATCAGGTACACCTCTAGCCAACCCTTCGAGTATTACAGGCGTGATGTTATGTTATGGTTTAAAGCAATCAACCCAGAAAATATTTCCATTAGTAAAACCCAACTAGTAGCAAAAACTAATTTATTAAAACAATTATTAAAGCTCAGTTAATTACACACCATTAAATAGCTTATCAGCGTATCAAAATAAATAAATTATAAACAAATAGCATGTATATTCTCATTACGCTAAAGCGCATGCGCTGTCTGTCAATCATAGAAGTTTTTGTAGACTCTGACCCTGTCTACAAAACACAGCTACTGACCAGAAGGTTCAGTCTGTACCTGCGACTTAGTTTTTTTGACAATTGATGGCAGTCAAGAGGTATAATACTACTACTGGTAACCGGTGCAACTGAATTAGTGTGCATTTTGTTTGTTTGAAATCTCTACATTCTACGAATGATGAGTACCTGTGAGAATTTGTTAGATGTTTAGGGTTCCGTACCTAAAAAGGAAAAAACGGAACCCTTATAGGACCACTAGTGTGTCTGTTTATCTGTCTGTCCGACCATCCTCCCCCCCCCCCTTATCCCCCCCGAAACTGCTGAGGCTTAAATTCTGAAAAAAATACAGAAATTAGTTCAACACGTATAGATTACAGGAAACCTATAAGAAGTCATGGTACGGAACCCTTCATGTGCAAGTTCGACTTGCACTTGGAAAGTTTTTTTTTGCTACGTGCCGCTCTTGGATGCTAGAAATGATCACACAAGATCGTTCTATTTACTTAAAAGTATCCTATGTCCTAATCCAGGTCACAATCTACCTGAGGTGCATACCTTTCTTAGGTGTAAGGTGTAAAGAGATGAACTACAGACAGAAGTAATTTAGCATCCTGACGTGAGTAATGTTAATCGATTAGATTAGGCCTTCTGTCGTTATTGTCTGTGGCTATTGTCGACAAAAAGTATCGATAAATAGCCCGTGTCGATCGATAGGTGCGAATATATAAATACTAGCCTATTATGGACGAACGGATATTTGATCTACGTCCAATTCAATGGGCTGAACTGATCGCAATAAAAAGTAGCTCGATTGCAATTGTTTGTTAGATCATTATTAATGTTTGCTTGTCAGCATGGGGGCTCGTTAATTTTTTGTTGGAGTAAAATATTATTGTGTGCTAAATTAGGCGTGATCCAATATCATATTTCGCTGATGATAACGGTAATCCGTAATTGAAACACTGTAATATATACCTACAAAAAAAGCTTTGTCATAAAACAAACCTCCTAGCAAGAGTGATTATCTCTTTTATTTGAAGCTACAAAGTCCAGGCTTCAAGTCAATAAATGACATTGATAACTCATTTAATCGTAGGTAAATCAACTGTAACATATAAGACAATTTACAGGAAGGATAATTGAGATAATATGGAACGACATCGATGACATCAGAATGCAACTAACAAATCCACTAAAAGTTACGGTCAGCCTAGCAGCTACAACGATTAAAGTAGCTATACCTTAACTGAAACATCTCATAAATTCAGCCTGAATTATTGCCTATTCTGAAAGCCTGCTTAAACAAATATTTCCTGTAGAACACATTACGTGTCAATAGCAGTAACCCAGGGGTGATACATGAGGAACGGCCGGGGAAGGTGACCACTGCTGGTAATTGTTTCCCAACAGCCGGGGAGGCTGGCAGGATAAATCACTCTAAATCAGATAACATGGGAATAAAAGTGTGAGACGGTGGACTTTGTGGTTGCCGAGGGTGGCCACTAAGGGAGCTTTTACAAGTCTGTCATTTGTTCTAAGAAATAAACTTTTATTAAGAACGTACTTAATAAGTTTTATTAAGAATGCGTGGATAATGTTTTGTGTTAAATAATACATTTATTATTATGTTAAGTTACCAAATTTTTACTATTTGTGTTATCGAAATAGGGAATCCTGTCTGAATATCTATCACTTTCTTAATCCTGATAATGTAGGTATAAGCAGAAATAATATTATTACATTATTTCATACATTATACACCTGCTACGATCATAATAATGAACGTGTAAACAATAATATCATAAGCAATCATTAAGTGTGTCAAAATGCGTCAAACGTAACTGCCATAATTATCATTGACGGTTACCAAGGTCGTTTGGTTCGTTGCCTCCAACGCTTCAGGCATAAGAAAGATGTAAAGGCGGACACTGGTTGCAAGACAAAAGGTGGGCGGATGTCGATTACTGACCACTGTGGGAAACATAGGGGGATGATTGTGAGATGGATATTCTATTGACATTCGATGTGACAAGAAAACTGTGTTAATAATATTTCTCTTTATGAGATGGCGATCTACATCTCAAATATTATGATGAATTCAAGTTTTTTTTTAAGTTGCCCCCCACTAGGTATTTCTCCTGTATCGTGGGTGCGTTTACTAACATTTAAAATCTCATACATAAATACCCAGACCCGGAACAATTATTTGTAGGCCATACAAATATTTGTTCCGTACGGGAATTGAACCCGCGGCACGATAATAACCGTATTATCATCATCTGCCTACCCTTTCCCAACTATGTTGGGGTCGGCTATCAGTCCAACCGGATGCAATTGAATACTAGTATCTTACATGGAGCGACTGTCTATCTGACTTCCACAACCCAGTTAATACTGGGTAGTACGTTACCCCTTGGTAAGACTGTATGTCAGACTTTTGGGCCACTGACTCCCTGTAACATCTCTCAAAGACGTTAAACTGACAGCCGGGACCAAACGTTTTCAAAGTTCTGTTTTCAATATCAGAGAGCAATAGCCGTATCAAAACTAAAGATTTCCGTAGTTCTTACAAACCGTAAACCGTTTACACAAGGCTAGATTTACTGCTAAATTGAAACCCACCTTTTCAGAGGACTCTCACTCTTATCGTTAAGTAAATAATGCTTATAAGCACATGGTGGTCGCATTAAGACCGCTAGCGGCCGCCGACCGGACCGGACCGGATGGCCGGTTCAAATCTCGTGGGCGGTCGAATTTGTGGCTGATTGGCGCTTTTTGCCAACACTTATTGAATGGGTTCCCCTATGGGATTATATGGGGATTTTGTATTGACCATCGGTGTTTGCAGGAATTTTCTTAGAGGCAGTTTTCCTTGTTTTTGGAATTTGTTGTCTTGTCAGTTAAATGCATCTTCATTCTACTGTGATAGATCATGATTATCTAAGTAACTAGCTAAGCCACTGATGACTGTTTCAAGATTACAGTAACAAATCATCATCATCAGCCTATAATGTTCCCACTGCAGGTACTCAGGCCTCCTCTCTAGGTGAGGGATGGGCTATGAGCTACCACGCAGGCCCAGTGCGGATTGGTAGATGTCACATGTCTTCGATTTTTTTGGTTCTAAGACATGCCGGTTTCCTCACGATGTTTTCCTTCACTGTTTTAAGAGCAGTGGTGATGAAATAAATTACACAAAGTAATGCGCCTGGCGGGGTTCGAACCCACGACTCACTGTTCGTAAGTCGGGACCGCCACCACTGGGCCACCACTGCTCTCGTTATTGTGTTGTTACAGTAACATTTTGACTTAATTATTTTATGTTTTTTTTTGTCTTGCCAGTTTCTCACGTTCCTCTAATCGAAGTTCATTGGAAGACCAGCGTCAGACAGCATCACCTGTCTGGCATGAATGCTGAAATGAACCTTTTTGGCGCAGCCGTGAGGCACACAGCACATAGGTACCTACTATGTTTTTCCATTTTTGTAATTTTTTTTTTTAATATTATTGTGTGTGCTTGATGTACTGACGTCAATAAACATTTTTTTCTTTCTTTTCTTTTTTAAGTATAGAAGAAGAAGACATGCTTCACTGTCCCGCATGAATTGGGATAAGGGCAAGAGAATGGTGACTAGGTCCTCTAATCTCTTCGTATCACATTCTTCCACTACTATACTAATGAGCTAATAAGTCACACTCACAAAATAAGCTATTTAGAAGCAAGGCAAATCACTCCCTGCACCGACAGCCCACAACTCCACATTGTATGCCACGTCCACATTAACACTCAACAATCCTAAAAGCCTTAACTTTCGTAAACGGGCGCGGTTTAAGAGGACGTTGCAAAAAACAAATGAATCAATTACCGGCCGGCTGCCAACAAAAACGCGGGGCATTTCACCCGGCCACTAATGTAACCTCTAATTCCGCTCATTTGCAGGGCATTTGTAGCGCATTTGCAGGGCATTTGCCATCGGTTTTGCGGCCGTTTTTTACGTAGCTCTATATACGCCTGCTGCGGTTTGAACGTGTGTCATTTGTTAGAGTAGTTTGTGGTCACAGCCTTTTTGTGGCTGTTGTGGTTTGTTCGACAAGTTTAGTTTTTAGAGCTTTTTGTTGGGTGTTGGTTTTTAATCGTGTTGTGAAAGTGATAGGCTCGATTGAGCTGCTATTTTATTGTTAGAGTGGTATTCATTTGGTGGCAAGTTCATCACTTTTGGTTTTCTATTTACTGACATATTCTATGAGTATCAAGAAAGGTTCCCTTCTGATCTTACACCTACATTACTAGTATAACTACCGCACTCATTACTCAAACAAAACATAATCAAAACACACACCATAAACAACACGGCAAACAAACTAAATTCCGAGCAGTACAATAAATATGAAACCTCTGGTCCAACTTTAAACAGTGCCATAAATACGCGCTCGTAAAGAGGAACTAGACCTGAAACTTTGTGCGGCCAGCGCATAAATCATACAATCTAACCCTCCAACGCTGAGGATTCCGGGGAGTGTATGAGACGCCCACTCCCCCATATGTCATTTCGGTCAAGCAGCCGCTATTTGTCTTGCAAAAATTCGGAGGAACATGTGAGGAATGTCTTGTCCCCTACGAGAGTCCGAGAGTGGAATGTGTAGGGTTAACCTTACCGATGTTGTGCCAAGATTAAAAGTTGGGTTATTGACGTGAAGACATGGACAGGCGAATAGTTGAGAGAGTTTCAGTCGATGGAAATAAATAAATGTTCGGGAATTTCTTGCTTCCCATTCCGGAAAAGTGTTTACTGGGACATATGGGAGTTTTGTTGCTGAAGATAGTCGATGACGTATTTCAATATTTGATGCCTGTTGATATTCTTTACCGAAGCTTTTCATGCAGTCTCTAATCAGAAAATTATTATCTTAATTTCATAATACAACACCGAACTTGGATAACCTAAAAACCTCCGCCAATCTAACAACCCAATCCAGTGAGTACCCGAAAATTTCCATCCCCTAAACATTATTTTTCATTTTATACGAAAGACAAATACTTCACAAATCAAAGTCCAAGACGCTGGGCTGAATAAATTGCCGCAGCCCATCGCGCCATCGCCCTGATTGCGGGCTACGTAAATATCGACAGAAAGTACGACAAACAGACAAACAGACCAGGCTTTGTTTATACACTCCTTACGGGACGCTTTTCGGTGAAATCTTGCGAATACTTTCGGATACGGCTAGAAATTTTGAATATTGTTTGGTGGAAAGTTTTGAGAGAAAATGTTTCAGCCTTATTGTTGTGACCTTCTTTCAGGTAATGTGGCTATGATTGGCTTGTTTATGACTGTTCTTGGATGGGAGCGAAAGTTTGTTTATTTTTAAATGCTTTTGCCGATTTCTGCTAAATCTACTGCAATGTAAACAATAACAGGGCTTCTCAAAGTACCGCTAAACCTATCAAATCTCTGATGTAAAAGAAAAATATGTTCTACTACTACATGCTTATCTAGTGCAATTTCAAGAAAAGCTTTAACTTCATAAAAGTTAGAATTATAACCAGAAATTACTGAGTAAACCTTTACTAGACATGTAAGCACAACGACAACCCAAACAAGCATCAGAAGCTCGCTCAGTTAGCGGCGCGGCGTGTGACCGCAAGTCGCGCCTCGCGTCCCAACTCCCGACTAATGTGCCGCAAACGCGCCGCAGTTAGCACCCGCGGCCGCGACGAACATCCACTGAGCTTTATTATTATGTCGTATGTTTAGCTGAAGATATTACACGATTATACTGCGGTTACTTTCTTGGGGAATCTTAGTCATCAGCTACTTTACGAAGATGAGAATTTACATGTGGTGATATACTCATAATTGGTATGGTATCCTGGTAGGTATTCCTGTAAGATAATTTAATAATTTGCAACCTCCATACGGACGAAACCGCGGACAACAGCTAGTGTTTGATTAAGCATTTCTAATCTTTGAGTCTAGTTAATATACGAGATGCTTTCCCTTGCCTGTATGTTCCCGTGGCTTTTCAGTCACGTTTTACGTTGGTCTGTTATTTTAATCGGCTCAACAATTTTCACTATATCGCAACTAATAGTGCCGTTTTTAAAATCGGCTCAACTCGCAGGTGGCGTGTTCGCTGTCCGTTCCGGTCCGGTGTCCGGTGTCCGGTACAATCCGATCGTATTTGCGTAAGCCGGCCGCCGTCCTAATCCGCTCCGGATTATTGACGAGACGTCCAGCGACTACACTTATTAGTTGAGGGTTCGTGACATAAGATGGTAGCGGAATAGCGCTTGTCGAATGTCTGTCGAAGAACTCTGTTGGCAAAACATGTTTTCTGTTGGGTTAGATTTATTAGCTTCTAGGGTTCTACTGGTTTTTTTACGTCATTTATCCTAGACCACTGCTCTGCAAACTGTGCTCAATAATTGGTGGCTCAAATATGTCTGTTTGCCCTGTTTCTGCAAGTTTTAAATGTTTGTTGTTTTTTCCAGCATTAAACTGCTAAGAGCTCTTCAATTTTATCTGTATTTTGTGCATTTGCTTATTACATGTTGTAACGTCTCCCGCCTAAGCCTTGCCCCAGTCTCGTCTAAGACGGTGGTACAGCCAACAAGCAAGGGTCAGCCGAGGCATGCCAATTTGCTTTGTCCTTACTCACCTCGGATAACGCTCTATTATACGGAGACCTTTGTGTCTGTAGTTTAGAGGCATTTTCATTGGCTTTCTCTAAATGCCCGTTGGCGATAGTTGTTCCTCAAATTGGGGCTTTGATGATTTGGGAGAAAGGGATGAATTAGTAAGACGTCTTCGAAGTGCATAATGTTAGTTCTACTGTCACGCTATTGAGTGCGTCCTGTCACTCAATCGTGTGTAAGAAAATCTTGTATTGCAGGCCTGTTCGAGGTAGTAGTTTTACTGACTCTGGTTGTAGAAATGAAGACTAGCATCATGATAGGAATCTTCGCAATTATCATTTTTATTGGCTTAGTTTTTAATGAACATTTACAACACTACTTAGGCACATGTGGCATAGTAATAATAAATTACGGACACGACTCGTGTAGCAATTTGTGTCAAAGACTAACACAGAGTCGATATTTCTGTACCCAGTTACATGACTCAAACATTTTGTAGGTAAGTAATTGTCATTTCCTGCTCTATGGTTTTTCTTATTGCATTCTATGGTCAGTTGAAATTAAAGGAATTCGCGGCCACATACTTGGGCTTCGTACTTAACGTGTTTGAAACATGCATCCGCTGTTAATATCCCTTTATTGCAATAACTTATAAGAAGTTGGTGTTTTTTTTTGGTTTCCCGCAAGCTCTTAGATAAACTTATTAATAGGACATGATCAATTAATAGCTGCTCCGTCATATAGATACCATTTATGATCATAAACTTACATGCACCCTGTATTATATCAAACTTTGAAAGTCATTTTATTTATGTGCATTGGGTATAAAATTGATTCTTCAATATCTATAAAACTGAATATTTCTGTTAATAGCCTTTTCTGAAATGTCATCTTGAATAGTTAGAGTTTATTAAGGACATTCAGAAGGAATAAATTTAATCGAAGAAGATCGAGTAACTCCAGAAAGTAATGTGAAAGGACACAGTCAAGGGGACCATAATGATGAACCAAACTCTTTGAGTCCAATGTGTCAAGTAGCATGTCTATAGAGTGGTGAGAGAGAGAGTGGGATGAGCCGCTCTGCAGGTTGGTACGGAATAACCTTATTAATACGTCTACCAATACTGCTGAGCGTGCCCGCCTGCTGGCTGTGGGTGAGTGGGAGTCGGGCCTCTGGCTTCAAGCACTACCGTCACCTAATATAGGCACTATGTTAGGTGACACTACCTTCCGGCTCGCTACATGTTTGCGATTGGGTGCTCCATGTGGGGCTCCACATCGCTGTCAATGTGGTGAAGCAGTCGACGGCCTCGGACACCATGGCCTTTCTTGCAGTAAGAGCGCAGGTCGGATTGCGCGACACGCCAGCATTAATGATCTTATCCGACGTGCTCTGGCTACCGCCGGTGTGCCAGCTATTTTGGAACCCAATGGGTTGGCACGCGTCGATGGGAAGAGACCAGATGGTATGACCATAATGCCTTGGAAGTTGGGTAGGCCTTTGGTGTGGGATGCAACTTGTGTCGACACCCTTGCGCCATCCCATCTTCCTAGCACGGTGAGCTGTGCTGGGGCGGCTGCTGCCGGTGCTGAAAACCTCAAACGGCGCAAATACAATAACTTAATTGGTGGTTATGTGTTTGAGCCGTTTGGGGTTGAAACACTGGGGCCATGGGGTCCGAGTGCCCACTTAATTTATCAGGAAATTGCCAAGTGTTTGGTCGACTCTTCACGTGACCAGAGGGCTGGAATATTTTTTGGGCAAAGAATCAGCATTGCCATCCAACGTGGCAATGCTGCCAGCCTTCTGGGCACTTTTCCTGTTGACAGCGGTGTGGACGAATTTTTTGACGCCCTATAATTACTCCCCTTTTTGATACTTGTATATATTTTATTATTATCTTAGTTCTGTAAATAGTAGTTTTTAAATGTTGTAAATAAATAGAGTGGTTAATTCGATATAACTACTTGCATTCGTTGGCTACCGGTCCTATAACAATAATAACTAACAGGAGGTTCGCAATGTGAAACTACTTTCTCTCTTTGTTATTATTAATATCGGCAAGGTGCACAAACTAGCCCGGAGCCATAATTGTATTTAATTTTAAAGTTTCAGTATCAATGGTATCGTTCTACGTACTTTATAGTTGTCAACATAGCCTTTCCGGTAATAAAACGCTTAATGGATACAAATACAAATTAGCAAAAAATGGACTTTATTTAATTAGTAAAAGCCGGCTTTTAGCAAGACTTACGACTAAGACGACTATAGGTTTTTATCTATGTTTTTTGTGACGATAAATATAGACTACTATTATTGCTTCAATTAAATAACGTATCATCATTGCATCGTTTCTTCGTAGATTTGAGCATTATAAAGTTATTGTTACTTACATGTTATATCTTCTTAGTAGCTAAGAATTCTGAAGTTAGTTTCTTAACTTGGCTTGAATTTATTAATGAGTACCAACGTTTAGGCTTTAAAATAAACCTTCTGAATCAGATTTACGGTTACAACAACTCTCTAAACATCTCTCGCGGAACTATCTCGTATAAAAAATGCGCGTTGAAGTAAGTGTGAAGCTGTGACATTCGACCCTTGGGCCCCTGTGTTGGGCCCCATTGCCATCTGTAGTATCTGATGACCGGGTCGGTGGTTATCAGGCCGTTTACTGAGGATATTGCAGCACTGTTTATTGCCACGTTTTAGTGGACTATCAAGAAGTTATTGCATCGTTGTTTTAGCTGAATGCCTGGTGTTTGTTAAAGGATTTAATGAACTCGTCTCCATTTGAATCCGCTACGCAACAAATGTTATGATATTAGAGAATTTCGTTACTGCAACTGTTAGTCATTTGGAATTAATCAGTTCAATTATTCGCCTAACCCTGTTAGCCGATACCATCTTTTTTCACACTCCTCCTTTCGTTTGTATGTTGAAAAAAATTCAATTGACACCATAGACAACAAATCTTAATACCTTAACTTTCTTACTACCAGAGCCGGTGTTTTAGCAGAAATCATGTAAAAGACTGAACTAAGACCATGTTGTTGAGTCACATTTCTACAAAACAAATTCGAATAAAAGAGTTGGAAGTCTCTCAAAAGTTCGGACACTTCCCCCCCGGGGTCGTTTATAGCGATCGGTTGGCATCTGATAGTCGCCCTATCACTCTGGTGTCCCTGCTTGAACCCCTGAAGATGGGTTATCATTTTATTTAGGACTTTTAAAACGAGTAGTTCCGGTAGGGGTGTAATAAGGTGAACGGCAAGTTCATGCGTGGAACGGAATGGGTCTTTATTTTATCTAGATTGATAAGCCAGTAATTATTTGTATCTAGTAATTACATGTTATAAACTTTGATCACATCGTAGAGTACATAGGTACGTAACTAAGGTATAAACGCACCCGTCGAGGCTGCGGGTTGTTCGAAAGAGAAACTACGGCCTCGACACAAAGGGCTAAGAAGGAACATGGTTGGTTTTTAGTCAGTAGAAGTCTGACACTACCTACCGCTCTGCCCAGAGCGGGATGAGTCATTTGATGATTTTTCAACCTTCAAAAAAAGAAATAAAAGCATAAAACAAACGAATTCCGTATTACATATTTCTCAAGAGTGTAGAAAGTTCCTTGTCTATCGGAGTGGCTAGTTAGCTTTGAGAAGATAGAATTATGGCGTTTCTATTGAAATCTGTTCATCGATCATTTCAACATTGGATTTTGGATTTGTATAATTTCCTCTCACTTGCAGTAAAATGGTGACTATAAACAACTAGTTATGATCTACTTGTAAACAGTCCCTCAGTGTCGAACTGTCGACGTGTCCTCATGGGCTCCGCTCGGCTAACAAACGCATACTGAGTTAACTGCGTCGTAAACCTCACGGTTTGAGCGTAGGTGGGACGTACAGAACTGGCATGTCATGGGATGGGATAGGTACTTCAGAAACCCCAGTCCTAGTATCAAGTGTGTTAAAATAGAAATTGCGAAATATTGAACCACACCAAAAGCACAAAATGAAACCAAACCTAATTAGACCAAAGAAACGAGGGATGGGCTTTGTTAAGAATGATATGGTAAGAAAGGAGGTGTCTCATGAGATGACGAACAACAGAGAGGTGTGGAAGAGGAAGACATGCTGCGTCAACCCCAAATGAATTGGGATAAGGACAAGAGAATGATGATGACCAACAGCACTAAATAAACGGAAAAAACGTTGTTGTGAACTGCTGCCGTTGCACATTGTCTAAAGAGATACCTAAACAAGTTTTTTGCAACTTAAACAACTTTAGAAGCCGGTTTATTAGATCTAAGTAAGGTTCACTCGGGGAAAGTTTCATTATCATCATCAGCCGAAAGACGTCCAATGCTGGACATAGGCCTCCCTCGAATACCGCCACATTGACTGTTTACTGTAAAGAAATATCTTGCCTGGTCCACCGGTAACCGCAAAATACTGTGTCCTAAAAAGCTTCTCCATCATTATTGAACCGTCGCAAGTTATTGAATACCGTGAACCTTCTGAAACTCTGTGCTATTTCCCAGTAGATAAGCTAGTATTTTTCCGCGGCACCATTTTTGAGCGCTCCACAACGCTTTACAAGTGCACTGTTGAACATTCCACGTCGCTAATGCAATGTATCGGTCGCGCTTTCCAAATCGTACTTCTTCAAAACAATGACATGATGGTTGTAGCAAAGCGTAGCTCAAGGATGACGAAGTTCTGTATTACAAAACTAAGTGGATGGTATATTTTCAGTGGAAGTTCTGTATCTTCAGTTACTTTGTCTAACGGTTATGGCGACTATCACAAAGATCGTTGTCAGATGTATATACTTAACATGACATAACATAACATCACGACTGCTAAGTCCGAAGGGTTATGCAAAGGTGTACCTAATAGTACACCCATAAAGCTAAAGTCCAACAGAAAGTGTACTTATTGAAATGTGGTGCTCAATAAGTTGTTTAAGTCTTATACGGAGAAATAACAAAATTGTAACAAATTAGGTCCAATTTCACCAATTTCTAAGAATCCACCGGATTACCAATCACCCTGTATGCATTTGTCAAGCTACAAGACAGCAAGATCGAGGGTAAAGAACACAAATAAGGATATTTACCTCAAACGTATATACATCCATTAGCTGAGGATGTATTTACTGCTCTATCAAAAGTGTCAGAGTTACTAATAATTAGCTAATTGTCGGCGCAGTTATTTACTACTCGAACGTTTGTTTAACAAACACTAGAATACTAAAGCATTTAAAGTCGGCTATAAAATTATTGCGAGTATAAGACTCAACGTATAAATAAGGCTCAGAAGGTTCAACCTCAACGGATAGCAATATTCTCTCTCCTAAAAAAGTAAACATTTTAAGTTGGCTGACTTGCAGAGGGATTAATTTGTCGACTGTCAATGTCAAAGTTATTATTATTTAAAGTTAATTTGCGTTTTGTCATAGGATTTGCAATTTTATGTGCCTTTTCTCAGAGTTCTAGAAGCATACAAAGATGGAGTGGCCTTTTATTCAGTAAATCCTGCCACATAGATTGGCAATATAGTCAAGTTATTTTTGTCTCTTTTCTGCGGAATATTTGGAGTTGGCTTTCTTTTAATCGCATAAATATAACATAGTAACAGGTGTGTAATACACGAAATGCGTTCGCGCGTATTATGCGTAAACATGCAATTATAGACTGAGTAATAACACGCTCAATTTAATAAGAATTTATTCAACTGTATTCGTAGAAACTGCTTTTTAATTATAGTGCGCCTAATAGTAATGAGTGCTTAGATTGTTCATGTTGTCAACGGCTTCGATTATGGAGTAAAATAATGAAATATCACCACCAAGGGACAATAGTAGAAGTTTCTTGAGCTTCTTTAGGTTCTTTCTCTATCCTTAGTGATGTTAAAACAGACCTAGTAACACTTAAATCTATCTATGAAAAAATATCTAAGACTCTAACATACAGGTAGGTATTTACTTAATCTTGATGGGCTACTTAGAATAGAGTTCACGAATGCATCTGAACGCGATCAGGTTTCGATTTGCTACTGGCGTTCAGTTTTATTGGTGAAACTCGATTTAACCTAAAACTATAATTAACCACTAAAACAAACAAATCACGTTCTATTTCAACGAAAAGAAGAATAATCGTTCTTGTGAATCCCACCTGCGATCAATCTGCCTGCAGGTGGGATACACTTGCTTACACAAAAAGTAACCATCGATCTTTACATCTATGGGCATTGGGCTACTATTCGGTTTTCGTTCGGTTGTTACATAAGTGCCCTCTATATTTTGCAAAAAATATAAACGGCGAATACAGACTGGTTATTGGTAGGTACCAACGGAATACCACCTGCCTACTGAAGAAATTGGGTAAACTTGGCATTCATAGTATGAGTCAATTGGATTTGGACTTTTGAAAACTAGAAATTTTAAGCCCATCATCAGCTCATATGCTCCATTGCTTAAGGACACAGTTTTCGTCTTTGTGACAAGGTGTGGGACATATATTTTAAAGCTTTACTAAAGAAATTGACAAAGACAATGTCTTATTAGCTTAGACGTCGAATATTTTAGACAGCTCATGATCATCCTTGTCAGAGACTACTTACTAGGTCCCAATTAAGTCATCATCTTCCCCACCCATCTACGTTTTTTGTCACAGCAAATTGAATAATCACCCCATTGCAACCCGGAAGCAGCTCATCACGGGCTATCTGTCAATAAATCTACTACGATTGTCAAGTGGAAAACTGTCACCGTTTCGTTCCACTAATCAGTTGTATCCATGGCCGCGGACGCCGTGGTATTATTACCGCCGACGGGGGAAGGTGCGCCAACGGTCGCCGCGCACCTTGCGACCGACCACCTTGCGTCTCGTATAACGTACTGTGTCCAGATACAACAAGATATCAATTAGCACTACTCATAAAACAGCATAAGAAATTCAATTTTTATTGGGGAAATTAGACTTTAAAGTTGCAGGCGTAGGGTTGCAGCTCCAGTGGTGATATAAGTCGGGGGTGAACGCGGAAAGATGTTACCACCCTACATTAAGATTAAGGTTATTTAGCTAAATATAAAGCGTGTTTTTTACTGCTCTATATTAGTGGACACGGCTGTCTGGTGAAATTAGTTGGATTCTAATTTTGTTGTCTAAAATCCGTTGAGATGCGCGATAACCCTGCTGCCGCCGTAGGGGTCAGCGAGACCGAAAGTGACTCAAATTGGTTTGTTTACGTCACGCTGTTGGTTTTCCTATTGTTCTAGTGACGTGCGTATGAGGCAGATGTGTCGGTTGTTAATTAGCGCCGTACGCGTGTTCAATATCAATGGTTCGTTATGATTCAATCTGACAGCAGCTTCTTCTTTTGTTTTATAATTGGTACGCTGTGATTAATACGGTTATATTTGATTTCATCTTAATTGTATTCAGCTTTGCGATGTGTCACTATGCAGTTGTGGACTGTGGATCTTGCTGACCTAGGCATAGGCTTTGTCTCCACATTTTAGTTAGAGTGTTGCATAAGATAAAGTAGTTACACCAGCAGAATTAATCGCCAAAATTTCGCACACGTCTAAGAGATCTCCAATCAGCAATCACCCTGCCAAATACACCTCAAAAACCACATAAGCCAATCAACAATAGAAATCTAAGTACAGGTAGCAATTGAACCTGCCAACCCTCAAGAACCTGATGAAGCATCACCATCTGTGTGTCCAATCATACGTGACGAAGTGACAGCATAATACGCGTGTTTAGTAACAAACTCGCACGCACTGTCCGGTGCTAGGTGACGCAACGCGCACGATTTGAATTGTGCCATTGTAACCAACCAGTGCAGCAGTGGCGAGTGTGGCGATGTAACAAGATGATCCAGTGCGTAACTACTGGTATTGCGCATGGAAATTTTTGGCGCAAAAACTTGATGAGCTTTGATTTTTTGTTGGAGTTGGAGAGGGTTAGGTGTGACCGAATAGTAGGTATTAATTAAAGTATTCTGGTTTTTTTTCAGTGTTCCAAAGACAATTGTATTGTGATTAATTTGATTCTTATTAGAACTTCTTTGCCATAAGGCTGCTTTGTATAGTGTTTCAGTCAATGGTTTAAAAATGAAAGAAACAGGGTGTTGTTTTTAATTGGATATGCGAACTTAACGTACCTATACACATTTGTGGTGCAAAGCTGCAAGCGTACCATAGAGTTTGTTTAACTTTCAAGATATTTTAGTATTCTTTAAAATCACAAAGGCACAGAAGAAAAAATATGTTACGTCCTATTAAAAGGTTTACGCAGTTTAAGATAAGATTGATCGACTGACATATTTCCAGTTTTTCTTTCTTTCAAGTTCTCCTTATTAAAAAGTTACAACCGTGACTATTTCCATCATCATCATCAGCCTATAATGTTCCCACTGCAGGGACTCAGGCCTCCTCTCTAGGAGAGGGATGGGCTATAATCTACCACGCGGGCCCAGTGCGGATTGGTAGATGTCACATATCTTCGAATTTTTTGGTTCTAAGATATGGCGTTTCCTCACGATGTTTTCCTTCACCGTTTTGAGAATAGTGGTGATGAAATAAATTACACAAAGTAATATGCCTGACGGGGTTCGAACCCACGACTCACTGTTCGTAAGTCGGGGCCGCCACCACTGGGCCACCACTGCTCTGCACCACTATTTCCATGCTTCGCAATATTTCCCGGTGCTTCAAACCGCTTAAGGTAACAAATACAACGCAGTATGCGAGCATGCAGGTAATGACTCGTTCTCCAAGGCTATCATCTACAGTAATCACCATAATTCAGCCATAAGCGTAATTAATATCGCAAGATATAAATCTATTGGTTTTGCATGTTTTGTTTACGCAGTCTTCGGTTTTATTCGCTTCATTTCGTCCGGCAATAGGGATAAAGTCCCGGAATCTTGTGAATAAAAACATTAGCTTTCTTCAGTTTTATTGAACCGCGTATTAATAGAAAAATAATTGTGCTTCAAATGCTGTTAATTTGAAACAGAGTTTACCATCGATTACTTGGTTGATGAGAATTAGAGGTGTAAAGCCAAAACACAAGCAGTTGATAGTGTGTTTTCACAGGACGAAGTTTAAAAAAACTTGGCGGTAGAGGGTCACTTGATATAATAATCCTTAATCCTACGAGCACACAGTTATACTAAAATAAATAGAAAAAATATATCTAGTATCACGCGTCAATAGTTCGTTAGTAAGAAAGTTTACAACCAAATTAGGCATCACATAACCTTTTTATATCGTCCATTAGCAGCAACGGTGGTCATCGCAAAAACTGTAGTAATCGCACTAATCGTACGCATGAGCGCACGCATGACGCTAAAATATTGCGATAATTATCGTATACGTACGGTTAAAATATCGCGGTGATTACCATATTATACGCAACGATATCATCTATGTATCGAGTACTCGACAAATATAAATGTTTCAGTTTGATAGATTTCCTGATCAGTTGCTGAAGCGATGATTGGGTTCATTTGTTTCTTTGTAGTCTTGTTTTTATCTGGATAAGATATTATGATTAGATTATCGCTAGAACTACTGATTTGAATCATTGTATATGAATTACTGTTCATTGTATAGGTAGTGGCCGCTCCAGAATATTTGTTTCAGACTTTAAACTGATTCAGAAGTTTCTACTTTCAGTTAACTATTTACCTCTGTTAATAAACTGAGGGAGAGACTAAACTGACGACTTGAAATAATTGTATGTTTACGTCAAATTTTGTGTCTGAGTTGAGTTGGTGATGAGTCAAACTACATGTTAAATATGTCCCTGCCTCCCTTTTTGGGTATACATAATGCTATAAGTAAAACTTAAAGGATTTATTTCAATTAGCCGGTTACAGGCACTTCGGAAGGCCAAAAGGATGAAGCTTCAGTCCCATTGCAGTCACAAGTCTCCATAACTTATGAATGTACTATAGTTGTCCTGTATTGTAGAAGGTTGGTAGCAAAAAAGTTCCCTGATATTTAAGAGACACAGCGCAAATTAAAGTGCCCCAACTAAAATTCGTTCTAGTTTGTCAAGCACAACCATTAAATGCTAGTTCATGTGCCATATTCAGCAGAATGGCATTAAAACGTGAACTGCCGTAATTAGTACTAGCTTCACCATTATGTCCTATACTCGTAAACTATCAAGAAAAAAAACGCCGTTAGTTTTATAGCATTTCACCTTTTTTTGCAATCAAGTGTACTGTAGAGTGACGCAATTAGTTACACTTCAACCTTCACACACTGGCGGCCAATTTAACGTATAAGTTTACTTCATTGTCCGTACACTTGGGGCCCGTTTAATGTCCGCGCCGCGGGCTAAAGGTGCAAGTGCACATGTCCGCCAGTGTACAGCCGCGACGTTTTGACAAGATTACTTCCACGCACAGCGAATTTTGTCATTAACACGTTTAAATATTCAATTAATGGACGGTTGCACTTGTCAACGATTTGCGCTGCGCTTAAGTATGTAATGATTTCCTGTCGTTATACATCGAATTAGTATAATTAGTTTATGCTTTTGATCGAACTGATCGAATGTTTTGACATGCTTGTAAAAAATAACTGAAGAAAACAAATAACATACTTAATGTTCTGCTTGTATTTGTGATTGTAAATAAAACTTAAGTGCAAGTGAAGGTGTGCAGCATAAATCACTTTTTGACAGCTGGTGTGGCTATCAAATTCAATAACTTTCAACAACGTACCCATTGAAAAGTAATTACCCCTCTATCTATTTTCATACCGGAATAGTTCTATAAAATAGCAGAAATAATGCACCGGATATACAAAATTATGACTATCGTTTGGCAATGCCATTGTAATTAGGAAACTTGTATAAAACACTTACAGGAAACGTATAGACATTTCAATTGCCACTTACCATCGCGACCGGCAATACAGCGAGCAATATCGTAAAGCAATAGGCAAGCAGGCAATTACATAGAAATTCAAGTCTATTAGCCATTTTAAACACCATATCACTATATAAAATCAACATAGCCCGTAAATTTTAATGCGCGTACGCTCACTATTTCACGGCTTCAAAAGTATTAAAATACGGTGACCATAAACGTCGGAAGTGGGCCGTGGAGACACCGTTTAGCAGGACGGTCCTGCACATGGCGTCGTGGGGTCACCCCAAATGTCAACGGTCTCTCCGTGACATTTATTAACGGTTAGAAGGGTTGGCTAAAGAGAAATTCCTAAAGGCCATTTTCTTTTTCCCATTGAGGGTGTTTTTACTGGGATATGATCGAAGTAACGGTGAATAAAATCAAAAGTTGTTGGCGGGTCGTTGTCTTGTTGTATCGATCTCCATACTGTAATGAAAGTTTTTGTTTGGCTCTACTGTTTTATTTTTGGAAATAAGACAATTATTATTTCTGACAAACAGTCTTATGAACGGGTATCGTAATAACCATTAATAACTGGGTTATGGAGGTCAGATAGGCAGTTGCTCCATGTAAAATATTGGTTTTCAGCCGCATTTAGTTAGACTGGAAGCAAACCCTAAAATTGCCGAGCAATGGCTATGCAGATGATGATTCTCGAGTTAAAAGATTGTCTTTAAATCTACTCAAAATGTTCACAACCAGTTTTAACTGATTTCGGAAGTTAAAAGTAAAAATGTTAGACATTGTTTTATGTCTCGATCGTAAGAATAAATCGATGCATTCATTTAATATAACACCTGAAACTGACTCTTATGACTATGGTCTGCTGATTCCAGCAGATCTAAGATTAATCCTTGTCTACCACTCCCAGCTTTCCTACCCACCATCCGATAAACATAGCGTAATGGTCCGTGCTGGCGCCGTAGCACACAAGAAGCATCCCGCGGTTCCGCCCGTTGCACCACTTATTATCAGCTTCACGTGTTACAGTTAAATAGTTGAAAGTAATTTGAACCGATTTTAGTCACACCGTTGAATTTCTCTGTTTAAAAAATCTCCTTTACCGGACGCCTTAGGTGATTATATGTAGTTATCTGGAATAGGTTATAAGAATTTAAAGGACGGTCCTACGTCAAAGGTTTGCATTAAGTCCGTTGATACACACGTAGAATGTGTATCTACGTGTGGTCGTATAAACTTACGTCACCTTAATAAAATCTATCAGTTTAATAATGAAATTAAATGAAATTGTTTATTTCAGACACATGATACAGGTCCATATTACGTTAGTAGGTACTTATAGCTATGTTAGTTACATTTTAAACAGTTATTATTTCACATGACATACATATTATGTTAGTAAGTAGGTACTTATAGCTATGTTAGTAAAATTTAGAAAATAAATCAATAGTTGTAATTTAACCGACAAAACGGTCAGAACAATTTTTGACTGAATATCGGCTCTGACTGTGGCATACTCGTTTACTGCGTCTCGTTAATTGTACAGTCAGTCAGTTGATGGTATCTTGGAGTTTCACACTGCTTTTTATATTATATTGGTATGTAAATGGTTAGTGATGATGTGTGCTTGAAGTTTACGGACGAGAACGATTGCTCTCGATGTCTCTGTGCCGGGAAATCGCTAAGAAAACAACCGGGATCTGAATCACAGTGGTTGATGCAGATAATGTTAGCGACTTAAACAGATTTGAGACAGGTCCAAGGTAAATAGAGCAGTAGGAAAGCGTTTCGTATTTAGAGAAATACTTTCATGACAGATTTTTAATTATTTTTACTTTATCTCTTGCCCTCAGTAAAGGTAGGTAAAAGATTCAGTAATCTTTATAGCCAGACTTCAAGATAAAAGTGCAACATGCAAAGCCGCCTATGTCCGCTAGTAGTACTAAGTATTAATGGCCTTTTTCACTAAATCGTGATTAGCATTGAATAAGACGTAGTCTTCGTCGACCCAGTCTACTTGTCCTGCCAAAGACGCGTACAAATTATGCTAAAAAAAACATCACCTATGAAGGAGCACAATTCTTTAATAATTTACCGTCCTCAATAAAAAATGTAAGTTCTTTCAGCGGTTTTAAATCTAAACTATCAAATTATATTATTGACCACACGCACAAATAAAGTTACCTACCAGTTGGGAATAAAACCGTTGAACGAGTATCATATTCATAACAAAATAATTCTAAGACTACCTACATATTATATTGTATCTGTGACCGTTACCTAGAATAAGTTTATTACATTATGTTATCATATGTTCTCATGTAAGTGGCTCTTTTGTCTTTTTTGAGAATAAAGTATATTAAACCTAAACCTACGTTTCCGCTGCTAGGACTCAGGCCACCTCTCTATGAGAGAGAATGGACTATAATTCACCACGCGGGCCCTGTGCGGGTTGTTAGATGTTACATGTCTTCGATTGATTCTTCACCGTTTTGAGAGTAGTGGTGATGAAATAAATGACACAAAGTAATGCGCCTGCCTAGGTTCGAACCCACGACTTACTGCTCGTCAGTCGGGACCGCCACCTCTGAGCCACCGATGCTTCTTGATCACGATTATTACGGGAAACCTAATTACCTTCATAAACACCTGAAAACAATCACATTTACTGCTCTACTTAGCTCTGTACTTTGAACTGGAATAGTAACTTTATACTACATGATAAGCTCGTCTGTTTACTAACCATAACCACTGTTTATTGTTTAATATTTTAACAATATTATACATCCTACATGTTTTGCTTTTATATATTTATTAACCTGTAGCATTTATGGATGGCAAGCTTAATATTAATTACAGGAGTTTGTTAGAATAAGCACCTATAAATAACGAATTGTAGCTCATGGTGTACATTTATCACCCGTCGGGGCTGTGGGCTAAGAAGGAACATGGGGGGTTTTCAGCCAGTAGAAGTCTGACACTCCCTAACGTCATATGATGATTTCCCACACACCAAAAATAAAGTACCCCACATTTCGCCGGTAATGTTTAAAAGGGCGCAAGCCTATTGTCATCAACGTATCCAGATTCTGTGGCTGCTACTGAGTAAGTCCCGAAACCCCAATAACACTTTTTCCAACCTGGGAATCAAACCGAAGACCTCATGTTCTGCAGTCGCGCTTGGAACCACTACACCAGCGAGGCTTGCCATTTTCTCTGAACAATAAGTTACTTGAATACGAAGCCTACCAGTAAAAATCTTACTTATTGTTAAGTTATCTTATCAGTTAGTTATGTCTCAAGTGGGGCATAGATTAGCTATCTCTCGCCTACGTAGGAGTCATTTGATGATTTCCCACACTACAAAAAAAAAAACAAAAGACGTGCACTTATCTTGACCACTAAGAGAGGAAAACGCTTTCAGGTTACAGTGTAAAATGTTAGTTTTCAGAGCTGGTCATATCAGATGACACTGAAAGAAAATATAAAAATGGTGATAGCTGACTATCATGAAAATAAGAAAATGTTTAAGGTATTTGTTTTGTTCCAAGGAAGAAAACTTCCTGATATAGTTTATTCCCTCCAAAAACTATGCTAATATTGTGTTAACAAAAGTTCTAGAGTATTTACCGAACAAACTATTTTACAAGATGGCCGACTATCACGACTCCTTTAATAGTTGTTTAAGAATTCTTTCACGACACTTTGATTTGTGCTCACCCCACTGTTAAAGCGGCTTTCATAATAAATTGCGAGGACATTTGAGTTGAACCATTTATCTTAGTTTAGAGGCGAAATATTAGAAAACAACACGACAGTTTTAAAGGTCAAGTTGTGTTTTTATATCTTGTTTCATAATTAATTACTAATAGGTAAACAATTAATAGGCCTCATTAACATTCTTTGATTCACGGACAACATTCGCACATTTTAGAACATGTTTACCAATAAGCTCTACGAGAATCTAATCTAACATTATCTTTATCACCATAAAAGACAAGAAAAGCGGCTGTAAATTAAACCCAATCAGACATGTTTGTGTTTCGGTTCGTAAAATATAGTCATTGAATGATAAGTGTTGTAAGTTTATACTAATGCATAATTTAATTCAATTTATTCGTTTACCTAGTATCAGTCGACACGATAGCTAATCGCAGTTTAATTGCAAGCTTTTAATCTACCGCCTTCTTTGATCATGTGCGTAAAAAGTCGCGGATGTGCGCACGAGTCGATTTGACAGACGGTGTAATGGATCGTTTTGACGCCTCTGCTCCGTAAGTTTAATGCATTACCATTACCAATGCTCATTTACTGCACTTTTTGCCCACCGCGCACCGTTACTCTAACAAAGTTGTGTATCTTACAGCAATTTGTTCAATTGTTTGTTCCAACAAAAACTGTAACATTGGCTGCCTTCGCCAACCTAACATAAACAGAATCCATAATTATACGTCAATACAACACACTCGTTAACGTTTTTTCGAAGGCAATTTTACGCGCAGTTTATCTCCAAGTAATGGTGGGCCGTCACGATAGGAAAATGCATTATTAAACCCCATAACCGCTTCCAATATCCTACGAGAGAGAGTAGAGAGGTAACACCATAATACCCTTTCGCGTAACAACAAAGCGCTGGTGTAAATGACTGAGAGAGCGCCCTATTGTCCAGCCGCACCGGCCACTTTAAGGGTGACTTAAATCCGAAATTGGGTATTTCGAAAAATGTGCATGTGTCATTTATCACGACCCTCGCTTACTGGAAAAAACCTAACCCTATTTAAAAAACTACCCCCCGTAATCCAGCGGCGGGACCGACGCGGCACACAAACAGTATTAAATTTTTCCACTATTAATACAAAGGCGTTAGCGGCGCGTCAATATTGGATGAATGCAGGAGCTCCGCGGATAATCCTTATTAAGAGAGGTTAAACAACACTCCGTGAGACAACGGGTTAATCAGTAAAGTGTGTCAACTTAATGCATTCTTTGTGTTTATTAGTTTTAAATTAAAAAATTCCTGAGCTTTTCCGATGACAACCGATTCTCATCATCTTATTCCATTCTAATTGGGGTCGGCGCTACACGTTTTCTTCTTATTCTCGTCAACTTATTTTTGACGGCTGTTTCATTAACTATCCTACTTTCCAATGTTTCATAGTGTGTTTATAACATAGTGTAAATCGTGTCGTCTCCTATACAATAACATCTACTCAAATGTTTATTTTTTATCATCCCTGCTTGCTATATTTCCTCGGTCACCCGACCACAGTCGTTCACTGTAGGTAATTCGATTACAATTTCTCACTTTAATTGATGAAATTAAGACAGTCACGTGTCACATTGAGCGGCTGGCTGGGGCTGGCTGCCGTGGTACCGTGGTATCGTGGCGCGGTACAATAGTGCGGTTAAACTTTTCAATATTTTGGTTGGCTCGCGAGCGGCGCACGTGCCGCCGCGTGCCTCGCTTTACCCCGCTCTACCCCCGAACGCTTTATTTTTTATTATTTTCATAATTCATATTTCACAATAACAACTGAGAAGGCGTTTCGCACGGTTAGCTTATGAAACCACTTTCGCGATTCCGCGTGGGGCGACTGAGACTTGGGCTTACCGCAAGGGCCACTTATGGGCCCGTTTTTATTTATATTACAGCGTTGCGCTGCGTCGCGTTTTGTGATCCACTTTATCAAACGCTTTACAGAGATCGCGGCGCGCGGGGGTTCCAACCACTAGGATAATAATGTTGGTGGCATTCTTCTTGTGACGTCACGATATGGCTTATTGTGTTTTTTGGCGTAGGATTAGTGAGCCGCGGGCGGTGAGCCATAAAAAGCCTCTGTTTTCAACGGCATCCAACAATCACTAATCCTGCCCATTTTTGGTCGGCCATTGAGTCTAATGCTTGCATTTATATGATTTCGCAATCGCCTATCATTGCGGAATTCATTTGATTTATTGTGTGCTTTATCGAGTTATTATTTTTTGGCAATTTATAAATATATATTTTTTTATTTATTGTTTATAATCTTGCCAGTTACAATTCTATTTTCATTATTTTCTATTACCGAACGCGGTTTACCCACTTACGACGATCATAAAACAGAATACGGAACAGCGGTTAAGAATTGCAATTGCAAAAACTTCACCCTACAGGACTGACTCACGTAAAATGTAATGGGAAATTACTGTAAAATAAAAAAAGAAGTCTCCCTTAAAGTCGAACCCTTATTGTTACGGCAATTTAGGTAACACTCCCTCGCGGGGAACTAAGAATTCTTATAGCGAACTAGCAATATGCATGGCTTCCCCAAATACAAGGTCATAAAACTTGAGCGATTTTAATCGAAATGTTCCTCAAGAATTACTGTTTCGTTTACATTGTCTGTTCGAACGTGAGTCGATTGCTGATCGGTCTTAACAATAGTTTCATGTTGATGTGCGTAGTGCGTAATCGATTCTGATTATTCGGATTCGATAAATATTTTTATCGATTTTGCTTAATCAATTAGGCATAGGTATGTCAGTGTCCTTAAACTGCAAAACGACGTCAACATCTATTTGGCATTCGAAGTACCTTCATAATTATTTTTTATCATCATTATGATATGGGTATGGCGAATCCTACTGGAATGTTTTTCTGAGCTGTCCAGGTGGTGCTGAAATTATATTTAGTATTTCTATGAAGCAGTAATTAAGTATAGGCTCGTAAAGTTTTATGGCATCATTTTAAGCTTGTCAGTGTGATATTACTTTGAGATGGGCACTCCACTTGGGAATTAAAACATGATTTCGAAACTGTTAGATTTCTGATTAAAGGTGAGAAAATTGCTGCTATCAAGATCGACCTGTGATTGTTGAGTGGGTCTATATCAATAAGTGAGTCTGAATTTATTGATTCCGTTTGCTCCTACGCCTATGCTATCAATTTTATCACCATCTTCTTTTTACCTAAGTTTGTTTGACAAACATGGTCTTTGAGAATATTTTTTTTATTGTCGCCAGGATGGGCAGTAATGGCTCAAAGTGTTTATTCGAAACTGTCACGATTCTTTGTCACAGCACATATCTTTTATAGATAATTATGACTAAATGATCACTTTGATAGTGGTCTTTGATCACGCTAATCTTCTACATCAATCATCAGACAGCAGCCACCTATCTGCGACTCCAGCGATACCCCATACTCATCGCATCAGAAGCACCATAACAAAAAGATAATCAAAACTTAATCCTTTAGCAATTACGTTTTTAATTGTATCGCCTGAGCTGCGCACACGCCGGTAGCCGCGCCCGCGCACAACAAAAAATGTTGATTGAGATCGCTACGCGCTTCTGTTACTACCTACTCACTACTCGGATAGGTTTAATTGAATTTTTGTTGTGATACACATTATGATGGACTACTTGGAGATGATAATGAGCTTTTTAATTGAGAATTTGAGTGTATAAAGATGGTTTATTGCTTTATGATAGAGTGAAAGCACTTATCTTTGTAGGTTTAGATGAATGATATCAAAATGATAGGAGGTCATTATCGGAAGCAGTAAGAGACATAATTATGTACGAACATTGAGGTATAATGTACTACGTACTAGAGAAGCTATTTCAAACAAAAAAATGTGCGCGCACTTGATGACAGCGGGGCAGGCGGGGAGTGTCATTTTCTCATAGATTACTATCAATGCGTGCAGATGCGACATAATGTTATTATTCTGCCTACTTGATATTGTACGTGTGTACTTACTCAGAAAATAAATTGAAATGTATTTAAACTGTAACAATGTTTTAATTTACTTAAATAATATTTGTGTTAGTTTCTGCCGTTTGTTATAATAATCCACAGTTGGATCAGTTTCAGCTTCGTGATGCAATCTAATTTTTGTATACTGAGCTATCTAATTCGAGGCAAAATAATAAAAATTATGGCTCGAATTAAATGGACTCTGTCCACTACTACTCTGTCTGATTGAATGTTGATGGCTGATTCAGTAAATGTTGATTCAAATTTGCAAACACTTCTTTCCTAATTAAATGCTTTAGGGTGTTTACGGACATATAATTAAAATCATATTTCGAGGCAAGACTACCTCCACTTTGCCGTATTAAATTATACCTATAGGTTAGTCAAACTATCAGTGCAATCTTCACATTTTAACTTTTTTGATAATTGTCTTGATACATATGCAAATATTATACAACCTACTATCAATTTTGGCTCACGTGTAGAGTATTCGTGGTCAAGCATTGAATACGTCGATGGTGTCAGGCTCGTGTCAGGTCTGTGCATGCAAATTTTGTATTCTTTGGCATTCAAGTAAAAATGGCCGCCGCGATGACATATTGCAATTGAAAAAATATAATTAAATAGAGTTTTATAGATAATAATTATAATTATTGGTGAAAACTCACTCCTTGACTTCTACTTAGGTATATTTTTTAAATTATTTCTACAGTATCTCAATTCACATGAAGGCATGTTTTATACAAGAAAACTTCACTCAAATGTGTGACGTCGCAGCAACCGCTCGGCATAGACTAAATGAGGTGTACTTAGTGCACGTGCCGCAACGTGTGTTTCAAAAAATCGAGTTGAGGTGTCTCCTCTAGTACGTAGTACATTATACCTCAATGTGTACGAATTATAAGTTCTTCAAGTCTACAAATTCTATGGGTCTGATAAAATTCGAAGGGTATACATTGTCACAAAACAAAATCATTTCAACTTTTTTCTCTCAACTCTACTCATGACTAGACATGATAGAACAGTCTAATAAATAAAACTTAGTATACATAATTATCTTTCGTGATTGTGATACTATACAACATATCTCGTGAGTCGCAAGGAACCCTAGCGACGCGGTGCGTGTGGATCCCTTGCGTACGTGCTACTAGGAAGTATTAAACTCGTACAACTTAACCCCACGGATGCCGAGGGATCTTTAAATACATCCGATAAAAAACTAAACGACACCCCTCGCAATGCAAAAAACATCCCCCAGAAAATGTCCATAAAGGAAAATTTATCCACAAATTAATTTGTAGCGGTACGAAATAAAATTAAAGTAAAGCGCGCGACTTAGTTTATTCGATTGATGGCGGATACTTTTTTTCGTTTAAGTAAAGTCTCCCCAGGGGGGCAGGAGTACAGAAACACCACCCATAAGATAAGCTAATAACCCAAACTTAAATTACGCTTCTTAATCTAACTTTTTAGTTTTACGCTCAAGTGAATCGACATCTTGGAGGTAAACATTCAAGGATACCATTAGGCTACTCGACTGTGGCCAACTTAAGTTTAAAAATACCGCAAAGCAATTACAGGATTAACTTAAGTATAGTTTATCCGTAAATATAATACAGTTTTTAATGTCATAGGAGTTAAGACGACAGCCCCGACTCTCATCCTCGGAATAAACATGACACTAACAAAGAAATCGTTTTGACTCTCAATGCGATGTGGAAATATTCAAGAACCTTCGGACTTTAAATCGGACATAAAAGCTGCAATACATTGGCCATTTCAAATACACTGTCATAAAACGAAGCATGAATATGTGAACCTGTAGCTGTTTTATCACCAATCTTTACTTTCTTGCTTGTTGCGTCACCTTGTCTTAAGCAAATGATGACTCCCTATCCAGCATCCCAGAGGCATCCACAATCTGTCATATCTCTATGACAGTCACATAAGTTCAAACAAAATCTTCTGTGAGAACGCTATGTCGAAATAGTAGAATTTTCGCCATTAAATTCGGCCTCGACTGCCGTCTTATATCGTACACATTGAGTGATTTATTGTACACAAACGTACATTAGATTTTTATGTTCGTATCTTGTAGGTTGTAAATAACATCGGTGGTTGTTCCCCGACCCACTTGAAGATTATTACTGATTTATTTATTATTTAAACGGTGTGATGGATAGCCCCAGTCGGATTGTTACTTAGCTGGGTGAACTTTGCCATACATAACATTTTGTGTGTGACCTTTAGAAGTGATTATAAGAATGTAGGTTGTAACATTTTGACACCTTGTAATTGTTTCGTTTCTCAATGTCGGCTGTGTGTAATTAAACTAATTGTTTTAATTTGGTAACGATTTTAATTTTGGTAAAAGTATCGATTTCTTGATTGCATTGGTTCATTAGTGGTGAGTTCATTCTTAGGACACGATCGTGTGAAAACATCTGAGAATTAAATTCTGTTGTGGTTATTCGATGAAACCGGTGACCTTCCATTCATAAAGATCATAACCCACGTCAACGTTACATTTCAAGCCCCATCTCAGCCCAACAGCACGGCACACTTGAAGCACCCCCACAAGACTATTGAAACTCTAATCCAATTCTTTCATATAATTGCCTAATCTTTCCTCTCTAAAGAGGAGGTGCTTAATCTCGGCTGGTGCACGGTGCCCCAGCAAGGTGAACTAACCGAGCCTGAAATGGTTATTTTTTAACTTCCCCATTATAAGCTGGGAAGTGAAGCGGATTAAACAAGGGAGACTAGATTTAGGGCCAATTTAAACGCGTCCGTATTGATTGTAACGTTCATGCGTCGTTTGGCAGATCTTCGTATCTATTGGAAGGTTCTAGAATATTGATAAAGATAAAGCTTAAGATTAATATTGAGGAAGAATCGACAGTTTCTTTATAAATGTCGTTAAATTTTACAGTCAAAAAGCAAAACAAGTCAGTTTTGAGTGATAGCTGTGTTAGTGATTCGACCATGTCAATTTAAAAACTTTTATATTAGTTTTGAGTAGCTCAATTTCACTGACAAAATAAAATATCACTATGAATGCTACCCTAACATTAGTAACAGTGGAACCAGGCAGAGTAATGGCATATTCCAGTATTCATCTAACCCTTTTCTTGCAAAATCCACCAAAAGATGACCAGATAGCTCCAAGTAAACCACACCAGTAGCACGTGTCGTTTTAATCAACATTCCGATGTGGGAACAGTCGTTAAGTCCACTAGTGGAGTCACGGAGTTATGGCCGCGATCCGCATAATTAATACCTTTATGATCATATAGCGGTATTTCGGGGATTATTGCTTTTAGATTGTAGGTGATAGCGGAAAAGAATGCATGACGTCTGATAAATCATATCAAGGACAATAAAGCGATACAAAGGACAGATTGAAGGAAGCTGTGTTAATATATTGGATCTCCATAATTGTGATGAGAATCAATCATGAGGTATTCTATAGAAAGAAACTGCATTCATAATATGACCTCCATCAGTCAGCTCTGCCACCAAACCCACAAAACAATTAGAAATCAGCCAGCACACTTCTAGACCTGGAAATTAAGGTGATACACCTGATCTGCGATATCTCCATTTAAGACATGTCCATCCACATCGCTATCACAAACACACGTATCTCAAGTTGCGGTATCTGTGTCACATATCGCTATTGCCTTTCACCGTTCTATCTACGCGTATATCTCCAGATCTGGCCAATAAAAATAAATATCTCCGCGGTTATTTACGGGTATAGTTCGGAACATGTTGTTCTTTGCGCTATACCGTTGTTTGTCACTGTTAAAAACATGTTTATGGAAAAAATGATTTGTAGGATCGCTTCCCGGAATGTATGGAGAACCGTATGGGATTGAATTTGTAAGTGATTTCGAGATTTTGAATGGGTTTTTTGAGTTAGGATTTTTATTTATTTTGTTGAACAACCGTGTATCTATAGTGTACATCTCTGGAGTAAGTGACTAAGGTGTATGATTTGACGATTACAAAGAGATAGTTCTTCTTGAAACAGTTTTGAGCTTCAAGCCCGTTCATCTAGGGTTACCATTTAGAAATTTGAAAAGTCCTGACAAAAAGCCTGACATTTCAATAAAAGTCCGGCCATTTTAGTAATTTTTTAGAAAGATGCTCCATAAAACATGCATTTTAAAAACTATTTTTAAAAATTTTACAATTGTCAGACTGCCTGTTCTATTGAGTATTTGCGAGTTTATTTTTGTTATCCAGGCTCAAAACGCAAGTGTGTCAAAGTCAAAGTCAAAATTATTTATTTGCAACAAATGTGGTACAAAAGATGTTAAAATAATAATTATGTAGAGCAAAGACACATTTCGCCATAAAGTTGGCATGCAAACATTAACTATGATGCTTATTTCAACACACAGTAACTGTGAAATAAGCATTAAATTAGATAAATATGTGCGTTTCGATGTTTAACATAGGTACTCAGCACAAAGCAAATTTTACTGTTAACTTTACAAAATAAACAAACAAAGAAATTTTTAACACAAACAGAGAAAAAATCAAAGATATCATAATATAAAATATTTTTGAAATATACAAATACAAAAAGCTCCGTCAAGTATCAGGCACTGAAAAATATAAAAAATAATATCCCGAAAACTATCGTTAAGTTGTTATTTTAAGTGATTATTTTACGTAAAACAATTTTTGTTTCAAAGAAAATATTTTATGTTTGAAGTAGTTGATTGTTTGCAATAGAAGATTTGATGTTTGATCTCGTTAAATCGAATGTTAGAAGATTTATATTTTGATTTTAGATGAATGAGAAGTTAATACAGATTGAAGACTTATTTGATATTCTAATTTAAGTTTTATTATTCGTATTCAAATTAAAGACAAATTAAAGAACCGGACAAAGTCCGGACAAAGGTCTAGAAGTCCGGACATGTCCGGACAAATCCGGACGGATGGTAACCCTTTCATCACACCTTGCTTTACCATACCTTCACACCCTTTTCCATCATAAGTATTTAATGAAGCCAATGTGAAGTGTGTAAAAAGTGTAAATATTACGAGCCAAGACTCGACAGGAATACCGTCATGTTAAAAAATCCTACAATTGTATTCATATATTTTTTGCATTTTTATAAATGATGAACTTTAAGATAATAACTTATGTATATAATTAACTCACATTCTCACATCACAAAAGATATAATTACTCATAAATCAATGTTTCTTGTAGTAGGTATTGGTTATAAAAGGCACGTTTTTGTATTGTAGCTGGGCCCAAGGCGTTCCGCGACCCCCTTACGAGTTAAAGGCCTATTTTGAAACTATGCCAGCTATCTTTAATTACATTCTTCTAAACAACATTTGGGCAATATTTATGTACCAATATCAGAAAGAAACGCGGTTCGCATTCGCTATAAGTTTTATTGTACAAAAAACGGCCTTAACCGACTTCCGATAGACTATTGGCTATAATTTCGCGGACATTAACATATTAGCATATAAATTGTCTACAATTAACTCTATACACATGTAAAGGAGTTTAACTAACTGTATGGCCAATGTTTGCGCCAGCGATTAACCCGTCAATGTTGACGGCAATTACAGAATAATAGATATCAGTAATAGAGTACGTTTTCGAGTCCCGCGAGTAGGTATTCGGTACCAATATGTTGGAGGTTGGCGCGGAGTCAGGCGTCGCATTCCACAAGCCTACATTCCAGCGCTGACACGTGGTGTAGGAAGTGGGCGCTGGCGGGCTGACGGGGCCTGGTGGGGCCTGGCACCAACACACGCCCTACATTATGTGTGCTATCTACTGCCTCTATGTATTGTTGATAAATCATTCTACTTTATTGTTGTTTATCCCCATATTAGGTCTGACTACTTTTGTATTAAACGTAAAGGTAGCATAGTTTGTTGGCAGTGAACAGCGGTAAATTTCCTATCTTTACTTACCTCGCAAGATTCACGACTAAGAAAATTGTTGTTTACATTAATGATCACATTAATATCGGGAGGCTAACAGCTTTAATGGCGACTTGTCCGAGTATCTGTAATTGCTCGCAAGGTGGATTTAACACAAAGTAAGTTTAATTAAATATCACCTCATTATTTAGTTGTGGGTAAAATAATCTTACATACACATGCTCACGAGATAACTGTTATTATTAATGATACTAATCACCGGCGCGACATAAACACATCGATGTTTGGAGCTAAAGATACGATATTGCATGATTAGTGTCAGCTCATCAGCTGCGCGGGAGCATTAGTAGCTGTGACAAGGTTTTAAGGATTGCGCAGTGTATTAAATGAAACAGCTCGTCTTCTACGATTAATGGAACATGATATATGATTTTCATGACATTAAACATAAAAGTCGAGGATTATCATTTTTCATATCTAACAACCTATGGAGATCAATATTTCCAAGTTTATGACGTTCTCATTAGCGTATAGTGTCCATAATGAGCAACAAATAAGCTCGCACCTATTTGCTGAACGTAAATACAATTGAAATACACATCCGTAATAAGTCAGCGGCGAGCGATAGCAGCCGGGACCGATACCGGACGGCCGGACGGGTACCAGTCCGGTCCGGACGGCTTACAAATAACGTAATGCGATTTGTGTGGCGTCCTGTGGGTGTAGGTTATGACGCGTCTCGTTAAACAAGCTTTATTGTTTTTCTATATATGTAAGTAAGGACGTATTTTTCCTTATTTTAATGGTAGTTGACGTTCGCGTGATTTTATTGGGTAGGGTACTTTATGAAGTTTTTGCCCTACAGGGAAGTAGAGATTTAATTGAACTGCTAGTTGGGAATTGCGTTATTGCTCGTTGAAATACTGCTAGTAAAATTCTAGTGGCGTCAACATTAGTTTGTAAATGTAGAAACTTAATAATCTGAAGAAAAACACAATATTATCAGAAATCTGAAAGGTTATACTTACATAGAGACTAAACCGAAACCAGCCTTGATCTCGCCCATCTATTCCAGGTAGGTACTCGTATAACAACATCAGCCTATTATGTTCCCACTGCAGGGACTCAGGCCTCCTCACTAGGAGAGGGATGGGCTGGTACCCCTTTATCAGATCAGGGCCGGCAGTCTCTACAGAGATAACGACGAAATCGCTTACTTTCGATTGCTAATTACCAACGAATAAATTCGGTTGCAATAATGATGCTTGCGAGAAACGCATCTTGGATGTAGAGACTTACTTTACTTGCAAGCATCAATATTGCAACCGAATTTATTCGTTAGTAATTAAGGATTGAAAGTTAGCGATTTTGTCGTTATCTCTGTCGAGACTGCCAGCCCAGTTTTAATTTAATTCCACTCCAGTCGTTCTATCCAGCTCCTCCCAGCACACGCATAACATGCAGAGAGTAAACAGTGGATTAGGGCGCAGGCACACCGTGCACCGGCGGCAATGCGTCAAACCGCGACGGGGCGCGCTCGTACGTAGGAGTCCGTCAAACCGCCAGGTGTGGCTGCGGCCTTATTTATGGCGAGCCGTGGGCCCCGGGATTTATAACACCAGTGTGTTAGTACAGGAGATAGGTTTGGGAATGTGTTCGGTACTGTACTAGAAGCTGTGTCTTCGTGTCTCTATTCAGATGATCATTTATTGACTTTCAGATATGATTTGAAAAACGTCTTGTTTTATTGCTGCCTGCTATGGCTTGAAATTTTGAATGAAATGGTGGCTTCCTTTCATTTGTTAAACAAAAATAACCTGAATTAACCTTTTTGTACTTTAATTAAAGGTTCTAAAGACATTTTTACCTAGATAAGAGTCAAAACTGGTTTTTTCGTTAACATCTGAGCAAATTGCGTTAGGCATTATTGGATAAGGAAAACTGATTTTAGATAATTTTAGCAGATTATTTACACACTCATAACTTATTTATCAGGCGTTATCTTTAATTAAAATCTCCACTATTTATCAAACCTATTTAGTATTTACTTAATAATATAAATAAGATTAATCTTGCTGTTTGTTATTAATTAATAATATGTTGGTATGTCAACTTATAAATTTAAAATAAATATAACTTATTTAATGGTGTAAATTCCTTATTTTAAGTATTTTGTATTAATTGAAAAATACTTTATCATACAAATTTTTGTATGATAAAGTATTTTTTATAAGATTTGTAAACCCTACTCTTTTTCGTCTCAATGCTTTTATGCCATAGGACTGAAAACACTGGCTACTTATATAATTGTCATTAGGGCAATGTAAGAGTCTAGTAAAGTTTGACATTCAAAAGTGCGTTTTAATTGCCTAGTTGAAATAAATATTTTAACTTTGATCCGTAGATTCTGGAGACGATAATTCTGAAACCGTTGTAGTGTCTGTCTCCCGACCTACGTCTCTCATCTCATAAATTAGTTGTTTGCGTATTTACAACGTGGAGAGTGGAGAGCCAGTTACACTGTTCTTTGTTTATTAAACTTTACTTTTGGAACACCTTGTATATGTGGAAGATACTGAAATACAATAAACAACTTAGATATACAACTTAGAATCTTTCAACAGCGAACGCAACATTGCGCTTTGGTTTTTATGAATTCATTTAGATGACATCTTGTATTAGTGAAAACTAGCGGTAATAACTTTTATTTAGAGAGCAGCGGTGGCCCTGTGGTGGCGGCCCCAACTTACGAACAGTAGGTCGTGGGCTCGAACCCAGGCAGGCACATTACTTTGTGTAATTTATTTCATCACCGCTGCACTCCAAACGGTGAAGGAAAACATCTTAGAACCAAAGAATTCGAAGACATGTGACATCTACCAATCCGCACAGGGCTCGCGTGGTAGATTATAGCCCATTCCCTTTCAAAGAGAGGAGGCCTGTGTCCCAGCAGTGGGAACATTAATAGGCTGTTGATGATGATGACGATGATATCATTTTGTGATTAAGGGCTTAATAATAACGGCCACTCGGGTCGATCTTTGAACAACCAGTCTTACCAGAGGGTATTGTCCAGACGGCTACACATCAAGCTATACATTTCCAGTATAAGCTGGTCTCGCATTGTATAGGATTTCCGTACAGTGCGAGATCAGCTTAAACTGGAAATGTATAGCTTGATGTGTAGCCGTCTGTACAGCTCAGTAATTACTGGCTTGTGGAGGTTAAATAGGCAGTCGCTTCGTGTAAAATACTGGTATTCAGCTGCATCCCGGTAGACTGGAAGCTGACTTCAGCATAGTTGGGAAAAGGCTAGGCAGATGATGATGAATTATGTAAAGCAAAATTTTGCTTTTCAAAACCTCTGAAAACGGCATCATGCAAAAAACTTTTCCCATTAGTTGGTACTTTATACTACATAGTAGAAACCGAAGAAACACATAATATAACAAACCATTTCTTATCAATCCTTATCATAAGAGATTACCGAATATTATCTTATTCAGCGCTAGTCGTAAAAGTGGCCAGCCAATCGTAGGCGAGAGATATTGGGCCTTATCTAGCTGATAAGATAACTTAACAATAGGTAAGATTTTTACTGGTGGGTTTCGTAAAGTAACTTATTGTTTTGAGAAAATGGCAAGCCTCGCTGGTGTAGTGGTTCCAAGTGCGACTGCAGAACATGAGGTCCTCGGTTTGATTCCCAGGTTGGAAAAAGTGTTATTGTGGTTTCGGGACTTACTCAGTAGCAGCCACAGAATCTGGATACGTTGATGGCCACAGGGTCGCGCCCTATTAAATATAACCGGCGAAATGTGGGGGTTCTTTATTTTTGGTGTGTGGGAAATCATCATATGACGTTAGGGAGTGTCAGACTTCTACTGACTAAAAACCACCCATGTTCCTTCTTAGCCCTTTGTGTCGAGGCCGCGGTATCTCTTTCGAACAACCCGAAGCCCCGACGAGAAATGTGGGGGTACTAATGGATACACTTTTGCATTTGTAACCTTTCAGGAATTACTGTCGTGATGTAATGTTGTAATGGCATGCTGCTTTCTATGCAAAAAATACCCTTTTTCATCTCATTATTAGTCTACAGCAGTCCATTGTTAGTAAATAATATGTTTCATCATCATCATCATTTCAGCCAAAAGACGTCCACTGCTGGACATAGGCCTCCCCCAGGAGGGGGGGTTTGCCATAATCGCCACGCTTGGCAGGCGGGTAATAATATGTTTATATACATAATAAATAGTGATTAGTCTACGGGTCTACCACACCAACATCATCATAGGACAGGTGACTACCTGACCGCAGCCTATTTTTCAATGAAGGCTCTTAACTTTTCACCATCAATTGCATTAAACTCTTCTCCGAATTCTTTCACCAATTGACTCGCTCCATCATTAAAAGTCTTAATGACGTCACATAAAGATTCGCTTCATTACTTTCTAACAAAGATATTAGGTCCCGCGCGAATCCGGTAACCCTTCAGACTTAACCCTTCGCGGGTTCATTCGCCGCTCGTTACAGGAGGGTTAAGATTGAGCCCGGACTTATAACACGATGCAGCTTGCAGTATTTTAAGCCGAATTAAAGGAAATTTACTTGGTGAGTTATTAAGCTTTTTAGAAGGGGTTTCAGAATGGTGATTTGATTTTCCTCGTTACTGTTAACGATGGTTTCATCAGGATTGGTTTATGTTTTCGACATGTTTGTGGAGCAGTTTGCAGTTGAGGAGCAATGTTTCAGGTGAGTTTATTGATCGGGAAGTAGACAATTGCAATGTTATTTTTTCAGGTGCTGCAATAAAAGCGTATCTTATACACCATGTCTTTGTTTATTAGGCATTGCTTAAAAGTAATTGGAAGTTAGATAAATCAAGTTTTATTTAGTTTTTCCATCACGAAAATTATCGTACACAGCAATTTAATGAGTATGTATAACCTGACCAGTGCCAAGTGCGTCGCTATCACTCAGCATATCAGATCAGGTGCACTATTAAGCGGCCCAGCGTACGTGACGCTCCTATCTATCACCTAATTAACGTAACAAACTCTTCCGTATTTGTGCAGTATCTTAGATGCAGCGTGACAAACAGATCTTATCACAACTTGTCTCATATTTGATCGATTAGATCTAGAGATCGCAATTAAGATAGGTAGCTTGTTTAGTACTTCCTCTTCTAAGGAATTTGAATTGAGTGTTGTGTTAGAATTGTATCATGTTTTCTATAACCTGATAGGTCTATACTAGGATATTGTTTTATTAGAAAAAGGAGGTAATTTGACATAAGCTACCAGTCTCGAGACCATTACCATACCAACTTTACTAAAGATGAAGGACCTTTGTGTATACAGTCTGATGCAACTTAGACCCGTCTGCGTTTTAGATGAACTGTCTGTACTATACTTATTATATTACTAAGAGGTAAAGTTTGGATGTAGGATAATCTTCGGAACTGATCATTCCGAATTTCTGAAAAGTCTAAGAGGAAGCGAGGAAGCTACATTCTCACCGAAGGCCAAAGGTAACAAAAAAAAACCTTCGTGTGACATAGGTAAGTCCCGACCATAACACGAGCGAAACTGCGAGCAAAAGCTGATAAAGGAATAAAGTTGGTATTGCTATTGAAAAAGATGTGGCAACACACAGAAAGAAAAAGACATAGGTAATAAAGCCACAAACAACCAAAAAAGGCACTAATGATTTCATCTGACATATTAATACGTCTTAAATCTCAGTCGTTGTAGCCACACAAATTACGATGTTTCGTTAATTGTGCTCATATGGCCTCAGACACTAAAAAATACTCGAGCTTAGTAATAAAATGTTGTTATCTTATATGTTATTAGAGGATTGATAGATCAAGTGCTGCTGAGTAGAAGTGACACTTGAGTGACAGTCACGATTCGACGAACGTTCTACTATAATGTTGAGTTGCCGACATGATTTGGGTGGTTTTTAAACGTTGCTACTGTTTTTTTTGTTCAGAAAAAATGTTGTTTGGTAATGCTGATAAATATTTGTTTTGTTTAATTGGTTCCTTTATGTCTGATTGTTCATGTTATGAGAGCAGTGGTGGCCCAGTGGTGGCGGCCCCGACTTACGAACAGTTGGTCGTGGGTTCGAACCCAGGCTGGCGCATTACTTTGTGTAATTTATTTCATCACCACTGCTCTCAAAACGGTGAAGGAAAACATCGTGAGGAAACCGGCATGTCTTAGAACCAAAAATTCGAAGATATGCGACATCTACCAATCCGCACTGGGCCCGCGTGGTGGATTATAGCCCATCCCTCTCCTAGAGAGGAGGCCTGAGTCCCTACAGTGGGAACATTATAGGCTGATGATGAGGTTCATGTTATGAGAATGGATGATCATGCCCGTAATATTACGAGTAGGTTGATGCACAGAATTTAAGAAAGTCATCATCATCATTCTACTGACTCTATCCCAATTAATTTGAGGTCAGCCAGCATGGTCTTCTTCTTCCGTACTTCTCATTTATCTTCTTCTTCTTATTACTCGGAATTCAAAGTTCAAAAATGGGCTCAGTAGGCGACTCGGCCGCTGTAACTCGCCCGATCCGGTCGAGACAGGAATTTCACTGTTATTAATATTTTCGAGTGGCGTTTCGGACGAATCCTTTTTTAGAGTCAAAGTAGCGTCAGACACATAATATAGATAAGGTTTAGTGTCCTGTGTTCGTCCCACATGTTCGTCCCACAAACTACCAGGAGAACAGAAGTAGGAAGGAGGTATTGTATTATAAAAGAGATACCGCGGTATCTCTCATAATATAGATAAGGGTTAGTGTCCTGTGTTCGTCCCACAAACTACCAGGAGAACAGAAGTAGGAAGGAGGCATTGTATTATAAAAGATATAAAAAAAAAACTCCTTTATTTGGTGACAGCCCGAAAGAAATGATTAATCTCCTAGTAACTTATGATACCCTAGTACTTCATAACACATTACATTGACCGCGGTCCCGGCTGTGGTCCCGGTCCCGAAAGTCCCACGACCCCAACCTAATATTTTTCATTCTGACTGTACAAAATTTGCTTAAAAAAAAGTATAGTCCGAAACACCACTCAAAAATATGAATAAAAATTAAATTCCTGTCTCGACCGGACCGGGCGAGTTCCAGCGGTCGAGTCGCCTACTAAGCCCAAAAATGTACCTAAGTTTAAAATAAATCGTGTTCCCAAATCTTTTTTTATTTAATTATTTATTAATAAAAACTACACCTATTACACATTATTTTGTTATCAAAGTTGATACACCTAGGGGTTGGTACAATACGGTTTAAAATAATAATACTTAAACATACCTAAGCATAAACATGTTTAAAGAAGTCACTAGACAGTCTCCTCTCCAACGAACTAAAACTGCAATTCCCGAGTTTCTAAACCTCGACAACCATATTCTACCTATTTTCTCCTCCCCATAATTGGAAGCTATTCTTTGTGGTCCTCCCGTAGTGACCGCCGCGGGCGCATGGCGCGGGCGGTCCAAATAATTTAATTAGCGTCATAATTACTGCGCACGAGCAGGTCACGTGGGCGCACGCGGCTATGATCGACTTGTTTAGGCTCTGGTGAGCTGCAGACAGGTTGAAAACAGTTTTTTGTTTACAGATATCAAGCTCATAGAGGCTTCTAATGTCAGGTAAGTACGATTGAGATTGTTTTTTCTCCGTCACGTTGCCGTCGTAGGCAGGTTATTCATTGTTAGGTCTACAAAAGAGTCTCATACGGCTTAATACGATACTGCATCTTATGGCCTACGCCCACATAAAGTGGCATTCTGTGATGGAGAAGTAAAAGATGTAGGTACTTATTGGTTTGTCATAACTTCATAGGCTACCAAAATCTATTTAGGTAGGTATATCAATTGTCTTGAAAGTTGTTCTTGAAGTTCAAAACACCGTTGAATAAGTGACCCTCCCTTTCAATCGCATCTATGTAACTCCATAGCCACCACAACATAATTTAGCATAAGGCTCCCTGTGTTATATATAGGTACCATCATAAAAACACAAATAACATGTACAGTACAAACTTCAAGTTCTGCCTACCCGATCTCAAAATAAAAGAACGAACATACAAAACAATGTTCGCTGTAGGTACACATCAGCTGTTTAGCATCCTACGCAGGAAATTAGATCGGAACGGGTTACTGGGTGTAGGCGACAGACAGACAGACCTGTACTACTGTTATATAGATAATTGTACTGGATTTATTGTACTAATGTCACGATTGATGGCAATATGACACAGTCATGAGAACGCCCAAATTATGTGGTAGGTACCTACTTGTAGTGTAAGTATTTGGAGATAATACCAACGATTAGTGCCACATTAGCTTTGGATTGAAAGTCATGGAGAGAGGCCTTTGCCCAGCAGTAGGAGGTAGGTTAACAGTAGCTTAGTTACTTGGAGCGGTACCTATATCACATGTTCAACGCTCAAAGCTACAAGTGCAAGCTGTTTATGCTCAAGTAATGCTGGATTATTACTTTCCAAGTTCTCGTAAACTAAGTTCCATACACTTGACCACAAGCCATTGAAGTTCCGAACTGAATCTTTCAGTCAATCTTAGTGACAGTGCACAATGTTGACCTTGTAGCATTGATTCGATTAGGAAAAAAAATCTTCCTGTTTAGATTAAAGGGTTCAACTAGTTTGTCATGGTACCAAGTATTCTTTAATCTCTTTCTGATAGCTTAGCCTTTACTGTACCCATCTTCCGTCTTTTCCAATTCATATCAGTAATTACTCACTACAAGTAAATAAACTACAAATCCACTTGACATTACTAGATGATATCATTTAACGACAACAAACGTGAACTAAACGCCGGTACAATAAGTGGTACTAGCAGGACGGCATTCTGCTCCATGTTAATTAGCAGTACCTACCTACCACCCTGCATAGCCCCTTATCACGAGATATACGCGCATCAATCACCCGCCACAGCCGGAGCCGCGGTTATTTCTAAACAACCTACTTACTGCATTCTGTGGAGACAGATCTACTGATTTACTTGAGGAACCTGTTCCTTCTGATTTGGACTTACACTTAGATGTGGGTTGTTAGGAGTTGTGTATTTTTAAATTAGTTCTTATCATTAAAATGTTTGAGCAGAATGGATAACAAACCTAATTTAAAACTAGACTTTGGTAAGCGGTCACACTCTTATGCCGAATATGGGCTTGTTATGGCAGAGTAAACATGGATTCGAGGAAAGAAGGCCTATGTCCCTTCTGTTGGAAATTGACCGTGTCATAGAGTCAGTACAAAAATCAGAAGCACTATGCATGAAATGTTGTCTTAATTTAATTAATTGAAAATGTAAGTACTTAAGCATACATTTTGCAACTGAAATGATAACAGACGCACATAAAGTATTTCGAAGTTCGTTTGTAGTGTTCGTTTTTTGAAACTATTATAATAATATGTAAATATTCGCTTTCAATGTGTGGTCAGGTAAAAACCATAACGCAGAGTTCAATCTCTGTTGACTTCCCATATCCAATCGGTTTATTGTGTGGATGCACCTAAATGTGCGCACTCAATAAATATGTGGCGCAATAATAATAAAGCACGGCGTGTGACACAAGCAAATAAATTATTATTAACCAATGACGAACTGCTTTTGGGGACCTCGCAGAATTCAGGGTGATTAGAACTGGCGTCAAACAAATTATTAATTTTCTTTTCGAATTCTGAGGTTTTCCTGATCATTTATATACTTTATCTCCCAGAAAAGCTATCAATTATTTTTCATTACCTTTCTTCGAAAACTGACTCTTATTGTATAGTATTAGGTTACACGTTATAAAAGAGTTATAAAAGAGTCACGAGGTAAATTAGACAACTTGTCGGCTAAGTTCTGCTCATATATGCAATCGAAGACTTCTTGATCACTTATAACGGTTGGTACTCCTATGACAGCAATTCTTGGCCTTTTCTTATGGGGCTCTTCCATTTTCAGGCCGGCACTACTAAGCTGTGATGATTGCCTAAGTTTTTCAATGTCGTCTTTTGTCTCCGTGCTGATTATAACGCCACCGTTTTTGGTTTTGCGTAATCCTCTCACGTGCAATTTCATTTGTTCCGGGCTTATTATTTTCTGGACTTGAGATTTAGTGTCGTCACTAGATTTTAATTTATCTGTTGGATAAATTGCAATAGAGCTGAGGGTATTTGGGCTCAAGTAATTATCCTTGTTGGTTTTAACCTTATCAGCAAATGTAACTTTATAATAAACATTGCAACCAATCAATAAATTAATGGAATTATGAATCTTAACATTCACTGAAATCAATTAATTGGCCGTTTATCAGTCGTTCAACTAAATATTTATATCGATACACAAATTATCACTTCAAGAACGTAAATTTTCATTTTATGCGAACATTTGAATTGGAGCACTTACTCGATATGGTCACTAACACCATTCCAATAGAAAATTTACACCCACTGGCCCGAGGAAATGAATAGACCAGGGCAATTCATATTTTATTAAATAAACAAGCCAAAATTGATACAAAATAATAATGGGTTGGTTGTTAGTTTGTTTGGAACCTCTATTTGTTTCTAGTGCTATGTTAAAGTCGTGTGTGGGGACCGACAGAGGTGTTAGAGCTAGTGTAACGGCAGGATTAGGACATTAGTGGCGGAATTGATTTAGTAATGCAATAGCTGTTTGGGATCTTGATAGAAATAGAAAAGAAACCACTATGCACTGTTTTACTAATATATATAATAAGAATACAAGAGACGTGTGCGCTCTGTGAGTCGTGAAGACAGAAGGAAGTTAGTTTTTACATGACGTTGTCATAACACAGATAATATATAATTACATTACTAAACATTCTCGGGCCTCCAAAGAAAGGAAAGCCTCGGTGCAGTACATCTAAGTTTTCACAATAATAAATTTCTTGAATTTAAATAGAACATAGTTTTATTTACGTAGTTTAGAGTCTTAATATAAGTAGAGAACAGTTATATAATAATAAGGTAAGTAAGGAAAGTAAATCAAATGAGTCTAGCATTTCTGAGAACATAGAAATTAGCTAAACAAACATAGCTAGGTAAATTTCAGTCTAGGTTAAATTTAGGTCTTAGATATTTAGACACAATCTTTGCTTGGTAGCAATATTACTTTATTTACAGGTCTAGTAAATTCTCCATTACTAGTTCGAATCTTTACAGATCTACATAAGCCGTCCGTCTTGTTAGTGTATACAGAGGTAATTCGACCTAAAGCCCATGAAGTGGGTGGACAAGCTTCATCTTTAATTAAAACTAAGTCTCCTATACTTAAGTTGTTTTGCACTTGTAGCCACTTATTTCTAGTTTGTAATTCAGATAAATAGCTAAAATAGAATTGTTTCCAAAATCTTTGTTTATATTGTATTATTTTTTGGTATACATTCAGTCTAGATTCGCTAACATCTAGTACATTAGGTTCAGGTAGGTCTGTTATTGCAGTGCCTATAATGAAATGAGCAGGTGTGAGGCAAGTTATGTCATTAGGTAAATCAGTAATAGGATACAATGGTCTGGAATTAAGTATTCCCTCAATTTGAACCAGAATAGTATACAACAACTCATTTAGTGTTAAATAAGTGTCTCTTGAGGAGAGATTTCACAGCTTTAATGCCTGCTTCATATATCCCTCCCATGTGGCTTGCAAGAGGACAGGTAAACTTGTATTCTATGTAATTCGCGGTACATAAATCAATAATTTCACTGTAGCTAGTCTCATTTTTGAACATTTTATAGAGTTCATGTAACTCAGTTTTGGAACCTTTAAAATTGCTTGCATTGTCTGTATATAAGCAAGTAGGTATTCCTCTCCTAGAAATAAATCTTTTAAGAGCACAAATAAAAGATTGTGCGGATAGATCCGACACTAATTCCAAATGAATAGCTCGAGTGGCTAGGCAAACAAATAGGCATATATAACCTTTAGAGTATTTACAATTTCGGGTCATTGAACTTCTTATAGCAATAGCACCACTAAAATCAATCCCTACATGGGTAAATGCACGGGTCAACGTGACTCTGGGAGCAGGAAGATCTGACATCTGCTGCCCACAAACCTTGCCTCTATACCTAGTGCATCTAACACAGGAATATATGCATTTCTTTACTTCACCTCTACCATTGATAGGCCAGTATTTCAGTCTTATGTTACAGAGTGTGTTCTGAACACCTGAATGAAGTAGTTTGAGGTGATAATGCTGTACCAAAATCTGTGTGATGTGGTTCTTGGCAGGAAGTATGATAGGATGTGCTTGATTGTATGGAATGTCTGAGTGTTTTAAGCGACCACCAACTCTTAATATGCCGTCTCTATCTAAGAATGGATTTAGTTTCCTTAGTGGGCTGGATGTGAATGTGTACGACTTTTGTTTATGTGAAGTCTGCGAGTTAGTGATGTTTTTTAAAGATTGTAGTTCTTGCGTTTCCTTTGAGAAAGAATGACTTTGTGTTGTGTGAACTATAAAATTGTGAGCATGTTTTAGTTCTGTCACTGTTAAATGAGATGTATGTTTGTTTTGTTTGTTTTTTATATTATGTACAAATCTAAGTATGTATGCGACAATTCTGATAAGCTTAGAGAAATTGGAGTGTTTTGTAAATTTATCAAAGAAGAATGAATGATTGATGATTGAGTCTGTGCAGAAATTGACTACTTTGACTTCTGGGGTCTGATTGTATGACGTATTTGTGTCTACATTAGGTGTCTGTGTCATAGAAGATGGCCATTGTGATTGATCTTGAGTCAACCATGAAGGGCCTTGCCACCATAGTGTACAAGATTGAAGATCTTTAGGCATGACTCCCCGGGTGATCAGATCAGCTGGATTTTGTTTTGTGTTTATGTAATACCAATCATCACCGCTGGTGGTGTCAATGACCTGCATAAGGCGGTGTGTGACATATGTGTCGTGTTTGTGCTTGTATGGAGCTTTGATCCAATATAGTACAATAGACGAGTCTGTGAATAAATAATTTTTCTCAATGTTAATTTTGTTATATGTAGTGTTAATGAACCTTTTTGCTAATTGAGCTAGCAAGAGTGATCCACACAGTTCTAAGCGTGGTATAGATTGTTGTTTTTTGTCAGGCCTTATGACCGCTAGATGTGGCATGTAGTAAGCATGTGTATCTGTGGGTGAGTAGCCTTCAATGTAGTGAGCATGTCCTAACTGTATGAACTCATGTATGAACGCTTTATACTGTGTGTAGAGATTTGTATCTCTTTGCATTTTAGATTCAAGTTTTAATAAGCATCTATAAGCTGTGTTGAAAGAATTCCCTAGATCCTCTATTCTATCAACCTGTAGTGGTAGGTCCACCGTGTATCTGCCTGAGCTGTCCCTTGTAGTTGTAGACATGTATAACTCTTCGCAGTGTTTGTCCTCAGGTGAGAGTAGCTTTTTAGGCAGCAACTCCTCTTGCTCCCAAAAGGATTGTAGTATGTCATCTGTTGATGTAGGGGTAGAAATCATGCAAGCATGCATGGCGCATTTTGGTGTATTTAGGTGAGTATCAGGTAGGTAGGAACCAGAAACAACCCATCCAAATAGTGTTTCAATTAGAAATGGTAGGCGAGAACCAAGCTGTATGCGCCCAGTTTGCAGTGTAGCATAGAACACTTCAGCGTTAAGCAGTAAGTCAATAGAACCCGGCATGAAGAATGTGGGGTCAGCGAGTGATTGAGCTTGTTTGTCTGGTATATGCCATGTTTGTGTATGTACATGCGTGTGAGGTAGTGGCACTGAAATACTGTCCATGACCAAGAAAGTTTGTTTGCTTTGATAGGTGTTGTACCGAGATGCAACATTCATGTTTACACTTACTTGAGTACGCTCTTGGCTATTGCCTACACCAATTGTGAGGCATGATTGCTGCTTGACCTGTAGTTCCAGTTGAGTAACAAGTCTGTGGGCAGCAACGTTGACTTCACTTCCTGTGTCCAGAAGTGCTCGGGCAGTGATCCACCGGCCTGAAGCATGTTGAACCCGTACCAGAGCTGTTGAAAGTAACATTTGATATCTGTTAGTGTTTGTTACTAGTACTGTAGAAGGTATAGTGACTGATGTGTTTGAAGATTGAGTGTTAGTTGGCTGTAGAGAACCTTGTTGTATGTGTACTTGAGTAAAATCTTCCGCCTGTTGGCATTGTAAAGGATTGTATGTCTGTTGACTATGAGTTGGAATGTTTGCCTGTTGGCTGCCTGTTGCCTGTTGGCCTGTTGGCTGTTGAGTAGTTGTAATGAGATTAACCTGTGGTTGAGGCCTGTCTTCGTGTATGGATGTGTGATGTTTACCTTTGCATTTTAGGCAGTGAAATTTGGAGCACTTATGCCTGAATTTGTAGGGCTGTAAACAGTTATAACACAATGATTTAGATTTGATCAGTTCAATACGTTTCTGAGTTGTAAGCTCAAGATATGTAGGGCATTTATGCAAAGCATGACCGCTATTGCATAGAATACACGCTTCACTGATTGTTGCAGATGTTACATGAGAGACTTTAACATTTAGATTTTTATCATGATTAGATTTAGCATCATACATTAACTCAAAGGCTGTTCTGCGTTGGTTTAGGAAATCAAGCAGTTCGCTCAGGGAAGCCATAGAATTTTCTTTGCGGCTGATTTCCCAAGCGGCTCGGAGTGAATTGTCTAATTTTTGAGTTATTAGAAAAACCAACAATGCATCCCAGTGCTCCACAGGGAGCCGGATGGCTCTTAGGGAATCTAAACTTTGTTGTAGCAGAACCAAGTACTCTTTAAGGTTATTTCGAGTGATAGTACTAAAATTAGTAATACTTTTTAAGTGAAAGTTTACAATTATGGTTAGGTTTTCATACCTCTTTGCTAGGATTTCGAGCGCTCTGGGATAGTTCTCCTCTGTGATGAGCATTGAGGCTATGAGGCCCGCAGCCTCCCCCGTCAGCGCCGTCTTCAGATACTGCAGCTTGTTCACCACGGGCAGGTCGGTGCTGTCCACGGACGCGTAGAAGATGTTTTTAAACGCTGGCCATTGACGGATGTCCCCATTGAACTTAGGGAGTTCCAGTTGAGGCAACTTGACACGTGGCTTGGTGTGTTCGTAGTGCGTACAGTTCAATTGATCAGTGTGGCTTGAAGGTGATGCCGCCGCCGTGGGTATAGGCGATCTTGCCGTTAAGGCGTCCATCATACATGCCTTCAGTCCATAGAATCTGTCCTCGAAGGCGCCCCGCTCCTCTGCGTGAATGTCTTGTCTGTCCGCGGCGTCGTCGATTGATTCAATTTGTAGCTGCAGTTCCTCGAACCGCTGAATCACTTGTTCTAAATCGCCTTGTCGGACTTTGATTTCGTTCAAGGAGTGTCGATCTGCGTCGAAGTTCTGCAAGAATTTTTCTATCCTAGTAAGCTTGCCTTTGATTGCGCTTCTCTTCTGTTTGAGGGTTTGTAGATTGATCTCGAAATTTTCTTCTCCATTGTGAGACATTGTAGAATATTTTCATGTGTTATTTCGCTGTTGCGTGTATTGAGTTGAATCCTCGTTGAATCAAAGATATATATGTTGAATATTTTAGATGCGGTTGGTCGTAGCCGTAGAAAACAACCGCGTGCTTGTTAGCTGACCACGTTGGGCCGAGAGAACCAAAAGAACGTTGTAGAAGTTCTGTTTGTTCTGGATTGTTCTGTTTGACGGACGTCCTGTAGATGACGGTTTTGCGAGTTCGCTGATTGGCCAATTAGAGATGCCGAAGTACGAAGTATGTGGCTGTTGCCTATTTGCGAATGTAGATATCGCTGGTTGAATTGTGGCTGTTGCCTATGTGCGAATGTAGATGTCGCTTTGTTAGATTTTTTGACTGTCGGTAAAACAGTGTCTGATTAATTTGATTGCTATCTTCTAGAAATCTTGAAATAATTATTTATTTTCGACTGTAGTCGCTATCCGTTGCTGATACGCCGCCAAAACTCCTGCGTTTGTGTGGTGCGTACGTCTCTGAGCGACGTTTGCTTCCTTTTCTCCGCCTTCCCACACCAAACGACTCGAAGAAAAATAGATGGCGATCCGTATTCGTCTGCAGGCTCGAAGGACCAAAATGTTTGGGATCTTGATAGAAATAGAAAAGAAACCACTATGCACTGTTTTACTAATATATATAATAAGAATACAAGAGACGTGTGCGCTCTGTGAATCGTGAAGACAGAAGGAAGTTAGTTTTTACATGACGTTGTCATAACACAGATAATATATAATTACATTACTAAACAATAGCAACAGTGTAAAATATTACTTTTTATTATTGTTTACTTTGCTGATTGTCCGCAGAAGACATTATCAGCAGGGTTGTTTGTCGGATCCAGTTTATGAGATAGCTAGAGAAAAGAAGTAGTTAAAGAAATCTGGTCATTCCCTCGGAAACATCAACAACATGGCTTTCATGAACAATGAAAGCGACACACACAAACTCCACAATACTTCGGATTATCTCCACTCTTTCTGATAAATTCCTCACTCAATGATATGTTCACGACCCAATTCAGTGCTCGTATCGTGCGTCACTGTAACATAACGTAACATAACTGTAACTCTGTAACGTCACATTACTATGCGCCGCGGCGTCCGCACATCAGAAATCACTAGGTTACCGACACCACTCGATACATCCAATAGATTTTTTCTTCTACAACTGCATGATATATATTATAGTCGTAAAAAGCGGCTAGAGTATCGGCGAGTCGTAAAAATAGATGTTGTACGTTACGCTTTCCGCATCAATAATTCAAGATTACGGAGGGTGCGTCTAGCGCGCGCTGAGATCTGTGGCGCTACCCGCGCTACTCAAGTACTCAGCTCATAACTATTTACTTGTCAGCTCTTGTTTGTGGATTTGGGACAACTACTACTAAATGCGCACTAGAAGAATGCAGTTTGTTTAACGTCTTAACGTCTTACAGACTCACAAAGTCCTAAGCACGAGTGAGCGGTGTAAACTTAATCTAAGAACTCGTACGTAAATATCTATCTTTGAACGGAAATACAATTATCCATTATTACAGCATTTCCTTTTTTTCAGTACCATCTCTATAGAGGATGGCGGGACGACTTGGATGTCTTGCGAGAAGACGCACACCATCGTCACCATCGTAAGAAATGGAAGGGATGGGGACTGTCCAGGAGTGGGACAATACGAGTTAACTTATAAAAAAAACATCTCTATTCGAATACATACTTAAAGTTATGAAAATATTGTATGTGTAAGAATATTTCTAACTAGTTCAAATTATTATTTTAATTTACGTAACGGTTACACCGCATCTGAGCTTTAGAAGTCAAAATGGTGCAACAATTCCAAACCTCAAACGGAGTACTCACCTTACCTTCTGAAATAGGTACTCGTTACATGATATGTCTAAGACGGGTCATTAAATTCAAAGACGTTTAATATTGTTCTTGCCCAAGATGGGACAACGCGAACATTATCGTAATCTTGCAAAAACTATCTACTTAGTAGGTACAACACATACACACATAAACCCACGCCTTTTTCTCATGGGGGTAGGCAGAAACCACAGAACGCCACCTGTTACGATCCTTACATTAATAATCCTTTTGTAGGTACAAGTGTGTGTTAAATATGGAAATTAGGTCACCGATAGTCTACATAGCACCTATCTTTTTAGATTAAATTGAAAACAATTATGTGGCATGGTAATAAACAAACACTGTCCTAATCACTTTAAAACTTCGTCAAAAACTGCACAGCTTCACTAGTACCAACAATACAAACCCAAACTTGCCAACTGGAAGCACAGCACAACACAACAGAGCCCTGCTCACCCCAGTTCAGTCCCACGAGTCACGTACGCCTGACATTACTGTATATCTTTTTAAACGCGACGCGTTATTTTTGTGACAGCCCTAGCTCTGCCGCGCGGTTTTATCGCGTTTTATTGCTAAACATTCAACCATAAGTACAGCTTGGTATAATGCTACCGGATTTTGGATAAAGTTATCTTTGGTAGAAGGCCTGGTCAGCAGTTCTTTAAAATCTCACTTGCAAGCATTTTAATCTAATTAAATATTTAGGAACAATTCAACTAACTATAGGCGGGTTCTATCCTGATAAAAACTATATAAGTACATACTCAATATATTTATTGCTAATTTATTTCAAATTTACTAAATTACCAAAGCACAATAAAACGCCTTTAGGGCTGGGATATTCTTTCGCTTGACCAGAGAAACCAAGAAGTTCATCAACAGTAATTAGGGCAACTCAATGGAACTGCTCCTATATCTCGTCCCCCCAGGACACATCTGATTATGGCTGACGAGCCGATGGCAGATAAAAAGAGAGAGAAAACAAAAATTCAAAGACATTGTGGATCCTGTCGGGCCCAGGCCATATTATCATCTGTGTTATTTTAGTAACAGAGTTCACGTTGATTATCCAAACACTTTCAGTGTACTCGAAAACTTCTCGAAGCTCTAGACTTATACACATTGCATGTTAACATTTCTCTTGTCATAGAGATGAGCATATTGTCAGATTTATAAAAAAAACAATTAATCCATCTAGTTTGTCTCCAAACATCTCAGTAGCAGGAAAAACCGCGTCGCTACCGGGATCCATTCAATTTCGCGTCTCTAGCAATAAAGCGTGATTGTCACGCACGTACACATTGCATAAAGCGGTATTACTGCCGACGGGCGGCCAGGGGACCAGCCAGGGGAGGTTCCAGGGGATGCCAGGGGGGAGGGGGACATACTCCCCCCAGGGTGGCGTTTAACGCACGAAGGGATTTTTTCAAAATAACATTTTTTTGAGCGGTGAAGTTCTTGGTTTTGACTTTGACGGTTATGACCGAATTTCTTTTTTGTTGGTGCATTTTCTTGGACAGGGGCGCTGTTTTTCTTGTTACTGTGATGGATAAATAACGTTGGCTCAGTTTTAAAACTCTATATGCACTAAAGTCCTGGACTCTGATCTATTTATACTGACACTGGTAACACAAGCTTTTCCCAAAAACCTAAATGAAGCACCAGCCTCTCACTAGGGTGGAGTATAACTTCGAAATCTTCTGTACACATAAACTTCAATAGTCATCTTTGTGAAGAGAGAATAAATGATAAATAAAATGCTTCACACAGTGAGATTGGCAGCGGACCCATCTGAAAAGTCTACGACAAGGTATTTTTATAACCCGCTGAAAAACGACAGCTTTAGTGCCAGGACACAATAAACTGTAATAAAATTGTAAGCCGTGAACAAAACACACAATTGCATTACATAGATAGACTAAAGATAAAAGTGACCTCTAATGTTGCTGGGACGTATCATATGGAACTTCAATTCTACATGAACATTTTATGTCCCTACGCCTAACGTCTACATTTTCAGCACTTAAACGAAACTAAGTAAAGGTTTATAGTGTAAAAGGCTGAGTTTAAGACTGACCTTTAACCCTAAACATTTCTGTACATTCTCCATCTTTTATTTCAAATAGTTATTGGACCACATGAGTCAAGGATGAACTTTGATATTTTAACACCCAAACTGCAATATCGATTTGATGGATGATATTAAAAGTCATCAATTAAAAATGGACGGTAAAAACAGTTCACAAAAAGAAGTAATAATTATTTAGCTCAAGATTTGAATCTAGATCGTGTATCACGTTTTGTGCCGGCTATCGGTTATGTGTGGCGAATGAGATCTATACAGCTTCCTAGTTTGAGTTTGGAGTCCTGCAGAACTGTGCATCTACTGCTATTACAATATGAGATGAGAACATGATTTGGCTGTCCAATGTCCATCTTATACTTGCCAATAGCCGCTTGTCGGATACACATCCGTAATTAAAACATAATGATCATGCGAGTGCCCTTATTTCAGGGCTGGCTCCTTTTCTTACAGATCCTAAACACCTGTTGACCTTCTTCTAGCGTGTTAGTAAGTCTTCCTCGTGTTTTACCCAACCATTAAAAGTTAGTACAATTACCACATAGTGTCATGTATTTTCACCCACATTGACGAATCAATTACATTACAACTAGGATACTAATTTATAGGACCTTAAGGCGGGGCTGCAGTACTTTTCAAGATTTTTGAACCTATAAAAATCGATTTATATACGAGTTTTTTAATAAATAAAAATCATTACATAAAAATTGAACATACTCTCTAGTAAATCGTAAAGATAGAAACGCGATTTAGAATGATCGGCTCGATACTTTTTTTTATCAAACATGACTCTAAATCACAATTTCAAACGTGTACTGTTAAGACATTTCATCATGAATTTATATAAAAGTTATATCAATAGATAGAACTTTTTATTCTGAAGTAAATGTTGAAAACATATTGTATAATTTCTTTATAGTTTTTCTCCAAGAAGCAAAAAACAGTCAAAATTTAGGCATTACAGGCAGGTCGGCAGGTGAGGTCGTGCGTACATAAAAATAAAGTACTGCAACCTCGCCTTAAGATATTCCACTTGGGTACACTCGTAATCCGTATAGATGGATTACTATACGAAGTAATTGTACGAACGAAGTAATTGATTTTTAAGAACACAAGATTAATAATGAGATGTTAGGGTGGTTTCGTATTCGCTTCCGATTTACTTAGTACAACATACCTAAGTGGCAGTAAGCAGGGCACATAGCTTGCAGAACTGATGACCGATGGGGCCGAAAGTTCTGGAGTGGCAACCGCGAACCGGAAGACGGGAGTCGTTGACTTGGTAAAGGTTGTGAGGATCCGCTGGACGCATGGGACCGGTCAATGTGTCGACACTTGGGGGAGGCCTATGTCCAGCAGTGGACGTTTTTCGGTTAAAATAATGTTGGTGATGATAAACCTACCTAAGAACGTGAATAGCTCTGGCCTTTCAATCTGAAGTCAATGATGAGTACAACGCACGGTCTTACTCTATTTGTTTTAAAATAATTATGTTATTGTACAACCCACTTCAAGCATTCCTCAAGCCTAGCAATTTTAAATTAATATTCGTCGATTTAAATAAGATCTGGGCTACCAGTAACTTTGGGCCTTGTCCCGCGTCCCGCGAGCCATCGATTGACCGAATCCGGCGCGGCGGGATCGCAGCGGGATCGCGCGTAATTCCTTGCGCGCTACGTGCCCCGCGTGCGTAAATAGGCGCAATCGCTCACCCCATTACGCTACGATACGCTGGTAACGTGCCCAAGGTAAGGGAGGTGGCGATTGAGGAAGTGGGAAGGGATCTCTTAAAAAACTATTGTAAAAGAAATAGTTTTTAATACTGAAATAAGGGTCTAGTAAGCGTTGAAAGTCTTACTTTGTTCAAGTACCTTTAATACGCATACACTATGGCCTAAGTTAAGTTGAAATTGCAAAATCAAAGTACTGTTTTCTTTTATTTCTGATAGAGTGCCCAAAAAAGAAAACATTAATTCCAGTCAAGGTACCGTCGCGGTCGTTACCCCAGTTCGCTACCGCCTCTAACTTCCGCACCTCCTCGACGCATTACTCGGATCGATGTCGGATCGAAGGCAGCAATCAGCCTCCTTACAGCTGGAACAGCTTACTATCCCCATTGTTTCTCCCCCCCCCCTCCCTTCCCTTCCTCCTGCAATATATCGCCAGCATTTCTCAACCACCGCCATGTAACTTGCGCTAATTTATGAACGTGGAAAACAGTTGCTTGTTATTTCTTCTGCAATTAAGGAAAAAGCTGGTTTGTTCATGCAGGTTGTCTTCCTCATTTAAGAATATCTGGTGGTAAATTATACTTTTCAATGATTGGCAAAAGCAAGCACACGTTATATTCAAGAAGGAGCTTTATTGTCCAAGACGCTCCTCAAAGGCATCGCGATACAAACTCAAATGACCTGAAGAGTATGTTACCCTTTAAGTTAGCTACTCAATGTTGATCCAAGTTGGTAACGTTACTTTTGAGTGAATTAGACATCTTAATCGGTTTTCTATAACAGGTATGAGTGTAATCTTTTTTGAATTAGTCAATAAAATCTTAGGTTTGACAATGTTTTTGACACACTATAATTATATTTGTGACCTTTTTTTTTTTTTTTTGGTGGGTGGAAAATCATCATGTTCCTTCTTTGCCCTTGTGCCGAGGCCACGTCATCTGTACTAAAATCCGCGGATATATTTGTGACCTCAATCAGTGTTGACAAACATCTAAAAGGTTATTTATTTCACAATCACATATATTAATAACATGCCTGTCAACAACAGTCTTAACATTCAATTTGCAAAAACAACGCAATAATTTGTATTAGTGTTTATTTTTATAGCTCTGTTGTGCGCAGGAGTCGCGGGATCGTCTGCGGCCTTGACGCCGGCGCCTGCACCTCTCGCAACTGCGCAGTAGGTTAGAACATGTTCCTACGTCATCAGAAGACGTGATGCCTTGTCTCCTTGGCATTCATCCAAGGAGTGTAGTGTCAGTAAAGTACCTAATTTTTCCTGTTAATCTGTGGAAAATCTTTGTTTATTACTTTTGTTAAAGGTACCTAAGAACATTGTCATATTAAAACAAGGATCCAACTCACGTTAAAGGGACTACGGTGATTTCCAGCAGGATTAACAAAAGTTATTCGGTATGTCATGCTAATACATTATAGATCATTCCATCATTTCGTTGTTAAAATTTAAACTAATAGAAATCCCTTGGACTAGACCTTCAGGACAGAACAGGGTTTTCAGCCATTACTTTTAACTCTTTCTTTGAATGTGATGAAGTCTCTGCCTTTACCTCAGAGGAGCATATTATAAACTGCAAAATGTATCAGCAGTAATACAAAGATATGACAACTCAAGAGGTGCTTGAAACAGCGCCGAAATATCGGGAACACGAAACAATAAGAAAACATGGTAAATATCCCGTTAATAGTATTAATAGTAACTAGCTGATGCCCGCGGCTTCACCCGCGTGGATGTCGTTCAAATTATATACTAAAACCTTCCTCTTGAATCACTCTATCTATTAAAAAAACCGCATCAAAATCCGTTGCGTAGTTTTAAAGATTTAAGCATACAGACAAACAAACAGACAAAAATAGCGACTTTGTTTTATACTATGTATGTAAGGATGTCAGTGAAGAGGTGCCATGTTCTTCTAGTACCTATCCTGCTAAATTGAAATATTCTCAGAAAATAAACCTGTAGGTAAACAAGCAGTACCTAAACAGTTTACCAGGAACTGGAGCCATATTACATAAGTGACGTGACGTAGGTAAACCTAACAACAATTACAAATGACAATAAATCTCCGTGCTCGTGTCTGAGTCAGTGGCATGACTCGGAACATAAATATGTCGATAGGTAATATTGTAGGACTTGGTTATTATATGATTCTAAAGTTGCTGTCCTTGCGATAATCTATGAACTTACGATGCGCTTGGCAACTAGCTTTGGTGGCGAAATGAGGGCTATCAATATCATGAAAAGGTAAGATATCACGACAACTAAATAACTATAAGTACTTACGGCAAAAGAGTGCTTATTATACAATCGTAAAGGCAAAAGAGTGCTTATTATACAATCGTAAATGATTCATATCTTTAAAATTACTAATGCAGCGATGACTAACTAACAGTAGTGCCAGGTTTTTGTTCCAACTCTTCTAATTACCTATTAAACTCACGTAAGTGATTACCACGTCAACACTCGATTGAAACGAGCCATAATTGGCGTGTAACTATAATATAAAATATTTAAATAATTGATAAATAGTCCGTATAATTTTTACTACTAATTTTGAATAATTTTACATATAAAACATAAATTCGGAAGTACTTGTTACACAGTTATTTGTATTTTTATGAATAGTTGTACATTAATTGGATAGATTACCATTCGCCCGTGCTCCTGAATGGTAAAAACGAATATGTTACTGATGATACCGCGTGGATACATCGCGAAACGAATTTGTTGAATTATTTATTAATGTATTCATATTTTTCATTTGAAATATGATTATTATAGGTTACACATGTAAATCAACAGTTATAGAAACAAACAATATAAAAACAAGTCTTCATTGATGAATACTTTGCTTTGAATATTTAAATTAATTATAATAATAGCTATTACTGAATACTGTGTGAAGGATGATATGGCTAGAAAGGAGGTGACTGCTGAGATGACGAGAAATAGGGAAGTATGGAAGAAGAAGACATGTTGCGCCGACCCCAAATGAATTGGGATAAGGGCAGGAGAATGATGATGATGATGAGCTATTACTGAATAAAGTCGATGAAAATTTATTTAAAGCTTAGAATTGGAGCAAGTAAAAAAGAGTTCGCCTATGGAAGTAGATAAGACCAGTCACCACGATGCTTGACTGCCAAGCACTGATGCTAAAAATCATACAGGTATTGACCGGTATGATTTTTAGGATACTGCAAGTTTTCGTTGAGTTGTTTTCAAACCTATACCTGAAATAATCTATCTGGAGATACAACAAAACTTCGAAGAAAATTCATGTCCTAGAACCAATGTTGATGTTACATCTACCAACAGGCACTGGCCCTGCGTGGTGGATTATATTCCATCTCATAGAGAGGAGGCCTGTGTCCCATTAGTGAAAATATTACAGGCTGATTATGCTTCATCTAAAGATACAGACAGTTACTCTTCTAAATCTCCAAAAATCCTCGTCCTTCCAACCAACCTATAATTAATAATAAAACCTAATGAATCTTGCCGAAATATAGCCGTGTGGTAGTCACTTGTCGTGGCACGCGGAAGAGATAGCGATCGCGTCATTAATCAGCGCGGATCACGCGCGGCGTGACCGTGCGCTACCGGCGGCGCGGCGTGGCTGCGCGGGTGCCGCCTGCCCGTGAGGATCCAGTGACGGACGGCAGTCGTGGGCCACTCCTAGCTGAGGCTTGCTTGGGAACGTTTTTTTTTAGACTAGATCGATCGATTCAGGTGCTGTCACTGATATTCTATCTTCTTGCAAATTCTAAAATTGATTACAAAACGTTTCATATTTTCTGCAACGGCTTTCAATATCAATCCAACTTATTTACGACATTTCCATAAATATTAACACTGTCAGAACATCACTTTATCTATAGTCAGTAGTACGTGTATATGACTAATGCACTGTATAACAATTGGTGTCATTTTCAACTATTTTTAGCATCGATAATTTCGCTTGATACCCAAAGGAATCGGTTATTTAGGTGAAACTTTAAATAGCCAGACAACCACAGAAAAGTACCAGGAAAACACAGAAAAGAGTAACTGATTGTGTTGAAAACCGAACATCTCTACGAAGCTCCGGAAGTTAAAGTCCTAACACACTACGAAAGCATTAGAAACACTAAACTTAAAGTGACTATTCGACTCCTTACATCGTTATATCGTGTGTTGCTAGAGAGTTTTCCGCCAGTTTGTGTTAGTTCTTCTTTCACGCCAAAACACTAGGAAGCGGTGAAAATATTGGGAAAGTTTTAAAATTAACTGAAATCGAATTCTAAGCTAACGTAACTTGGATCTAAAATGATATTTGATCAACAATAATTCTAAAGGCCTATGTTTCCTCTAAGCTTTGCTCGTTACAATAATTCTAATAGGTACAAGTATGACTGATAGCATAGTGGTAGACATCGTCAGCGACTGGCTCGATGGCGCCCGCACTCGCTGATCTTGAAGTGTCGGCTGGTATTTATTTATTGTTATTATTTATTTAGCCGTTCCATTTAATTGCATTTATCGTCTACTTACTGAGAATTGTTGCATTCCATCGGTTTGCAGTATATACTTGTATGTGGGAATAATTTCCCACATACAAGTATATACTGCAAGCCGATGTAAAGTTCAAGTAAAGTTACTTGAGCTTTACTTGAGCTTTTTAATACGTAATTGGTTGGCAATAGAATTTGACTGGCACAATGACATTGGTTTTATTTTTTACAACGAAATCAATTGACATTTATTTGAACAGCTTACAGGTAGGTTTAACTTAGCTACTTATAGGTATTTAAGATATATGTAACTTGACGAAAACGTGACAATATTTACCACACATGGGCAAGAAAATACCTATAATTACACGCTATACTCGACTGCTACACAACTCGTGCTCAGATCCGTGATGTCATAAAGTTCACAACTGGTATTAGAATTATGTTATCTCTTCCTGCCATTGTATTGACATAAATCACATCTTATCTCTTAGTTAGCGATTTCTTGTAACAAATTAAATTGTTATATGGAAAACGTTACCATGGAACAGGATGTCCATCTATCATGCAACATACGAGTACATTAATAATTACACCTATATCTTATATTAGCCGGCCCGCACTAGCTTCACCCGGTAGCGATTTTCTTGCAAACTTTCAACCCTTAGTACACCTGCTTAGGGGTGGATATTCCCAAAATAATTTCTTAGCAGATAAACGTTAAGATCTCCGCTGAGAATACATATTATTATTATCCATTTACGTTTGGGTACTTACACTTTTTGAGTACAAGGTACTTTTTAAATCAGCTGTTTGGGTGTTAATGTCTTTTGAAATATTTTTCATCCCAAATGTCTTTGAAATTCCTCCCAACGACTAAACATCTGGGCCCCGGTCACCTTTACATCGCATACAACACGCAGCCCCTAATGTCCCGATCTTGAGATCACCCTAATCCCGGTCAAATCGAACCCATTCAAAATTCCGTGCATTCTCGGAAATCGCGTGAACATGCTCTTCGGAATAGTTATAAACTACGGTAATGTTGTCCGGAGGCGGTCGCCTGTCCGCCCTGTCCGGCAGTCCGGCTGTCCGTCCCTCACAGGTGCATGGGTTGCACGCACGGAATCGGAGATATGCGGATGAGTTGCACATATCTTTAGGTGATGGCATCTTTGCGAGGTTAGACTGCGAAAGCTTTGGAGTTGAGGCAATGCATAATTTTAGGGTTGTTTTTGGTATGATATTTCCGTGTTCCGTTACAGTGTTTTGCACAAATTGCAGGCATAGTGCTATTTAGACTTGAGATGAGATTTGAAAAAACCTACGCACAAGGTCGTTGATTATCTCCGCTGATAAAAGCGACCATGGCTGAAATACGGTCAGTAATCAGGAAGCCTAAGTTAGACAAGTTTATTTTTATTCGACTATGGCGAAGCTCAAAATAAGTGTTAATCATCAATGTAATAAAATAAGTGTGTAAGTTTAATCTGTATGTTCTTAATATATTTTTTTGGCACATTTTGTTTAGCTCGAGACGGGGTGTCCTAAAATTCGCCAGGTCCACATACCAAGCAATACTCCATGCAGTCCATCCGTTGCTAAGTCGTGTGCGCACGCGACTGATTTGCGTTAACACTCCCAATCGCATGTCGCAGCGCATCGCCGCAGGACTAGTGTTTTACATGCGATTATATTTGTGTTATTCTCTTTAATGTCTTAAAATGCTGCACGTCTCCCTTTTGGGGTGGTTCTTCGTTTTCATATTAAAGTTTCTTGTCATGCTATACTAATTGACATGGTACGGTAATTACATTATTGGCTGTGTTGTGCGATTGGTGTGCCTTAGAACGGACACTTACTAGGGTGTTTCACCGGTCCTGGTCACCAGGTGACTTATGAGACGGCTGTGACATAACAATGAAAAGTTCTAATTAGTAGGAGTCTCAAAGTGTTCTTATAGTATGAAATTATTTCTTGGTAAAAATGTACCTGATAGATCTATTGTTTTATCACTTTAAACGAATGTAGATCGCGAAAAGTGGAAAGAGGGAAGGGGGAAGGGAGGCCAATGCCCTGCACTGGGTCAATGTAGGCTTTTGAGGCGATTGTTTACAGTGAATGCAAGAACTGCATCACGATCAACTTTTGATCCAATTTGCTTACAAACTTTCATATTGCCAAAATTGTGACTTCGGGCATTTAATACGTTCGTGTTTAAATTACAAGGTTTCCTGCGATCATGGCGGATGGTGGATGGCGGGTTGATCTGTAAATGCGTATAAAATAGCGCGGGGTATAATATGTGGCGGCCCAGGGGCCCGGGGCGCGCGGTTTATGAGCGGGCGACATGCGACCGGCGCCCGCGCACCCGTAGGCAACGCAACTAAGTACCACGACACTTGATAAACCAGGAATCATGATTATCTTCGTAGATTTTTCGGAAATCAGTAGATTTTATGATACTTATGTAGACTCGGGTCTAGTGATCCTCCATCACTAGAACTGAGTCTATTTGACAGTTGCTATGTTTAAGTTTTAGTGGTGCATCACGTAGTACTGAGGGTAGCAAAGTTACTGGTACTCACAAGACATTGCGACTTTGTTTGAGTGCTTAACAGAACTCGTGGTGCGATAGGCCACTTTTGATTAGTGGAAACTTCTGTGCTGGTTTACCACACTGTAACCTCGTAATTATTTAAGTTATTGGTTTTAAGACGAATGTAATATTACATCAAGAGCAACACCATTCACATCACATTCCCAATGTAAAGATTAAAGGACGAAATAATTAATTAAATGTCTAGTTAATACGTTTGTTGTTACATGTTATATTAACCTTTACAAACATCCTATCATCTATTAACGTATAATATATTGATGTGATAGATAGTCTTTTAACTTGATATTTTATCTAAATTAATACGATTGGAAATAAAACTGTTTGTGTATTTATTTATCTTCTGACCACTCTACAGTATGATTTCAATCTTTTGATCAATAGATAACATATAAAACTTGTTTGAAATGATAGAAAAACACGTTTAATATATAAAGCTTGGAAACTAATTTACCTAAACATTGCATAGACCCAAGTATGTAAAGATAACGTAGACGGTAATCACACCATAAACAACAACTAAGCCATCACAGAACTCTCACTAAAATAAAATATAACGTCTAAGCAAAGAATAATTCAAAACCGATAATTGAAAATCGAAAACCACTTTCAATAACCAATAAAGGTAAAGTACCAAAACGGGTGAAGTCGCGAGGCGAGGCTAAGTCCCCGCTGCACGCTGCCAGCCTTCGGGCAACGTCGGTAAATCAAGAGGCGTCATGTGGACTCAAGTATTTATGCTCATACATCGCGATTAGACTTACGAAATCATATTTTATTGGCGCAGTGAGAATTCCGAAGGTTAAGACTCACTAATTGATTGTTTGATGCATTTCATAATGTTCAATATCGTGTTTTTTTTCCGTGAGAAAATTGGTAATCAATGTTATTCTTCTTCTAGGATTCTACTCTTTTGATTGCGACTCTAGCAAGTAATATTTTTAGATTTTATTAAGTTGTTACTTACAGTGATCTAGAATGTAAACCATCACGAAAGGAAGTCAGGAAATGAATTACAGTGAAACCTGGTTAAGTGAGACCTCACTTACCCAGTGCCTCAGATATCCAATATCTGTCTCATGGGACCTCAGCATGAGTTCCAGTTATAGAGGTTTCTTACTTATCCAGGTCCCACTTAACCAAGTATCACGTATAATACTGCTACGAGTATATACCTACACCTGTTTTAAAACTCTTACAATATATATTTTTCAAATCATTGAATCCTTTTCAATGATTAAATTTTTACTTTTACACGGCTACAATTTTCCTTTGAATCACATTAAACTCCTTTTCCATTATAACATTCAATACTTGTAGCTCCAACAACGAATAACCTATTTCGTGTATCGTGAAATCGATTAGTATGTGGAGCTATAAGCCGGAAGGCATTAGTCGGCCTTCGAGGATCCTAGCCAGAGCCTCTAATAGCTGACAGCGTGGCTATTGATTAGCTACGATTGGCTACGAGCTTTAACTCGCTAACTGCGCCAAAAAACTGTGCCATCGTGAACGGAAACACACGTTTGTCTATCATTTTGATTGCGAAACTACATGTAATTATGTGCAAGGAAATCAATACAATTTGTTTGTGCATTTGAGTCGACGTTCTGTTTTTGTGACTGTCTGCTTATTTCTGCGGATGTTGGTCTTACCAAACAAGGCGTTTTCCGGAAACATACTCAATCTTAATGATGTCGATTTTCATTCCCATTCCGAAGTTTCAGGATTCATTTTACATTACTTTAAACGATATAATCAGCGATAAACAGCGCAACTCAACGCGTTTTGAAACGGTTCTTGTTTATATGCACAAGGTTTCTAAAGATCATTAAGCTACTGAAATGCTTATAATGTCATTCCTATTCATATTTACTTCTCCATTTATCGCTCAAGGAATTTCATCCTTTTTCTTCTTCAGTACGCCTATGGATTTTTCCTTATACCATATCAATGAATTTATCAGTTTAGTATAATACTAGTTTACGACTATCGATAGCATTGTGTTGTTATTCGTAATCAACTGATCGAATCCATCAGAGAACGTGGCAAAAAACAGTAACTGTTGCAAAGATTGCTTCTTTATCACTATAACCGTATAGCAGTAGCTACAATGAGTGATATTCAATTAGGAATAACGTTTAAAGTTCGATCTAGACTGCTAATGGCCAATATATCACCGTTTGGCTGTAAAATGTACAGTTCGAACACTTTTTTGTGGATATCAGGATGTGAAGACTGTGAATAGGTGAAACCCCGTTATTTTTTCTTGGTTTCCTAATTCTCAATGCATTTCCTTAACTCAAAAAAATTGCTAGGAAGGTTGTGGACCTGAAACCGTTCCTCCGTCATGTTCGGATTGTGACCACCGGGGTGGTTTTTTTAGTGAGGTAAGAATCCCACAATCCCCGGTCTTCTCCCCAAAGACCGGTCGCCTTTTGAAGATTTTCCTCCGACAACAAAAAGGGACTATGGGCCCACGATTACTAAATAGGGTAAACTCAACGTAAATTCGAACGATTCCAAACTTGAAATATTTTCTTTTTTATTTATAAATAGAGGGTTAATCGGTCTATATGTATCTAAAGATCCTGTTAAATACTGTGGCTTCTACTCAAATCAAGGTGACAATAGTGACCGCTATATGAAAACGGCATTGTTACTTATCATTTTCCGAGTGAATCACCGCGTCCAGTACTCCAGTTAGTCATGCGTTTCCAAAGACTTGCACTGAAGAAATAGTCTTTCTGTGTCATATTCCTAGCTATTTAGCTTTTATGTGTTTAAGTAACGTTTTGGTGTTATTTCGCAACAACAGAACGGTGTCACAGCGTAGTATTGTTGTTATTGTACTGGCTGTCGCAATAACATGTCGAACATGTTGCGCACTGAACGTGTTGTTCTACGGTCGGCTGTGGTTTTGTGCGCAGCGGTTTTTGTAGGTTTTACATTTTGTAGAGACTACTTTTAATGAAATCTATACCTATGGTGTGCGGTAATCTAGTCAGGGGAACTGACGTAATGTCTAGAATCAGTATTTAGTGTCTCTGGTCGGGGTGGTAAAGTAGTTAATGCCTATTCTCACTTAAACTAGGTAGTTAGCTCCTTATTAGATGTTTGGTATAATATATAACGTAAGATGAGCCTATTGCCATCAACTATTGTCATACACACCTTCAGAATTCGTGGCTGCTACTGAGAAATTCAAGATGAAAAATCCAGTACTTAACACTTTGCTCGACCAAGAATTGAACCAAAGACCTTATGCTTAGCAGTCGTGTCAATGGGGCAGTTATGATACTTATCATAAATACTGAAATAGAATTTAACAGCGCACTATTTAGGCATTCATTTACGAACTGCCCAGAGTTAGTGAAAACTGACACTATGTTTCATGGGATATTCCATAACATCTGTCTTCAAGTTATAGCTGTTCAGAAAAAGACTATGTTTTGTTTTTTATTTCTACATTCTTGCCATTGCAATCCCCCACAATAGATTGGTGGATGGTTAGATTAGAAGGAGGTTTAGAACAAAACACCTCCAACGTAATGATTCAGCTTCACCCGTATACATTGTACCCACGGCTATGGCCGGGTCAACAGATACAATAACAATAAACGTAAAGTACTAAAAACATGGCGGTTATTAATATCTAAAAGGCGTATAAAGGCGACGCACAGTGACGGCGATTCGGAAGATTTCCCCACTCGGCCAGTTTAATGCCGATGTGTTGAGGTAATGGCCAAAGTTACTTACCGTTTGCTATGATGACTAAGCTGGAGGTGATATTCCACTTAAAACTTGGCGACAAATTACTGAGGGTAAAGATTACAGCGACACAGCCAATACTGAAGTGGTTGGAAAAATACACGTTAGTATAGATATTTAGCAAAAATATATAATAATAACGAGGATACGCAGAGAGAGTGGAAAAGATGTGATTTCAATCTTCATCAATGATGTGATACTTAGGTAAAGCAGTGAATAATAGTGCGACTGTTGACAGGGGAAAATTGAAGAAGAATATTTGTGTTGCGCCGACCAAAGTTAAATCAGACAAAGGCAGAAAGATGAAGAGTTAGATGTTTGTTTAGAAAAAAAACAAATTTTACAAGCGAAGCGGAATAGGTACTGCAAATTTAATTTTGGAACAGTGAGACCTCATCCTAAAATGGTCGCCAGCGAGAGTAGAGATGTGCGTTTGATGAAATAAATTCGGTATCTAAAGTAACGGGTACCGTTGCTAGATACCGGATACCGGCCGCTGGCAACTTTATGGGGCAATAAAACTTTGAGTCTGTGTCCCCGCGGTGAATCGCGGTGCCGTACCGATAGCAAGCGCGATTCATTATACTTTTTATGTTTGTGTAGCGACTAGCGACTACGAGTGTCCCGGGTCTACATGTGGAACGTGTGAAATAGATGTCACTATTTACGGGTTAAAGCTATAAACAAAGAAGAAAAGTAATTACCGTGACCAGAAATTAGCGGGGTACAGATAAAGTAATTAAATAAAGAATGTATTGGGTTTAATTAGATAATTTTAATGTTTGAAAAATTTAGATAATTTGTATTATTTAAGGGTGGCCAAGACTTTGGGAAACTTGTTGTGATAAGTCTATTTTTCCTCTTATTAAAGGAAATAGTACAAGTAATCGAAAATTTTGTAAAATTGGTTTGAATTTAAGGCTTTACATGAGCAAACATAAAATTAAATAATATCACGCCTGTAATCTCTCAAGAGTAAGGTAGAGTTGTACCTAAACCTGGTATCCACATTTTCTCAGTACTACCAGTAAACGTTAGCAGATTCTACAAGCATTTTAGTACAATTTTTTTCCGAACATTGTTCTTATAATTTCCCAGTTTCCATAACTCTCGACGTAATTAAGCGGTATCCCAGTTGCGCTGCGTTCGGTACCGCTCGTTTCGTAAAGAGGACTATAAATTCAAGGTTATTTCGTTATTACAGTGAGATTGTACAACGTTTTGTGGGTGATAAAACGTTATCACGGCCCTAACTCCTCACAATAACTTCATACTTCACACGTTCACATCCGCACCTCATCGTGACATTACTTTGTTCTAATAACGCTGCTGATAACGCTAATTGTTCTCAACATATATTATTTTAATTGGGGGTAGCTTTTGTAGGTATTTGAAGCTGATCATACTAATGTTACTCGTGACAATTTTTTTTGCTTACACATTTAAATGAAAATAATTGCTCATTTAATGGTATAGGATACGATAAATTATAACGCTGTTATCAAAAGAGGATACACAATATGCGGAAAATGGTAATAATCTTAAACGGCCTGTGAGGACACCTGCAGATAGCAAAGAGTCGGGTCGTGTGGTCGACTGGTCGCCGACTTGACCTCACAACACAAATAATAATACAAACTGTCTAATTTTTGTTATTTATATCACCATTCGTTGTATTTTTAATTAGATTATGTCGCCAAACCGGTGTCTCAAATCCAAACACGGCAAAAAACTTTTACAATAATTGTCAAATTAAATCATAACTGTATCTGATTATTTTATTAGTTTCGAGTAATAAATTGTATTTTCATAAAACAAAAATATGTTATTCCTGCTATAAATAAGTCACTTGCGACCATTAATACATTAATTATTCATTATAACGTATTTACAAGAGCGAATAAATACGTTTTTATGGTTTCTGGTATCGAGGTAGAGAGGCGCAAGTCTCGGCCCACCTCTAATGAACGCTAGCGCAATGATTGTCATCGTAAAACGTTGCTGGGTTTATTGTACGCCATTAGAGACTCGACATGTCGCTCGACATGTTTCTTAAACTTGACATGGCGATCAATAAATAAAAGATCATTACTAAATAAGATAAAAATTAATTAACTTACCTTCCGTGATCGCATGGGAACGAAAAAATACTGCAGTTATTTTCCATGGTTTCGTCATTTTTATCTTTAGGTGATTTACTTGGCTGTCGTAGTCAATAGAAATGAATGAGGTTTATGGTGAACCCAGTGTACCTAATGGAATAGTATGTCTGGAGAGTGTGTGATCACAGATTTCATTTTTTTTTATCTTTATTTATTAAAGAGGGTTTGTTCACATAGCGAACATGTCACCCTCATAGGAACACTTTACATGCAAAACTTACAATCTACGCTTAATTCCTATATTAACTAATTTGTATATTATTCTAGCAGTTTTAGATGTCGGAAAGGCTAGAATCATATTGCATGCTCCTAATTCTAGAATATTTATATTAAATTGGTCTTGAATCAAAATTCTTTCAGCCACATTCCGAACACACTCCACTATAATATGGGTAACGTTTTCGACCTTAACACATTCTGTGCAGTACCTATGGAGACGTTATACTTTGCCCATCAATGCAGCAAAACTATTCAATGGGATGTGCCCGGAGCGAAGTCTCAAACTAGTCACAATTTCTTGTCTACTCATATCGGCATTATCAAACCATGGATAGTTGTGGATAGTCGGCTGCATCGTGCGATACCAAATACCTTTGGTCAAACATTCCTTCCAAATATCGTAACATTTCAATTTAACATCACTTAAAAACTCAGTCCAGTAAGGTTTATAGGTCACCGGCACCCCCTCAAAGCACGCTTCTTTGGCAAAATTATCCACTTTTTCGTAGATTTCAATTACAGATCATAAAAGGTTGGTAGAAGCGAGATATGAATGTAAGAAAATGAATGAAGAATGGAAGAAAGTGACGTGTTGCGTCGACCCCAAGTAATATGGGACTAGAGCAGAAAGATGATAATGAATAGGTTAGTATGTATTTTATTATATTCACCACATGCGTCAAAGATTTGAATGAAGACCCACTATTCTCAATCAAGTCAGAATCAGCAATACGAACTTCAAAAATGGGCGAGGAATTGAAATCCTGCGGGCTGTGATTTCTGGAGAAAAGCTGTCTTAAAGCTGCACCATGCTGAGTGGTAACCTATTTGTCGCAGATGTTTTTATTTTAATGTAAACTCAAACTTTTTGTACCTATATTTTTTTTAATTGTAAGTTGTGTGTTTATTGCTTTTTTATTGTATCATATTTCTGCGACAACAAATATTTTTTCTTTCTTTCTTTCTTAGAACCGTTCTGATCAGAAAGGAATAGCAAGGTAAGTTTCCTTTACCATGGTGGTTTTCCGACGGTATATCTATTGGATAAGCTTATAAGTACACAGAGTTGTACAAAAACATGTATCAGAAAGTTAGAAATGATATGCCCGTTAAACCGGCCGGTTATTTATAAATCCTAATCGTTGTTCAGTTGAGTGTTACAACCAATAAAATGGATGCGTGAGGTACTGAAATTAAAACTGCTGGAAAGTACTGTGATGGTAGAAGTGAGATAAGGCGTTCATACATATAGGTTATGTGTGTGTTCTGTTCTGGCTTTGTTTTAAAGAAAATTTTATGCAAGATGCAATTAGAATCTGTGTGAATATTGAGATAATACAAGTCTTATATGAGAATAAACTAAAGGCACTATTATTTCTTGTACCTACTTAAAGAAGACGTCCTAAACTTTGTTAAAATGATTCTGAGATAATTTCTCCTAGCAAGCATGTGTAAGAATTAACCTGTAGCAGAAATTTTAATGCCTCTTTAATGACTGTATTTCGTTACTTCGAAGTTCGAAATACCGAAGTACGGTATACAGAAAGTTCGTGAGTCCGAATTACGTTAGTCAGAATGTACGCTATGACGAAGTACGGTATTCAGAATGTACACTATCGCGAAGTACGGTACACCGAAAGTTTGCTACTACGAAGTACTGTATTCAGAATGTACACTATCGCGAAGTACGGTACACCGAAAGTTTGCTACTACGAAGTACTGTATTCAGAATGTACACTATCGCGAAGTACGGTACACCGAAAGTTTGCTACTACGAAGTACTGTATTCAGAATGTACATTATCGCGAAGTACGGAACACCGAAAGTTTGATATGACCAATTACTCAATAATTATGAGGAATATTCATCATTAGAGAGTATTTCGAATTAGTCAAGTATTATAAATGATGATAGTCTCGATCGAATCGAAGGCTTTCTCGTAGTCCACAAATGCTAAACAGAGAGGCAGGAGATACTCTTTAACCACCAATTACTCAATAATAAATGAGAATATTCCTCATCGAGATTCTGAGAGAGTATTTCGAAATGTACACGATGTGAGGATAAATGACCTAAAACAGTGACTATAGCTACTGAAATAAAAAAATCGTAATTTAAATAAGTAAAAGCATTTTAATCTATTCAAAATAAACTTAAAACTTAGGGTAAAAAAAAACTAAATTAACTTTTTTTTTTTTTTATTCAGTAGACTAGCTGAACCCGCGCATGCGTAGCAATGCGTTTTTCCTACCTACCTATCTACTACCCTACCTACTACCTTACGTACTACCCTACCTACTACCCTACGTACTACCCTACCTACTACCCAACCTACTACCCTACCTACTACCCTACCTACTACCCTACCTACTACCCTACCTACTACCCTACCTACTACCCTACGTACCTAAAAAAAAAAAAAAGTATCCTATGTCCTTCTCCTGGTTCTTAGCTACCTCCCTACCAATTTTCAGCTAAATCCGTCCAGCCGTTCTTGAGTTATAAATGGAGTGACTTGTAAAACCTATTTGCACAATAATCATCATTTATAATACTTGACTAATTCGAAATACTCTCTAATGATGAATATTCCTCATAATTATTGAGTAATTGGTCATATCAAACTTTCGGTGTTCCGTACTTCGCGATAATGTACATTCTGAATACAGTACTTCGTAGTAGCAAACTTTCGGTGTACCGTACTTCGCGATAGTGTACATTCTGAATACAGTACTTCGTAGTAGCAAACTTTCGGTGTACCGTACTTCGCGATAGTGTACATTCTGAATACCGTACTTCGTCATAGCGTACATTCTGACTAACGTAATTCGGACTCACGAACTTTCTGTATACCGTACTTCGGTATTTCGAACTTCGAAGTAACGAAATACAGTCCTCTTTAGATAATACTCGTGTACATGCACATCCCCATCGTCAATATAATTACAGAAGTACACGCTCCTGTACAGTCGTCACCAGTTGCAATTACTGAACAATTTATAATTATAATTAGCGAACCTATCTCCAGTACGTAATTAACGCAACATGTTCGTAATTATAATAAAATCTATTTTTATTCCATCGTGTAGCCGGTAGCGGGCCCTTGCCACGCAGATCGACTGCGGCCAGCAATGTAATTTATGTATATGTATGCAGAAATGTACAAAGTGGGCGCTCGTTTACGATCACGACATCGTAATCACCGGGAGGTGTTAACAGGAATTTAACGTCCCTAATTATATTGATTTACAAGCCAAATAGTACTTCACGCGTGCCAGACTGCCTCTGACAGCATCACTCGCGACTCTTTATCTGGGAAAAATTAATGAGGATGATCTTTGTTGCAGTGATTAGAAATTCCTACTAAGTCTTATAATTTTCAAGATATTTCTAAAGGCGTTGAGTTGCTGTTTCAACTTTAGATATCATTTTAAGATGAACTTATATAAGATTCTCATTTTACCTATAAGATCATCTTGCACAATTCAAAATACTTATTAGAATAGATTGTCGCTATAGCAAGGATGAGTATTTGTAACAACATTGTATCCTTTGCAAAAATAGATAATCAAGAACTCGAATGCATAGATTGGATCACACACGAAGCTACCTTTCTTAGCAGAAGCAGGTGCTTAGCGTTTATCTGCTAGTAATACGCGGATTATTCCATAATGAGAGATTACTCGACTGCTAGCGCTGCAACTGGTAGCAAGTTCACAACTCGGCCTATTATTAACTGTCACTGCTAAGCTCTGCCACTCAACTATCTTATCAGCTCGACTCGTTCTATTGCCCTCAATGATTGACTATCAATGGATTGTCATCGGTCAACTTGCTCATTGTCGGCTAACCGGTAGACTAATGCGGTGCCCCCAATCTGATTTGACAGTTAAATGGCTATGCAGGTCTTCTTTCGCAAGTGTCTTGGCCGTGGTCACCTTCTGGTTTAAGCGACAATATTACTTAAGTTCCACATTATCGTAATTAAGACGAATGGTCGAATAATTAAATCAACAAAATGCAAGCCGCAATAAAAGATCTTCAGCAGGGAGACACTGATTACTTGAATGAGGCAGTGGCTTACCGATGGCCAGTACCGGGACCGGTAAAACATACCAGTAGCTCGATCTTCCAACAAAGCCATCACTTCATCAGTGATGACACAAATGATAGCAGAAAGCATTTAGGGGTTTAAATTGTTTCTTTTTGTATTCTGAATTTAAAGTCCTAGTTGTTTTATCGTCCAGCCAGGATGTCTTAGCGCAGGTTGTTTATTTCGCAAGCGAGTGGAGCAGTGGCTAGCGGCCAGCGCTGGCATCAAGCCGCTCTATTAGTCGCCATTCGACGGAGTGACCTGTCGCGAAGGAAGGTCGCCCGGTACTGATGTCTGACCAGTATGGCAACTTATTGAAACTGGCACGTTGGCTTCTATGTGGATGGGACTGTTTGTTTGTCGCTTTTAGTTCCAAGGTGGGTTCTAATCCCTCAAGTTGATGGAGTGGTTTTTGTTGTCTGTTTTATATGACTGGTTCTGCAAGTCATTTGTCTGATTTGAGACCAACAATCTAATTTTCAGACACTTGGAATAGCCGTTTGTCTTCATTGATCATTTTGATAATTAGTTCTTACGATCCTTCAATTTAAAGCTTAATTCTCAGTAATCTCAGTTACGTTTTTTGGTTATTTCTCCTATAAAACTTGCGAATTTAATTTTACACAGCATTCTTTGAGCCCAGTAGTAGTAAATTGAAGACCAGTAGCGTATCCACAATAAACTGATGTCGGCAGTATCTCACGTGCTCAACTATCTCTATCTAAAACGTAAACAATCTGGTTCGCGTCGATTTCAACAGCCGCGTCGTCGGAATGTGTCCGCAAACAGGTAACATTACTGCTGGCTCGCCTAAAATATGTGTAGGCGAGTCGACCAGGCGGGAGCGGACGCGGCGGAGAGCGCGGAAGAGGGGCGGATGACATACAATGCAAATACAACGCAGAAGACAGAACAAAATAATGCTGATAGGAAATAAACAGGAACAAAAAAGCTGAGAGCACTGAATAAGGTTCGTGCATTCATCCTGTCATTGGTCATGAGGTATATAAGTATACGAAGTATTGCCATTTGTGTAAGTCCTCTATGTTGATAGAGATTGGTGGATGTATCAGTAATCCGCTGCCGCTCATCACTTTGGCAGCTTCCTAGACTAGTGATTTGGCGCGACCTCGGCCCGCCTTATCGTCAATAACGATTTGCGAGATACTTTATCCTTCTGCATCGTATCGGGTGTCGATTTAATATCATTTTAGAGTTATTCCGCCATCTTATTTCCTAACCTGTGGAAAGCATCATCTTTATTTTGTAACTGTGATTTCGATATGGTGGCAATTTATTGTAGAAATCGATGATAGCTGACGGCGATTGTGTGGAATCACTTTGCGGTAGATTTGCAATCTTTATGGTGGGTTTGTCCATATTGTCCAAGTTTCTCAGTATCTGTTTCTTATATCGTAATTGTAGACAATTTATTACTCAAGTATCTTTACATTTCAACTTAACTTCATATGCACAACAAATGTGTTTTTAAAACGTGATTATTGTTAGTTAGTAGCTTCCAATATGTTCCTTAATGATCTAATATCAATCATTATGGGACATTTATAACGTGTTCCAGCGCACGATCTAAATGTTCGCGTTTATTTAGCTACGTCCGCGCACCACGTATATAATTATACACTTTATGTATTGTGAGGATCGTTGCGAGTATGGTTATAGTCCTGCTACTACTCGTCGTTACTTCACTTATTTATAAATGATCTTTATCTGCCAAAGGGTCAGACTCAGTAGGATTCCAAGTTGTATCAATTAAAGGTTCTTCTACCTTATTGGATTCCAATTTATGCGTGTATTGGAGAGATATTTCGAACGAAGTTGAAATAGACTATGCAACATATCTGCTATGCAGGACGAGGAGAACCAACGACGAATTATTACATTATCGAGGCCAAAATCAAACATTAATTAAACCCACGGTTACTTCATCTAATAACCCCTTAAGAAGGTTGTTTTTGGCGATTATAAATTATTACGCCAAGAAATTGGTCAAGTTCCAGTAAAAGTAGTTGGCAAGGTCTCGAGCGGAGCCGCAGGCGCGAGTTAGTCTCGTGTACCGTTCTCTATATGGAGATGGACCGGCTTGACCGATTACAGCGATTATAGCTATTAACTACTTAAACGAATTGCTAAGTTTACATTTTTTTCTAACGCGTAATCGTTGGCGATTGAACGCATTCCGCTATTAGCCGTAATCGGTAATCGAAGAGCGTTTAAAACAAATAACATTAGAGAATTCTCACTTTATTCAACACGTTACATCGACAACTGACATGGCATCGATGACCAATGTTGATTCAACCGGAGGAAAAAGTTGAGTCGAGTTAGAACTAAATGTTATTAAGGTATTCATTGGTATGCAGTGCACTGCTTAATAGTGGTAACAATTGGACACTGACGGCGTCTTTATATCGTAGCTGTGAGGCTTAAGGTTACTTAGTCTGAGTTAAGTGCTACAAGCAAAATCGATCGAGGGTCAAGGTTGATAGGCAGGAAGTACACTATGTTGACGAGTATTATATCCCCAAAGGCAAGCTGGTTTCCTTCAACCACAGATAGAATGAAGAGATAGATCGTCGAGTGGGTGCCTACAGACGGTCGTCACCATCGAGACAGGTCCAAGACACACTTGGCGTGACGATTTGACTTATTCCTGATTGATTAGCCTGACAAGACAAAAGTTAATAAAAAGTGTTACCGCTGCATTTTGGGTGACATCTACATATAGGTACTGTCCTTATATTCTTACGTACCTAGTATTTCAGACTTTTTTCTTGTTTAAAATATAATCGAATTTAGATACTGTATATTAATGGTCAGCTGAAATGTAACAAAAAGCTTATAGCTACAGATAAACCTAGATCGCCAATTTAGACTTCTAATAATTTGCCGTCAATACAGACATTGGATGAATATTGATCGTTCGTTGAAATCTTTTACTCTCATCGATCGTACAGCTCCAGAGCAAAAACATTGCGTTTCGTTACACGCTATCTTACCACCAATCAGTTGAATTTCAGTTGAAATAACTTGTATGTTTTGCGCAATGGAACGTTTGTCCACTGTTTTTTTGTTTATTTATGAAATTATTTGAATGGTTACATGGTTTATCGGTTACAGAATGTCTATCGAGTATAAGGCTACGTAAAGTTTTAAACTTCCTACATATTTTGTCCGTATCTTTTTGTAATTGCCTCTCACACAATAAAATTAGAACGACCGAGAAACAAACAAACAAAAACTAGTTCAATCCAGGATTAAATTTAAGTCCATGCCGAGGCGTTTACATTATAACATTGTAAATCATTCATTCATCATACTTTAATCGAAAATAAGATCAAAAAGTGATCCTGTATGAGCTTCGATTATTGAATGAAACAGAGCGAGAAAGGGGATGTTTTCGTGAAGGAGTAAGAGAGATAGAAGCAAGATTACTGCGCCGTTCGATTTCAAGATCGATGCACAATAAATCTTGAATCGTTGTTTTGTAGTGTGTGTCAGGATAAGCGGTGTTGCGAGTGTGTGAGAGACAGTTCGCGGCTACCGGGTAGCGGGTTCGACTCTCGTGTTATTTTATTTAGTGCGCGTACGATTTATCGTCAACATTTACGGCGTCAATTGCTTTGAATGTATCGTATTAATATCAATGGAAGGATTTTAGTTTTATTTCGTAATGGAGACCTGTCTGCGCTGGTTGCAATATTTCTCTGGAATTGAAAAATGTTTGGTTTATTTCAGTCTCTTCGCTATTTCCATAAATGGCTCCATAAAATGGACTGTTAAACGGCATGATGCGGCGCTTGCAGGAAAGGTTGAGGTGATAAAAGATGGAAGGTAATAGGATTACAACAGGTTACCTTATGGGTTGTAAAAGATACACGCGTGTATTTAATTAACCAATTAGTAAGTACTGTCTATAAAATAATACCATACGCAGTAACACATTTTTCCTATAAAAATATTGATCCTAAGATACCTGTGAAGAGCTGATACTTGATAAAAAACAGCAGTGTTGTGCCCGTTTGCACTAACCCTAGGTAGCTCCTAAATGAACACTTAAAATAAAAGTGTACTCATTGATTACGTGTATAAAGCTTGGTACAGCTCTGTTGTTGTTGATTTATATATGACGCTTTGTGTAATTGGCACATACTAACATCTCTAGTTTGGGTACCTACGTAACCCTAAAACTGTTACATGTATCAGAGCAACACGCTCAAAGCTCGATATCTGATGATGGATGGCGTGGTTCCGTAGATACGCTGCACTCACTCTATCAGGCTTACAGCTCGCCGGTGACAGACGAGCATATAGGCTTGGGTAATTAAAACACCCATTAATCATGCGGTGACGAAATCTTTGGTCACTCTGGTGACCAAGATTGGTTGTAAGTTGTAACACTTGTAGTCAAATCGATAATCATGTGAGTTGATAATGATGATATTTACAACTCTTGATAAATGAAATGGTGACGGTAGAACCTCCTGGCCTGCTTTAGCAAGTCAGTTGTATGTTTTAAACATCTGGTTTCAGGTGTGAGTGGAACCTACTGCTACGTTTGTTTCCCAATTTGTCTCTAATTCTCTTTGTCAACAGACGTAGATTCAATGAATAACTCTCTGAATCTATACCAGGGGCCCTACTATGACATCTTAAAACAGTCCTAACTTATTCTTAATCCAGTGTAGAAAAGAGATGGCGCTAGACACCCTGTATAGTTTTGACACGTTTCCACACTGGAATAAGATTAAATTAGGACTGTTTTAAGACGTCATAGTAGGGCACCTGAAAACAACACTTATTTTACAATTTAGTTTTCATTAAGTATCTTCGTACGGTAGGTACTGTAATTTAGCATTTACAGTTAAAAAGTACTTAGTAAACCAAATATGTGTTCGAAAGTGTATTCCATCATGTTTGAAAACCGGATGCTTCAAGCTTTGTTTATGAAGATCATCTGCTAGTAGCGTCAATAATCCTATGCTAGACTTTTAATTCGAAACCAAATTCTAAACAAACAGTATCCAAAGTGAATGACCCGTTTTTTGTATAGCCAGTTCACACGATTATCAAGTTTATTTACTAATTAATCAACACTGCGGACAGTAATAGGCATAAATCATAACATTACCATATCTATAGCACTAACTATTAATATTTAACTTATGTATTCATTGACGACCGCGCCCTCTGAATTATTAAAACTGAATTAGACCACACATATAGAGAATTGTTTAACATAATCGGTTGGCAAAAAAGTGTTGAGATATATCAATATGGTATTGATATTTTGTGCGAGTTATGATGAATGATTCAATACATTTTTATGTAATTTTCATTTAAAAGTCTGATTTGGCATAGCTGACAGAGGTGTTGGCACTTTAATGTCCATACATCGGAGGCTTTCAGACCGTATTCGTCTACTACTGGTTATGGGTACTGATAACATAATATTACTGCAGTATCTGTACCTTATGTGTTGAAAAGCGTTAATTAGAATGAGCTTTAAGACGTAGAATGTCAGTCAGTCAGTATCGGTCTTTGCTCAAAACTTAAATCAGGTGAAAGCTGTGACAAATTGTTCAAAATCAAATGTAATAACGGAAGGGTTAGACCCATCAACCGGTGTCATACCTACATACTTCATCTGCGGCTTAGAAATGGAAGGCTTCAAGAACAAAACGAACGGTCTCGCCACAGAGCCAGTCCCACGACTTATGACTCCTATCAAATTATTCAGTGTTCTCGTAAACCAAATGAAGAAGCTTATGGAGCCATACATTATGATGTCATCTTCCAATAGTTAACCGCGGGAAAGTTAAAGGTCGTCCCATAACCCACACGTGGGAAGAGAAACGTAAACTCACTTTCACTAGAATTTAACTGTAATTTTATATTGACATTAATATCACTTTGTGTCGTAAAAATGGGATTAGTTTAGAAACCAGCTGTTTTGTGTCAAATACTGATTTATACTAATCGATTTCACGAATTGGCTGATGTTTCCTTAATGGGTAACGGTTGATCACCAACCGATCAGATTATTATGATTGGAAGATTGTGGGAATTTCTTTTTATTATTTTATTGCTACTTTTGTTGAGTATTTTATTGTTACTAGCTAGAGGAAATTGTTTGACAAGACTATTGAAACTAGTTTTATTTAATTAATGACAGAATTGATTTTTAATCCGGTAAACACCAAAGTTCTTGGAAGGGTATACCTATTCCAGAAACCTTTGCCTAACGGTTGTATTAAGACGATGACTTAGTGGCTAGGCCTCTACCGACAACGGCTTTTCTTAACTGGGTTATAAGTAAAAATAACTGTATAACTGACCTTATGTGATCCTGTGATGTTTGAGCATTGTGTCTGTCGCTGTCTGAAATTACTTACAGTTACTTGCATAGCTTTATGACAGTACACAGACGAACACAGACGGGTATCGGAAGCGTAGGGTTCTGTTCCGTTACTTTGGTATCGGCACAAACGATACAAAAACACATTACAGAACAGCTAAAACCGTGAAACATTTAACCCTCGTTTTGTTCTTCGCTGCATTCGGGTAATAAGTGTGGTGGAATCGAGGCCGATTTCTAGTAGTCGCTAAACGTATTCCTAATTTTGAAGCACTTTTGGTTTAGACAGGTCAAGTTAATGCTGCATAGTTTTTCCTTCCTGCAAACTTTGACATTTAATTTCCTACTAAATTGGAAAAACCCATGCATCATTACGAATTTTCTTCTGATACGCGGCAACGCTCATCAGTGATTAAAGGTTAGTGGTAATTGCGAATAATATAATAACAGTCGCGGTTCAGCTGCGTACAACCCGACACCGCCATTTATCCGGATCATCAATCATCCCAGATGCGCTTTCTTTGCGAATTTATAATATCAGACTGATTGGTAAAGGGTCATTTGTTCGGAATGATGAAGGAGGATACATGGAAGAAAGGTGTCTAGAAAGTAGCAGTCTTATAAGAATCTTATAAACAGGAAACTGCCTCACCAATGATTTTGAAAAATTCTGCTACACCCGTAGTTAGATAACACAACTGCATTTTACAAATTCTTATCTTGGAAATATTTGTTTAGAAGGTCTTGATAAGACCGTTTTATGTTCCTTTGTCTATTTCCGTCATAAAATATTTTATCAGCAAGGACGAAAATTCTTGTCGAACCTAATGTTTTTTTTTTTTTGCAATAGTTAGGTACTATTCGTTTTTGTAGGTAATTTAGCACATTTTTAGGATTTTCTAAGTCAGTTTTTGCGCTGACTTCTTACACGTGCCAAAGTCGCGTGTGGCGTCTTGGTCAATTTCTTGCCTATTTCCGTAAATCCAGCGTTAAATACGCGTGAACGTGACTTCCAGAGTAAGCAAGTTATGGCAGAAGCTTCATAAATTAATATTATTAGTCACAAAAATCTCAACTTAGGTTAATTAAAAGGTAATCTAGGTCCAGAAAAAAAGTTGTAAAGTAAAGAAATGCACATACACACATCAAAAGTGTCTAGGGATCAACATATATTTTTGCAATAACTTTTCTCCTGATTGATATTAATTAAAATTTTCTTTAAGGATTCATCATTTAAAGTGTTTTCGTTTGTCACAGTAACGATAAACCAAGTCACCTTTGCATTAATAAAGAAATTTGCCATTTTCCTAATAAAGGGATTTTTGACATTTGAACCACTAACATTAAAGTTCGAAAAAAAGACTGAAATAACACATTTTTCTGATTAAAACCAACGTTATTATGGAGCGGCGACGTCATTTAAGCAGGGAAGAAATGCTCAGAGCCGTGGGAATGATAGAAGCTGGTTCCCGGCAACGTACTGTGGCTTTAGCTCTGAATACAAGTCAGAGTGTTATCAGTCGACTTTGGACACGTTACCGAAGCACTGGTACCGTGGCTGAGCGCCATGGAGGACGGTATCGCTGCACCACACGGAGACAAGACCGATATATTCAAATCTTAACTCGAAGAGCTCCAACAATAACCGCCATGATGTTAGCCGTGAGGCTTCATCACTCTTCAGGGAACTTAATTAGCGACCAAACAGTCAGAAACCGCTTGCATGAAGTGAACCTTCATTCCCGAAGACCGCTACGGGTACCACCTATAGCAATGCACAATCGTAGGATTCGATATCAATGGGCTCTTGAACACAGAAATTGGGCAGAAGAACAATGGCGTTTCGTGTGCTTTTCTGATGAGTCTCGTTTTGGTATGAGACCGGATACAAGACGTATACGACACTGGAGAACCCCTGGACGCCAACAGCGATTAAAATCCTGCCAGGAAGTCCATCCTTATAGTGGTGGAACCATCATGGTATGGGCGGGTATTTGGATCGGCGGAAGAACTGAGTTGATTTGGATCAGAGGCAACCTCAACGCTCAAATTTATGCTGAGACGATTGTATCAGACGTCATCGTTCCTCTACAAGTGCAAATCGGTCCCTTATTTCAGTTAATGCATGATAATGCACGACCGCACACCGCAAGAGTTGTAAGACAGACTCTCGCCGCAGCTAACATCAATGTCCTGCCCTGGCCTGCTCAGTCGCCAGACTTGAACCCGATTGAGCATGCATGGGATATGCTACAGAGAAGAGCTCTGCCGAATATGGAGGGTATCCAGTCGCAAGAAGACCTTTTTTTGTTGTTGCAACGAACATGGGCGGCCATTCCACAGCGTGATTTGGATGAACTCATTTTGAGTATGCCAAACCGATGTTCTTGTGTTGTTAGTGTTCGCGGTAGAAACACGGATTATTGATTGTTTAAGTTACCCAATAAAATTTTAAAGAAAACTGTTATTTCAGTCTTTTTTTCGAACTTTAATGTTAGTGGTTCAAATGTCAAAAATCCCTTTATTAGGAAAATGGCAAATTTCTTTATTAATGCAAAGGTGACTTGGTTTATCGTTACTGTGACAAACGAAAACACTTTAATTGATGAATCCATAAAGAAAATTTTAATTAATATCAATCAGGAGAAAAGTTATTGCAAAAATATATGTTGATCCCTAGACACTTTTGATGTGTGTATTTCAGTCTGCTTCACATTCTTTGACGCTGATCAAAGCGCTTTAAACGAATGTCAAAACATGTTTGTATCCAATATTCCTAAAGCCATTTAACTGCAATGTTTAGAGCAGTTATCCTTTGATGAATTTTAATGGTTCACCGAACAACATAGAAGTTCCAATAACTACCCTCCATATATGGAGAAACGTTAGTTAGTAACATGTCAAATACTGCTCTGAGCTTCGCATAGAATAGCCCTCGTGCCTCGTGCTCTAAGGAAAACTATTAGGTAGGTTATTAGATGGCCAGTAAGTAACTAGTCGCTAATTGCTACCTACACCAGGATTTATGACGATAAAGTATTGCTAATTATCGCGCTGGGCATAAACTACCGCAATCTATGTGTGTCGGGTATCTAGCAGCTATAATGTTCGCTAATTATCCAGATTAATTGTTTAGTAGTGACTATTTGTTTGTTTGTATCCTTGGTTCACTACCTGCACGTGTATTGGTTAATACTATCCTGCATGGCGTAAGGAGCATTTATTTAACTACTTCTAGAATGTAATTTGTTTAAAGTCCAAGAATGCGATGCTATTGATAATAATAATGCGATAGATACGCTGGATTAATTCATCTCTCCCCGGCTTATTGAACACATTAATCGTCGAACAAACCACAGTGCTCCACCAGTAATAATAAACAGTAATAAATGCTCCTCAGTTTCGCCTCTCAACGTTTATTATTAGCACTAGTCGCTTTCGGCCAGAGGCGGTACCAGGCGACCAGAGCACGACAGAGCTACCGTATAATGCTATGCGAAATTACTCCCAGCTACTGGCTTTCAGAAAATTGCCAGTCAGAGCAGAGTAAAAAGGCCGCACCTACGAGAGATCGTAAATAAACTTCACAAAAAATATATAATACGTCCATTTACGTCATATTCCAAATACCGAACACAAAGAAACGTGAATGAAACGACTTTGTCCACCATTGTACTGGTGGATTGTAGAAGTGAATTGGACTTTAATTTCTTGGAAGAAAGGTACAAATTGTATTGCGAGATGTAATTGACAGATGGACTAGGTAACATGCCATCTCAATAGCAACACAAACATAGCGAGGTGCATAAAAACAACACTCGAGGCTGGGTGCGCGGCTACCAGGCGCGCAGAGCGGCGCGGAGGTGGCCGGTAGCCGGCGACCGGTCGGGTAATGATACCACTGCCTTTTAGGGCGCGTGTTATGACGGCCCAGCGGCGAACTATGGATACGACAGACAAATAACTGTAAACGGTCCCTCTACAAGTAACGGTGGCATACTTTATATCCTTTTTGGGAAAAATAGATGTATGATTGTATACTCAGATCAAGGAATCAGACATCTCAACATTTTCTCTGAGACTCTAGCAGCCGTAAAATTGCAACTCACCCTCAAGCTTTGTATAAAACTACAAGTAATGAGGCTAAAATACTTACCTTACCTATATGACTAAATTCACCAGACCTTCGATGATTATAATAATTATCGTAAGGCACAAATATTATAAAGATGTGCAAAGAAAAAAAAATTAGCAACAACAATTATTTTCCTATTGTTTAACAATTTATAAACATTCCCAGTGTCATCATCATAATCATCGTCAGCTCTGACATTTATTTCAAATTTTGCAGTGTGAAGCATATGCAAAGAAATAAAGAGCGTATCCTCACAAATCGAACGCGAAGGCCCTTCGCCATCCAGTTTGTCGACTCTCATTAAGACCGCAGTTAGTACATCTGAGTTTTTCCATCAGTTGACAGCGCAACGAGAGCTCTTCGCGACTTCTGTAGTCCTGGTACACAAGCCTTATCTAGCCGATAGCTATGATCATAGATAACTGTACCTGCATCTATCAGCACAAAAAAAAAGGCTTAAGAATACTTTTTCTGTATTTTTTACACATTCCCGATACAGGTATTATTGAAATTTATGTTCGTAGGGTTTAGCGGAATGGCAAGTAGAACAGGCCACCTGTTGGCTCTCGGATTTAAAGATTGCATTGTGCAGTGAATAATAAAACTTTGTTGCAATGAAAAAGGAACCATCTAGGAAACATGCTAATAGGACGGTCTTGAAGTTGAATCTTGAACTAGTTTTTGTGTCTTTTAGTTTATGAATTTGAATTCTAGCTAAGCGAGCCAAGGTTAATGTTAAGACTGATTGCTATGAATTTCTAGATAATGTTTTAAATGGGTCCCAGAAACCTGATTACACTGCAACTCGATTAACGATTAGCATTGAAGGTAGTTGATATATTAATTACCTCACATCAGTTGCAGTCGCAGGAATTCAACATTATAGCCCACGGCTACCATTGACTAAATTGTTTTATTGTATCAATGGGCCAACTGGTGCACCAACACTATAACTCTATAGACTTGATAAAACGCAAATATTTGAAGTTGCTAGTCTAAATATATATATAAAAAGGTGTATTTTTTCTATAAATCAGGTTCCATCGATTTAGCGAGGCATTTAAGTCGTTTCTCAGTGTAGAACAAAAGCACAGTTTTTCCTGTGCGACTGATGTTATGTGACAACGAGTTCTTATAAGGAAGATCGCCGGCATTTTAATGGTCATATTGGTATCCAGCGGACGGCGCTTGTTAGCACTATTCTTGTATATTCTTATTTTTAGTTTGGTATAAGAAGTTGAGCTTATTTTTTTTATGTTATCAATAATAATTGCGCCAACTGTGGTAGTTTCTCGTTCCTGTAGTTATTTTAGCTTGTTGTTTTCTGACAAGATTTTGTTGTTGTTATTACTCTTGTTGAGGTTTGCTAATGTTTTGATTATGTATCATAGACGTTACTTATTTATACACATTCTTGTATCATTTTAGAATATCATCTTATTCTAAGCAGTCAATTCGATCAAGATACGTAAAACTCAAAGTCAGGTCTATTAGAAGAAGATTATCAGCTTCTCGTATCTAGATTAGCGGCAATCTAAATAATTTAACATCGCCGAGCAGATTAACTCCGAGTGTTGCCAGATCCAACAAAAGTTTATCTGTTGAAACTTTACCCTTTGCGATAAAATTTATTCAATTTAATATTTTTCAGCTTCATTGATAACCTCGTGTTTGTCGTCTACTGATTATTTTATGTGGTTTTTCGTAGTACGATTCCCATGCGACATAAACTGATAGCTTGGTTTTAAAAGTATGCTGCAGCGTTTGTTTTTTTTTATGATGTCCAGATCGAATGATCAACGACCTTGTTTGCTAGTGACCATCAATGTGAGGTAGAAGATCATCATCATCAGCCAGAAGACGTCCACTGCTGGACAAAAACCTCCCGCATAGAATACCATAACGAACAGCAACCAGCAGCTTGCATTCACTGGCTGCAGATCGATGTAGAAGATATATCTGATCTATCTAAAACTCTGAAGAATTTATTTATTCATTAATAAACACAGTTTGCACGAAAGTCGACCTTAGCGATTTCTACTACGGCTGATGCAAGTCAGCTTATTGTGACTTTAATCGTTCATCCCTGTGCAAACACTACAAAAACATTGAACACTAGATTTGCTAGAAGAACCTTTTGAATGGTACCGCACTTGCAACACCGCACAAGTGCATTACGGTAACTCCCACACACCTGTTTATCTCCGCATCGCACAGATAACGCACCATCCAAGCCCCGAGCCGATCAAATGCATTTCTCTTGTAGTCTAATAGGAACCGACCTTGAGCCATCGGGAATTCCTATTGAATTTATTGTAGAATGGCGCCCGTTTAAAATAGAAGCTGTGTTCGGCTGTGGGAAAGTGTTGCGTAAGCTTGAGTTTCTTCTAAATTATGTGTGTTGAGTGTGGCTCTTGGTGTGTATGTAACCCTAGTACGACTATCAGTCTTATTGGATTATTTTACCGTTGTGTGATCTTCGACTCTTTAAATGGAATGTATTTCCAAAATTGATTCCACACCAAAAGTTTATTTTTTGTCTCTAAACAAAAATGTCTTTACACAATAAATAAATCGCATTATTGACAATTATGCCGTTAAACTTTTACGGTTTAATTGATACTTTATTTTACCAAAATACAACATTCATGAATGAGTTTCGGCATAACTCTGAGCAATAGCCTGTAATGAGCAGCCAACAAGTGGTAATAGTCGCGATAATAAGCGCAATCAGCGCGCAGTATTTCACTACACCGTACACCGCGGTACCGGCCATAGTCGGACCGAACTGAAAGATTGTTCACAAATAAACTGAATGCGACTGAGGTTGCATTGCACTTTTTGTAAACTAAACGTTTATGTTGGATTCTGAAAATCCATCCTAATAAGATTCAACTAAATGGTTTTGGATACTGATCTAGCCCATATGATTAGATCACGGGAAATCACTTCAGTTTTTTTATACAACTGTCCCAAGTTGGTCGTTTTGAGCATTGGATGCTGCGTGAAACATGCTACACAATACGGTTGTGGATTCTAATCAGTATTTTAAAACTCAGGTTAGAAAATGTCTCATTCTTCAAAGGGCAAGTTCACAGCATCACGATCAGACATCCCAATAAGCTCCAAATACACTTGCTAAAATAAAAATCGTGCATCTAAAATCTAAGAGCTTCAGTATCGCTCGGTGATCGTCGGGTCACGAGCGGACTTTGCCGAACGTCTCTATACGTTCGGGCAAGTTCGCGGGTAATTAGCAAGTGGCTTGCGCAGGCGCCGCGGGGGACGATCGTGTTGATAACTGAGCTATTTGCTGGACATTATGGGAGCTGGATTTTGTTTTTTATTAATAAGAAGCTTCTTTTGGAGTTATTGTTATCGTTCAGGGAACCGTTCAGTCTTCAAGTTTTCTTCTTAGCGTGTCGATGGCAATCTTAATTGAATCAGCCTAAAATTGGCTACGAGTTTGGTTCTGATGTAGTGGAAAATCAGTTTGTCGAAAAGTGCAGCAACTAAACCGGATATTAAATCAACTGTAATGCTATTGGTTAAAATAATAATTGCTGTAACATTGTTAAGTGAAAAAGCTGCAATGTTCTCATAAATGAATTACTTATAGTGACTATCCAAGAGTTCAGTCTGTCACGTGAATTCTAAAACAACATGATGTTATCGTAATTATTATCTTACACTATGCAATAAAACTATAATGTATCAGCTGCTTATCTTCTTGTCGTAAGTTGTCAAATGGTGACCAAGCAACCAATTAACTAACCAGTGATGCTCATACAGTGTCCTGTCCTGGTCCAAACGACGCCAACCACGTCTATGCAATGTGTCACCGGTGGCTAGCTCTGGACCGACTCGGGCGCAACTGTCGATGTTGCTTATAAGCAAAACGACAGCTTAATTATGATAATCATGTTCTAAATTATATTGGAACAGCATTTTGCAATATTATCGATAAATATAACTATTCAAGTTGGTTATCTTATACTATACATCCATTATTATTGTAGGTAAACACTTAAGTCTCTCTCAGTTTAAAAAAAATGAACATTATGCAGCAGCTACATCTGTGAATATACCCCCGTACAGAAGTCCTCAAACAACCGTGATCTTTAATCCTATATTACACTTATCATTCACATAACATTTCCAAGAACTCCGCTCACCCACTAATCAAGAAGACCAAAGAAACGAACACCTACATAAGTATAAAATATCTAAGTATCAAAGTCACGACCTATGACCTCTGGGAACCGACCGTTAATTCCTATCGGAATCCACTCGGCCCAATAAACTGGGAATCTAACACGTCCATAATTAATTCTCACACGTCTTATGACGAGTGTCTTGATGGACGGCGTCGTAAACGTCCGGACAGCTTGCCGGACAGCCTGCCGGACACTTGGACCTCATTAACAGTGCTGTAAAAAGTTTCTAGGCTGGTAAAGTTCAGGTTGTGGGAAACGGAGGGCCTCGGGGTAATGAGGTGGTGTTAGAGAGGATGATTGATCAATAACTTTATATGGAGGAGAAATTATTAGTACCTGCACTTTCATTCCAATTGGAAGTACAGAAATTAAATATGCTGTGTTGGTAATTGATGATGAATTTATTCTTGTCGTCTGCAACGTTACACAAAATCAAATATCAAGAGGTGTTCAGTTCATTCCTGTCGACATCAATTCTATGAAAGACATGAACTTTTCTACAACCTACATAGATTCGAACCTACCATTACAAAAACTTACGAATATAATAACTACTTAAAAATTAGAGTTCGTTGGCGTTCCATACAAAATGTCGGGTGTTTTATTAGCGGTTCGTTCGGTGGCGCGGGCGCGTGTAATTGACCACATAAATCTCGTCCGGCGATTGATCCAAAGAAGGCGATTAAAAATTTTGTAGTTCAACACTTAAAGTGTGGACCGGGTTCTGTACGTTGGAGCCGCGGAACATGTATGAGGAAAATTTGGTTTGGGGATTTCGGAGAAAAAAGTAGAGATTCTTATTAGACAGAAGTCAAGCATTATGCAGTTTCATCTCAATCAATGATAATATTGTAGGAAATTGGATATTGAATGGAAAACTTATAGAATTACAGAACAAAAACTAGCTCTACGTTTTGGTCATTTATTGAGCAATACACCATTTCATTTTTCAGACCACTCATAAGTGCCATCACTTCGATGATTTTGTTTAATATTGGCCGATATGATAGAATAATCGTTTAAAAAATGGTTCTGAATGTTTGAGAGTACTGAACTTCAAATTGTGACACGCAAGCGACAGTACACTCTTTTTATTCCACATCTTTATGGAGTTCTAATCTCCGAGATTCCACACCACGAACCCAAATCCTCCATATCGCAGAACACAACTTTCTTCCATTAAAATTCATCAGCCGAGGTCCTCTAAGCTGAGATAAGTGTATTCATACGTTTTTTATTTGCCGCCTCATCCTCAGGTTACAAGCGACACGGAATAAATTAAGCTACCGGACTTTGATATTCTCATTCGGTAGTTGTGTCCTCATTATATTTATTGCTCTCTTTTGTTTGAGCTGAATCTGGTTCGCTTAATACTTTAATGGTAGCTATAAAGGTTTTTGTATCAGATTTCTCATGATTGGTTGTGTTGCCTTCAATCTTACTTTCTTTTAGATTTGGAAGCTTAGAATTGTTAGTTTAGAATGCTTCACTTGTGAACTGGTAACTTCTCTCGCCTGAAATATTATCGTCTAGTGTTTACGTCTAATATAGTTTTAATTAGTTAATCTAATCTTTATATCTGACTTCAAGCTTGCTATCAGTTCAGTCTTTCTTCCAGACATCGCGTGCCCATCCATCAATGATAGCAACAAATCTTCTCCGCAACATAAAATTCACGCTTCCTAATCACTGGATCATAAAATACTCTATAAATCTCATAGCTAGTTACAGCACTTAGTTTTCAGTGTTAGCGGCGGTGCTAATGAAGAGGTTAATTAGGGCCTGTGAACATAAGTCCTCGGTCGTGGGCCGCTTATCTGCAGATAGCGATATCACGCACCGGCCGTATGGGAACGTATTATAACCAGCTAGGGAACAATCCCAATGTATGGCCGCTTTTAAGGGTGGTAGGATGGCAATGGTACAAAGTAATCTAATCTTAATTATTAGTTGGTAGCTTTAGATCATTTGCTCATTAAGACTAATGTCTAAGCCCGTCTAGGTACGCAAGTAATTAAGATGATCTAATTGCTACTTAATCCGTCGATCATGGAGGTCTAAGGTGATCTCAACCACTGAAAACAGGTTCAAAATCTAAAGCTTGAATACGGTATCAAAAAATAATCTTTTTTTTTTATAAAACACTATACAGTTTCCACTTAATAGATGTAACGGCTCCAAAATTCTCTCCACAAGAATGTTAATACACCTACTTCTAAACAAATGGAAAGCAAAGCAGAGCGTAACGTAAAGTTCTAATTAGATAAGTATCTGGACAATATATCGCTTCCCTGAGGTGATTGGTGGGCGATGAAAATTTCACGGTAGGCAGTAGGCTCTAGCCATCGAAATTATTTTATTGACGGAAGCCGGCACTCATTAAGGGGCTACCGGGCGAGCCGGTGAGCGTTGAACAGTGCGCGGTGCGCGGTGCCACTCACATAAACACCGCCTATCGGACCCAATACCACTTCTTGTTCACAGGGTGCGCTGATTGATGTCGATTTGGGATCGATCGCTTTTTGAACTTTTGTTAAAGAAAAAAACTTTGATCGCTGGACCATTCAGCATCGTGGAGGGCTGCGACGACTCATAGAGAACTGGTCACTGCCTGGCCATATCTATGCTCAGTGTTTTGATTTGAATTACAAAATAAAGCATTGCTGTTGTAATTGAATTTACTTAAAAAGTAAAGTGTACCAACTACCAAAGCGTTCGAGCAAAGAACTGATAGAACTTAAAGACAACTGCATCACCCTTGATATTACTGATAGAACTTAAAGACAACTGCATCACACTTGAGATACTTACTTTCCTAACCAAAAACTATGACCAGTATGGATTGCAAACGTTGGTTTAAGTAACTTAGCAGCACCCTGTAAGTGCAGCCGATGGGGCAGGGCGCGGGTGGCGGGTAGCGCGGGGGGCGGAGGTGCGCGTACGCCGCGGATTGAGTTAAATGCCTCCTTATCTCGCCCCTAATGGCCCCGGGAACATGTCAATTCATCACACGCATGTCTCACACGCTCTTTTCTAAATCAACCTTTTTTTCAGCGACCGTCGTTTTGTTGGGCGGCAGTCACGACGCTCTGATAGCTCGGTGACACCGCTGACAACAAATGTCCGATTTTTATGTCTTCAGATAATAATATGTAAATTATCGTGTGTTTAGCGAAACAAACGACGCTGTAAAAAGGTGTCGGCGTGAGTTTATTCGGTCATAAAAAGATCCGCAAACTTATGCTAAATAAACACAACTGTAAAAATCTTTTAGTTTCACTTGGAGCGGCGCTGAGCAGTCTTTTATTATAAGTTCCTATTTGATATTTGTACTCATTTGCGTAGCAAAGTCGATGTTTATCTCTTAGTGGCTACAGTTTCCAACATTTTAAAATCTAGCAAAGCGTTTTGATTGTTTTCGTTTTTCCTCGGAGGATGTTTCCACTTTGGAGGCTCTTTATAAAGTTCTGTTGCGTTTGTTTGTGACAGTGGTTTGTTTTATTGGTCAGTTTTAATATAAAAGGGATAAAAAGTGTCGGTGGCAGCGGAAGCCGCTACTAAGTCGCTCGATAAGTGTGAGAGCCGACAAAGGCACTAATACGTTTAGGAGGCATTATAAATCAGTGAGTCGAGTTATCACCGGCCGACAATTAAGATGTCGACCATCTGAGGGAACGGCCGGCCGGCACGCAGTGCCCGGGCCCGACCGAGCAGGCGCGTTTTGGAATATCCGCGTCCATTGCCTTACTTGTCCGAAACATATTTGAAGGAGCAGAGGACAACATGCTATGAAACGTCAATTGCTTTATCTCGTTTTTTTGTTTGGGTAGGTACACTCTCAGTAGCATCGAAATGATATGTGTATTAACGTATACTATACTTATCGATGACGTATATAATTATACATACACGACGTCTTAAAACTTCATTTATCAATAAGTAACAAGAACTAAAATGTCATTTCTTTCTGAGTTATTAAAGTATAAGTCTTTACCAATTGGATTCTTATAGCATCACGAGATCTCATATTTACGAGCAATTTTCAATTATTTTAATTAATGCGTACATGGAGACGTAGTACTAACAAGACGCTGTGAATGTAAGTAAAGTTCAATGGCATGACAAAGAGTTAGTAATCCGATTAAAAGTTAACATTCCCAATCAGATTGTGAATACTTAGGAGTTCGTTGTAAAAGTTGGTAACTGTGAAACCGAAAACTTTCCAAGATGTTCGAGGCGACTATTTCGCAACAAGAAAAACGAAACAAATAACACGAGTCTCGATAACAACACTCGGGAATCGATTTCGAGAGTAACCATTTAATTATTTTATCGATAATCTCGCATCGAGTGGCCAGCAACAAAATAAGAAGAGCAGAGAGTAATCGTCGCTTAGGCCGACGCCCAGTAGCCGGCGGCGGTTGCCGGCCGATTTTATCGTCTCATAACAGTCTCGATTTATAAGTATCGATTATATGTATCGATCCCTTGATACGATGCGTTCACGGTCATTTGGCGCGTTTTTTTCGCTCCGCTTGGGACGATACATGTTCTCTAAATAACAATTTTGTTCGATAAGTAATTAAAAATGGTTCCTTTTTTGAAGCAGCCTTTATTTTTAAGAATAAATAAATTGCCTTGTAATTGTAATTGGTAAGTACTCGTGGATTCCAACAAGAAACTGTTGAACTCGAAAAAAATGTCGTGACAATGACAGTGTGTGTATCAGATAATTAAATTCTATTGTTCTCTAAAGGTGACTTCTGATTCTGTTCGATTACATTATCGATCCCAGTTTTTAGTCGTTCCGTGTTGACTTTATACCTACAAGCCATTAATTTTTTATAGCGATTGTATCACGAGAATTAGTAAAATCTTTTACTAACCGTAATTTGAAATTGCCCCTGGGCTGTTCGCAAAACTTTGGCCTACCTTTAGACATAATTCAGTGAGGATAAAAATAGACTCGCCTTTTGTGTGACAAAGTACAGGACAACGAAATGTCACTGATAGCCATTGTTTCGTTGGGACTGTACGATATTTTTAATTCTAAAGAAGATTGTGCATCTTGAACAGCTGTTTGTTAAGAACTATTCTGTTCATACAGTCTGCCTTTTACTTGCCGTTTCTGAAGCACCAAACGGGATCGTATCTACCTATTTGATTAGTCTCATAATGTTGAAACTGTTTTAACAATTATTGGGTGGGTATTTTATAGGAGTAGGGAGTAACTTGGCTATTGTTGGTATGTGAGAATGTAATGCGTAGGTATGTCTCCAACGGTTTGACAGACAGCTGGACACTAGAATTTGCCTTGCTTTTTTCCCAACTATGTTGGCTCGACTTCCTGTCTAACCGGATGCAGCTGAATATCAGTATACTAGCTGACCCACGCAACTTCGTCTGCGTCACATAAATATAGCTTAAACTTAAAACCTTCCTCGATAAATCGACTATCCAACATAAATTAAGCTAAATCGTAACAAAAAAAAAATCTTATCTTTCCTCTTTATAATATTAGTTTAGATGATTTAGATTAGCTTAGATTATGTTAATGTGAGAATTACTATATGTATCTCTTACTCTTACTGTTAAATATACGATAACACCCTGTACTTGTAAACATAATGATGCAGTAAATATTCTGAATTTGAATTTCCCGGAGGCCAGACATTTCCCGCACCTACATTGCGACGCGCGAATTATTTTGCCGCGCGGATATTTTTACATTGCGATATCTTCTAAGATATTTGTTTAAACTGCTTATTTAGAGTAAAGGACACAAATATTCTATACTAGCTGACCCACGCAACTTCGTCTGCGTCATATAAATATAGCTATAACCTTTCTCGATATACCTATCGACTATCCGACATTAATTAAGCTAAATCGTAACAAACAAAAAATCTTATCTTTCCTCTTTATTAAAATAGTTTAGATGGTTTAGATTTTAGATTAGCTTGGATTATATTAAAGTGTGAATTACTATAGGTATCTTTTACTGTTTAATATACTATAACACTCTGTACTTGTAAACATTATGATGCAGTAAATATTATGACTTTGAATTTCCCGGAGGCCAGCCAGAATCCCCCGTAGGCCGTACCTACATTGCGACGCGCGAATTATTTTGCCGCGCGGATGTTTTTACATTGCGATATCTTCTAAGATATTTGTTTAAACTGTATATAGTAAAGGGCACAAATATTCTATATTAAATTTCAGTTCTAACAAACACATTTATTTAGATATAGATTAATACCGTATGGGTTAAATAAGCTTCGCAAAAAATAATTCTTTTTAACCTAACAGTTTAACAGTAAAAAAAGGTTACAGTGAGTCAATCTTAAAAGATAGATATATGCTGTAGCGGACTTTTTTTTAGAACTTTTAAAGAGGAACAATTCCTTCATAGATGATATTTGCGTAACTTGAACCGTTTTCGCAGCGCACGCAGCGGAAGCTCTCAAAAAGGAAATACCCTTTCCCGTTTTTGTAACATTTTTCATTTATGCTCCGCTCCTATTAGCCGTAGCGTGATGTTATATAGCCTATAGCCTTCCTCGATAAATGGACTATCCAACACAAAAAGAATTTATCAATTCCAACCAGCAGTTCCTGAGTTTACCGCGTTCAAACAAACAAACAAACAAACAAACTCTTCAGCTTTATAATATTAGTATAGATTTCCTGGAGCGACCGCCTATCAGCCCAGTAGGCCCAGTAACTGGATAATACAATACTCAGGAGTACGACAGTCAGGGGCACGACTGGTTGTCAGACTTTTGGGCCGTTGACTACCACAGTAAGCCGGACACCAGTGCAGCAGTACCAAATTGTCACATCGACAATATCATTAACCTGCGAACGTTTTCGTGGAATCCCTTGAACAACATGACTTGTTAAGGCCATGCCTAACAGAAAGGGATACCTTTTCACAAAGTGATTTTATTGTAGAAGTTCCTGCATGGTTTGGGTTCCTGTATAGCCCAAGACATGTAATAAAATTTCATTGAGGTTTAGAGGCTGTTAAATTATAGGCAGGTGATAGCTATGCAAGCAGCCTATTTGTAAAACAGTTTATTTGAAAGCACAAGTACACCATAACTTTAATTAGCACATCAGTAGCCGTAAGTTAGTTTTAGCAGCGTCATATTATTTTTTTAGTTACTGAGTGCGATCAAAGTTGTACAAGAAAGTGATAATTTCTACGTTAATCCATCATTGAGCATTACAATCTGTCCAGCACACGAGAAACCCCAAATCCATCGATTTATTTAGAAAATGAAGTAAACCATTACCCATAATCGATTCTCACGATACGTTCACAGATTAGTTTGGTCGATCGATATATATACACTCAAACTCAAGATCAATATGGGAGTTAATATTAAACTGGAATAAGTTCGGTGCTCCGGTGCCTTAACCGAGGTAACTTGGCTTCGCGTTAAGAACATATTTAACGCGAGATTCAATTAAAATTTGACATGTATACGGTATAAAGTAGGCAGGTTATGTCTCGGTGGGATTATCTCGTCTGCGTCACGTCTTGTCGTGTCGTGGCGTGTCGTGTCGTGTCGCGGCGTGCTGTGACGAGACGAGCACGTGACGAGGTACGACTGCTATACAGTGTCGTTTTGTGTTTGCGTTCATAGATTTCTGTAGTGAGCTTATTGAGGAGATTATTTTAATTCTGTCAGCTTTTTTTTTTTTTTTTTTTTTTTTCCTTGTTATTAAGAACCGAATTCTTAATAAATTAATTACGATCTAGCCTAAAAGACTAATAAGTAATTTAACTCTAACTTAATTTGCTATGTCATAGATTATGTTAAAACTAAGAATAGTGTCCATTTGCACTTTTACACAAGTCCGTAGCACTTTCTTAGAGTCTGTTATTTTTATAAAAACACTATGTTCATGTGTTATAGGTATAGCACAACACTGTTCCTATTATTCACTCACTTTGTACACTATACACTAGTTCAAAAGGTTTAGTTCTTTTTAGCCTACGCACTAAGTCTGTGTTGTCTAGGAGCTGAATAGCCTCAACGTTCACGTGTCGGTGTAGTCTGTGTTCGTGGGCTTCAGCAAGTTTTTGGATGATGGTGGTGACGAACTCCATTTTAAGGTCACGGTGAAGGTCGTCATTTCTTATGTACCAGGGTGCATCCACAGCATCCCTGAGTACTTTATTTTGAAACTGTTGAATAATTTTGACGTTGCTTGGTTTAGTACAGCCCCAAAGTTGGATACCATACGTCCAAATTGGCATGAGTATATGCTTGTATATGGTTATTTTATTATGTATTGATAGACAGGATTTCCTTCCAAGTAACCAATACATACTTTTATAACGTATGTCGAGTTCCTGTCTTTTCTTTTTGACGTGAGTTTTCCACCGCAATTTGGTGTCGAGAGTCATGCCAAGGTATTTGGCTGTATTAGCATAAGGCACCTGCATGCCATTTATGTAGATTGGGTGATAGTCCAGATGTTTGTTTGTGAAGTCAATATGAATTGATTTTGATTCATTCAGTTTGATCTTCCATTTTTGTGTCCAGTCATAGACTTTGTTCACAGCTAGTTGAACTTTTTCTACTGCTTCTCTGTGGCTTGAACCAGTAGCCATAATTGCAGTATCGTCTGCAAAGGTGGCAATGGTGTTGTTTTCCAGTTCTGGAATGTCACAAGTGTATAACAAGTACAATATTGGTCCTAGCACACTTCCTTGTGGTACCCCAGCTTTTATTGTTTTTAGTTCAGAATATGCGTCCTCTTGCCGTATTCTGAACATTCTATTCGTGATATATGACTCTAATATATCTGAAAATTCTGGTAGCATGCGTCTTAGCTTGAATATTAGACCCTGATGCCAAACTTTATCAAAAGCTTGCGCGACATCTAAAAATACGGTGGCGCAGACTTCCTTGTTTTCGAGGGTTTTTTCAATGATGTTAGTAATTCTATGTACCTGGTCGATTGTTGAATGTTTCTCCCTAAAGCCAAATTGATGATTTGGAATAAGGCCTTTTTCTTCTATTATTGGTTTCAAACGTTTCAATAATAATTTTTCGAATAGTTTAGATATCACGGGCAACAGAGAAATAGGTCTGTATGATGATGCTTCATGTGGTGGTTTCCCAGGCTTAGCAATCATAATGACTTCAGCAACCTTCCAAGGAGCAGGTACATATTTTAAAATAAATGCAGCATTTATAAGTTTCGTCAGCTTTACAATAGCCTTGCGCGGGAGGTGTTTTAGAATTTCACCTGTAATAAGGTCGTAACCCGGAGACTTTTTTGAGCTAATGTTAGTTTGAATTTCTCTCATTACTTCTTTAGGAGTAACGAGCTTAATTCTCTGGTTTTGTAATAAGTTTTCACTCTCAAGTATTTCTATTGGGCTTTCATTGGGCTTAAAAGTGTCTTCTAAATGCTGAGCAAATCTTAACGCTTTTTGGTCATTGCTTATTGCCCATTTTCCGTCGCTATCTCTGATGGGCGGTATTTGCTTAGTCGGCCTTTTTAGATTTTTGGTTGCTTTCCAAAGTGAGTAATCTGTTGATTTATCATTGGTTAGCTGCAAAAGGTTGGTATTCAGAGATGCATCTTCATATTGCTGGATTTTCCTCTTTAGCCTTTTAGTTAGATTATTTAGTGATGTTTTATCTCGCGGGCACCGTGTTTGCTGCCACCTTTTCCTTTGTTTCCTTTTCTCAGATAGTAAATCCACAATTTCCTTAGGATAGGTAAACCCCTTATATTTACGTTTTAATTGTGGTGTGTTGTTCCACGCACATTGTTGGATGTTAACAATAAACTTGTTTACTTCTGAGTCAAGCTGATCTTGGTTTTTTATCTGAATTTTAAGGTCGATAATATTATCAAGATCAAGAGAAAAACTTTCCCAATCTGTGAACTTATTAACCAGGCTTAAGTGGCTTTCTTTGAGTAGAATTTTTTGACTAAGCGTTAGTATAATCGAAGAGTGGTCTGAGTTCATATGAAAACCTTCCTCCAAGCTGACGTAATTGGCGGATATGTTTTTACATATAAAAAAATCTATAAGATCCGGTATCTTCTGGTGGTCAGTAGGCCAGTATGTTGGTTTTCCTGTGCTCATAACTTCAGAATGTGCGTCTTTAACTGCACCTAAGAGCTGCCTTCCCTTAGTCGTAGTAAGTCTTGATCCCCAGTGCGTATGCTTAGCATTAAAATCGCCGCCTAGGATAAATCTCTGACCTAATAATTCAAAGAGCTGTAAATATCTCTCTTTTTTTATCATGTGCCGTGGTGGACAGTAAATGGCTGCAATGGACACGGGACAATATTTGGTTTTAACAGATACTGCCACGGCTTGAATGTCTTGTTCTTCAAAAATACATTGCACGTAGTGGCTAATGTGCTCTTTGATTATAACCGCGCTGCCTCCCCTAGCAGAGTTATCAGGGTGAAGCGAATTATATATCATGTATCCTCTAAATTTTACAAAAGATTGTTTGGTGAAGTGCGTTTCGGAGACCAAACACACGTCTACATTTTCTGTGTCCAGGACCGCCTGCAACTCATTTTGATGTTTGAGGAGCCCATTAGAGTTCCACGCCATTATTTTAAGTGTGTTATTCATTTTTGATTACTTAAGATAGCTGTTTTAGTGCTAGACTCTAGTTTCTCTAATCTCTTGTCAAATGAAGTTATACACTTTAAAATCTGGTTAATCTTATCCTCTAGATTCAAAGGCTGAGATCTTGGTTTTGCAGCTTCCGCATAGGATCCAGTGCTGGTTACTTGCATGGGTCTTGCCAGTGGCTGGACACCACTTGCTTTCTGCGCCTGTTTGTCAGGATTTCTTAGTGGAAAAGACTGTTGGATAGTTGGTACCGCAAGCTTCTTTTTAATATTTTTGTTTTTCAAAATTTGCATCTGTTTAGCTACTTCACACCCTCTATAGTTGGCAGGGTGAGGTAGACCACAGTGGACGCATTTTGGCTTCTCTTGAGGAGATTTGGTACAGTTGGCTGTAAGATGCTTGCCAGTGCATTTTACACACCTTGGCTCTTTTTTGCAGTATTTATGAGTATGTCCATAAGCCTGTCAGCTTTGACCTTAATAATTTTAAGGTATTGAGAGGACATAACATAATGAACTCCCTAAATAATTATGAAAGGGGGTTCAATTTATAAGGATATTAATATTTTGTAATTTATGCCTTTTATAAACAGTTGCAGATAAAAAATAATTCGTTTCTAAGATCTACGTGAAAACCTAGAAAGAAAGCGTTTCAACTTAACTTCTTATTTATTTACGAAATAACTTCAAGATTTAAATGCTAATAATAACACCGAACCAAAAATAATTTCCTGGAACCATTTGTTTGAATTAACAACAAAACTTTTGACAAATAAAAAAGCTTATTTTGGAAAGTACGGAGTTATAATAGGTAGGCTTGGGCAATCGGCTCCGGGCCAATTTGTAGGGCAATTTGCATAACTTAACCCTTCAATGGTAGCTGTGACGAAAGAATACGTTTATTGGAGCAAAAACACAAAACACGGGCACGTTACTGTTTGCTGACTATTTCTTTACGAGCTTTCGTGAAAGGATGCAACTCATGAAAAAAAAAATAGAAATTAGTAACACTAAACAGTGTGATGTATTTTTGGAATGCAATAGATTTGAGTTCATGGATTTAAAAAGATAAATAAATATTCCCAACATTGAGTTTACATTAAATTATTTTTTTGAATTCATTACACTGTCAATTATCATAATTATAGCACGAGCTGTCATCTCCCTTTATAATTCACTTAAAGTGTAAAACAATTTTATTATTCATGTGAATGGATTAGTGCAGTCATTTTCAGGTTGATTTGTAACAATGACAAGATTAAATTAACACCTGCTTACTGTTTAGGAAGTATGGATCACTTTTTTCCCAAGTTAAAAACATGAATGATATTAACCAGAACAGTTAATTACTAAAGAAAATATTCCCCATGCTCACAGTTATTGAATCATGCCACTGCCGTACTAATGGTAATGTGAATATTATGTAAAACTAACAAACCCAATTAGGTATAATGAGATCGTTAAGTACATAATTTTGACAGCTGTAATGATGTGTTGGTGATTCTAGTTTAATTTTTTATCTCACTTTTGGAGAAATTAGTAAGTTCATCAGTAATTAATGCCTCTGATTTCTTTCCTTATTACCAACGTCCAAATATTTTTAGGAATTAGTATGCAATATACATAAATATCTTGCATTGCAACATTATACTGTTTAGTGTTGTGTCGGAGTATTATATTTATTGTGATGGAGTGAAAAGTTAATTAGTAGGAAAACCAACTACGTTATTAAAGTTGAACTTTTTTGTAAAATATTTTAGTAATTTAATTATAATTGTGTTTGGCGCACAAAATAGTGGCGTGTAACTAGTAACATCCTGTATAAATCGCAACACTTTACAGTAATTAAACTTTACGACACGACTTTTTGCCAACTCTTTCCCTTTGTCCGTCAGTCCGGCTGTTACGTCACGCCGACAATATCGACGACCATTACACTATTTGTTTTGGTACAAACAAAAACTAGAGCAAAATGCTTTTCCGAAAAAACATGCCGCGGTCGTTTCGACCACTATTCACAAAAAAGGGGTTACAATATTGACATGTTTACATAGGCAAAGCAATGTAACTGTTAATTTTTTACATTTTACTCACAAAAATAGAAACGTTTTATTATCAATTTCATTTTATTTCGTTTTGTTAAATAAATATTAAATTATACTTAACTCACAACTTTATTGACAGTAAAAATTAAAATTATCATAAATAATTTATGTTAAGAACTCTGTATACTAAAACATTCCACTTCAATAAAAAATATCGCACTTAATTTGTATGTTATTTCTTTATTATTCACTCGTAATTCTCGTTTATAGAACAATAAAGTCATACGCGTAGTACAAATAAAACAGCTATCTGACTTCAAAAAAATATAAAAAAACCTCATAAAAGACACCAACGTACAACGGTTACTTTAGACAAAACTTGGACAGTAGTCCAAGGAAAAAATTGTAACGGTCTCATTTTTTAACGTTCACTTTAAGAACCCTTTAACAAGAAATACCGTTATGAGCAAACAAAACATCCTGACGTCACGGCCACCGATAGATTATGCAAAAAGCCCACAGGGTCTTCCTATTCAATGTATCAATTCCCAGGCACTATAAAAGGATCTCAACGGCAATCGATATTCAAGGAGATGACATCTTGTTTGAATATTCACATTTTCCCATGAACGCGATTGAACCGAAGCAAAGGGTTGCCTAGGGTGGATGCGTCTATAGGCAAATTCGATTATCTCCTAGCATTCTCACGCACATCCCGCGGCTCCACAATAAATCTTTGCATACAGGGCATAATAAAAAAACGCTATTAAAAAACGAACTATCTATGAGACGCTCCCTTCCGAATATGCATAAGAAAAGAACCGTACACACCCAAATTATACGCCAAGGTGACAAGTGCTGGGATCCATCAAGTACCACAATAGGCTGGAACCCTTTGTGCAACAATCTATGCGCAACTTTATGCGCGCGCGGTGCGCTTGCAATTTTTTTTCTATGCGTTCGCATACCTGTAACCCTCGCGGAGTTGTGGGACAGTTTATTTGCATTTTTTTTTTCTATTATTCCTTTTCAAACAGTATCTTAACCCTATTCAGTAATGTCAGGGGTTAGGTTGCACTTAATATTCAAAAAGGGCAGGTACATTTCTCTTAATATTCTCGCATAAATTATAGTCAGGTACATTTTGGTCTATTGTGCATCGCGAAAGGGGGCTGCGAGCGAAAAGGTGTAACGCCAATTTTATCGATTTGCTATTCTGTTTTTTATGCCAACGATCTAAAGTATATTTTTATTATATTGCACGTTTGAACTTTAATTTTAGTGCACCATGCTAGCGGATCTACGACATTTCACTTCCTGAATGGTTTAACCCGTTTCCTTTGTAAGAATTTATGCAAAAAAGTTTCTACCCATCCTATTTTTTTATTGAATAAAATTTAGGGGCTATGCACATTATGCAAATGCGCGCATAAATTTTAATGTTACACACGTGGGGTTGCTTTTGAAAAGGATATCTTACGCCGTTGACTTAAGAAATAGTATTGATTGTATTCATCTCGTTGTTTTTTAAGATTATAAGTAAGTATGCAATTTTTTTCGTATGCTCCTCCGTTAAGAAACGTGGTTCTTGATGATTTTTTTTCTCAGGACCGGTGAAGAAAGAGTCTACCGTTAGAAGGAGGTCGAATGTGTGTTACCTTTTTTATTGTGTAAGGAGTGACATATGAAGCGGGACCCTGGATTTGGATTAGAATATGTAATTACTTCCTTTACGGTTTTCGGAAACGGTTGTTTGGGCCGTTATTTAGTGTTGCCACCTTTGCCTCGAACGTGAGGGTCGCGGTTAGTGCATCGTCTTTATGTTATCATGGAAACGATGTTTGTATGCTAATCAGTTTGTGGAAGTACGTTTTGTTGTGTGATTGGATTCGGAAATTGATTTTTGTAGCGATGGAGATTGATATCTTGTTTGACAACATTTCATTAAAGTTGGGACTGCATTTACTTATAATCAAAATTGCCATGAACATACACTTTGTACTTGAACTAAAAATAACAACGATGATGATATTATCGTAGTTCACCTGAATACAATTCATTTTATGTGACACACCGTTAGCTTTTTGTAAATTATTATTTTCCCTTATTTTTATGGAGCAGTTATATACTTTTTGTTATAAAAACCCATTACCAATAATGTTAGCCGACAAAATAAACAAACCTCGGCCCCGTTATTAAAAAAAGCTCCTACTGAAGGGCGGTGCACTGATTGTTGTCGAAGGAACGCTTTTGCAAAAAACCACACTTTTTTTGGAAAAAAATAAGTTGGTCCCTTTTTGCGGCTGAGTCCATTGTCTCCACTCTATTGTCTTGGCGATTTGAAATATTTTTATGCTTTCCGGATGACGATAATGTTTTGGACTTATTTTTCGATAACTATTATTTAGCGAATTTATTGTTTGTGTGTCGCGGGTCGCGATGCCATTGTTTTTGTAACGAGCGGCAGGCAGTGGCAGGAGCCAGGAGGCAGGAGGTAGGCGACTATCAACATCGATTTTTATCGTTTATGTAGCAATTTGTACACGGATGCCGCCGTCCGACGGCTTTCATAAAATTGCCTAATTTCACGTTACGTTGACAGTTTTGTTATTTTCCAATTTGATGGCTGTCAGATAATTCCGTGTTGAACTATTTGTGTTTACAAAGTTTCTAACTGTTCTCTTTTTTGTTAAATGAAAATTAGGAATGTTGATTACAGATAACAAACTGTGTTATTTAGTGTGTGACAAAAAGTAACGGCATGCTAAACGATTGTTAATGTAAGCTTTTGTTTGAAAAAATGTGATCTATTTTGTGAATGAAGATAATTTATTCCGTTCCATATTACAGAACTATAGATTTAAATTTTAATCGGCTAATAAATCAAGATAACAAACAAACAATTCGATTCATATTTGCCTATTGCTAAAAAGTAACTAAACAAAACATTTACTCCGACCATTACCTTCCGTAACGCAGTAAAAAAAATACGATCAGCAGCGAACTATGTAAATCAATTCATAATATCATCCTAAATGTTTGATAGTAAAATTAGCATGATTGCGCCGGCGATGATTTATTTTGAAATTATTCAAATTGCCGCTCATTGATACCAATCAATCTGTTTTTGTCCAAACGCGACACATTAGCATGAGAATGGCAAAGGTGTTGCACATGTAAATATGTGATATATTGTTTATTGGAGATCGTTTAGCAACAGCTGCCGAACGAACACCTATATTGCCAATAATAATAGGCAAACACAACATCTAAAATATATGTAAACTGTAGTTAATTTTATGTATCCTCCTATTAATTTTGCAAATTCGCAGAAACTCATAATCTAATATAAATTATGAATGTAACAGGTGGAACAGTTTACAGATTTTTAGAGTTATGCCAGCTGTGTCTAGTGCAAATAAATGGTAAATTATGTAAGTATATGCAAGTACTTGTATGCAGGAATTATTTATTTATTTATTTGTTTGTTTGTTTGTTAAAAGAATAATTTAATGCTGTAATAAAGCAGCATAAGAAGTGGATTAAAAAATTGTTACAATTTTATCTGTGTAATTATTAATAAATTTACTAAAGTTTATTGACTATTACGTCTTTTATGCAAAGATAATTGCTGTAATTGCTGTGGCAAGTTGATTAACAACCCCGCTGTCGCCTGGAAAAACCGAGCCGAGTGTGTGCGACTACTTTATATGTACTGCGGAGGTATGTATAATTGTGTATGAGACAGCCATACATAAATCGCACTTTTTAATTAATCGTTAGAAAAACGCATCGTCACACCTTTACCAGGTGCGCATTACCCGGACAATTTAACTGAAACCCGTAACCCGTAGTATGCTAATATGTAACCCATAAATAAAGTCGCATTTAATGCCATCAATAGTTGAGAAATGCTTGTATTTATATGTTAATAACGTGTAACCCCGCCGAGGGGTTACAGACTGCCGACTACTTATTGGTGACATTGAAGGAATTCCAAGTGATTTGCAATGCAAAGCAGGCATCGTTTCCGTTCGCCCTGCTATTGACAATCGATGATTAACTGAATACGCTGCTTTTTGTTATTTTTGCCTTGTAACGTAACGTAACGGGGCAGATGTCGCCGAGTGTCGCTCCGGCGCCGCTAGATGGCGCTACTTTTACAATTTTTCTTGACGATCGATACGATCTACAATTTTATGTCGCAGATTTATTTCTGATTTTGAAAATTTGTTTTGAGAATTTGGTTATGGAACTATCTGAAATAATCAATTTTATTATTTCAGGCATTTATTTAATTTTCCTTTAAATTGTCAAATAAAAGAAGTTTTGTGAGTAAAACAATGGGTATAGCAGCTTTTAACTCTTTTGTTATATCACGAAAATATTTTCTTTAAAGTTGCACAATTTAAATGCCTTAACATTATTGCACACACACTATTTCGCTTGTTGTTTTATCTACAACATTAATAGTATGCATGTTTTCCATATAACAAGAAAACGGCACTGATCGTGTCCAGTCGTTTAGCGCACTTATTTATTTTTATAAAGTTTTTTCCCGGGTAATAGGCGGAAGCGTTTATGTCAATTACCTGAGATAGCATTTATGTGGCCAAGTGGACTTGCATCGTCGATAAATTAATCAACTTACTTTGTTACTAATTAAGTAATGACACAGAGCTTTTACGGAAATAATGTATAAATAAATTACAACAAAATGGTTTTCTCCTTATTTAATTTTTTTAGTACCTACTCTACCAAGAGCAGTGGTGGCCCAGTGGTGGCGGCCCCGACTTACGAACAGTGAGTCGTGGGTTCGAACCCCGCCAGGCGCATTACTTTGTGTAATTTATTTCATCACCACTGCTCCCAAAACGGTGAAGGAAAACATCGTGAGGAAACGTGTCTTAGAACCAAAAATTCGAAGACATGGTGACATCTACCAATCCGCACTGGACCCGCGTGGTAGATTATATAGCCCATCCCTCTCCTAGAGAGGAGGCCTAAGTCTCTGCAGTGGGAACACTATAGACTGTTGATGTTGTTGATGATGAGTACTCTACCACAGTGCTGTCCTATTTGACCCTAAGGTTGACTGGCAAAGAATGCCTTGAGGCATTAAGTCGGCCTATGTACCACTCTTGTGCATGAAGTTTAAATAAATGAATAATATAGCTACCAGCTACTGAAAAGGGTAGTATTATATCTTTTTAAAAATTATACTATTATGCTGCTGGTTGAAGATAATTAATCATGTTTTGGTAAAAGCATAATATTATAATTTTAGTTTACAGCTAGTAAAGTATAGTACATTTTTCAGAGTTACAGAAAAAAACTGTTCATATTCGTTTTATGAATTCCATAATGTTCAAAAGATGCTACATAAGTTCTCTGGATAAAGTGGGTGGTCTAGGTTTAAAGACTGTATAAGAAAATAAAAAATAATAAAACATGTTTATTTCTCACCACAAGCCAAAAAATACAAACAATATTTATACACAAGTAGTAGCCAACGATTTTTGGTTGTGGATCGCTGGTGCCTGTGGTAGGTAGTAACACCTGTAATACAGAACTATAGCATTTTAATAGGGGATCGGACAAAAAAAAACTAATTAGTCCGTCAGATAGATTTCCAAAAATTATTGGACACGTATTTTTTATTTTTTCACGTAAACTTATAATGAAGACGATACAGTGCTTCGAAAACTCGTGTGACGTCATATATGATAGTACATTTTGACGACACAAGTGACGTTTCAAGCCCCACTCCAAGATCTTTGACGCGTTTTATCTTCGTAATTTTTTATTGATTTGATAAAACAAAAAACACGTATTCAATATTTTTCGATAATCTAACTTACGGACTAAACAGAATCATATTATTTTGACCCAGTCCGATCCCCTATTAGATACATAGAAATATTACATAGGTACTACAAAAATCTTAGCAAAAGACTCTTGATGCGTTTTGCTCATGCTTGTTCTGTTTAAAAAATCTCGTACATCGTCTTCTGTCTGGCATTACAGATCTCGATGACTTAGGTCTCTAACCATAAAGTAGTGCACTCGCCTCCTCAACTGTCCTGCCTACACCCGCCTACAGCCCGACACCAACATGGCCGAGTGTATGGCGATACATGGGCCAGTGTGTACAGGTACATGGGCCAGTGTACGGCAGTGCTAGTGGGTGATTAGTCATACACACGCAGCGTTATGTCAGCCGCGCTTGTACTATTGTCACCGGCTGCGTTCGCGCAGCGTATGTGCGTGGATGTTCTAGCGCACTGGATGTATCTAACGCTGCGTTTGGAACTACTATTTTGGGTTGTTAACGTCCTCTAATATGCACAATCTGCTTCTAATAAGGCCTCCTCTTCGTCTTCCTTAAAAACATAATATGGAAAAGAATTTAAATGAAGCTGCCAACCACTTTGTCGCAAATAAATGGTGATTGTTGAAAAGCTTCTGCATAGGGTTGCTAATCTATGTGCCATCACAACACCTGTGCAGCACAAACCTGCACACTCAGATGCACAAAAACTATGACAAGTGTCTTCACATCTGAATATTCAAATTTGCAAAACCTGATTTAAATCTTACAAACCCTGTTATAATTACATCCATCACCCTTTTCATACATAATAATTTATTGTATTTTTTTCACGTTCCTTTGTGAAACGCGGCGTTTTTTCGTGCGCATGCGTCCGAACGCACGAGACATGTTATTTTTGTCACATTGTCATTACACCGGTGTTCCGGCCAAATTGCAACGCCGCGATGCCACCATGCATATTCATCGCTGTTATTGTCTCATGCCATATTGTGCCCACCTTAGACATGTGCCAACTTAACCAGACCCCTCGAAAGACACACACAACCTCCCATTACACCTGCATTGCCTTTGGTAAGGGGAAGGGAAGAAGGTCTCGGTAGACTAGTCTTCTGACACAAAGCGTTCATAAAATGTCAAGAGACCTGGTCTGAAAGAGTGAGGCAAATGGGAAGGCAGGAGTTGTTAAGTTAATCGCAGTTGTTTTGAAAGTGGAGGACTTGGGGTCAATAACACTGAGCTGGTGTGGGGTGAAATTTACTGGAAGTAGAACAGAAGTCTCTCACACCAGAATTAAAAAACAACTTTTATTTTATGAAAACATCTTCATTTCTAAAGCTAAAAATGCTGTCCTTTCGAAGAGCTCAAATAAATTTCCTAACATTCTAAAAGAAATATATACTTTCGAAGTCTTAATGGAGACAACATTCTAACTTAAATCTTTATTAGCTTGTTTTAAAAAGTCGTTCAGACTTTCTTAAATAAACACAAAACTAGGCGGTTTTGCGTAGACCTACGACAGCTGAAATCCTGAATCACTGCTAATCTTCGCTAATCTAGTCGAAATCCCCGCACATTAACATGTGATATATAAACGATGTCATTGATAGCGATGAGCCGCCATCGCCAGCTCTCTCCAGCTTTCGCAAAAAAACATTTAATATCACCGACCGGCCTGACCCGCGACCTCTTAGGTTTGGGAGCTTCTTTCAATCTTCCGATACGACTAGTCGGATGATAGTAAGTATCCTAATCTGCTCTGTTGAATAGGGACATAGTTATCCCTCCAAGCTTATCTTTAAAAACTATAAAAGCTGCTGAAAGTTAACGATGATAAGAATTTTCTTTAAACCATTTAGAAGTTTTTTTTTGTCTTGGGATTGACCAGCTGTTGACCATGAATTTTAATTAAATCAAATAAATAAATTTATTATAACCACATTAAATATAACTCACGATAATGCAAATTCTTAAGATAAAAGCACAACATTTTAAATAAATTAACGTTTCGAAGACCACTTGCTCACCCATTCACTCAAACATCCACCAATCGTGTGCTCTAAACAGCTTTATCACAAAAGTCCGCATAATTTTTAATAAATTGAATTAAATGATAAGTATTATATTTCTTGTAACTGTATTATATCTAATGGCGTGTCACGACTCACCTGCTTAACCATTTATACCGATGTCTGGCGTGATGATGTTGTTCACCACTATCAGACACCATCACGCAATATTAGACTTTACGGTTCATTTAAAAGAGGATTTCAGATGTGATAATGGCTTGGTCTCATTGAGAAAGTTAAATAAAGAGATCAAAATAACAAATGATTGGGTTTGGTGAGTGATAGTGTGTGATATGGGTTATTTGGGTTATGTCTCAGCTTGGTAGATTGAGGCACTCTTGCATTGGCAGAGTCTCTATGTATCCACTATCAGCAGCTCTTTAAGTTCCAATCTTCTATGAAACATACTTTATGTCTGCAATAAGAGCAGGGTGTTTTCACAATTGGTGAAAACACCTTTATGAAAATATAGTTCCTATGTCTCGCAATCATCACCCTGGATCGTTTAGCAACTGTGAAGTACAATTTTTTGAATGAATAAAAAAAGTATTTACTGTTTGAAGCAGTTATCAGTTTGAAAAAGTAATTGCTTACTTTTTTAGTTTTTAGGTGGAAGTTTCTACGAACACTCACACGCACGTTGTAGGAGGACTCAATAGTTACAACAATGTTGCATGTCTCCTGCGCGGTGAACCAGTGAAACCCATTCCAGGCTAACTGGATCTTCAGCAGAAAAAATGTAGTTGCGTGGTAACATCCACGTACTTACCCCTTTTTGTTGTAGCCTTCCTTGCTTTTAACGCTTCACTTCATATTGATTGTATTTCTTTGAAATTAGTTTCCAATGTAGTAAGTATGTACTTTATTTTTATGATCTGGGAATTGTGTAAAAAGTGTGCCTATCTGTCTATCTGTCTGCTGTGTTTTGTTGGAATCTGACACGGAATGTGATGATGTATGTAGCACGTACAATGAGCAGTTATCTTATAATTAATAGGCAATAGTTATCACTTCATTTGTTTTGTGATTTAGTGAGCTATTTATCTGAGAAATGGATTACTAATCAGTAAGCTCCATGGAAATGTAATTTAACTGTAAAAGTTATGTTTAAATATAGTAAGGCACGCTACAAGGCCCTAAGCCCCTGATGAATTCACTTTATACTATTCCCAGAAAAAAAAGTAATAAAGTTATATTAGGCATAGAATAATTTGAAGTGACGGATGACAATCCTTTGTCTTATCACATGGTTTCAATATGAAAAAAAAAAGTTGTTGATAACCGGGAATCGCGTAGATAAAGCGCAATAGTGTAATAAGTAAGCACACTACGCAACGTAGAGATGTACCCAAACTAATTGTAGTGTGTCTGTGTGTGTGTGTAATTATCTTGATGAAGAGGCGCGGACACAGCTATACTGTCAATGCACGTACATACGAGGTGTGATTAACGCTACATTTTAATGGATTGCTGTTTGGTGGGGGCTATAGCGGCTAGAGATTGGCTAGCTCTTATTAATGAAGAGACATCCCCTCTTCCTTACCGTGGAAACCATCGTTCGTTTCTGTAAGACTCATTTAGGTGGTCGATGCTGAATCTGCAGCATATATCTTCCGCAAACCTTTAATACTTAAAATAAAACCTGCAACAAAAATCACTCGTAAAGTAATTTTCAGTACAAAACACACAAACTACAGACCATTTTTCAAAGAGCTTATTTCCCAATCCTCTACTTCAGCAATCGCAAACATTTTTTCAGGCGTGTGAAACCTGTGTCTGGCCACGAGCACCCACGACGTAGCACCGCGGGGTGCGGCAGCCGCAAAAACTTCGTCACGCCACACCGAACTGCCACTAACGTTTTTGTTAGGGCCACTTTCGTTAACTATTGTCTGATAATTGCTGGTGCACTGGAAATTGGCGGTTGCGAAACCATTGATTGGCGTAGTCCTTAGGCCTAGATGAATGATGGTTGCTGTCATCGCATTCACTACTATTTCTGTAACGTATTTCAACAGGATTGATATACTAAAGCTTTTCTGTTAGTTTGTTCAATCCAAGACATTTACAGACGATTTGTAATAAAGAGTATTTTTTTTCCTAATTCCCCTTATTTCCCCTCCTGATCAGAAGGTTTATGTAGAGTTTATGTCATTATTTTAGCCAAGCCCAAAAGGAATCAATGAAACTTCATAACTTTTCATTGTGCTATCTCAGTCATTTAAATTGATGGACTAGTGGGAGTATGTTGTTATGACCATGGTATGTCACAATGGAAAATTTCCAGCAGGAAACACGATTACCACATTCGTATGCTATGGAAATATAATGCTAGCATTACGCAAGGCGTCAATAAATTTCAAAACAATTGAAAGCGACAGCCACCACGACCGAATGTCCTTATCCAACGTTGCCAAATGGGAACAGCACTACGTGACGCGCTATGGCACGTATGGCCAATCAATCACTTGGCAATGGTGAACGACCTCACTATCCTGGCAACAATGCCAGGGCCGGTGACGTCACTGGCCAAACCAGCGGATTCAATACCGCGCTAATATGGCAGCCTGGGACAAAGGAGGAACGTATGAATTTTAAAGGAGCGCCTAAATGATCTGCTGGTACAAATATTTTGTTGAGTGCACGCCTTTATATAGAGGCTCCGGTAATGTTGCAAGGCTTTGCATGAGTTCATTATTACGAGTTCGGTTTGACTCGGAATACTTCTAACCGTAAGCTCCGTGGATGAACCACAACATGTTGAACCTCCTTATAGTCAACTACTATAGCTTTGGACGATTTGTAAGACGTCGCCTTATATTATTTATCCATTATTTAAACGTCTCATCTCCCCATTCATCCATCGGATACTATCGTACTACATATAGGCAATGATTTCCCACACTAATTACACACTAGCTAGAACTCCTAAGCTAAAATCATATTCTACACTTTCTGTTCACATTCTCCTTCATGCAGCATGTTGCACTCAAAGTGAAACGCAGGAACACGAAACGAATCAAAAGTAAATGTAAAAAACACAAAAATGAACTCAAGTGAAGCATCTGATATCAGTATTAATGACATTGTGCTCCGTCGTCACTTGTCACTTTGATTTCATTTTCTCTATTGGCCATCCTTTGGCAATGTGCACAAAAACCCGGCATTCGCTGTGCTCACTGACAATTACGTGCACTTGTATCGAGTATCGAGTGATTGACGCACTAATGGCGGCAATTATCGACAACGCGATAATTGTTATCGACACTCGCTCGTCACTGCAAGATACTTTCTAAGAGCTGACATTGATCGCCAGGAAATCTAACTGTCTAGATTGTTCTAGAACTTTCAGTTTGATGACCGTGTGGAGGAAAGCAGCTTTTAACACATGTTCTTAAGAGTCACTGGAAATGTTCGGTTACTTATTTACCTACAAATGCTCATAATTACCCAATACTACAATTGAGGATGCAATATAACATACATTTATGGATTGTATCGTAGGTGCAAGCAGCTGTACTTTGATAACTTAATTAGTAAGAGCACTTCAAAAGTTCAGAACTTAAAGTTATCTGTGAAACGCGTGTTATCGAGGTGATGACTCGCTGAGCTTACAACACTAAAACAAGCAACGAGCACTTATCTGTAATGTTGACAATATTCTGCTCTTACAGTACTAGTTTAGTGCCATTAGCGCAATAATTTCTCTCTACTACGATATCCCATTTTATTTCATACCACGTTTAACGGCCTTTTTTATCTCGTTCACTTTTGTTGCTAACTGTACCCGAGGCATCGTAATGAGCCGCCAAGATAACGATTTGAAACTGGACAAAGACATTTAGAAACTTTTAACGTACAATTTAATTTAAATATAGAGAAATAGAGATATTTGACGGTTTATTTGGAAGTGCGGTAGATGCGCGTAGATTAGCGCACGGCGACCCACTTGCGCACGCGCAGAACATACGCGTCATGGCGATCACACACAAATACAAGTTCCATTGTGGAAATTTTAAGAAATTAATTACACAAACTATTAGAAAAAACTTTAGAGTTTTGGGCCTACACTTTCTAACTGTTGTTTCAGTCATCAATCTGAAGTAACGAACCTTAAAAACAGCAAGTTTATTATAATATTAGTCACAGATGGGTTAGCTCGCGACGGGTTAACTATTTTAACGAAACATCGGAGTTGTACTACTTGCGCACTTGCGCACTTGCTCACTTGCTCGGCGGTAACAAACATTCACAAGTTTTTACACGGCTCTTGCGTCTACAGCGGCCATTTTAATTACTTAAAAGCGTTCTCTTTTTCGGTTTGTAACGGCGAACCATAGTTTTACAGTTTTAATTGTAGTTTAGTGGTAACTTACTGATAGCACATCAGAAAAAAGTAGCGAAACAGTGATGAGACGCGCAAGAAAAATAAAATGAAGAAATAATCCTCTATGGAGTGGAAAGCGGCTCATAGTAGTCAGTTCGAGTGGCTAGTTCCACGCCGATAGCTTCCACTCTGTTATTACACACACTTCACGGCGAATCTGGATCCCACATCAAGTTTTTAACAACAAACTTCTTTTATTTAATACTTAGGTATTATATCCACGTCGCTTTGTACAACGTTTCTTCCTTTTGTGTCACTGGCATACAACTCACTATTGTTTCTAAATAACATAAAGGCAAACAAACGATTTGATTCGTTTTAATTCATGCAAAAACATAAGCGAGCAGCACTCAACACGTTTACGTAATGTTTAATACGATAATTACAACTTGCCGTACATAATGAATATAAATGAGAACTGCTGCTTTTGATTTGCTGCACGACTGTTACATCGCTGCATTTGTACCTGTGTGATTCATAGCTACCTGTAGCTAGCACTCAATGTATGGCGTACATTTGCGATATATTGAGATAATCTGGATGTTTATGCAGCGCGCTAGTTGTGTATGCGTTCGATTCCTTTAATTGCGTTATGTAATTGCTGGTAAGCATTTATATATCTACGGAGATCATTTTCATTTTAGTAAACGACGAAAACAATTAATAGACCGTACCCTTGTCTTAGGTAATAACTGCTTAATGTACTATAAAATGGTTTAATGGTTTCCATAGAATTTGAAATTAGTAGCTATAATTATTTTTGTAGGCTAGTTTCTTGCAAAATGACAAGTATCTAAATTAAATTGTGTTTTCAAAAAAGGTAAAAATTATTCGACATCTAATTGGGCACGAATCGAATCGCAATTAAAGAACGTAGTACATTGTCGTGGCCCAACAGAGTTCGTGATCAAAAATCAATGATATTTGTCGGATAAATAAGTGCAGGACACTTGGCAACCTTTACTGGGCGATATAATGTCGTTTGAGAGGTTTAAAGTTATAAATCAGATACAGTTAGCTGGCTTGTCCATTGTTACGTGACGGATCCTGGTCACAATGCAGGCAGGTTGAAAGTTTCTACTGACATGCGGAATAAATCTTGAGGATTACATACGTGGTTGAAAACTGGATTATCTTCGAGTATCTTTATGTTCTGTAATATCAAACAAAGAATAGGACCCTGTTTTTATTGGTGATTTTAATCAGAAAATCATTAATTTTTACTGCTTTCATAAAGACGAGAAAATAAAAGTTATGACAAAAATCATACGAAAAAGTTCGTGGTAAGTACTTCTTTCTATGTTGTCCCACTGTTGGCCAAAGGTCTCATCTTCACCCTTTCACATCTCAGAAAGATGGGAAACTGTGGAAGAACTGACATCCCATCACTCCACACTTCATCCACCCAGAAAAACATCTGCCACCCGCTGGTAACGAACTACAATTGCCAATCTAAAACCTCATAACCACAGGTTGGCCACTGTATATAATCTGTCCAAATGGGGTATACACTCGATGATGAGATGCCAATGTTGGAGCTGTGCTGGTCTGACAAAATTTAAGTGCAATCGGCACGTACAGAAGAAGATTTAATTATTCATCTCGAGTAAGGAACCCTTAACTTTGCATAGCATCCCGACATGCTCTTGGCCTGCCAACTTGTCTATTTCTCTCAATCTCCTTCTCCGACAAACTTGGTAAGAATTAAATCAGATATGTTCTCGATTCGATTGATTAAGGCGGGGTTACCCCGATAAACGTCGTCAACAATAGCGTTTTACTCGTACATGGAACGGATTTAAATTTTGAAAAAAATGTATTACATAGTTGACTCTTTGATCATGATATGTCGGGCATGCGATACACGATTACTTACACTTCATTGCATCCAATTAAATCGCAAAGACATGTCCAAATGATGGCTAAATAATCGTTTTACTTGAGTTATATTAGGCTTTGAAAAATAAAACTTATATCATAATAAAGGTCATAAAAAATGTGTATTATCTCGGGTCACATAATGTATAATTTCTTTATCATTTTTCTCCAAGAGAGAAAAAACAGTCAAAATTTAGGCATTATATCGCTCGCGCGGCAGGGCGGGGGGTGAGGTCGTGCGTACATAAAAACAAAGTAGGGTAACCTCGCCTTAACATGTGTTTTCCCTCCTTTAATGTACATTCATCTTAACTGTTTGAACTTACTTGTGCGCAGTTATCGTCTGTTGCATTTTTCCACGATTTCCGTCATGTACTGGAACTATTGGAAGCTTACTGTGCGTAAATATTGTCAGTTAAATAGCGCGTGCGCAGCAGCACGGTTTGTCATGCGCGCGCTCGCTGACAGATCACTGTAGACCTTAGAAATATTGTAAAGTAGGAAACATTGTAGAACTAAATTTTAATTACATTAAAATGACACGGATCACTTCCAAATTGGGACACCATCCAGACTTTCAATGACTTATCCTATAGTAGAAAACGTCTGTGAGTTTGCAGAGGTTGCAGGATCCCTAATTACTGTTACATGTTTAAATTAATATAATAAAAGTGAAGTAACGACTCTCAACCAATCTGTGAAAATGCTTTTTTTATACATCCCTATTAAAATAGTGCATGTATCAAAACAAAATTAAAGAAACCACACCAACAAAATAAAACAACATCGTACATAATAAATAGAGCATAAACGCAAATAATACTTGTACCAACCATAAATAAATAATTGCATCGCTGACAGTATTCAATTAAAGGTAATTTCTCCATCTAATAGTTTCGTATGGCTAGCGAGCTGCGAAGGTACCTTGAGGCCCTGGGCGCGCGATATTTTACCTCTTGAAGTCTCAATGCTAACCGGCACGGCACGGCAGTACAGTGCAGCCGTACCGCTACCGTACCGCGCCGTGTTCGCGACAAACCTCACTTGTTTACCTGGTTAATATTATGTTCAATTCAATATTATTTGACCTATTAATAGTATGGCAAGGTTGGAAGTTATGTTAAACCTTATTGCTGTAGGCTCATGTTTATTTCGCGATGGATAATATAATTTGAATATTGGTTGATATTAGTTAATTGCCCCTAAAGAAAAAGGTACCTACTTTTCTATTTTCAACTTTTTTGTTTCAGTAACAGTCCGGAATTGGGACGAGTGCTTGGATTACAAGGGGCCTGGTGACAAGCGGCTATACTGTTACAACATCTTTACCTACCCCTTTGCAGATTAAAGTCGCTGTTATATTCTATGTTATATTTTTAAGACTTATAAAAAAAAAAAAAAACCACACAGATATCTCTAGGAGTGGCACTCGAGTCGGATCTCCGTTCATTAGACATCAACGCGGTACTCGCACAGTTGCACCTAATATAGCACACGTGCCGAAAAATAGCATTCAAAGCGCTATTATTTTATTATTAATGTTACTTAGTCTAATCACAATGAATTAAAGTTTCATTAAAATAGATTTTCCAATCAATTTAAGAGTAGGTAGTTGGTGTAATTACTGTTATGCTAATTTTATTTACAATTTAATTTAATTCTAAGTTTTGTAGGGCCTGTCTATAATGACCGTAAAATGTACTATAAACGAATATATTTAATATTGGACACGAGTTTACGATCGGCTACTTGTAATTCAATTATATTCGACAAAGGTAAATTTAATCTTTCTTAACTTTTAGTATCGTCTAATAACAATAAAGTTAGTAACGGTCATTTGGTATGCAAGTTTGTGTGTTTCTGGTTTTATTGTATTCTAATGTTTGACACATTGCGTATGTACGGCTACGGCCATTGCTGCACTTTGAACCGAAGGGATCAAGTGCCACGAGGACGTGTTAAGTGACGTTTTAAAGTGTGTAACATCCTTACATAGTATAAAACAAAGTCGCTATTTTTGTCTGTTTGTCTGTATGCTTAAATCTTTAAAACTACGCAACGGATTTTGATGCGGTTTTTTTCAATAGATAGAGTGATTCAAGAGGAAAGTTTTAGTATATAATTTGAACGACATCCACGCGGGTGAAGCCGCGGGCATCAGCTAGTAATGTAATATAATCTATATCTATATTCTATATCTATATATCTATAAACATACATATAATAAAACAGTAAAAAAACTGTGTATGTACATTGAATAATATATTAAAAAAATAATAATTGAGGGGTTTTAGAAACAGTAATAGAGCACGAATCGAAAAAAAAAGCCTGTCTGTTTGTCTGTGTGTCTGTTTGTCTGTTTGTTTGTACACGCTAATCTTCGGAACTACTCGACGGATTTTAATGGTTTTTTTTTTTTGTTGTATAGATATTAAGTCTGGCCAACATATAGGCTATAATTTATCTTGGAAACTTGAATACCTGATGCAGAACCGCAACAGACCAGCTTAACTATAAGAGATACAAAAATGGTACCATAGCAAAAATTGTTCCACGTGATGAGCATTTTCTGCAAAGAGAATAAATTCGAAGATCTGGAACAGCTGATGTGGAAGTCCAAGAGCCCAGCTACACTATAACATATATAGGAATGACGTCTTAGCAAGAGTTGTTCAGCCTGATGAGCACTCTCTGTTGTCGTATAAAATTTGAAGATATGGAACAGCTGATGTGGAAATCAAAGCTATCACTAATTTCACTGTCACTCAATCAACGAGACAGTCACTCATCAAAATTTCCACGTGAACGAAGTTGCGGGCATCAGCTAGTACTTAAATGTACACTTACTGCCGAGAGACACTAAACACGTATCTACTTTAAATAAAATATTTTATTTATGTTCGTGACACCTTTAAGGTTTTACCAATAATCATAAAAGTAGGTACATCTTGGTGTGACACAAGGGATAAGGTGTAATTTTTAATCAACAAAATATTGAAATGTAACGGATTTTTTTTCAGTCTATATTCGTTATTGAGCAAATCCTACAAGCCTAAACCCTACAAAACCCCGAAGTAATTCAGCATCTACATAATCCAAGTGCTGGCGACATTCTCAAGTTATAGGTAGAGGTGCGCGTACGCAGCGTCAAGGCGATCCGCAACTACATAAACAAGCGATCGGGACCTGTTCCACCGATTGAGCACTAAATAACCATACACCGGTGATTAGCACTAAATAACTACACACCGGTGATTAGCGACGGTGATTTCAACTATTTAATACTAATATTCAGATTAAGCTGGTTACGCTAGAAATCGAAATCCTAAAAGGGAGAACAGATCAGGTAATCAATGCAATTGGATTGATGATGTAGAAAATAACACATCTAAAGTTTTAGTTGGTAAAACATAAAAGAAGTGAATCTGTTATGAAATCATCATCGTTAAAAACGTTTAAATGGAAGATGTTCACTTCTGGTCATATGCCCCGCAAGGTTCACTACGGCGACTGATGATGTGGTTTAAAACTACTCAATAATAACAGATTATTAAAAGGACCATAGTTTCTAGACATGTCCACTAGAAACCAGTTGCTCATAGTGGTAGATATCTACAAAGGTTTCCACTTCCGTGTATAACTCTCTCAGCCAGCTTGAGGACAAGTGGCCATCACACGGCGTTTCCCTTTCGTTTTCGACCAGATCGCTATCTCAGGGCAAATACAGGTACTCGTAAGTACTTGTGCTAATCCTCGACCAAACGGGTAGTGGATACTCTCTTAGTCTTTATGTTTATAAAGTTACATTTAGCAATTATAAGATTATAAACTAAACACATGGATGTTCTCTAGAGGGCGTCACACACAAACGAGACGCACGGACATTTTCGCGTGGTTACATGGGCTGGTATTTTTCTGGCATGTTTTTCTAAATTGTCCAACACTAGTGACCTCGTTAAATACGCAAAAGTTATTTCACTTATACGCAAAAGTGTATAAGTGACCGAATGACTTCCATTCATCGACATTGCCTTAGTTTCTGACGTCTTTAGTTAACTTCATCGTGTCTTACAGGGTAGTATGTATTATTGAATCAATTTTGTCGCCATTTTTGTGTCAATTTTGTTGTCATTAAGATCACTACGAGATAGGTCTTAATATAATTTGATACTCTTTAAGGAAGATCAACAGCTTTATCAGTCATACACAGCCTCTGCAGATGAGATGTAACCAAGATTCGTGAGGATACCCTGGGAACACCAAGATCCCTTGCGGATGCCCTGAGGAGACAGGGAAGTCTGATCTGCTTCTGGAGGGAGGTGGGCTGGTTGGAGTAATCGGCCACCATGGCTCACGCACAATGGTCCAATTCAAGGACTAAGTGCGGAAACCTAAACCCCATAAAGAAGATGAGATGTAACCAATATGACAGCAACAGTCAGCTAATAAGCGTGTACGGGCGCAATAAATCATAAAAACTTTATTTGTTTCGCGACGCCGTGACGTCACCGCTATGTGTTGTTTATCTGATTTGTGTCTAGGTACGGATGTATGGCGAAACCTCAGGTATTTATAAGACAAGCTAGTCCTTGTAGTCTAGTGGCTAGTCCTAGAAATTGCATTTATTTTGAGCTTTTTGTTTAGGTATCCTTCTTGTTATTCGTCATAATTTTTGTGACTCTTTGCTTTGATGGTTTTCTCTCCATTATTCCCGGATATGATGAGACCACCCTAACACTTATATGGATGTGGTTATTGTTTCCAGACTGAAGTGAAGTGAAGTGGAAATGGGAAATGTGGATGATAAGCACCGCCAGACAGATCTGGCGGTGCTTATCATCCACTTCTCAAGCTGCATAATTTTCTAGGAAATCTTTAGCTTGTCTTATAGAATCGCATAGTAACCTATGCTTAGTTCGTTTATGTCGTATAATAACAGCACATTAACCCATTAAGGTTTTATAGGCGACGCCTCTATGCTCGTAAATAAGTGGTGATGCAATACGATAATACGTACCTACCCAAATATCTGATACTGCGTTCTTGTGTTTATTGTCCTTGGACATTTCATTTTTTATTATATTACTAGCTGTTGCCCGCGACTTCGTTCGCGAGGAAATTTTGACGTGTATATAAGTGTGGGGTGGGACTGCCAAATCGAATGACAAATGCCAATCGAAGCGAATATATTCCCTTAAACTGGCCCTGTCATAAAATATGTTTCCACACATACATAATATATGTCTTAACTATATTTTATCTCTCTACCAATCTTTGGCTCCAAAAAGCCAAGGATTTCATTAACATACTTGCAAGAGCCCTTACTGCAGGTCGTCACAAAAAAAATTGTTCGCTAATAGTTATATCTTGCTAAATTTCAGGCCGGAAGTACAAAAATCAACTTACATAGAAACTCGCGAGAGCCTTTAGAACTCCCTAATCCGACCCTGGACCAAAATCTGTTCTTAGCAAACTTCTACTCACCATAAACTACGTCCCCGCCAAAATTCAAGACTATTGCGCAAAAAATGAAGGACTTTCAGACAAACTTGTGAGAGCCTATAGACCTTCCTTAACCGGCCCTGTCGCTAAATCCGTTCATAGCAGACGTCTACTAACTAATACAAACTACGTCCCTGCCCAAAATCAAGACTGTTGCGCAAAAAATGAAGGACGTTCATACAAACTTGCGAGGGCTCATAGACCACCCTAATCCGGCCCTGTCGCAAAATTAATTCATAGCAGACGCCCACTAACTATAAACTACATCTCTGCCAAAAATCTGGGTTATAGCACAAAACATGAAGGAGTTTCATACAAACTTGCGAGGGCCCTTAGACCACCCTAATCCGGCCCTGTCGCAAAATCCGTTCTTACCGGACGTCTACTAACTATAAACTACCTCTCTGCCAAAAATCTAGATTGTAGCACAAAAAATTAAGGAGTTTAATCCGGCCCTGTCGCAAAGTCCGTTCTTAGCGGACGTCTACTAACCATAAACTACCTCCCTGCCAAAAATCATCTTGGAACGTCCAGCGGTTTTCGAGATTTCGTGATGAATGAGTGAGTGACCTTTCGCATTTATAGATATATAGCTTTTGCCCGCGGCTTCGCACGCGTAGACTACATGCTTCTGTTCTGTCACTATCACAATCACAATAACCATCACTGTCACAATCACAATCACTATTACTATAACAATAACAATCACTATCACTATCACAATCACTATCCCTATACCAATCACTATCACTATCTTAATCACAATCACAATCACTATCACTACCACAACCACTATCAAAATCACCATCATCGTTATCACAACCATTATCATCGTAATCACAATCATCATCATCATAATCACTATCACAATCATCATCTTCATTATCACAATTATCATCATCGTAAACACAATCAATATCATCGTAATCACAATCATCATCATTATCATCACAATCATCATCATTGTTATCACAACAAATCAACAATAACCCTGTATAGAATATATAATACATATAGTTGAATCCGCCGTCTTCTGGATCTCAAAATAAATGTCATATTCGTAATCAGCACTCCTGATATTCTCGAAATCGACACCCATATTGATTTTTAGACATTTCAACCCCATCGCACCTCAACTTACAGGGGATGGTGGTATTTCAGGTCCGCCACATTAAATCTTAAAATCGTTGTTTTTGTGATACACCCGATACATCATACAAACAATAACCATGTTGGTTTTCAGACTTTGTCACTGCATTTCCCCCTTTAGGGGTTGAATTCTGAAAAAACCTGAAACACAAATGTTAACTAATTTATCGATAGGAGTACTCCTGTGAAGTTTCAAATAAAATAGTCTAACTAATCTTATTTTCCCATGTAAACTTTGGACCCCCGTTTCAACCCCTAAGGGGGTGAATTTTGAAAAATCCTTGCTTGGTGCACACCTAAACCTATGTGCCAAATTTGGAATGTCTAGACTCAGCGGTTTGGGCTGTGCATTGATTTTTAGAATTTATCACTCCATTTCCCCTTCTTAGGGGTTGAATTCTGAAAAAACCTGAAACCCGTTTCTACTCATTTATCAATAGGAACACTTCTGTGAAGTTTCGAATAAAACAGTCTAACTAATCTTGTTTCCCCATACAAACTTTGGAGCCCCGTTTCACCCCCTTAGGGGATGAATTTTGAAAAATCCTTTCTTAGTGCACCCTTAGACCTCATAAGGAACCTACTTGCCAAATTTGGAGTCTGTAGACCCAGCGGTTTGGGCTGTGCGTTGATGGTCAGTGAGTGAGTCAGTCAGTCAGTCAGTCACTTTCTTCTTTTATATATATAGATTATATAGATAAAGGTATGCTCAAAAACAATAAAGTTGACTATAACAGTTTTATCTTGTCAAAACTAGATATTTTTTTACCTTTGGAGTTATAATTGCCATGCCCGGATGATTGAGTTTAAATCATTTTACATTTAATACTTTTTTTGATTCTAAATTAAAATTTTAACGAAGTCAGCATCTGTGTTCTACTTACCTTTAAGTCAACATACGATCTTATTCTATTACAGAATCACAAACACCTTCTAAAGGACTACAAATCCGCACAAAAAATACTACACATCACCTAACAACCTTACGCAAGAATCAAACCCCGACTGCCAGCAACCAGTTCCATCGCTCCACTTTATGAACAGCCAGGTGTTCTGATAACAAGTGCGTTATGATGTATCGTATGTTTGTCGTGCTGTAAACATTTTTACAGCTGATGACTGATTGCAGTTACTATGATAAGGTGATTGAGGCCCAGATTTGGCGACAGTTGGCTATTTGTATATAATAGCCTGTGAAAAAAAACTAGATTGTCGATTAAAACTTAAGAAAGTGTTGTGTAACACAATCTTTATTTTTAGTGAAACTATTGACGTCTCCATTTGCGTAGCTGATGACTATATCTTTACTGCTTATCTAGATCTCATCTCTTACGTAGCAGCCAAACAGAAATCTCTTCAAATCACATTAACTCTAGTATAGCATGTTTATTGTGGAAATGTTGACACCAGTCCTAGTTTTATCAAATTATGTCACAGTTAACACCAAAATGTTACGGCACCACTGCAAAATCCTGCATTTCAACAATGTCTGAGGCGTAGGTCCGAGGCACACGAGGCGCCTTTCTAAAGCGCGACCTTGCGCAGTCATCGCGCGCCGGATTAATGTCCGAGCGACAGATCGACGCGATAAGGCGGCCCACTTCCATCAGTGTGGCTGCGTTGCCAATAACCAGAAGAATGCGAGATAAACTCGTGCTGTGACAACTTGTAATAAATAGCGAATATTTATAATGAATGGTAGCCGTGAGGTCTATCATAAATAAAAAAGTGACAAACTGATGTCTTCCCGTGGGCGTCTTGGAAATAACTTGTAAGCTAGACCTGGTAAGACATGTGTCGCAGACTAGCAGATCTAGACAAGCTAAAGATGAGAGATTTGACACAATAATGATACCAAGGCAGATACTGGTAGGTCGCCAGGAAGAAAGTGGAGGAATAACACTAACTTCGGTTCTGGTCCAAACTTGTATTTTGACAGACTGCTACAAGATTATTTCTAGATTATTAGCGAAGACGAAAACTCACACTTTGGATCCTGGAACTGCTTTTAAAGGGCAATAATACTAATAGCAGTACGATACTGCAAATAAATATCCACCACAAATCTTAGTCAAAATCCTAGCCACCAGTGCAACACCTCTGTCGCCACACCAGGACTGGTGTCCCTTCAACGTGACGTTGAGCTGTTGTGCTGTTGTGCCCAATTACAGCAAGTTGCACGTATCACGGCTCTGGCAGGCATTCGGCGTTTGCACGTAATTGAAGTATGCGCGGAATTCCGGACACTGTCCGAATTAACTGGTCGCGTATTAGTAAGGTGCGGTCGCTGATTTGTGGGACTCGTATATGGCATGACAGAATATCTTGCTTGCTTGTAGTTTATTATTTTTTAAACACTAATCCTTATATACGGAAGATGATTTTTGGGCAATTAATCAAACAAAAAAATATGTTTTGGTAAATATTAATAGTTTTATAAGGGGACCAAATATGGAGTTTTAATTACACGACGTTTAGAAGGCACGTTAACGATTATCTTTTTTGTTGTCAGTCTAAAGTGGATTCTATAAAAAAATAAGGTTTCATACCATAACAAAACTAACCAGTCGACCATTGCAGTGCCTTCTTTTGGAAACGTACACGCTTGCAAGGATAAGGTTAAAAGTGAAAGCTGATAAATGCTAGTTTAATCGATAGAACAAGACTACTCTTTACCCACACGTATTCTGTCCTAGAGAGTAAATGTAGTGTTTTTCGCAAACGATGGTGCACTTAATATCGTGTCCTCTTAATTGCTCGTTACAGAAACTGATGGATGCTCTTGAAAGCGTCAAAATCGTAGCTTGTCGGAACTGATGGATCCTACTGAGGTTGCGAAACTTGTAGTAAAATCCTGGCTCGTCTCAATTTAAATTGCCATCGACTCACTAAGAAGCAAACACACTATCTTCACAGCTTTACCACCCAATCAGTCATATTTATCTGCCACCCCTGCCACCTCCCCGTGGCCACACCACCGTACCGATGGGCTCGCCATCAATCACCACAAAGCCGGCTCGACAGCTGAACGTCAGTGCGCACAATAGCACCAAGTCTACTCACCCTCGGATCAAAGGGGATGCAGTTATTAGATTTTAATTATGCCTATACGAGTTTGTGGTTTGCAATGATTTCTCATTAAGGACTTAATCCGCTTTCACAAGAGATGTCAGTGAAAACTCTAGTGATGACTCTGGCACCTCTTGAACGCTGTTCCTTTATGGATTTAGATAAAATGCATTGTTCATACTTCCAGAGGCATGTTGCACCCAAATGTCCAAACTGTATTTTGTAAAAAAAAAGTAATAACGTTGAAATATTTACCCACAGTTATGCGCTTTAATCATTGGTTGAGAAATTGCAATTCATCTTTTTAGGTTCATATCGGTACTTTGACATTGCTTAAAGATGCAATTAAGCAATGACACTTGGCCATTAATTCTACTGTCTTACACATTTAACTCTTTTCTGATTGAAAATTACAGTTTTTAACCGGCTACTTAAATTAAGCCATCATCCCAGTACAGTTTGATATCAAACTGCAGTTCAAACCCTATCCCCACGTATGGGGGTGCGGGCAACTGGGCAGATTCATCAGCGCTGATCGATCATGTTATGACAGCGGCGTCCGCGCCTACAGCGCTTTGTTGTAGCGCTGTAAGGGGTCAACTACCAACTCGCTATGGAACATTGAATATAGAAGGAAATATATTTGTAAAATTTATAAAAAAAATCCTTTAAAAATTGCTATTTTCTGAACATGACTAACTTTTACCCGCGGTATTGCCAGTGTGACAAGCCGAAATTATTCTTTGTGAGCGTACAACTAGATAAATATTCTTTAACAGGTGACATGTCTATCCATTGGCCAAATTTTATTCATATCCATTATGTCGTTTTGTTGAAAACGTAACGGACGAACAGTTAATGTTATCGTCTGGAATCTCTGTTTCTATTCGAATGCCATAACATGATTGACCTATTAAAAGACTGCAATGATTCACATTTAATATCAATTTAATCGCAATCATTAAAAGGGAACTACGCAAACAGTGGAGCAATAAAACAATAATAAACAGTAGTAAAGTGCAATAAAACATAACGACGTCTCGCGGAGCAGAGGTCGGCAGCGTTACGAGTGCTAACAGAACTTGTTATAATTTGAATCATCCGCTGTTAAATAACCAATCAGTTCGTTAAACATTCAAATGTATGTAGTGTTATGATAAGAAGTAGTTGAGACGAGTGGTGGGATGTTGTTTTACTTTGCGTACCTATAATATGCGTCATAGACTTATTGCCATAACGTAAGACAAAAACTTGGAATAAATAGTAGCTATGTAAACCTTTTGACCAAGTTTCTACGTGTGACATCTAAGTGCGACATTTCTTGGATTCCTGCATCTAAATTTACTCTCAAACGCACTATGGTGGTAAGATCCTACTTATCGTAGTAGAAGGTATGTTCTTTTTACTTTAAGTGACAAACTGCTAAAAGTATGAGTAGTATATCAAGGGTCATGCACATGTTCATAACAGACTTATGAAGACTTCATAGTCAGATAGATACTGATCCTGGATCCTTGTAGGAAGCAGTTATCAAAGGGTTTACCCATTACTTGGTCCTTGAAGATTACTTTCAATGACTTGACAGCTTCATCATTAAAAATCAAGCAGAACAAGTTCGTTCAGAAAGTGACAGTAATGTGCTTTACATTACCTGAACGGTTCATAAACAAGTTGTATGAATGGCGCCATAATAGCCCTGTAACAGAGCAGTTCTCGTCAGCAGTCAGAGGTCAGCTCGTCTGGACAGCGGATGAATCATAACTCAACTTAAACTGGTGAAGAAGCTATGACAGAAGGACCACTTCTCTAGAGGACTGGTTACAGGTTCCCACATTAACGCTCAATGCACATAGTATGCGACATTGGAATTATCTATGTGGGAAGACTTCCAATGTCGCAAATTATGAACAAGTACTCAAATACCTAGTATCAGAGAATGCGGAGCTTCTCGTAGAGTTGTTATGTCCAAGTGTACTTTATTAAATGATGAAGAATTTGTTGACAGTTGAGCAATACAATTTGAAATCAGGAATCAGTCTGATGCTCTTCACCATAACATGCTTCGTCTATAAAAATCTTCGTCTATTAAACGTTGGAAATCGGTACAACCGTACCGAGGAAGTTTTAATAGTGCTGCTTTCATACTACAAGTTTTTTTAAAGACTGAACCTTCTATATTTATTTATATGATTGCCATATTCACTTAATTCATCAGTTCATTATGCCATCTAAGGCTTAAAACACTCTTGTAATTAATTCTATGACTCTTAATAGATTGTTTGACTGTATTCTTAACTAATTGGTTTATCTCGTGATTTATAAAAAAAAAACGTATGTAAACATTTCTAAAAGATGAGGTAACGGTTTAATAAGTTTATTATTTTTCCTCGTGCAGTTTGTTTGATAGATTTATTGCTATCCCACGCATGATGAATTAATACTTGATTCTAGCGATTTCGAAGAATCAGAGAGACTTCATGACATAGAAACATCATTTGGTTCTTTGAAAATAATAGAAGGATCTTCGACACGCAACAATCTATTCTCACGGAATCTTCCTACAGTCATAATTTACTTTGGAAAAGAAAGTTGCATGAGTTATTAGTCTTATTTCATTTAAACAAAATAAAACACTTTCAGTTATTCATATTTTAGTCTACTGCCACAAAAATGCCAAATGTGCTTTATGGCTCTGTCGCTTCCACATTTAATCAAGCCTTTTTTAATAGCCTATTCTGTCAAATCAAGATTTATCAATAAATTATTCAATATTATTCACAAACGATTAACATTGTATTTCAAATAACAAAAAATATTTTGTTATTATCATCAAAAATTATTAACTATGAACCATATCCATACATTTCTGTGCTCCTGGTCACCAGTATTGTGCAGTAGGGCACAACCTTCAAAAGAGGGATACGGCTATTGTGCGACAGATCCGCGGACGATTGATGACCGGATCCCTGATAACGCCTTATTTAATTCCGATAGCTCCTGCTAGCTCTGACGACCTGGTACTCTTTCAAAGGGTGAAAGGGGTTTTGAATGTTTGGGATATATTTTATTACTTCATGATGGCCAGACTATTGAATTGAATGACGAGTAATAACAGATAATTGATTATCTTATTACATCAGGCCCATAAAACTCATCATATGGGCAGACTTTTTCTAATTATTATGGGATATTTTACATGGAACGACTGTCTTATCTGACCTCCAAAACATTTTGGTTTCTATGATACCCTTTGGTAAGACTGGATCTGTCAAAGACTGTCAAATATCTACAATTGACAGCCGGAACCAGCGACTACACGTGCCTTCCGGGGCACGTAGGAAACACGGTATGTGACGGGTGGACAACCATCCCCAAACCAATCTAGGGAAGCACATTACCTGAAGATATTATTTATCCACGAGCTAGAGACCTATAAAACTAAGTAACAAAAGTTACATTTCAACAAGAACAACAGCTTTTAATAAAAAACCGGCCAAGAGCGTGTCGGGCCACGCTCAGTGTAGGGTTCCGTAGTTTCTCGTCCGTCACAATAAGTGTTCCCACTTATGAGTTTATAGTTGGGTATCATACATCGTTCAAAATGATTTTCCTAGAAAGTCCTTATAAAGTTCTACTTTTCAGATTTTTTTCATATTTTATGGACTTATGGTTCAAAAGTTAGAGGGGGGGGGACACATTGTTTTTTACTTTTGGAGCGATTATTTCCGAAATTATTGACATTATCAAAAAATGATTTTAGTATTATTCTAGTAGTACTATTCATTTTTAAATACCTTTCCAACAATATATCACACGTTAGGGTTGAAATAAAAAAAAAACACTTCGCACTTTACATAGGGGGGCTACCCTAATAAAACATTTCTTCCAATTTTTATTTTACCACTTTGTCGGCGTGATTGATACACATATTGGTACCAAATTTCAGCTTTCTAGTGCTAACGCTCACAGAGATTAAGCGAGGACGGACGGACGGACAGACAGACATGGCGAAACTATAAGGGTTCCTAGTTGACTACGGAACCCTAAAAAGCATCATTACATTAAATTGCTCTATATCTGTTCCTAACTACACCATTGATACACGAACGAAACTCAAACGTTTTTTTTGTGACACGTTTTACGAATAGCACAGTAATTAAACATCCGATGTGCACAAAAAACACCGGAAATATAAAAACTCCACTTGTTAGTTATTAAAATAACGAAACAATTTATAATTGCACGTAAACGCATCGTGAGGTACTTATAAAACATTTAAATGATAGAATGGCATTCGATTTTGGCTAATTGTCTTGTGACCCGGGGTCGCGGGCTGGTCCGCCGGTGCGTTTGATTGGATCGTAATAGTTCCATTTTAGAAAGTTCTTCATGTTTGTTTTGAAACTCGTAATTGATTTTTATTATGTTTATGGCTCGTGCTTTACCCGCTACAATCAAAGTTTTATTTCATGGTAACATCGCAGAGGTCAGAGTCACTCAATGACTCGTTCCACTATTAATAAAGAGTTCTGAGTTCCTGTACAGTCAGCAGCATTGGAGGCCTATACAAGACTTGATCGCTTTCCAAGCTTCCGTAATCCAACAGCTGTTCTACTTTCAACAGGATTGATACCTATAAACTTCTCCGTAGCATGTCATTCTCACACATTTTTCACTTCGTCATCTTTGTCACTTATAGTATGTCACTTTGTCTAGGCCATGGATTCCTGTACCACAATCACTCTTTCTCGTTTCCTATTAGAGGTATCGAGTGTTATAATCCGACTACATTACATTTTATCGCCTTTTATCCCTTTATCACCTATGCCATCATTATTAGGTGTAACAAGTGTTCTAATGAGTTCATTTCCCTGGTTGAGTACTTCCAGGTCAGGGCAATCATTAACTAAGACCTTATCACTCCGCTCTTTTTCATTACCACCAAGTTCATTACCGACTCAATGCAAAGCAGCTGTGACGATAATAATGACATAATAAAACAATTAATGCGTATTATTAAACATTTTCCCAGGTTTAGTGTCAGCAACAATAAATAATAAATTGTGACCTTCACCACAATGCGTGGTGTTATTTTCTCTGGGAAGTTAATTCAAAGTGAACATTTCTTACTATCGGTGTTCACACGACGCGACGCGTCCTCCGGCGTCGTGACGTCACGTCAAGGTGTTTCCTCAGTGCGCGCGCGCAGCAACAAAGGATACGCCACGATATGCGCGTGCGCCTGATACCAGCCGCTTCCGTGTTTTATATTTGTTTGGTATTTTTCCTATTAAAGTGAAGGAAAACTTGATTGTCTAAGGATTTCACGTTTTTTGTCGGTGTTGTCTTTAACTGCCGCAGGTTTTTGCGTGTGTACGTTCTTTGTGTGCTACTGTCAGGGAAATGTTACGTTTAGTTGATTGATAGACCATGCTTTTCCTTATTGTAGTCATTCGATAAAAAAAAAACAATTTTGAATCAGAGATCCCACTTCGTGCTCCTCTCAACATGCACTGGGACTGCACGAGTATATTGATTAACGTTAAGCAATTATTAGTACAACAGTGCCCAAACCCGGCGCCAATTCTGTCTAATTTCACTCAGCAATCCTTTCAACAATTTCACTAATAACAGCTATCCCTTTACTAAAGCGTGAAATAAACGTTATCAATCTTGATCAGGTTGCTATCAGCTGATCTGAGGTCATTACTACGCCGGAGCCGAGAGCACGTGGGAAATTATACATTCAAACAATGGCCACTACGATGTTATGTGTAGATAGCCGTCGGCGATACTAGAAGGAGCCACTCACACTTGTAGCAGGCTATCTTATTCATGCTGACCACACGGTTGTGGTCTAGAAAACAAATATGCCTACATTATTTAATAAATGGTGGACAGTATAATGTTATGGAAGAAGCGAGGGCGTAAATTTTGCGGTTATAGGTGCTAGGCAGTTGTTGGAAAAACCACAGGACTGCGGTTAATATTTAACAAAGAAAGAAATTAATATGAAATTACAAGGATCAATGTATAATTGTAATAGTTCTTAAATTGATGATGGACTTGTGGTACAAAGTCTGACAAATGAACACCCAATTTTTGAACCCTTCTACAAAACAAATGCAAAATAAAACTCATGCCCATTTTTAACCACAAGGAACACACTTAGTGGCCCCAAGCTAGATTTTGGTTGTTACCACCGTTATAGACGTGATTATATAAGTATAGAAAAAGGAAAGCTTGAGTTTTGTTTTATAGCGGCATTCAAACTAATTCGGGTGTTCTAAATATTTTATTATTTCGTTTCAATGATACCTCGCAAATAACTAGCTACTCAAAAATGATTTTAATTCTTTCAAGATTCGACTTCGTTCTTTGTTGCTTTTATTTGAATTCTTTAAGATCCATTTTACATTCAGAGACGTGTCTTACGCATTTGTGACAAACTGATAAAACTATAAAAATGTGTATTTTATATGGAATCGTAAACACCAGACAAAGAACATCTACCAGAATCTCAGTTTAAACACTTTTCCATAGCACCTGTTTCATTTCCGTGTATGGAAAGCAGTTAACACGTTATCCACTGATCAAAATGTCGCGTCGGAGCTGTTAGGCCATCTCCGCCGGTGTTCGGTGCGCGGCCGCATAAAACTTTTAATTGCCACAATTATGTAAGAGAATTTATTTGGTGGCGTTACAAAGAGCATTGTGGCGGAGTCCCACGGTTTGGGACACGTTCCCTCGCATCTCGTCTGATCCTTATCTCTCGTCAGCTCTTGACCTTGCCTCGGGCGTGACCTTTTCGGCTTTTCTCACAATGTATTCGAGCTATCTGACTTCCGAATCGCTGGCATTATTGATACTTCCGCACAAACTTGGATGTTTTTGATCCACGTATGTGAGGTAGCACAAACAATGGACAGTGAATGCGGTGTAGCTGTCGGACCTTGATATAAGACAGTGTTTCGCTTCAGGGTAAGCCTATGAAATGGAATATGCAATGCACGCTCAAAATTGAGGTAGATTCTAGACCACCACTCCTTAGCCCAGTTTCTTGATTGAAATCTTTAGATATCTGTAGTATCAACTCGGATATTGACCAGATTCGCTATGCAAATAAGGCTAACCTACAAATCTATGCTGTGTGCCGTAAAGGCAAGCTTAATTTACGAGGCATACATTTGACACTGCCTAAAATTATATCTGTAGCACTGTCAATTGATCGAGTTGTTTATTCACTAACAAAATCATTCAAGAGACACAGTCACCACTAAATTCTGTCAAATCTACCAGTTTCCATATCTCGTGGATCATTCCGAGAATATCTGGTATCGGTCTATAATCATCTCACCTCTGTAGCTGTCGCGTTCGGCTGGCAGCGCGCAATAAACTAATGCATTTAAGGTACATTGTCGCACGACTGCCCGATACACCGAGCATTGACGACGAATCGAGAATTATCCTATCTCGCCTAATCGGGTCTTAGTACCTACACAATTCCGGACTTCGACACTTTAAGAGATTTCAAACCTTAGTTCATGATGATAAGGTCGATGGTGGGTGTGCTGTTATGTTAGGGTTGTCGTGTGTGACAAAAGGATTTGTCTGCAGCGTTTAGAAATAAACGATACGTTGATTGCGTTATGTAAGTTGACGGTTTTAGTTTTGTGTGTTGTCATGTTGTGGGATTACTGAGCTAAGCTTTTTTATTTACTTTTGCGATACGAAGGAGACAATCGATGTTCGAGTGGATTCGTTTGGTTCGGAGATGTTTGATTTAGATATTGCGAAAGATCGTTTGTTGTGGGTTTAATCTTGGTGAACAGGTCAAATTTCCTTTTGCAACTGCTAACTTGCTAACTATTTCTGGTCAGAAATGTTTAGGTGACTGACAATCCACATCTTACAACTGATGATGAATGAGAACCTTTTCTAAGCATCTCCATCACTTCGCCTCTCTTGGCTCCAGCAATAAACCAGCAGACTCTTGCGCAGTAAATACATAAAGATGTTTATCGAGTGCGATATTTTAAGGCTGCTATCTTAACACGGCTCATTGTACGACAATTTGTTCGCTGCTGATTGCTTTCATCGAGATTTAGTGTCGTATTAACTTGTATACTTAATTTTATTAATCGTTTGTGGCAGCTTTGAGGAAAACTTTGTAAAAATATGTAAAACGGTAGTGTCAGTAGCCTAAACACTAGGATGTTGACAAACAAAGGTCATGACTTGCTATAGACATTACTAGTTTTTTTTCTGTGGTTATCACTATGTGGCTCTCCTTCTGTCTCGTCCCACCAAACAAACGGTAACTAGTCTCATTTCCCTTCCTGTAATCATTGGCCTTGCATAAACATTATCATCATTATTATTATTCATAAACTGTACATCTCCTTCTTTTCACTGTCCTTTAAAGGCCATTACCTTTGCTCCACGTTTACGCAGTTTTTACTGTCTCATCGACAGCAACACCAATAACGGCATAAGTACATCCAGGCACCAGTACCAATATGTTCCACACAAACAATACTAATAAACAAACGTTAGTTTTTACACAAAGTCTGTACACGTCGACCGTCGGTTGTTGGACGGGGCTTCACTCCTAATACGGCAGCACAAAAACGTAGGATAATATCGAGCAACGCTTTGTGAGGCACGTTCGCTGTATCCTTCCCTTTGTCGTTACTGGGATCAGCAGTCATCCAGGGAATATTAATATGTTTAATGTGCTTAGTTATAGTTGGGGGTGACCCTTTATAGCTGTATTTTAACCCTCTCGTTTGTGTGAAAGGTGAGTTTTGTGTCAGTCTGTCATTTTGGGTAAAGCAGGAAGCTGCTAGTTTTTAGGGAAATGGGCCACGTTAGCGTGGATGTAGTAAGATGACTAAGTTGCTAACGGTCTTATCTGATGTACTCTGATGTCAAATACTGTTTGTTCCCTGAGGAACATTATTTGTTGGAGTAGTTTTTACGTAGAAGAATAGAATGAAGAAGAGAATGTAATGTAATTTGTGTCCACAGAGTAAATATACGGAGTAAAATAAAGAGTTTTCTATACTTTTGCTGTATTTACAACACGTAGAGTAGTAAACACATTAACTGACACGCAAGGTTGTTCCTGCATTTAATGGAAGTGGTCGCGATAAAACTGTGTGAATCATAAACATGTGTAATTTAAGCGTATACTGCGCTCATCGAGATACACATCACATAACCGTCAATGAATGCTATACGTTTTTATGAATGTGCGCCTGCGCCTCCTCCCTGCACCCCGCACCCCGCACCCCACTCGTCCTCCTCCCGGGCGCACGTCACGGGCATCATTCACACGCACACATCAACACTATTCAGACGAAAATTTAATTAAATCACAAACGTCTTCGGAACTGTCAATTACATCGCGGCGCTATCAAGATCCAACATTATACTATATAAAGCTAAATTACCACTCACTCACTCACTGACTCACTGACATAATTGTTCTCCCAGATGGTGGATGGGGAGGTGGGTATATTTTGACAGATTCGTAAACAAGTAACTTTCGTGAGTATGGGAAAAGTCCCAAACCCCCCCTTTTCCCCCCCCTTCTTCCCCCTCCCTATCGTATCTCGGAAACAAAGAGATTTAAAGTGTTTTTTTTTAAGGATTCGTATAGAGGAGGCTCGGTAAAGTAAAAATCATTTTTCAGAGTGCCCCCCCTTGCCCCCCTTCTCCCCCCTTTTAGGCGGATCTCAAAAGTTAAGAGACTTGGAACGAATTTTTTTTCAGATTCATATAGAGGGGCATTGCGATAGTCGAAATCATTTTTAGAAACTCCCCCCTCTCTTCCCCTTCACCCCCCCCCCCTCTTCCCCTCTTTTTTTACTCCTGAAAAAATTTTTGATTCTTACCTAAATCTATTTTAGGGGCGTTGAAATTTGTATACCCTCCCCTCCCCAACCTCCCCTAAAATAAAAAGGGCTGTAACTTCATAACGGTTAGAGATAGCCATTAGGTGTTTGAACAAATATTATAGTAGGCGTCGAAACCTGTCCGGTGGTGGTACAGCGGTAAAGCGAAGGGAGGAGCGGCCGAGCGAAGCGAGCCGGCGACCCCCGTAGCGTAGGGATAATGTCATGATAGCTTTCCGGTGGTAGGTAGGTCCTGAGTGGAGCGAACCTGCGAGACCGAGTGGAGCGAAGGGGGGAGGTGGCGAGCGAAGCGAGCCGGCGACCTCCTTAGCGTAACGAAGGTTGAGTGGGTGAAGCGTAACTCAGGGGCGACGACAAGCAAACTTTAGGGTAATGTTTTTTTAGTGGTAGTAGGAGGTAGTAGTTAGGTAGTAGGTAGGTGGTAGGTAGTAGGTATGTGTAGGTAGGTGTAGGTAGGTGTAGGTAGGTGTAGGTGTAGGTAGGCAGTAGGTAGGTGTAGGTAGGTAGTAGGTAGGTGTAGGTAGGTGTAGGTAGGTAGTAGGTAGGTGTAGGTAAGTAGTAGGTAGGGGTAGGTAGGTGTAGGTAGGTAGGTGTAGGTAGGTAGGTAGTAGGTAGGTGTAAGTAGGTGTAGGTAGGTGTAGGTAGGTAGGTGTAGGTAGGTAGTAGGTAGGTGTAGGTAGGTGTAGGTAGGTGTACGTAGGTGTAAGTAGGTGTAGGTAGGTAGTAGGTAGGTAGTATCGCGAGCTGCATTGGAACTTTTTTTTTTCAGATTCATTGAGAGGTGCTATGCGTTAGTCGAAATAATTTTTCAAAGCTTCCCCTCTCCCCCACTTCACGCCCCGCGAGCTGCGCGCAGCTCGCGCAGCCACGCAAATACTAGTTATACTATATAAAGCTAAATTACCACTCACTCACTCACTGACTCACTGATTGACAGAATTGTTCTCCCAGATGGTGGATGGGGAGGTGGGTATATTTTGACAGATTTGTAAACAAGTAACTCTCGTGAGTATGGGAAAAGTGCCAAACCTCCCCTTTTTGCCCCCCTTCCTCCCCCTCCCTATCGTATCTCGGAAACTAAGAGACCCGTATTTTATTTTTATTACGGATTCGTATAGAGGCGGCTTGGGGAAGTAAAAACCATTTTTCAAATTTGACCCCCTTGCCCCCCTTCACCCCCCCATTAGGCGGATCTCGGAAATAAAGAGACATTACGTGTGTTTTTTTAGGGATTCGTATAGAGGAGGCTCGGGGAAGTAAAAACCATTTTTCAAATTTGATCCCCTTGCCCCCCTTCATCCCCCCTTTAGGCGGATCTCGGAAATAAAGAGACTTGGAACGAATTTTTTTTCAGATTCATATAGAGGGGCATTGCGTTAGTCGAAATCTTGTTTAGAAACTCCCCCCTCTCCCCCCCTTCACCCCCCCCCCCTCTACACCTCTTTTTTTACTCCTGAAAAAATTTTTGACTCTTACCTAAATCTATTTGAGGGGCGTTGAAATTTGTATACCCTCCCCTCCCCAACTTCCCCTAAAATTAAAAGGGCTGTAACTTCATAACGGTTAGAGATAGCCATTAGGTGTTTGAACAAATGTTATAGTAGGCGTCGAAACCTGTCCGGTGGTGGCACAGCGGTAAATCGAAGGGGGGAACGGGCGAGCGAAGCGAGCCGGCGACCCCCGTAGCGTAGGGATAATGTCATGATAGCTTTCCGGTGGTAGGTAGGTCCTGAGTGGAGCGAACCTGCGAGACCGAGTGGAGCGAAGGGGGGAGGTGGCGAGCGAAGCGAGCCGGCGACCTCCTTAGCGTAACGAAGGTTGAGTGGGTGAAGCGTAACTCAGCGGCGACGACAAGCAAACTTTAGCGTAATGTTTTTTTAGTGGTAGTAGGAGGTAGTAGGTAGGTAGTAGGTAGGTAATAGGTAGGTAGTAGGTATGTGTAGGTATGTGTAGGTATGTGTAGGTAGGTAGTAGGTAGGTGTAGGTAGGTAGTAGGTAGGTGTAGGTAGGTAGGTGTAGGTAGGTGTAGGTAGGTGTTGGTAGGTGTTGGTAGGTGTAGGTAGGTGTAGGTAGGTGTAGGTAGGTAGTAGGTAGGTGTAGGTAGGTAGGTGTAGGTAGGTGTAGGTAGGTGTTGGTAGGTGTAGGTAGGTGTAGGTAGGTGTAGGTAGGTAGTAGGTAGGTGTAGGTAGGTGTAGGTAGGTAGGTGTAGGTAGGTAGGTGTAGGTAGGTAGGTGTAGGTAGGTAGGTGTAGGTAGGTAGGTGTAGGTAGGTAGGTGTAGGTAGGTAGGTGTAGGTAGGTAGGTGTAGGTAGGTAGGTGTAGGTAGGTAGGTGTAGGTAGGTAGGTGTAGGTAGGTAGGTGTAGGTAGGTAGGTGTAGGTAGGTAGTAGGTAGGTGTAGGTAGGTAGTACCGCGAGCTGCATTGGAACATTTTTTTTTTCAGATTCGTTGAGAGGTGCAATGCTTTAGTCGAAATCATTTTTCAAAGCTCCCCCTCTCCCCCTCTTCACGCCCCGCGAGCTGCGCGCAGCTCGCGCAGCCACGCAAATACTAGTCAGTTTATACAACTAAATAATAATATTCAAATAACTATAACGTTACGAAACATTACAAAAAACGGTATGACGTTTCCGATAAGCTAATTGGTAACAACAAGTATCAACAGATGGAGATGTGATCAGCGGCCGCTCGGCGCTAACGAGTGCTATCAGCGATCTATTCAAATCGCCGGCGATTCTATAAATATTAATAATATGAAGCGTTGAGCAGCATTACGTATTCACGAATTTGTTTAATGGAAACAACGATTGTTGTCTTGTTTTTATTGTGAGGAGAATGTGCGCGTGTGATCTCGCCTCGGGTCATGAGAATTGGCAGCACAGGGTGCTCTCAATTTGTGCAATGTGCCGTACCAGAATATGGATTGACAAGATATCCAACATAAAGCATTATGATGCCTGTTGCTACAGATGTTATATTGGTTCGATTAAGCTTACAATCAACTGACCTCGTAATACAACTTATCGAGTTAAAGCTTTAGATTCCTCATTAACATCAGGTCCAGTAACAAGTTCGAGAAATTACAAGTGAACAAACTAGTTTCACAATTACCTGTCTCGTTATCGAGTGTCACCATACTTGATAGCCGATAAACCGTTATTAATCGCAGCCGTGACCATTCGGATAAATATTTAATAGAAAATTCGAATTGTCAACGCGAGGTCAGAACTGCGACCCGAGTTACGAATAAAATGGTAGAAGTAACGTTTGAAATGTCATTGCCGCCCGCTCGAGATAGCGCTATAGCAGTCCCAAGGAAACGCCTAGCATGCAACCGATAGAGATGTTAGTGGTTACGTAATGGCGTTCCGATAGGCAGATAGCAAGCATTGTTCTGTATCCCAGATACTACTCACTAACTGACGTAAGCTTGGCGCAGGGCTAGCGCAATCAGCGCGAAAATTCTCATGTCGCCATTTTTTCGGTTGCCTGCAGTTTTTGACCGACGTTATGACTCTATCTAGTCTAGTTGTCCACTTCTAGATATTGACTTCTCCCAAAACTCTGTACACTTTCTGGTTGTAGTCCGTTTGCATCGAATACAGCAGTATCCATATTCATAAGGATCTTATCATTTGATATCGAGCTGAGGTCGTAAAATCTTTTAAATATTTTTTATTTTGCCTGATTTTTAGAAATGATGAAACCTAGAAGGCTAAAACATCGATATTTCTTAAATTCCATATTCATGCTCAATAAAATTCAAAATTAATGATAGCACTTTGATCTCATTTTAATAAAATACTGAATTTATTTCTAAAAAGTTTCTAAAACTCAGTGGTTATTAGCCAGATTGTGGCCAAACTATTGCTGCGTTAGATTACGTAATGCTCGAGTAGTTGTTGATGCAGGTTTGGCAACCCTACGCGTTTGGGACATGCGTGGGCGCAGGCAGCCCGCACTCAGCCAACACAACCCCGCTCACCTTGAACGTTTAACGCTAAACCTACCGGAGCTCGCGTCAAAATATCACCTCCGCATCTAACCATAATAATAATATAATGCTATCGACTGATGTTATATCGCTGTGATGGAGTGAGGTCCGCGCCAACAGTGCCCGGTAGGAAGCCACTGCCGGCTGCACAAGTGCACACCCCCGAAGCGCGCACAAACGGCAACAGCCTGTATTACTACGCCTTACGAGTATTTGTTTTAGTAATGAACATACCGAGTTTTAAATAATAAAATTTATTCATAAGCCGGCACTTACCATATTTGAGTGTGCGAACCGCCGTCCATATGTATGAGTGGTTAAGATATTCTTATTTATGGGTCTATGTCAAGGTCGTTTGCGGCGTTTAACTGTGGTATCATCACTTAGCATAATATCAAATTATTTATTCGCGCCGCGCTAAAACTGTCTGGTGTATGTTCAATTTGTAATTCAAATAAATTCTTAGCATTATTCCCGAGGCGAGCGGCTGTCATAATTGTAACGTGCGAGATTTTTTCCTCTCGCTTATTTGAATAACTCGCGATCAATTAGCATGCGCGCGCGCCGCTCATTGTCGTTATTAATTATTTGATGCAAGCGCACAGACAAGGGGTGGATGAGTGGATGCCATTGATGCCGAGTTTGGAGTGTTTCCATTATTTTGCATAAGTATTCGTTCAATCATTCATGGTGTGCGGTAGGTTAGTTTTCGTTTATGTTAATGAGCTGTTAAACGAGATCGTATGGTAATGCACTTGACTTATACTTATTTGGTTATAACAGGTGTTGCCGTTTTTGTTGTTTTAATTGCATTCTAATATACCAATCCTTAATTAACAATTTGACAATCATTCCTTCTACTTCTAATGATTGCTGATCTATCTGAGCCACCTCCAACAGCTCAAGTCTGCCCTGTACATTTTCGTTCTCCTTTGTTCCGTCCTCCATGGCTATATAAGTAAGACATCTCCGTCGCGTGCACGCCGCGTCGCCGCAACGTCGCCGTCGTCACGTGACCGCGTGCCTAACGCTAATTAAACTTAATAGAAACGTCAAATGGACATAATTCGCTCATTTAACATGTGGCCGTGCAATTTCATAAATAATTTCGTGTGCCTTGTGAGTAATTACAATTGCTTTACTTATGTCACAATTAAAGTAAATGGCCTGCTTGTGTTTATTATTTCAGGAACTTTGGAGACAGATTACTTGGTAGTTTTCATTCTAAATGGTAAAATTTTCCCATTCCTGAAAATCCCTTTAGATGTCAGTGGTAATGTAATCTTTTACACTTTTTATTTTGGAGGGTGGGAAATCATCAAAATGAGTACTACGCGGTAGGGAGTGTCAGACTTCTACTGACTAAAACCAGCCAAGTTCCTTCTTAGCCCTTTGTGTCGAGGCCGTGGTATCTCTTTAGAACAACCCACAGCTCCGACCCTTAAGGTATGTCTTGTTAGTTGAGAGAAACATTGTGTTGAGAAAGTTAAAACATAACTCACTAATCGAATTCTAAAACAGTATGTAAAGCCAGTAGCAATAGCAAGAGCAACAGAAAGGAAAATAAAGCAGCATGCACGTTGTTTCTGTAAGTGGGCCCATAACCTACGTGCTACATAACCTACGTGCTACATAGCTAGGCCGTCTAACTAACACGAGTAGCAAATTCGTACATTGAACAGTAAATTTTCGCTCTCAGATAGTGGCAGGTCGAGTGCGCCGGAGTCGTTGAAGCGTGCTTCCTTGAGCCAATTAAAACAAGTCCGACATGCCTTGCCCCTCCCCCCTCCCCTCCTCCCTGCCGTGCGCAGACGTCGCTGCTGCTCCCCCCCTGCGCCCGCGCACTCGCCGCCGCGACGCGCAAAAACACTGATAACACAGTTGATAGGTACTGTGTGCGGTGATACAAAAATTGTTGGAATCAGCATTGATATAATTAAACCAGTCATGCACAGTCTCGAACAAAACAAACAGTCGAAGCTGTCGCCAAACACTCACCAATACACGCACTACTACATGTAGTTATCGTCACAATAAACATATTTTTTTTGGCAAATTCAACCTTACGCAGATTCCTTTTACAATGCAGTTTTAAAAAGCAATATAAAAAGTATTTTGTACGACCGTGCAGAGACGCGAGCGACGCGAGACTATTTGAAATGAGTTCATTGTGAACTCATTTTAAGCGGACGGTTTTGAGACGCGGAGTGTGTATCTTGGGTTTTATTATATCAATGGGAATCAGATGTATTGTTTCGATAGATCAAGAGGCATCACAAATAACTTCAGCTTTTCGTACTTACTCATATGTTTTATATTTCAGCAAATCTATTTGTTGTAATTATTCAATGAATACAAACGAGTCATAAACTGATCGTAGGAATCAAGAAAACATTTTCTTTTTAAATTAACTTTTTTACAATACAACATAAATCTTAGAAATAATGAAGGTACTTATGGCCAAGTTCCATGCCTGGCACTATGAACAATAATTGCCACAAACGTACTGACTTCATGATCAAGTCACCACATTTCATCCGCCAAAAGTGTCCTCTACTTTTGCATCGCGTTATCATCAACACCTAGACTTTACACGTGGGAAAATAATAGTTAGGAGGAGTAATGACAAAACGCATAACCTCATTATTCACGAGCGTTACATAAATTAGTGGCCTACGTGTATTGTCATACTGGAAACACATTAGCGGTTTAGTTCAGACCCATTCACACCGCAGAACTGAATGAAAGCCTTACTGTAACAGACTTTATACACACGCCGCGGTTTTCCCTTGAAAGTCTTTCAAAGAGTAACAGTTAGATCAGCCAAATGTTCTTTGAGGTGACAATGGCAGCCGACCAATGTGTTCGTACATTTGCCTTCAAGTGCAGTTCATCATAACGACTGTTGTGGTAGTATTGTTTACTGGAGGTCTCACATTTCCATATCTATAGCCATCTCAATTTGTGCGGCCCTCAGGTAATGTAATCTTTCCTGTCCTCATCACAATTCACATTTCATCGCAAATTACGAGCTAATAATTTGTATCAGAAGATTCTTTTGGAAAAAATATGTGAAATGTCATTGAGGCGGTGTCATTAAGTACTCGGAGCGTTCAGCCACGGCCGGCTAGTTTTTTTTTTTAATATTTTTTTTATCTCGTAGGCAATAGTCGTGGCGGCGTACAGCCATCAACATTTTAGGTTTATCTGCGTAACGGGTACATAAAGATGTGGTTTTCATTGGTGTCGCGATACGCGCGGTAATTATGTCCGGGCCAGTCCGGGCTCCGGGGCGGTGCACGCGGGCGTTTTCTCTTCATAAACTTGACATGTTTACGAGACGATGTGGCGGCGGTTTTCGCCACCAGTAATGTTGTGCTGTGCGTACAGACGGACAATTGAAACGCCACTAGACACGACTCTATAGAGGCCTGTAATGATAAAAAAACCAACGCTTACCGTAAGTTTAGGACTCTGGGTACCCTCAGAACTAAAGAAGTGCGTAAGCAGTCTTCATCATCCTAAGGTCCTAGGATGATGAAGACTGCTTACGCACTAGGGCCACCTAACCGAAATCGTAGAGTATGCAGTAGACAACTAGATGTTTCACATTTATGTTTTTTCTAGACCTTCACAGTCTGGATCGTACCGATATCCATTGGTCTTCAGTCGTCAATCATTTAGCACCATCGGGAAAAAGCTTGTAACCATAATTATGATCTGGTGGCAATTGAAATATATAATCTACTCGAATGCAACATGCATTCGCTTATGTGATGTTCAAACGCAGAGTGACAGAAAAACTGCGTTTGTCCTTCTATCGCCAGTCTGCACATACCACACAACCTGCATATATCGTGCAATCAATAATAGCACTGTAGCACTGCGGATCTTTACGATACACGCCGTGTTTATTATCTTGCACGACCCGCGTGGTAGCCGCCCGTCTGCACTAACCGCTGAGCAATAGGCACCGCAGTATCTAATGCGTAGGATCACTTGCGATAAACCGTGTTTATTAGTGTTGCCCAAATGCAAGACCAAGACGAGACTTAGCCAGTCTTGGTCTTGGTCTTGCGTCAATACACCTGGTCTTGGTCTTGGTCTTGGTATTGCGCTCTCAAGTCTTGGTCTTGGTCTTGGTCTTGCAGCAAGAGTCTCGCAAGTCTTGCAAATTCCGATTAGCCTATTGCTATTTACTTACTAAACACGTTAGTTTAGATCTAAGAACAACGTAACAGAGTATGGTACATGTTTACATTGACAGTTTAAATTTACATAGGCATTAGTAAACCACCAAATTAATTAAATTAACTTCATAATAATAGGGGATCGGACAAAAAAAAACTAATTAGTCCGTCAGATAGATTTCCAAAAATTATTGGACACGTATTTTTTCTTTTTTCAAGTAAACTTAAAATGAAGACGATACAGTGCTTCGAAAACTCGTGTGACGTCATATGATAGTACATTTTGACGACACAAGTGACGTTTCAAGCCCCACTCCAAGATCTTTGACGCGTTTTATCTACGTCATTTTTTTTTGATTTGATAAAACAAAAAACACGTATTCAATATTTTTCGATAATCTAACTTACGGACTAAACAGAATCATATTATTTTGACCCAGTCCGATCCCCAGTTATAAAAAATATGCAATTTAGTCCCTAAGCGTAATTACTGACTTTAGGTAGGTAGGGGAGGTAAGCCTAAAACGGGTACGCTAAGGGACATGTGAAATAAAAAATACTTAGAAACGTAAAATGTACCAAATAGTTTTACTAAAGGAAATGTTTATTTAATATAGTATATAAAAAAATAACAAACATAACCATTCTCTTCAACAATCTTAGAAAAACAGAAATTAGGAGACCCTGCCAAATACCCGTTTTGCCCTTATAGGGGGCCTAAATCAGGTACCTCATCAGGGCATAACGGGTAAAGGCTATATAATGAGAACAATCAACTTATTTTTATAGTTTCACAATATTTATTGACATAAAATCACTTATATTTTCATTTAAGCGTCTTAAATTATTAATCAGACTCATATTCAATCTTATCTTGTTTAAACTATAAATCATCTTTGGCAACAAACAGCTACTAAGAAGAATTTAAAAATAAACTAGAGTAACTATTATTATTTTTATAGTTTTACAAAATACTTTAACATAAGATCACTTATATTTGCTCATTAAAACTTCCTAAATGTTTAATTAGACCCGTATTCATCATAAAACAAAACAAACCAAAAATCTTAATTAAAACCTCATTTCAACCACCCAAACTACTTACATGACCATACTAGGGCAAATCGGGTACATACCCGTTTTACCCCTACCCGTTATGCCCAAACGCATGTTTTTATTTTTAACCGCCATAACCTCAAAACCAAATGCAGGAATGCCACAAGTTTTTTTAATTTAGATGCATAATTCCTTACAAAATCACAACACAAAACTTAAGTAAACATAATCCATACAATATTTGAGTATTCACTGTTACCAAAAGTCATTTTTTTTTAGTAAAACCATCAAAAATATTGTTTTCAATCTTACCTTGCAAGCGCTTGCGTCACAGCGGAGAGCCGACTGCCTGTGATTGGCCGACTGTCACGCCACCTCGCTGCACTCGTACATTCTCACTAATAGACGTAACACGCACACAAACAAGCATACCCGATTTAGGCGGGGTACCCGATTTAGGCTTATCTCCCCTACCTATTATGATTTACTGAGCGTGTTTAGTGGCTATCCTAAACTCTTCACAAACAGCTAGCGGTTAAAATAATTATCACTTACATATTTTTCATCATCGTCTCGACTTGATAATTCTAACTAATAAAATTTGTCGTCGTCGAAACAAAATACCTACTTAATTTAATTCAATTAATTTATTTATTCAGACATACAAATATCCATACAGTAGTACACAAATTCGCCAAAACATAGAAAGAAAATAATAACGCCCAGATCTCAGTTTGACTAAACTGCGAGACGCAAGAGTCTTGCAGGCTAAGTCTTGTTCTTGCTCAAATCTTGCAGGGTTCAGTCTTGGTCTTGGTCTTGCTACAATAAGTCGGTCTTGGTCTTGGTCTTGCAAAAATGCAAGAACAAGACCAAGACTGCAAGACCAAGACCGATTTTGGGCAACACTAGTGTTTATTGTCGCGGACGGACCGCGTGCTAGCCGCCCGTCTGCACTGACCGCTGAGCAATAGGCACCGTAGTATCTAGTGCGTAGGATCACTTGCAATACGCCGTGTTTATTATCTTGCACGACCCGCGTGCTAGTCGCCCGTCTGCACTGACCGCTGAGCAATAGGCACCGTAGTATCTAGTGCGTAGGATCACTTGCAATACGCCGTGTTTATTATCTTGCACGACCCGCGTGCTAGTCGCCCGTCTGCACTGACCGCTGAGCAATAGGCACCGTAGTATCTAGTGCGTAGGATCACTTGCGATACGCCGTGTTTATTGCCAGCGTTCAATGGCTACCTACGAGCTATACAGATGGAAAAATTGTGAAACTGACCTGTCAACCTGTAGTGGTCATAGAGTGGAGAACACCATTGAGTAAAGGAAATTTATGAAGCCGTGGGCCGAGAGTAGTGTACGACTATAGCAACATTTTGTTGAATAGAATGCACTTCTTCGAATGTTTGATGTTATATTGTCGTAGAGTGAAAAGTGAATGTTTTAGTGGGAACATGATAAAATAGTGGTCAAAGCTCTAACCAAAATCTATCGTTTAATGTTATTTTCTATCGTTCATTCATATTATCGTTTATCGTTCACAGTAAATCTTAATAAAACGCTTACCTAATAAGCTGCTTGTAAACTAATAACAGTCCGAATTTCCTAACATCTACCGCAACCAGAAACTCTCTCCTACAACACTTTAAATTAGGTATAGCATTTTCGAAAATCGGAGATAAAACTGAATAATTTAAAAAGCGATTCCGCATTCTTCAATCGCTAAAACTATGAAAAGAGAGAGTTGCCTGATAAAATGTCTCCTACACGGATTTTTATCTTGAAAGTAGAAATAATTTCTAAAATGAAATCAAGCTGGTTTAACGCTAGATCTACTTTACATTGTCGGCAATAAAACATGAGCCGCTATTATGTTAATTTCATTGATCTTAGCTATTTAATTAGTGATATTGGAACACCATTCGTAAAATTAAATATTGATAGAAAACGCGATTAAGCATAACATAATTAGCAGATTAACAAGAATTCTTCTAGATTTGGTTGAATTAAAACATAATTTGAATAATTCATATTCAATAATGCGGGTGTACTAATAGGTTACTCTGCCTAACCCTTCAAAGAGAGCAGGAGTGGTGTGGCGTTACTGAAAAATGTGCCAGGTGCGGTAAAATTACAGACACACAGGACTTTTCCGAGTGAAAAAGCTTTACCGATCATAAAGCTGGGAAGAAATTCCTAAAATGTCAATTTATTTTTGACGAAACACCTTAATTAGTAAAAATAAAAAATCCGTATCCGCACACAAACTATATACAGACAGACGAAACAATTTAAATACGAACAGAAATAAAACGGCAAAATTACGCCTCTTCATTACCGACTTTTCAATATTCATAGATAGGCTCGCATGTTAGATAATTTATATGAGTACGTCATAGCTTGCGCTTTTTGTTGGTGGTGCAGCGGATAAATGTAACGAAATCGGGTAATGCGTGTGTCGATATGCATAAGTATCGGGCGCGAGGAGGGAGCGGTAGCGGGTGACGTAGGCAGCGTAGAGGAATCTCTTCTGCATAAAATCCTCTGTGTCCACAGCTAGGACCTGTGTGTCTTGCCTTTAATAGAGGGAATTGACCATTAAGGACCGAGAAAGACACACACTTCATAATTTTTTACAGATTTAGGACTGATTTTGGACTCGAGAATAGTAACAAAATGGCTATGACTAGGTAGGTAATACATCATCAGTGATTATGAGTAGTAGTGTTTGCACCGGATACGGAAATAACTAAGGTAGAGCAATCAATAGGTATACTCGCTGAATGAATCACTATACTCATTCGTAGAACTAGACAAGAGTCAAGGACATTTTTACTTAATTACTCCATAGGGTACACAATTGCAAATCAGATGTGAGTGTATTTTATATGTTCACTCATATTAATAGTAACATGTCACTTCGGCTAGGCAGAGAGATATCCAAACCATTAAATTTTAATTTAGTAAGTACCGCTACATACATCACCTGTTACATAAACTCAAGTATAATGTTCGTTTCTACAGTTATCTATCCTCCCACACGAGTTTAGAAACAATTTAGTGAGTGCTTTCAACCTGTGCTTACACCACCGTGACATTGCTATCGTATTAAAAAGATTAACACAAAAAATGTAGCTCAAACATATCTTTTAAAACAGGTTCGAGTAATGCGCCAAATAAAGAAATAATGTTTTAGTTCTCTACGTAGCTAACTTTTGGAATCATGGCTGATAAAATTAGTAATTATTTATGTGATAGTGAAGCGATAAAACAATCATACCCCGTTTATTATCTACGGTCTGCCAAAATCTAGACCAATCAGCCCAGGATAGGGAGATGCTCCAATCTCCATATTTGTATCTATTCAGCTGCATGAAGGTTGACTGGAAGTAAACGCCAAAATTGCTCTACGCATGATGGTGATTCTAAAAAATTAAATGTCTTAGCAGCATCTGATCAAAAAGATCTATATTAATATCTCTTTGTGAGAGGACATTCTCAAAGAATCGCTATCAGCTTGTACGTGTACCGTGCGATGTACAGTCGACATCGTTTTTGTGCTCGCAATTACACTGAATCGATCGATATTCATTTATCGAGTGTGTGCAGAATCTCGCGCCGCGCGTACAGCGTGTAGCGCTCAGCTGATCCACACCTATATACAGGGGGCTGCTAATACTTTAAATATTACTTTGTAGTCAGTAACTAGAGTGTCTGATAGTTTTCTGCCTTTCTTCAGTACCTAATCGTGTTCGAATCAAGGAAGGCTAGAAATTTAGGACTATGTCGGAGCTAAGACTTTTCAAGAGCAAAATCAAAATTTTACTTTTTTTTTCGAGCTGGGCCCAGCTCTTCTTTTAGCAGAGTGTAGGAGATATTCTGAAGCTTTAAACCATTTCTAGGAGCATTGAGATGAGGTAATTTTATTGCACCTACTGTACGACAAAGCAAGTTTGTGCAGGAATTTAATTAACACAATGTATTGAGTTTTGATAGAATTAACGCTTAAGGCAAGGTGTGAACGAGCAGGTCTTTGACCGGGCCGGGTCCCAGCGCTCGACGCCATATACGGCTTGCCGAGGGTGCCTGGGTGCTGTATAATTATATAAGGCGTTCAATATTTTCGCAGCATTTCCCAGCCCGCTGTAGCGCGGCCGCCGCGCGCCCGCGCCGGTCCGGAACCGCTACAAAAACACACACCGCATCACGGTCAAATGAAGATGTGTAATTACTTGTTTTTTATTAAACCTATCGGTATTTTTTACGGCCTTATATGGCGGTGGCCGCAAGCCAACGCCCGTTTACGTTGGCTGGTCTTCAAAATAATAACTTGGCGTGAACTCATAGCTGCGAGAGAGCCGGCACACATAAATACTAGTTTTTATTTTCAACTTTTCTATTATCTGGTCAGAGTCGCAGTCGCAGTGCTCGCTCCGCTAACGAGCCTCCATTACATATGCGTATATTATAACTCGCCGCCGATAAGACCTCTTATAATTACTTTTAATTCTCAACCGTCCTATCGAAAGACTCCCAGCGATTAACTTTACTCATAAGTAGTGCGCACACTCGTAAACAAGCCGCATACACGTCTATAAACGGTATCGACCGAATCGAAGAAGATATTCGCAACGATGGGAATTAAATGCCGCATCGCGACGGCATATTATATTTTACAACAAAATACCAATTTTCCTTCAAATCGGCAATAAATTATTTCGCCCGGAGGTGCGCCCGCGCCGCCGACCGAGACGCGCCGCGTGTTAATGGCGGACGAGACGAAAAAAACGTTGTTAAATGAAAACGGCGAACAATTATTATATAAGCTGGTCGGACGTTTAGGGAGCCCCGCGGCGGCGCCCGCGCACCTAAATAAAACGGATGTCAGCGGTGGACCCGCGGCCGCTCGACGCGCATGCGCACACGGCTGCTGTTATTAAGCGCTGTAATTGCGTCTTAGATAACTGATACTTTACTGGATTTTATTAAAGCCTTTTTCTGCGACGACTACGCATAACTGAATACAAATAACAAGGTCCCCCGTACCACGACACCGCCACACGGTACCACAACACTTCACATCGCTTCTCGCTCACCTCGCACAATTATGCCAACGTTGAGTTATTAACCGATTTATTATAATTGCTAAAACATCACCCACAAAGTCATGATGTATTTAAAATCAATGTCTGTCTGTTCGGGGCAGGACTGTATTCAACCGAAGTTTAATTAAATGATTTCAAAACTAATATTATTAAGGTACGTCCGCTCATAAAACTAATTCGCAACGAGTTAAAACATGTTATAATATGTAATTTCAAGGTATAACGCTTGTCATTGACATCACAAAAAATCTAAAATAAAATCGCAACCGATACAAAAACAAAATGTTTTGGTAAGAACACAATGTGCATTATAATTTATAAGCATTAGAAAGGTAAGAATATTGTTTGACTCTGTACTTTCCTAAAGGGATATGGGACATGGGATGTTTCGTAGCCCCCGAAGTCTACGAACGCTACGAGCTTGCTACGGCTACGGACCTTACGAGCAAAACATGTAATAAATTATTTTGATTAAAAATGCCATTCATTGACTATTTGACATATAAATTATACTAGTAACCTATTTTATGTCCATACTACGAATTGCTGAATTCTCCTTAGTAGCCACGGAGTCTGTCTGGGTGCCCGGTTGACGGCAACAGGCTCACCGCTTATTGCATGAATATTTACCAATAACGGATGCTAGCTTGCAATCATAATTGAAGGTGCTTATGCATCAAAATATCATCACTTGCATGTGTATTACAATTGTTTGCCATTTTGCATCGAGCCAAGCAAACAATAGAGAATGAGGACCTCCTTCCTAATGTACGTGGTCCCAAAATTCACTGACGCTCATAGCTCACCTAATAACTCATAACTTATCCGTAAAATATTCTTCAACAAATCGTCTCATAGTCAATCAGAGCTTGCGCTTTACAAGCGATATAAACAAAATGGTCCGGAACCCAGAGCGAGTGGAAATAGTTAGAAGTGGTTCCATTACGGCACGTAACGCGGGAGCATGCTGCGAGCGTATTAGCATAGCCCCGGAGCGGACTACCGGCCCTACCACCGGTGCGAAGTGAACGTTGCTGCAATGAGGTGACTTGATATCGAATAGAACAGTCATTTTTGAAGCGAGGAAGGCAGAAATACAAAGTGACCAGAACAAGAAAAAAATGGGCTTGTGTTTTTACTAGCTTTTAATACTTCAAAAGATACCAAAATATCACGTGAAAGGGAGAATAATAAAGTGTTGGAAGGTGAGATCGAAATCGAATTTCACTTTTGTTTAATATTTTCTGTTGTCAATGGTAGCGGTGGCAGTTCGATTAAGTCTAGATAATAAATATTTGTATCGATCACAGGTTCGTGCGGACACCTCGCGACCCGCGCTTTCAATAATCCAATCAAAGTCCAGCATTCGACACCCGGACCCGGCCGTATCTGCTCGTTATGATCTGAGACATAATCGTGCCTATAAACCTGCTATTCCGTACTAAAAAAAAATTCACGCATGCCGTAAAAGCAATATCAATAAATTAAAGTAGTCGTTTTCGGTCAAGTATCCCCATGAGCCAGATTTAAACACATTATTAATATTATAAATAGTGGAATTGTGAACTCACTGTTCAGAATCACCATTAAGTGGAATGGCACCATATGTTTCTACATTTTATTTATATAGAATGACTAACGGCCGTGCCACGGTGCTCCGGTGCCACCTACCTGTCGGTATGTGGACTAATCATTTCGTAGTCATCGGCGACCTTCACGTTCAGATTTCATAAAGATACTGTGGCCTGTGAGGTGTAGCTACTGCCATTTGTTTCTTACTACGTAGTAATACTTTAGACTGATTGTGAGTTAGGACTATCTACGACAATACACAAAAATTACAAAGTCTTTATAACGAAATTAGAGCATAGATGTGACAATGTTGTTGACATGTCACAGAACTTGACACTGCGCATGGTTAACAAGCGCTCTCGGCAGTCTGTCGTCACGGCAGTCTGTCGTCACAGGTCACAGCACCAACATCGACGTCGACGTCGTAGAGGACAGCAGTGGACAACACTGGACAACATTGGCCAGTGGTCGCAGGAGCGCTAACTGATCCAACAGCAAATGTAAACATTCACAAAACTCGTAAAAACGTGAAGCACAAAGCAATGAGTCGCGGGCGTGGGCGGGGGCCGACAACATTCAATTATACGCCTTTAACACTTATAAACCGACAAATTAACATGTCATGAATATTATTTAACTTTTTCTCAATTACGTTAATACGAGTGCAATTCGTAAAGTTATGTTGCCCTAGTATTAAGTGGAGAGCAAAAACCTCGAGCGGATCTTTAGCAAAAATTTGCATACATTACAATACTTAATTCGTACTTACCGACTTGTGTGCACCGAGAAAAAATATACATACAGACAGACGCACACCCGGAAAGGAGCGACCGGCGCGTGCGCAACCGATGTGGTGCCCAGACGCCAAGTGACACTCTCAATATTCAAATAGCCCACTTATTACCATTTTAAAACAGTGAATCATTTTATGATGTCAAAAAAACAAGGTGTTTTATTATGTTATTTGTTATGAATAACGGAAGATTTATTCTAAAAGGATTTTAATTCGTGTTTTTGTTGCTACGCATTATTATTTTTTGTTGTAGAGCGGTTACGCGGTAATCGCTGATCGGAACCGGTGCGTTCGTGTGTAGTGTGTAGTGTGGCAGGGAGCGATACGATATGCTAAACACTCATATGTTTTAGTGGATTGATTACGAATGATGATTGACGATCTTTATATTCAAATGATGAAATCATTGTCCAGCGCGTATTATCATATTATAACAATGAATCAATTTTAAACGCTAAGTAATACATTTAATAGTTTTACGATCGTTCTTATTTACTGTTCGAATCAAATTGAGATTTATGGCTGAATTTTAATGTAAAGTTCTATTATCATAGAAATTACGCAGAGAGAATTTGTGTTTTGTAACATAGATACTACGTAATGGACATATTTGCTTCGAGACTTAACTTCAATGACAAAAACAATACCATTAATTTTAATCACATAATTAAATAAATCTTCCTTTTTAAGGAACTACGTTAGGAAATATTTGTGTGATCACATGTAAACTGACACTTTAAAAGCTTGTCATAAATCACTCGTATTTAAAGGTTTAGGCGCGATGGCCGATGGCCATGCGTAACCATTGCGCAACGCAAAGTACGTTATTTATTTTCGCGTCAACGTCATCGTAGAAATCATAAATCTATGATATTATAAGTTTCGGTAAGACGGTTTCAAGAACAACTTTTTTTGGTACTTAATAAAAATCTTGAATGTTTTAACCGTTTAGTCTAGAAGGCTATTACAAAAGTTCCTTCCATACGAAAGAGGAGTAGTAAGAAAATATTTTTGTTAATTTATTCATCCCCCAGAGGTCAATAGTAGATAGTGCACAACTCTGCTACGAGTACACAAGCTGTTGTAGCTATTAGCTACATCTAAGTCTAGACCGCCCCCGATTTTAGAGAAGCAGTCTTAAGAAATCAACAACAGTGGCTTATGAAGAAACTAATGATCTAGAAGACACCTCTTGATCATTTAATATGTACAAGTTATGTTGTAATGGTCAAGCTGGCCACAAAATGGCTCGCCGATCACTTAACGCTTGATATATGGCGCCGTGTGCCCGCGAACAGGTTCGTAATTTGTCGCCATCATTAGCGCACGTGACTGCCGCGGCTGCTGGTCCTTCCTCGTGGGTGTGGCAGACGATCTCCTTGAACGCGTGCCAACCGAGGAACGAAACCTATTGCGTAGTTGCGACAAAAGATCCACTTCGGGTAGACTGTGATATTAAGCTTACGCACCATGTCAGAACAAAGGCCTAAAAGCTCTTAGGAAAGAGGAAATCCAGTTTTTCCCGAGTCTGTGCCTTATTATTTCCTCCTTTCCTTTCTTATACGTTCCTCTGGTATACTAACTTACCCAATCTATCACGGTCTTATTGATCACTGTATTAGGTGGTTTTCTTAGTACATCATGGAACTGTCCTCTTTTGGGTATTTTAAAGTTGCACGTGGGAGTAAACCTGAAGGATCGATGAATGATAAGACCTAAGCTCGTTTTCATCATCACCTCAGTGACAGAACAGTAGAGATCAGTGAGATAACTGACGATATTGGATCTTCTGTATATAGTTTATTCTGTGACACTGTTGTCCATCCAATAGAAGTGTGCGTAAGTCTGTGTGTGTTCGATTCTGTATAAATAATTCGATATTAGAATTGACCGAGATATTAACAAACTTTTATTACCTTATGTATTTGTTTTATACTTGTAAATTGATAAGAACATCCTTGACATTTTGTTACTAAATATAAAATCAAAATAAGCTATTTGTTTCTGAGAACGATAAAACAGACATGCTATAAGAGTGGAAAAGTGTAACAAAATAGGACTGACTAATACGCTTTAGTAACTTATGTCAACTTTTTTGATATAAGTGGCAGGCCGCTAATTTAGGGTCTCTATCAGCTTCTACTTAATCTATGTCTAATTTGGATTCTTTGTAAGTCTTATAATTATAATATATATTCTAGAATCAAGTGTAGGGATATTTCTCTAACTGTTGAAACTCACCTCGCTCGTAAGTATTGCAATGCTGGACGACCTCGACTTGTTGATGTAATAATGGCACTAGACTGGTTGTGCGATCCAGATTATCTGCGACCACCATTTGTGATTCCCCCCTACTTTTTTGTACAACTTATAGAACTTGGCTTTTAAATAAGTTAATAAGTTTCCATTCATCTGAAGTTTTAGTTATACTACTGTTTGGGCAGGCTGTATCACACATTTACACATCAATTCATTAAAGATGTCCTTTATCTTAGTTCGTGCTTTCCTGCATCATTTATGTTGCCATTGCAAGCACTATCATCGAAAATATCAGCCAATTCCAAACTGATTTCAGATCTTATTAGTCATCCTTTTATAGGTCTATTTGCATCAACAGCATTTCACTAATTCTCTTAGGTGCAAAGATAAGTGAGTGCAGCAAGCATTCCTGACGGTTCGTGTCAAACTGCCTCCATTGAAAGTGCCCTGGAGTAGCACTCGATAAGTAGCGATGGACTGGCTAATGCGACGTCATTATGTACTGACCTACTGTCGGCCGGGAATTGAATGATGACGACTGGATTAACAGATCCACCACCATCATCACCATATTTTTATCTGAGTTCAATGACGAAAAGCTCTGATATTGCAGAGAGCAGTGTAACAGCCATTCTATTGTGGAGCCCAAATTCTTACGACCAAAATACAACCTTATTGAGAAAAATCTTTTAAAACCTTGGCATTTCTGCCTCAATTTTTCCATAATGTTGACGGCCGATTTTTTTTAATATGAAGATACATGGTATGCGCACGTAGACCCGGCAGACATCTAACATTTACCGCGCACCGCGCACCGGTTCAAGTGAACATTTGCTTGAAACTCGGGTAATTAAAAACATAGCCGTTACGCCAATTAATTTCTCAAAGTCAAAAGTTGTTTGGGTGTTTTCCAACTACATTATTTGGTAACACTGTGTAGGTATAAGTTAGCAGGTGCAGTGGGCACCGTGTTACACAGTTGGGCACAGTTCTGCGTGTGTTTTCAGGTAAGCAGTGCGTTTTGGAGACTCGATACGGTTTGGAGAGTTTATTGCCGGTGCTGGGAAGCGACGGTCAATTAATTCTGACCGAGTAACAAGCTTAGATTTACTGTATGGCGGGCTGAATGGCGGTTTCTCTCCACTCGACGATTGACGCGATTATTGTCTAATTGGCGCGCTAATGTGTTGAGGTAGCGTTTTGACGCACATACATAGGTACGCACGGGTGCTATACGCTAGATTTTTCGTAGAGATCTATTCAAGATAATGGCAGGTATAATTGCTGCGAAAAAGAGGTTTCTAATTAAGGCTTCGAGCCGAAACTTTACGACTGCATTTGCCTGTTCCAAACGCTAATTGCGCTCGTGATACTTCTAGAGTTATAAAACTTATGATCCAAACTCAGCACTCAATCTAACATTAAAGCTAGTTTTATAAAGATCTACGTGTAACCGCGAATATTATCACTGTAACGCTTACTCACACATTGCTCTTGGTTACAACAAGTAGTGCTGATTCCAGTGCGCGCTGGTCATCAGTAGACGCATGTGATGCGATGCTGCTTGCATGTTGCTTCTAATTAATTTGGCCCGCGGCGGCACAGCGGTACAGCGGTACGGCGGTACGCGGTATTGCCGCTATATCAATGCGGTTTATATTACTTTTCCTCACGAGAAGGGCTACTGTACGTATGATCGCTTGCTTAGATTTATGCCGACTCACATGTGCTACTGTGCAAATGTTATATCGCGATCTCAAATACTATTTAGGTATAGAAGATAATATATAGTGGATTTCATTCAATTTTGATACCATCTACATTCTATTGGTTAGACATTGCAATAAAACATAACATGAAAAGACAAACATTGAGCTTGAAGTTTCGAAAAACCCAAAGCAGATGTAAGAATGAACGTATAAGTATGTGTTACAAGTTTTGAGTTCAATGGAATACAATTACAGTTATCCCGTATTTTGAAACAGCTTGTGATCGTCTATGGAGTTCTATTGGCAAGTCTCGTGTGGGCGCGGGCATACGTTGGGCAGCTCATACGCGTCATAAATGCGTCGCACGCTATTTGGTTTGTAACTTTAGATTCAAATGTATTTCTGAGGACATTGTCACCTGTATGGAGAAACATAATAACTTTAAATCACCATCATTACTTCCAGTGCTTTGGGTTATTATTTTTTTGAAATTTGTATGATGGAATACGGTAGCAACCGTACCACTAAAAGCTCACAGAGGTTCGTGTGAGTTAGCTTCACCTCACGATATCGAGAGGAAATAATAATTCTGCTCGTAATATTATTAATTTGTAATGATTAAAATATCCACAAAACAATTATGTTCCACACAAATAGGTGTCTAAAATGTTGAAGCAGTTTTAACAACTTGTTTGTAAAGCACCTGCTTCCTTCATCATAATTTATAGTCGATGGACTCGTTCGTAATGTTTGTCTACTATAAATATTGTTCGACTTTTATTTATTTTATATTTTTTACAACTAGTATTCTGGTTGCTGCGAGTTAGCGTTATTTTACTACTAGTCTAATGGGTAACACCTACTTTGATTGAAATTGATTGAATGTGTAATTATCGGCGATCAGCTGCCGGCTCTCTCTAGTTAGAGTCATCATAAAAGTATCTAATAAGGAATCCAAAAGAAAGTTGGAGTCCCGCGCCTAGAGGCTCGGTGATTTTTATTTTAATATTAAAGTTAATCCGAACATTAAGCAAGGCAGAAGGCGTGACAAGCGAAATCGTAATTAACGGCTCATATCTGTGTGTAAACACGCGCAGGTTTGGGTGCGCGGGCGCAGGCCGCCGACCCCGGCCACGGCGGGCACAGAGCGGGCACGGAGTGGGCACAGCACAGCATGAGCACGGTGCAGGCACAAGCGGGCACGGTGCAGTCAACGGATTTCACTCCACTTGGCCGGGTTTTGGATGATACTTGAAAGGGCACACCGAACATGTTCAACGATGATGTGCTTTTCGCGGTACTGTTAATTGTTCTTGAAAAGATCTTTGTTTGACGATAAGGTCTCATCATAATTGATTCTAAGAATCAAGTTCACTTTAATCTCTAACGAAAATGTACAGACAACCTTAAACTAAACTTGTTGCATACGGAGGTATGCTAGAAGAACATTGTCTGCTTCGAGTGCTGAAATCCTACAATGATCGCACAAAGCTATAGCTCGTGTAGGACCTAAACTATTGCACTACAAGAACGACATAATGTATTCAATTAACCTATTCAAACAAGCAATGCAATTTCCATAAAGTCTACGTCAGTAACGTTTAACTTTGTATTTTGTGATTGTGATTGCATTCTTTCGAGCGTCTGGACAAAGAAGTTTAGCACAGTCTGTCCCGTCACTTAGCTGAGCTTTGATTAAAGGTTTTACTTATAAAAGCCCAACATTTGTATAACCTCTCTAATAGTCCACATTGCTCATATCTATCAGAACTCGAAGGGACCGCAGCCGACCAAAGGCGCACCGTGACGGATCGCCATAAAATCTCCCGTTCACTAACATTATAACTGATGCTAAACTGTGTGTAGAGGCATTCGTCACTGCTCGTATAAATCAGTCGGATTGCGGCCATTACGGCGGTGGAAGTAGTGGATAGGCAGCATTAAACCGTCGCGATGATTAAACAATATGGCGCTGTAAACCACGAGGAAACTGCGCTAACTAACCTCGGCTGGAATTTTTATAGAAAAATTGTTCGAGTGCTTCAAATTATGTGGTGAGAACTTTGGTTTAAGTCAATAATTTCGAACACAATCTACACCGGTTTTAGTCGAAATTATTTGCTTGGTGTATGCCACTGTTTGAATAGATGCCAATCCTATTAAAACATTATTTATGAATTGGTAGTAAAATAAAAAAAAGTAGTAGTAGGTTAAAAAACAAAAACCTATAGCAAACTTTGATTTCTTTGGTGAAATAATCCAAAATAACCATAAGTACCTTCCTACCTAAAATCTTATGGAATTGAAAGTACAAACACTTAGTCAACCAATACTTACGGTTCTCACTCCCGAAATACAGACCAGGAGGTCATGGTGGATTAAAGTAAATGTTATACCAAATTGATACTAATTCAAACTCTATATCTCATAACATAACCGTCTCAAAACATGCGCAGCCGCATCTCAAACAACACAAGCTAGAGACACTTCTAATCCAGATCAGCGATAACCACGGATAGGGCTGCCACCGGGCAGGATAGCCAGCGATCAGCGATCGCTATCGCTAATATCTCCGCGATAAAGGCCTGTTCCACTGCCTGTCAGCCCTTGTCACCGCTCACCGCTCACCGGCGCTAACGACTCTTAATTTTTTTAACATGTAGATCTTGTTAATTGCAATCTTAATATCGAGAGTTAATTTTATAAAGAATTTCTTGATTATGTTAGTTAAGATCTCTCAGATGGGATGCTGTGACACGAACACGCAAAGGTACCGACAACCACTTAAAGTTTTGAATTCATATCTGCAGAAGATTTTAAATATATATGTATTTAGCACATTATCTACATGTTGTACTATTGTAGCGCTGTACCTTTTTTATAAATTGCATGGAAATTTCCTATCCGAGAACCTACATACTACAATTTAAAGCTCTTTCTGTGTTCGAGTTATCTGTCCAGTGTATAAGGTACATAAACACCGCCCAATAGACTATCTCAGCGTAACGGTGTAAGTTTTGTTGTAATCTCCACTTCTTTGGTGGCGTCACTTCTAGATAATCGTCTTCAGCGTAAAATATTAGTGATTTTGAGAAAACTTTTATCTTAATTCTCCAAGTTTTATCTTAATTGTTTCAAAGTTTTATCATTTCTTCAATTAAAGTGTATTTTAGTTCTGAGAGCTGTCGAGTACAGTTTTTATTTACTTTCCTCGGTTTCCAATCACCAATGGTTATGACCCAAATCGATAGTATCAATTACACACGAGTTTCTAATTTGTAAACGGCAACAAATTACACATAGCTGGTGTACGTCGTACGCGTACAGGCTTCTCTCTAGCTGACCGCCGCGAGCCGTGACGCAAACATCGCATCCAACTACTATACTTATAGATAGTGAGAAAAAAACACAAACCTGTGTACGGCTGTGGGTTGTTTCGTCAGCGTGGTGTTGTGGTGTTAGTGTCAACTGGCCGCAGTCACCAGTCGCAGACCGCATTGCTCAGTAATGAACCAGCATCGGGAATTAATATACGCCACGTGACGACGCCATGTAAGTTATGTTAATACCTACATGAACAGTTGACGCAAGTACACGAACACGTGGCACACGTTGCACCTACCTACACATACTCTATTAACTTGCAAATCGATACGACATTCCAAAAACTATACATAAAAACCCTTGAAACATTTATTACACAAATCAAAGCAAAAAACCGATTTAAAGATTAAAATGACTCAAGAGCACATAAAAACAAACAGTGGGAGCTTGAATGGGCTATCTGTTTACCTTTTTTATTCGAAATAATCAGAAAATCACGTCTTACATGGAAACAGTGAAAACAATAAAACGAAAGTCAATGAGTTCTATAAAAATATCGTAAAATTCAACTATTTCATTGTTTTACGATCAAAAATGAAGACATCAACTGGATAATAACAATTTTGTTTTAAATATGAGTGGTTGCATGAGGCCGTCCTTGCCTTACCGGACAGACGGACAGCGGGACAGCCGCTAGCCGGCCCGTGTCAAACGGCGCTGGACGTGACCGTCACCGGACTGCTCATGTACTTTGATAATCGCGATCATGGAGCTAATGAATGAACGAAATTAATTACGGTCGAAGCACTTACGTTAAAACAGCATACAAATCAAAAGTCCGCAAAAATACAAAATTGCGAACACGGATGCAGACAAGATTTCTATTTAAATAGATAATAAATAAACTAAATCTATAACAAGCTGAAGATAAGACCAAAAGCAATGAAACTACTTTCAGAAATGTGCACCAAAATATTTATTTATCTTAACCAGTTTAAATAACAGTGCCTGCACTCAAGTAGTGAACTTAATGTATAGCCTAGAGTTGTTTACCTACATTCTGCTTGATAGTGAGTATAGTGAGCACACACAGACAGACAGAACAGCAGATATAAAAGCCACTCAGCTCCTAACTGTTCAATGAAATGCTATTAGTATGCAGCCTGTTTCAAATATTGACATTGCTAATATTACGATGAAGTCTGACGAGTTTGTCATTCTACTACTAATACTATTATTGAGAAATGAAGGATTTTAAAAATATCAAAGTTATTGTTATCTCCTCTGTCAACTTGATCACTTGACAGAGGCGATTTGAATAACTAGAAATAATAGCCCAAAAAGTATTCTGAAGGAATTTGTAAGAATCATTTTCCTATGACTCTCAGTGAAAGCGAATGGGATGTCCTTGCACCACGTTCCGTGTCGACTGGATGCAGCATACAGCATGCGAGGTAAGGTGAGGTAGCTCAGTAGCCTTTGTTCAATATTTTCATAATCTGTGGTGTCGAGTGCTCGCTCTCGGCTACCAGCTGCGCCCGCGCACCTCGTGGACGCAGCGCAAACATCGCTTGTGTGCGCTGCGTATTGTTAAACCATGTTTGCTCGATCGTCGCCAGTTTACCTTTTTTTGGAGCCGACCCTTGAAACCTTGGCACCGTCACTCACAACACGACCTCGTACACTCGCTACTCGCTACTCGCCCTGTCATTTCAGCACAATTTAATACTCCAAATAGCTAATTAATTATACGTTATCGATTGTCTAACGCTCATTAATTTGCCAAAATACCAGAGACAAAATCGTAAAATTTAATGTCCCCGCCTCATGGACGAGGTTATAACAATTTTTAACTATCAAATGATTTATTTTATGGCCGCTCTAATGGAATCGTTGGACGTTGATAGTAAATATTTAATTGGTTAATGTTACCGGTTTTTGGCGATGTCTCTCTAACCCTAAGATTCCTTACGTAACCTTTGCGTGATATCTGATGACGTCACTGCCAGAGGATAGTATGTCACAAGGATGTGTTGGTTTGTTAACTATGTCTCGGGTCTATAATAAAAACATATTGAAAGAATGAAGATACAGTCAATAATGAATACCTTATCAGCAGTCTAAACCATGCACTAACATTTTGGCTACACAAAACTGGTAGATAATCTGGAAGCTCTTGCAATGTGATAGAACTTTAAAGTTCATAAGATTGTCTCAAAAGTAAAATCGTTTTATCCAAATCGTAATCTGCTTCTAAAAGTTTCGTGTTTCCAACATCAAGGAAACCAATAAACACCACTAAAGTAATGTTATCAACAAAATTATTCACATCATAATATTATCATTTTTATTTCCCTATTCGAGCACATTATAATAATTCCTGGTACAGCTAACTTGGACAATCAAAATCTGATATGAGATTGATACAAAGATATCACACTGAATAGAGATATAGAAACACAAATACACGAGAAACAACAAGTATTTGAAACAATAAAAGAGTATCATTTAAATAGTTCCGTAGTCTCATACATAGATACATGCTATCGGTAAACATTTTTATTTCTTCATAAAAACGTATTGATGCTACATATATCACTTGTGATAAATATTTAACACTTGTATAAAAACTTACATTTTACGCAACAACGTTATAGTTTTTGTTTGTTTATTGTTTTAAAACTGCATCGCGATAACTAACCGTTTTATTATAATTTGCATTTCTAATATTAAGAGTTATGGAAAAGTTTGATCTCATTCCGAACCTACTTTTATATTTTTCGGAATGTGAATCCTAATGTCTTTAATGTTATTCTTAACGACATTAGGACTCATATTCAAACTAAAAACTAGATTTTTGAGCCATAAAAACGATATAAAAATATAATAGGCATGGATTTCAGATACGCATCATTGCAATAAATTCTTAATTTCGTAACAGTTTGAATCGTGTCACCATGCGGCCATCATATGCCACGAATAGGTAAAGATCATTTCTGATATTCATTATTCACCTTCTAATCGTAATATAAATAAGGTTTTTCCTTATTGATATTACGATCCGTATCGCTTCATTCAACCCCAATCAGAGAGGCCCAGCGAGAGTCCCAATAAAGTCAATATACACTATGACCCGTTTAATCAAACCCTCATTTGGATCCTCAGGGTGTGATCATATAGCTCTACTCGCTCTTCGGAACTGAAGAATCTACCGAATCAGCTGCTAGAACAACCAGTAAATCGTGAATGCAAACAAACTGATTGTCACATAGTCACCAGACGTTCTGTTATTAAAAGTGTAAGAGTCCAGCTTTGTCACTATTTCGTCAATGATGGTGGCAATTGTCAAAGCATACAGAGAGCCTTTGCAACGGCTTCAACAAACCTGTCGCCTGTTATCGTCAGTTTCGCTAATGACACCACCAAACAGTTTAGTGTATCGGGTGACTGGCAGCTTTCACAGCAGCCTGGTGAAGTGGTGATGATCACAGCGATGTTATTATCCAGTAATATGGCGGATGTTAGTTCATTGCACCTTGTCGTGTTTGTGAGCGTAATGGCGCGCGCCACACGGATGTGCGTACGCAAATATTAGTAGTGGCTTCACAAGGTCGGGGCAAATAGATAACGAGGAATGCTCTTTGCTGTGTACCCACTCAAAGAGCATTCCATTTGGCAGATATCATACTTATTTTTGTTGTTTGCTTAGGTTTTTACTAAGGGCCCTCCGAGGTAAAAGAATCAAGAGTACGTTCATAGATTTTAAAATACGTTTTTCTACCTGGTTCGACATCCAGGATAGTTCTCGTGTTATGGCTCTACATTGTGTAAAGCGATGGTGACTCGAAGGACGGATTAAATTTTGAAAAAAAAAACAACAGTAAAGAAGTTATGTATCATACAGTGTTCTTATATTTGTTCCCACTTCACCAGACAGCCTTAGTAACATACAACCCATACAATTGCCGCCAACGATATATCACACTCTATTTATTTATATTCGCATTATCTACAATCACACTTTTCTTTCGGCGAGTCTGATGAAGTTCTCGCCAGATAATATCGCGTCACCGTTGAATAAATAAAACGCTTTATATCGCGTAATTCGGTGCGACCGTGCGACGCGACTCTGCGTACGCGGTGCGACAACGCATGTATAAATATCACGTTATCGCGGAACGTCGCGACCACTTATTACTCGCCCTTTATCCGATTTCATGAGTTAATCTTTACACCATGAGGAGACTGTGGATATGACATATCCTGGCGAAAATTCCTAAACTAGAATGATCTAATATGATTTCAGAATTGTAGCAGACTTTGGCTGTTGTGTAACGGCCGAAGTGCCCAGACGACTTTGCCATAAAATGAAGAGATGAGAGCAAGTTCCTCTTAACGAAATAGTTTCAACGGTAGAAATGATAGTCACCCATCGTCATCAATTCCAAAATTTCTACAGTGATGCATATAGTCTAATCTCAGGGAAGAAGTCAAATAATCCCAATGAGCTTCCACGTCAGGCAGGTCCACACAAATCGTGCGGTAATATGATTGAAAGTAAGAACAGATCAGATGCTGGCGCGTCCCAAACAAAACAACAGAAGTCCACGCGTCACCGCTCCTTGCAGCGGCCGACACCAGTTTAACAAACTATATACAACAAAATAGTTGATTAGTAGTTTGTTTCGTACTTCGAACACAAGTTCTACATAAAGGTACAATTTACAATTAAAGGTAAAACGGAAATCTTATCTGTCACTAAGTCTGTTTTCAGGGAGGCATTATGGAAGTTTCCAGTGTTACATAGACTACATGGAAGGACCGGCTTTTGGATAAGCTGTTTCACCTTCCGATAGATGTATCGGATGGTGAAAAAGAGGTCGACCTACTCCTTAATGTTACTGTTACTCGTCATAACTTAAATATTTGTCAGTAAACCTGTGTGCACGGAATCATTCAATAATTCTTTCATAATGCTCGTCATTCATCAGTTTACCGCGTTGATTAGCGTTCCTCCTTTGTTTGCCTACAAGTGAACCGATATTACGTCAGGTAACACTGTACTGTCATACCGCCTGCCCGAAATTACACACGATAATCACTTCTAAACCTATAGAGATAAGGAACATACATGTGTTTGAGTAAGGTGTTGTCAGTGCAAACATTCGGCCGCTGCGCCCGCGCCGCCGTTCGCACCAAACAGTGTTTTGTCTTTGAGCTGCCGTGGTTCCTGTCATAGATTATGAATGTAGATCACGAATGGTTTATTCCTACCTTGAAACCTTACCTTGCGAAACAGGTGGACATCATCATAATCTTCCTGAAACATCCATCCATTCTTTCTTAACCATATGAAATTTTAAATTCCCATGTTGCCGGATGGGTTTGTACCGATACCTCCTTTTTCGTTTTCAGTTTAACACATAGGTGAACACTCTAAGAGGAATTTTATATACTTCAACATAGGCAGCACGTCTTGTTCTGATAATTTAATTTGATTATCTGCCTACGACCTGTCAGCAACAACTTTTATTTTACGTTTATTTTTTTCTTAAGCCAAAGACACTATATCGTCTGTCAGACTGGACGCATCTTCAAGTTGTCCTGTTCGAAGTTCATCATCTACACCTAGCTGGTCTGTCACGCTGTCAGTTGTCAGTGGACGTAAGACAAAGCGTGTTTAATTAGCCGCGTGTTGACTGTCGCCTACTGCCTGTATTGGTTCTCAGAATACTCGCACTCGGTGAGGTTTGCTCGCGCACCGCTCTTCGACAGTTACTGTTAACCAAACTGATTGTGGGAAACGAAAGTTTGGAACTATTGTTTTTGACTTGGAGATAAACTGTTGACTTAGTGCTTTGGAGGATTGAAATACTTTGGGTGATCAACATGACAGTGAAGACAAATAGTTAGCAAAATTACATGTCGTGAGCTCAAATTAGAAATGCTTCGCTTTGAATTAAAAAAATAATGTAAACGTGTTGAGTATCATGTGACCAACATGTGACTGTCAATACTTGATAGAGTGTCGACGCGGACGTCTGAATCGCTTTTCTTGCATTGTATGTACGGCACCTGATATACTCATGTTTTTTTTCATGGTTATCACGTAAGTTCGACATGGAGATACATGGAAGAAATAGCCAGCGATGTGTTATTTATTACAAAAACCAATGGTGGTCAAAGCGCAGCGGATAATTTTTCCGAGTGCGAGCGGCCCCGTCTCACATGTATTTATTACTTCCTGACCGACGACAAACGTCGGTAATTGAGCGATCACGACGAGACCATAACTCCTATCAAACTATCGAATTACACGAGCAACCCTATCGCTGACCGTTCACCAGGCCTCTCATTCTTTGGTGCCTTCTTTCAGATAGAATAGCTCCGTCCCCCTCGCGCTTATTGTTACAGCGCGGACGAGAAAGGGCTAAGGGATCGAGTGACCATAATCGGTACGCAGGTGGAAATAGTGACCACCGGTCACTAGGGTTATCAAATTACAGATGATGTGATGTGAAATTTATCGATACAACGCACGCGTGTAGCGGGTAACGCGGTGAATTTATAAAAATAATTATATATCGGACGAAAGTGACCGTTGTCCGCCAAATCGGGTACATTGTCGAGCGTGTGAATACTATTCATTTGAAATTGTAATCGATCGGTTTGTGAATTAAGTAGGAGACTCTGAGGTCAGTGCGAAGGGCAAGACGTACGACTTCCAACAACCATTGTTTTTGCTGAGTCTTCCTGGATCGTATTTTATAAGGTCGTAAACAAGTTCACCTGTTTACCCGATACCTGATGGCTAGGAAAATTTATTCATTCAAAAGCAATTAAGGGATAAAGTCAGTTTTTCTAACGTGCCTACCAGCAAAGCGTGTGGAAAAATATTTCGCACAACTCACATTATACTTGCAATTGCTTCCATTACCAACTGATGTTTAAAAGATGTGAAACTGAAAGTTCTGGGTAATACTTCTGCCAATACTTTCATACGAAACGTGACACTGTGTAGTGTAACTATAACTTGGGAAGAGTTCTAGCTAAGCGTGACATTGGCCCAGTTTACTACCTTGATTTGCGTTTCTAAATTAATATTTATTAATATTTATTAATATTTATTTTATGTCACTCAGAGTCTCTTACTTAACCGATGGAAAGTATTTCAGTATTAAACCTTCGCATCACAGATTCACTACACCAAATCCAGTCTATATAGGTATATGATACTGAGGAGCTCGTGGTTAAATAATGATAGCTGCTCAGGTCAATCTTCAGGTTAAACCGTGCTTGCCTGGATTGGTCCTGGGATGGGTGACCATTCATTACATACCGAGTTTCCTCGTTAAGTAGTTGGTCCCGGCTGTCAATTCTACATCTTTGAGATAGCCGTTACAGGTAGACAATGGCCCAAAAGCCTCACAATCGTTATTTCCTAGGGGGTATCTTATTATCCATGTGGAGGTCAGATGGGCAGACACTACAGGAAAACGGGTAGGTACAACTATTTTAAAAATAGTAGTAGTCAGCTGCATGCGGTTTGACTAATCCGGTCCGATATAATTGGGAAAAGGCTGGGCAGATGAAGATGATGATACCAAACTGTTCATAAAAACCCTTTTCGGTGCGTTATTTGATCAATATACTGGAGAGCTCTGTACTATTTCTTAGCCTCTCCACAGCAAACTCAAATAAACCCGAATTGGGATGACATAACAGTTGAATTATCGAGTATAGTTAATTGAAGGCATACACTCGTGTGTCGCAACGGACCGCTGCGACCGATACCGACGTGGCGTAAGCGGGAATGGAGAGCTCACATGCAGGCTAAGAATTTTCGTCTACATACACACACATACATCGACATAGCACACGTCGCGTCGCCATTCTAACTTAACAAATTCTTACATGATCGGTGGAAGCAATGCGCTATATGTTTATTTTGGACTCACAATAGTGCACATTCCTGTCATGAGACTTCAAAGATTTCAAGAGTAATCTTACAGTGTACTAAAATCCGGTCAATGAAAATTCGTTAGATTAAATTTACTGTTTATCCGACCATTAATAAAGCAACCTACTGCATTGGCAGAGAAACCCAATTAATATTTCTGGCTCTCTAAGCCACTGAATGAGCATTCTGGTCATTCCTTACTTGTCTCCTCTGTGTCGATATGGGACTTGGTCGGCGGAGGAACGCGACGCGGCTAATTCGGCGTGCCCGATCTCCGTCATAAATTGTGCTAGAGCCGCGCAGCGTGATGCCGGCTCGTCTTACCGCCGACCACACTTAATTGACCCAACTTAGATATTTATATTAGGCTTTTACATATTTCATTTTATTTCAAAGTATGGATTTGTGCGATTGTGGGAATTTCCTTGATCAACAATCAACGTTACTTGTAACTTATGGATCCCGAGCACATTTCAGAATTTTGACCGAGTTCAATAACCTCATTATATTAGCCGCAGAGCATGGGTTTTCCCTATAGGTACCAAGCTTTATTTGACAGATAGACCGTGAAGTGTGGCTAACAAATTGGTGATTGCAAAATTATGATAATAGTAACATAACAGTAGAAGACTAATTTATTATAGCTGATCGTACGACACTTGAATCATTGTAGGAGATGCTGAACCAAGGGGAGTGTAAGGGAGTCACATACATGTTAATGGTACAAGTTCAGGGTAGTCTTCCCATGACTATGAACAATTTTGTATTACTAATGCGGTACGGGGAACGAACTACTGGCAATTAAATCTTTCACAAATTTAGTGTTCACTAGGGATTTTCTTCTGTTAACTTGCGAGATACACACTGTCCCACATTCTATTGCTTGATATAATTTTGATGACATCGCTTGCAGCTAAACAAATGACATGAGTATGTCCGTGTAACCATATTTATATAACTTTGCAGTGCGGAGTAATAATTAAAATTATTTTCAAATGTACACCTACCACTGTTTGTGCCTGCATCACCTAATGGTTGACTGGTAGAGAATGCCGACGGCATTAAGTCCGCCTCTGTTCCTACATTGTGCGTGGAGTGTTAAATTAATGATTCTTTAGCTAGTTGTTTACCAGTTACGCATTGGTAACTATAATCGTAAATTAAGCTCCGTGGTTCCTGACCTACAGGTTACAGCACAGAACAGCTATCTAATCACTGGCGTGACTACTGCCAATGTTCGCCCATTTATGTTCAATTTACTGGCAGAAACAATTACTAAGCTTTCCTAAAGTTAACAGATACAAATCTATAAATCACAGCTCAACAAGAGCCTGAGTATTCAAAGCAGCTTTTAAGTGAAGGGAACATTTGTAATATATCGTAAATTATCGATTAAAATCGGTTTGAGTGCGCGTGAGACAAAGTTATGTACGCAGCCAACACTACATCAATCCTGCGTGTAGGCAGCTCGAATATAATAACAGACATATTTACGCAAATACTATTCAAAGGTTCTATCGCTTAATATCGACGACGACGAAATTTTGAAACGGTCGAGTCATCAGCGTGGACTAGTCACGTACCATCTATGGCAAACGATCAATAAGTTAGAATCAACAGTAACAGTAGCCAAATAACTGGCTCTAATCCGAGTCGAATCGCTGGATATTTTTCAATAACGCACAGAATCGATGATCGGAATAGTTAGTGAGGAGTCGGGACTGGATCGCTCGCTCCACTCGTTTTTTTGTGTGGGAACATTTCGTTTTTCAATCACAAGCTAACCTTTTTACGGTGCTGGTGTACGTCGAAGGCGATAAATATCGAAGCTTATGGCCGCGGTCGGCTTTGAACTGCGCGTTTTATCCAGATTGCTACACTATTTTTTGGGTGTTCATATATTGTGTATAGCGGCGAGTCCGGCGCGTGGGCACCGACCGTACATTTGTACAACACGATGCAAACTCGCTAAAAACTTTGAACATGATAATCACCACTGTATACCCACTTGTCTGCTTGTACCGGAATATACCCTTACATGTAAACATGAACTTAAATTACTTGCAGTATTCTCTCTTGCATACACTTGTATGCAAGATAGAATAGAATTAATAGTTATCTCAGTAATCATGACGCCTATCGGTGACATTAAGTTTGCAGTAAAACATCGGCGATGATGATCGTAAACGCGATTGGCATCAAATATGTTGAAACCAGACATGTGTCGTCGTATTAATATTCTCAAGATCTTAATAGTTTTGTGGAACGACTTGCGTAAAACAAATACGCACAAAGCTTATAATAATCTGCCTAAATGTGTTCCGGGTCCACTTATACAGCCTTACGCAAACATGGCGGCAGACATCCTCAGTGTGGTCGAGTGACGAGCATCGAGTGTGGACCACTCAGAGGTCACCAATACTTACATAAACAATATAATATATTCGCACCGAAACGTCGCATTTCAATATTTATAGAATAAAGTGAGGTGACGTTATAACAAGATTAGTGCAAACAGATAAACATAATACATTATTAATGAACGATTACTCGTGTATTCGAGAGCGATTATCGATGTTTTACGATTCGGAAATCGGTTTTATGAGTCAGGAAGGGCACTCAGTTTGTTCCGGTCCATGTTAATATTAACTTCTGTAGTTCTAATTACGTTAAATGTTGATTTTGAGAACATTATCGAAATTCGAGCGATATAGTTTCTCGATAATTTAATTAACATAATAATTATTCTCATAGCAGTAGGTCCTGTAACCACAAGTAATATCTTCGATAATGATAATGTTTATCCGGTTATATTCCAGATCGGCGCGTACCTATCGGTTCAGGAACTAGCGCAACCACATTAGAGTCCTGCTTATGACTGGTCGCTTGTTAATTAGGTTGGTCCCGAGCAAGAACCGGACTAACATGCTCCTTTAACTTCCTCTGAGTAATCATATGAAAAACTTTCATAAAGCCACGAATTTGTGTGATTCTGGCCTCATGTTTTGTTCTGTATAGAGTCTTGATTTGCACGTGTTTGTTTGTGTGCTGCAAAATGAGACTATGAAATGAAAATTGATGACTTTTCTTTTAGGTGTGGCAACTATCCCCAGCGCTGGGCAAGGCGCGTGGGGCGTGCGGGGCGTGGGGGGTGTGCGGGGCGTAGGGGGCGTGGGCGTGCGTTGCGCACACGCAGCCACGCGCCCGGTTTCACCGCAACAAAAGACACACGGGTGACTTTTGACTTTAGCCGTGCGGTTAAGCTTCATAATATAATTGAGCTCGAACAAAATCCGGCCGGGTATTACCATACAATGGGCCAGTCAGTTCCGTCGAGCCCACCAGGTCGCCGAGGGCAAAAAAACACTACCACTTGCCATCCAGCGCTGACGACAACGACGCAAGGCCATCGTGGCTGCGATCAAATTGATACTCAACTGTCCCTGATATAGATTTTAATTTAGATTGCTTATGTGTGAGCTCAAGACGTTGTTGCGCTTAGGGGGAGGTTGGCAGGCGTCCATCGAAGGCAGCCCATCATGAGCCCGACGACTGTTTGACGAGTGACAAGAGTCTAAAAAACGCACAGTGTAAGTTACCTACTGGCCGAGCAAGTCGGGATGTTCGCAGTTTTGAGTTATTGCCTGGGAGCAGTGGTTTTTGCGCGCGTCGCCGTGTCCCGCACTCCCGCGTTCTCTGTTGCACTGAATGCTTCTGATTGATGCGTTTTGTTTACTTTTCTGTCTCGGACGACGAGCGTTGAGCTTTTTGACGTTTCCACTTTGTTTCTTTTTACGTTTTTGGGACGTCGCGCGCATCTTTAGCGGAGTTTACATACAGTCTTGTGGAGTAATTGATTGTTGGAATAGCTGAGAGAGCTCGTGTGGGATGTGTACTGTATGGCTGGCCAGGTGGTCTGCTCGTAGGTGACAATACATTATTGTGACGTCTTTGAACGCATAACAGCTATCACTGGAGTAGCGGTAGTTGTAAAAACGTCAAGTATATTTTACTTTTCGATGGGTGCAACGCTTTCGATAGTTCGTGGTTTATTTACATTTTCAAGTTTCGTTTGTGTAGAAATCGCTTTCTATAGGGATTATAATTAGCGTTTATTAGCTTTTATCGATATTATGAAAAATTATGTATATTAAAACGCACAGTGTAAGTTACCTACTGACCGAGCAAGTCGTTGCTGTTTGAATCCCTAACCACTAACGAATAACTAGACACCTCACAATGGTAGTAGCTGCATATAGCTCTAGTGTCACATGTGTGCGTAACTTTCTACGCGCGTCACCGCACACATACGCAAGTGCTCGCATCCGGGTAACGCATTGTTTGTGCGTTTGTTTGTTTCACTCACAACACGTGACTGAAACTCACCTCAGGTTTTTTGGAAGTAGAAAATATGCGACAGTTCTGTGTTGCATATTATAAGTTAGTGAGTAAGGTCGGGGAATACTATATCAGTATCAGCATTGTCATCCAACGTGGGAATGCTGCCAGCCTTCTGGGCACTTTTCCTGTTGATAGCGGTGAGGACGAATTTTTGACGCCCTGTAAATTAATATAATTTTATTATAATTTTAGTTCTGTAAATATTGTAAATAAAAATTCCTCAGTCAAGTCAACATAATACTTTTTGCAGGAAAATATTTATCAACTAAGCAGTATACAGTGTACCAACAGATGTATATAATATACTAGCTGACCCGCGCTTCTTACTTCCTCTGCGTCTCAAAGTATAGCTTATAACATTCTTTGTTACATGGACTATCCAACACAAATGTAATTTTTCAATTCCAACCAGTACTTCCTAATATAAGCGCATTCAACCCAACAAAAAAACGCTTCAGCTTTATAATTTTAGTATAGATTTTGAAGCATTTAGTTTCCAGGCTTGATAACGATCGCTCTTGAACAAGGTTTTGATATACTGATCTAGTTCAGTTTCAATGGTGACACGGTGACTCTTAAAGTAAAAGCATTTTCATCTGTCACAGTGGTCCCTATGAGATAACAAGTTCTTGACGGTAACAACGCCATCAAGAACTTTTTGATCCGTCTAACTGATACCTAGTAGGTACCTATAAACTAGCTAACAAACAAACTTACATAAAACCTTAGCTACAACTTCATACGTCTAAACATGTTGTTAGTTTTATCCGTCGCTCCATCACGACTATGCTAATTGTAATCCTGATTGCTGTCCCTACCTACCTACCTACCTACGTACCGTCAGTGCAGTTATGTCGCTAATTCCACATTATTGTTGTATCACGAAAGACTTCTGGATACTGAATTCTTTTACTGTATTTCTTCTTAGCGTATCGATGGCAAAAAAAAAATCAAATGTGTTTAGCCCAAAATTCAGTCAAAGCCAAGTTTATTTTCAAATATTCACTCAAATAGATCATCATAATATACTGTTAAAGTAGTAATAGGTTGGTTTACTGGCTGATAGACATATGGAGCTTCAAATAGGGACCGGTAAATCCATCGATCCTAATTAAATATCGATGGCAAAAAAAAAATCAAATGTGTTTAGCCCAAAATTCAGTCAAAGCCAAGTTTATTTTCAAATATTCACTCAAATAGATCATCATAATATACTGTTAAAGTAGTAATAGGTTGGTTTACTGGCTGATAGACATATGGAGCTTCAAATAGGGACCGGTAAATCCATCGATCCTAATTTAAAGCTCTATATGTAGGCTCTCCGTATTATAAAGATTATACTTACGTAGAGACGTACATATAAGTTTGAAAATACGGAGAGCCTTTACCTATACAAAATACCACGGCAACAGAACAGTATAGAGGGCCTGGGCAAAGTGTTATACCTATACAAAGATAACGATTATGGCAAAATAATGAATAGTCGTTGCGACTGGTCTATGCTCTCAGGATACGCGGTTCAAACGACCTTGGTAAAACCACAGGGATAGGTACTATCATACTTTTTCATCATTACAAGCTTAATAACGACATTTGCACACTAAGGCTGATTAGCATTTGAATTCGTTAAGTAGCGAGTTAAATCAGTCATTAGTTCTAGTGCTGCTTATGACTTGACAGTTGTTGCTAGTACGTCCTGGAAACTCTCGGGAAGTATTTGGTTGCTTGCTTGTACCTTCTTCTTATCGTGACGATGGCAATATATTAAGTATATTGGGTAACCTAGCAAAAGACTTTTGCGGTTTCACTAAGTTCCATCAATTGTATGCAGCCGTTGGTAAACCCATTGCATTGGAGGAACTTGCCAATAGCTTATTCAATGCTGTACTTTAACTACTTGACTGTCATAGTCATAAAACTTCCAGCGTCTTCTGATTCACCTTAGTAAATCCCCATCCCTTACAGCCAGTACTTACGCACTATGTTTGCGTCTGTGTGTGTATGTGTGTGTGTAAAGTCCGGTAGCTAGATATAGTTGTGATTACTTACGCGGCGCGACGTGACCGCCGTACTAACGAGCCGCCATCGATCACCTTCTTACATTATACCTAATTATAAGGAAATATCCTGCCTACAACCTTCAGTGCTGCTTCCAAATATCCTCTTAGTTACTACTAGTTCTTATTTAGGATTTTGGAGGTGGGTAATAAGGATATTGTCCCTGATACTGGTGCTATGCCATCACGATCAATAGGCTGAATGGCCTGCTCTATTGAATTAAGAAAAAAATTGAAAATAATAAATTCATTAAAAAGTCAAATACCAGCAAAACCTTCGCAATAAAAAGTTGCTATCCCCAGTAATGAGCAAGATGTCACCAGAATGGTACTAAATAACTCGATATTGACATATCGTGTCGTACGAACAGTTTTAGAGAAACTTTAACAATAAATAAAACAGGTAATGATATGCAGACAGTTTCGCGTAAGTGCCGCTGCCCACTGAGGCGTAGCGTCATAGATTCGTGGACGCGCCACAAAAACGACGCATCGAAGCATGCGTTGACAAACGTTCGTCGCTCCGCGTCAATACCGCACGCGCGAATATCTATGATGACACGCATCAGTGGACTGTATGCCTAATACACCATTTCGAAAGAGGCTGTAAACATTTTTTGCGAGTATTTTAACACGCTTCAGTGATTAATGAACTAACTTAAAGCACTAACTGTCGAAAGCATATTATTACGTTACTAAGCCTGTTAGTTAAGTTAGCAAAACATTGTAGAATGTAAAATAATATTTCCTCGCAATCTAAAAATAGAAGAACCAAAGTTTTTTATTTACAACAATTATTATTTTAATTGAGCATTCGAAATAGCAATGAACCGGCGCTAAGCTCACGTCTCGCGGATAGCCATCTACATTCCTTTGAAAATTAAATCACTACAACGTAGGTATCTAATTCAACATATCAAATACTAATATCATAAAAAGCTTAGCATATTTAATCCATATTTCAACCGGAAATACGAATATTAATGCTAATGACATTTTTTTAGCAATATTTTGAATATTAATATTGCAACTGTGCGTATTATCATAATTCAAATATAATAGGCGTCATTAAAAATAAGTGTTTTTTTTTAAGAAACCTCCATAGTAACGTTCATGGTTTAGGCGCAGTACACATATACATAATATATACAAACATAACACAGAACTTTTGCTAGGATCAGCCAAGTTTTGCAACTAAACCGTGAAACACAATGTTATAATTGGGAGTATGCTCTGCTTAACTTTTGAAGAGGTTTTGAAAACCTTGGTGGTTGAACTTGTGACTTCCAGAATACCAACTGTAACTGATTATCAGGATTTTAGAACGAGTGACTTGTCTAAGACTGCTCCTTACACAACGGATTATAATCTAAAACAGTAAAATATGCAGGTTTTCACCTACCTGCGTCATTTTTACAAACACATGACGTAGGTAAGTGAATATGTTCTGATAAGATAGAAAGTATATGCCTAAATTTGTAGAAAACGATGGAACAGCCAGCCTGTCATCGTACTTTATTAGAAAACCTATTAATAAAGTCTCTAAATGCAATTCCACTCACGAACCATAATTATGTAGGCCTATAAACCTTGTGATAATTATTACACATTCATTTCGGTGACAAAGTGATAAATCTGTGGAGAAAGTCTCTCTGGGTGGCGGTATGGCGATGGCAGTAACATAGGAGACATGTATATGATCGTGTCAAAGCTCTAAATTATTATCAATTGGGAGCTTAACTTACATTCAGATTGATTGTATGCTTGAAAACCAGCTATCGAGAAGATATATTTTAGTATATACGCAAGTAACCCTTTAGATTCACATTAGGACTATAATTAATAAAAGTCTACTTGGCTATAGACAGGACTTATCATATGTGAAGCAGGAGGCTTTTGTAATTACTTGTATGTACCTAACTCAGTTTAGATTTCCATTTGATAAGACAGTGTTTTCTATTCATTAATTACATCATTACAACAGAGCAATCTGTTCAATGAATTACGAAAAAAAAAAAAAAAATAATAATAATTACGAAATAATTATACAACTTTCCAACATTGCCATAGATTCAGCAGTTTGCGCTCAATTGTGGGTGTTTTGTATCGTCGGAACAAAGTCGCGTATGAACGCAACAAATGGATTCACTCTATTTATATGACAAGAAAACAAATTCACAAGCGACAAAACTCCTAAAATAACTCGTGGAACACTCCAAAAGCATAGTAGACTTGTGTGAGGATTTGTTTGGTATCGATTGAAGCGTTAGCCCTCGGCGCGATTAGTATGCCGTGCGCGCGCGCGCCCGCTCCGCAAGCGGCTCTACTTGGGACGCCCTATAAGTCCGGCCGGACGTCTGGCGACGGCACGGTACGCGGCGACGTGATGCATCCCGCACGGTTGACACAGCGCACGCCATGCCCAAACATGCACAACAATGATTTACTTCCAACTCCCAAAAATATAGCACAATAGACTACCTCCCCATATTCGAAGATGCGCGTTCATAAAGATCACGATGGCTGCCTGTCAACACATGTGACTTGTCCTAAACTCATTTTAATATGTCTGAATTGACGTGATTTGCATAATAAATCTAATAAGACCTCCCTGAAAATTAAGATATTTATAATGCAACATTTACTGAAGTGATAAATTCCTATAAATTTATCACTTTATTTATGGCTGTAATGACCTGCTGCATGTCAAATATAATGTGAAATATATTTGCTACATCGACAGGCGTCTCTAAGATTTAAATTAGTATTTACGCAATAGGTTAGACTTGTTTTTATAACAGGTTGTAAAAAAACGCAAGAGATATGCAACATTGACATGCGAGAAATTTATCATTGCTAAGAACGACTATTTAAAAGTCTGAATTAATTATGTCCTAAGCTCAAACTGGAAATGACACTTAGGCCTAGTTCTGATCAAGTAGATAAGCTTATTTCCATTACATAATTAATTACTACGCCCAGTGACTTTCCACTTTCATTAACGACTCTCACTCTCCAAATTAGCTAATCAAAATACAGATGCATAAGTGATTTGCATAGTGAAAAGTAACGCACAGTGTCACAGTGTTTGTGAAAATGTATGAGTTATGAAGTAGAGCACGGTTCTCGGCGTAGCGTCACAAACAGGAGGAAAGCTTTTCTCTGACACGGTTTCCCGCAAGGTCGACGGCCGCGCCACGGTCGTGCCCCACCAGTGATGGCCACACAGGAACACGTCACACCAACATCTACCTGTATCTTAGATATAATTCTATACGAATTACGAAGCAAGTAACCAACCAATATGATTAAGTAGATACTAATGCTGTAAGCCCGGTGCCTGATGTATTACCGATTAGAAGGAACTTACGATCAGGATCCTATAAATTCACATTGTATCTTTAGTATACTTTTTTCGCTGATGTTTATCTGTAATTACAAAATTAATTGATAGCTTTTTCTTCTGAAAATCTATTGGTGCACTGAAAACGCATACCTACGCGGGCCAAATTTGATGTCATCCAAACAATATTTATCTGAGTTAAGGCTATCAATTTTAGGAAAGCAATTAAAACGTAATATTCGTAACGTTACAAACACATTTTCTCCACCGAACTAGTCCGTAGCAACAACGGCGGCTCCAGAGTGTTCCCGTACCGTCGCACGCACGGCTGTACGCACGTGACGCAAGACGCTCACGAGACGCATGACTTGCGACGCTTTACGTCAACCAAGGTGCCAGCTCCCCTACTGTATGTAGCCATACGTTGTACCTATGAGACGTCCTACGTAGAAATATGTATTGGCATGATTACGCGGATTCGCCTGCAATAGATACTGAGAATGATAGACGTGCAAAGCGAAAGCAAGAAAGCGTTAAACAAGCTAGGGGAATATAGGAGACACAAGGAATAATTCTTAGAAATAAATACTTAATGATAATTCTAATGTTATATAGAATTCTAAACTTACTTAAGTGTCACATCGAACTACATAGGAATCAACATTCAATAATCAAAATAAACAAAGCAAACGTCTATGTTTGTTCAAGTCTTATCAAATGCATTTCGGACTACTACTAACACCATTTTATACTTTCTGACGTATATAGATCCCATCACAATCCTTGAATACAATACTCCAAGAGTAGCAACAAATCGTCGCCACATGACAGCTAAAGCCTCCGTCATTAACCCTCCACATTATGCTCGTAGCGAGCAACGACCAGCAGCCGGCAACCACTGACCGGCAACCAGGTGCCCAGCACCCATGTGTCCCGCAGTTTATAGTCACGCCGCGTATTGAGATAGCAAAAGAAGCTGAGTGCAGATAAGCGAATCAGTCCCAATAAACATAAAGTGTGTATGTTACGCCGTCAGCCGGGAGCGGGCGACACTACGGGATCTTAGATAAATGGACGACTGTGTCACACGTTTTATTGAGTAACTCACTCATAATTTGTGATTTGAAACTGTCAAAGGGATCCATGTAACGTAACTACTTTACCCACGGGAACAATTGTGTAACTAAAGTAAATTTTCGCTTGTTTGCATTTTGTAACAAAAGCGTAGCAAGTGCTACGGGTTTCGTAGACGTTCAGGTTACGAAAATCGCTCTTTCGAAATAAGTTATTTGATATCCCGTATGACCTTGGCATAGAATCTTACTTAAGAATAATTAATTTAATGATTAATTATGGAAGTCCTTGGAAACTTTGGAAGTTGTTATATCGAAGTTCTCAAGAAAAACAAATAAACTGAAAGGCGGTAACGTCCTCACTGGATAGGGCAAGGTTCACAGCACCGCGCCGCTCCGGAGACATCCTCGCTACGATACTCATCGTAACACTTACGTTACTTGCGCTGCACGTCCAGCGTCCAGTCGTCCACCTTGCAATACGCGACTCTAAAAATGTCAACGAGTTTTATAATGTAAGGTAATCGATACACCGCGACTAGATAAACAGGCGATCGGCCGAGAGCCGAGGAAAATTACGAGAAACCTGCTCACGACTGACTTATAGAGAGGTCGACGAGGACCTTCGGCTGCTGATCAATTTGTGGAGACAACCTGAGGTATGTAGCACTTGGAGCTCAGCAGAGCTTAAAGCTACTGGAAATTAAACACTACAATTTGAAATCTTTCTTGAAATCTTTTCACCTCGAAACCAAACAAAACAAGCATTTGTAAGTGTGGGATCAGGTTTGCAACAGATGTTGGTACCTTTCTACATCACCTCATTAGTATGAAAACTTAAACCTAATTATTACCGACATGATTATAATTTATGGTGAACTAAAATTAAATTGTTCTTTACCATTTCCACAAAGTTTGCTACAGCAAATAGATATGGTAACAGGTCTGTGTTATTGCGTAGCATCATACCTACTTCTGTTTTCCTTGTTTGAGTCATACATTTGGTGCGGGAACATAACAATAAACAAAACATAAATATAGCATATGTTATACCTACCACCAAATGTGCCAGACAAACATCAATACAGAGCAAAGTACACGAAACGTATAACTGAAACAATACATTGTTGTTTGACCTTTCACAATTATTAACTAACGATGAGTTTCCTCGATATTGCTGCCGCCATGTTTAGCGCTAAGTTGTCCCATTCCCCTGAACTACCACAAGCTGATGTGTAGCTGGAATTACCCTTAAAAACTGCAGAGTGCGGATATCAGGGGACAATCGTAATATATTCCCAGGTGCAGTCGGGAGCCAGGCAGGGTGACACGTCGGGCTGCGCATGCGCATGCGGGCGGTAATTGCGTAATTACTGCATGCTGGCCGATGTGTATGACGGAAAACTATTAATTTTTTCAGTGCCTGAAATATGTGTGGAAAACTTGTATTCATATGTATTTGAAGCAATAGTTAATCTTCTTTTTCTTAGCGTGTCGATGACAATTTAAATTGAGTCAGCCCAAAATTTGGCGACGAGTTCGGCACTTTCAGTCGCCTCCATCAGCTCCTGTGATGTGCAAGTAACAGGACAGGCTGGACACGATATCAAGTGCTCCATAGTCTGTGGGGCAAGACCACATTTACACTCCAGGGCAGAGTCGTCTATGAGTCTCCACCTGAACAGGTTTTCCTTGCTTCGGCCTACCTGTGTCCGGAGTCTGTTTAGAGACTTCCAGGTTAGCCATGGCAACTCGTGTCCAGGTGGAAGATTTTATTTTTTACATTATTATAATATTTTTCTCTTTTTACCTAAAGTACTATGATTAAGACAATGTTATGCGAAAAAAAGTTTTAGCATCTGGAGCCGAACTAGGAGGAACCTGCATTTGAGCTTACAGCCTGAACTCTCTAAAGTTCCTTAACATAAGGTTTCATTGCTTTTATTGTTTTATGCTTGCAATTTACAATTAAATACGTAATTCTAAGCTGACTGACTATAACCGAGGTACTATTCCTCAAAATTAGACAGACAGTCTTCAAAATTATTCAGAAATTAGTCAAACAATATTGATATTATACAAATATGCGCTCGGTCTGACGTTTAAGTCAACAGATATGTTTTCGATCGGCCATTAATACACGGCTCATAATTTATCTCAATTATAGTGAGGTCAATATTCTAATGTAACAAGCGCAGGAGTCGTAAAGTTTTCATGTCACCTCATTAAGCGAACCGCGTTAAGGCCGATCATTTGCGAAATCCTCCACTTCTGAATGCCAAAGATCGTGATCTGTTCGAATATTTTTTCTAATGATTGGAGGTCGCCGAGACAGCGGTACCGCCACTAAATTGTCACCAAGTCACGCTACATTTAAATATTGATAGTGGTATAAGTTCGCTATATTCGGCTAACGAGCCGCTCACTAAAAAACTAATATCAGTATATCACACTCATCCGCGTTTTGGACACAACCACATTCAATGAAAACTCTAAAATGGTCACAGCGGGTGCGTTGGAGTCGCCATTATATATTTAAATATTTATTTTTAGACTAATTGAGTTGTTTAAAAATTAAATACAGAAAAAATGAAAACTGCATAATTGTATTAATTACATAGCTTTTAAATTAACGAAACGTGAAATAATTTGGATCAGAAATAAAAACTCATTTACTATTCAGAGCACAATCTTGTGTTCAGTGTGCTTCCATAATAATTATGACTATATCCGTCTTTTATGAGCAAAAACGCAACAATATAGGAATGGTCATTGAGCACATTAGCGTGCACGTTAATTCTGTCAAAATGTCATTTATCATTAGAAAAAATTAATCGTGTCTTTTATTTGCTCTGAAATTGCAAAGTTGTGTGTTGGTGCATGGAGAGTTGCGTTGTATTAGCATAAGATAGGGTTGGTTTTGTTAAAGTGCGCGTGTTTACGGGAACGTAAGCATGCTCTCCATATATGATAAGCGAGCTTGTGCATGAAAAGTGTGTTGTTTTTGTGGTGTGTGGTGGTTGCCTGGTTGGTAACATCTATAACTGCGAACACAATCAACCGCATCGTTCCACGCCACTGGACGCCCGCGCCGCCATTATTTCGTCTTGCGATGTTCGCGACCACGATGTTTTCCTACTGAAGGCGTTAGACGCTGAATACATGCTGTATAGGATGATGCAATATTATTATGATTTGCAACATCTGTACAAAACAATAGCTGGTCAAGAACAAACTTAAGTAGGGAACAGATTAACTTGATCATAAAAAGATGATTTTAGTAAATATATTGTACGCTAGACAGAACCAGTAGGTAAAAAGTTTACTTTCAAAATTCAAATAGAAATGCAGTTTTAAAAAAATGACAAAAATCGCTGATTTATATATTTATGGCTTTCTAGGACAAATTAAGTAATTCTTAAACTTTCTTCGTAACACCTGAATATAACCTGAAATTATGTATAAAAATGTGTAATTCGGTGAACACTAAGCTTTACATACAATCCGTGAACACGCGACGACTCCACCGCCGGCTGTAACCCACGCAAGCCTGTTCTACTCATTATGAAACACGAAACTATGATATTGGAAGTGGGCTCGCTGTCCGCAGCCGTCCGCCCCGGTCCGCACCGGACGGCAGCCGCACGGCTCCGTGCGACAGCCGCCCAGCGACAACGCGACACATCACTATACCGTACTGTTATCTGGCAAGCCTTCACTTGGGACCAACCGGTATCGAGGCGAAACTATTCTAATAAAAATGAACCAAAACCAGTCCAAATTAATGATAACATGTTGGAAAATGGTGTTTTATAGTATAGTACAGTATAGGCCGTCAGCGGCGAGCGTAGGATGATCCCGATCTACTCGGCGCGATATCTGTCTGTTTACTAATAACTTATCAAACTTAATTGTCCCAGCTCTTCCTCTGCTCGTCGTACAAACCCGACGAATTAACATCGATCTCTTCAAATCTTAATTTAAAACTGAATTTATGTGAATGCTAAATAAAGTATATAACCGTAATAAAAGTGTAATAGAGTGGGATTAAGCAATTAAATAAAACTGTAGTTCAAATAGGAATCTATCTGATTTGTGAATAATTTTGAGTATGTCGTTAATGATCATGCTGGAATACTTTCTACGGTAATCCTGCATTAATGTGTCTAGACTAGTAGGTAACACCATTTCGAACACATTTCTATATATCAAATAACATGTGACTGATATAATTGGCGTATGCTCGGTGGAACAATGGAGGTGCGCGTGATCAGTTGATCACCGGGTGACCGCTGACAGCCGCAATTTGTTCCTGATATATCGCGCCTACCGATTAATCGCTTCTTTGTAAAATGATTGATACCTACGTTACAAGTTACGACCACTCCGATCATTATGGCCATTGTGTGGCTACCAAACGGCCACTATCACCCATTATCATAACATTTTAATACATTATAGTTTTACGAGTTAGACACCCGAGCTGTGTTTAGTGGTGATCGTGAACAAATATCATCATCTCATCAATATTATATTTCACAAATATTTTTTAATAAAATTAAACAGTGTAATGCTAGGTTTATTGGTGTTTGACGAAATTGAAACCTTAATAGTAATGGATGATGAAATTGTTGGTAATATTGCTTGTAACTTGACTTCTGGCAATGTTTTGTACGAACATCACGTCGCATTGGATCGATTTGATCGGATTTTTGTGTAAATCCATGATAGTTAATAAGTATGGTGTAGGCAGGGAAATGTTAATATTATAAATCCCATACAGTGGCGCTTGCATATCGTTTGCATCTTCTGTATAATCGACACCTAATGGGAGGAGAAAATTGGTTATCTTATAGTTTTGAAACTTCAAAGTAATCTTATTTTTCTTGGTACTTATTGATATTCCTCACACCTACACAATCATAACAGAACGAACCCAAGTGAACCAACCATCAGAGGCACTTGCTCAATAAAACATAAGTTATCAGGAACTGCCATCACCAGCCCATCAAAGCACTTATCAACATCACCAGTAGAACATTATCATAACTCGTGATGATCACAGCGACCATCAGACCGATCAAGCCCGGCCCATAAAAAGCGGCCACATAAATAGTGCGGTCATAGAGATGGCCGACTCTATGATAGCACTAATTAGTGGCCACCTAACTGTTCGTGGCTTTACAACGTTTTTAATCAGTCCAGATGGGTGCCGTTTTAACACTCCACATATATCTTAGTAATTGAGCTGAATCAGTGGTGTCAAGATCATTTCTTTTTTTTACAGTTCGATACTCCAGCAAAGTTTTTTTTGTGCTTTTTTTAAATTAGAAAGCCCGGAGCATCTCTGACCCTAACCATCTCGATTGATGGTATAGTGAACTCATCTAACTTCGTGATAAAGGCATTTGTGCACTCGTACAGCCCTATGATACCGCTCAAACCAAATATCACCGAATTAGGCGAATCACAGAATCAGATGAGTTCACCATAATATGCTCGCGCTCTAAAGCGAGGTTTAATGTGGTATTGTTGCTAAATGTTTAGCATTCATAGAAATACCTCAGTCAGCCTATAATTTTCCTACTGGGCATTTTCAGACTAAACTCTTATCAGGCCAGAACTTCATGCAATAACTAACTTGAACAACATGGTGGGCAAACTTTTTATGTTCTTTCTGCCCCCGTAATGCCCATCTATCAATGTTACAGGTACTAATTGCTCTTTGAAGTTTATTTAAATATTTTTTGGGCGTTCTTGTTTTGTATCGATTTGAGCAGTAATTGACTTCATTTCTCAAAGTCACAGCAGATATAGTTATAACTGCGAACTGAAACAGATGAAAGAGCCCGAAAATATAACACATTTCATTTAATATGTTTACGCGAAAAGTAATTACTTTAGAATGATTTTATTTAAAATGTTAATCAAATAATTAATTCGTTTGCTACATTGGATTTATCAAGTAAACCGGTATCGCTCACTTGGCCGTTCCGGTATTGACGATCCTAGAGGAACGCTCAGGCTCATCAGAAGCGGGAAACATTATCATTTCCATGTTTGGTTGACATTGTCTAAAACACAATTACATCGTAAATAGAACAAAATCATCAACGTGGTGTTCCACCATTTTACCTCACAATTACCAAGTAGAGAGGTGCGTAAAGCGGTCGTGTCGTAGGCGCGGGCGCAACAGATCGGTAGGCTAACTGCTTGTCAGTGCTTGAGCGCGAGCCTTCCTGTCCTGTGGGTGTAGGTACCGCAACGAGTTGTACCACTTTTGGAACAAACTATTACTTAAACCAATTCTGTGCTATTTTTAGAAAATAATGGATTTTGGCTCTTCGATCTTAACTTCAAAAAGAGAGACCAGCAACATGGAAGGAACACTACCAATGAAGCGAACCTGATTTTCACATCTAAGCGTTCAAGAGCCATCATTGCACCTACTTAAGTCATCAACATTGACAGTGCTGATCGTACAAAATTTCATTGAGGAAAATTCAGTGTTAGCGTTTTTTTTGTATTTTCTAATTGTGTCAGGTTTGTTTACCCCCCTAGATACTGGATATCAATTAGAGTTGAAAAATAATCAAGATAATTTGATGTCAATCATTTGTAGGAAAGTATAAATCCCTTCTCAGTTATCAGTACAACTCATCCGACTACTTTACGTTATCCTCTACAGTTGTATCACTTTCCCGGTGGCTAGATAGGTACTAGGCAGGTAGGTAGGTAGGTAGGCACGTAGGTAATACCGGATTGATGCGGTGGTATTAACTTTCCATCTCTGACAACCTGCAAGAAAACTGGGATACATGAACAGCTGATTGTAGATATAGCAATAATGTGACTTATTGCGTCGTCGGCCTAGTAGTAATTAGTGTGGCTGCGGAGCTTGGGGTTCGGTGTTCAATGAGTAGGTTAGTACAATTTCCAGAAAATTTTCAGTATGTACCTACTGGAATCTGGAATTGTGGCCGAGGTTTGACTCGCCCATTCCATGAGACTAACATTAAAATGCCTAAATGTGGATATGTTACGGCTAAAGGTGGGTGTGAACATAAACTTAAGATTAGCCGGCTAAACTTAGGTCTATCTTCGAGAAGCAGCTAAAGTTCGATATCATGTTAGTTTGTGTCGTGATATTCCATCTTACAGTAATAGATACATAATACACTACACACCCTACTATTTCGTTAAATAAAAGCGTGATATTATATTAACGTCGCAGTACTAACTAGAGAGCAGTGGTAGCCCAGTGGTGCCGGTCCCGACTTACGTTCGTAAGTCGTAAGTTCGAATCGGGGCCCTGCATTACTTTGTGTAATTTATTTCATCACCACTGCTCTCAAAACGGTGAAGGAAAACATCGTGAGGAAACCGGCATGTAGATGTCACATGACATCTACCAACACGCACTGGGCCCGCGTGGTGGATTATTGCCTATCCATCTCCTAGAGAGGAGGCCTGAGTACCTGCAGTGAGAACATTATTGGCTGATGATGTTGGCTGGCACTGGCATGTGTACATAGTTCTTGTGTGCCTGTGAGGGTCATTAACCATTTCCACGTGTGGCCTGAAATTCAGCGCGAATAACAAAAATATCTTTATTGGTAGGTACTAATTAACCAGTTTTTGAATTTTTTTTAAACAGGTATATAGTAGGCTATCCTGAGACTATGGCTCGTGTAACGATAACGCGGCACAATGAACGCAGGTGCCTATAAGTTGTCGATTGCCTGATGGTATTTCCTGCTCATTAATCTAAAGTAGGTACAGGTTTGGCCTACAGGCTTTATGAAAAATACTTCGCAACAAATATATCTTACAAGTAATCTAATACACGTCTATTTGCAGACAATTAATTTTATCTTAGCTATAAATACTAATTATCTCAACTGGTTTCCTTCTAAGCACAGACACGAAAAATAATAGGCAATTACAAGTATAGATTAAAAGTAGGTGACGCTTGACTGTTTTATCACGCGACAAAACTAGTTTCATTTACAAAATATAATCACAAGAAGTTCGATCATAACAACATTGATAGGGAACAGTCAAGTGTTGTTGACTGTACCCCGGCGGCATGGGCAGTTACATTTGAGCTAAGAAAACTGTTACTACTTCTACATTACATTGTGTTTACATTGTGTTTAGAAAAAATAAAAATTACGACGCAATTAAAGTCCAATTTCTGGCAAGTCCAGTAATTACAAATGCGACTGCTGTTCATGTGGTCTTGGGTGCGAATCCCAAATTGCTCTAAACGAAAAATCGTTTTGAGTAACAGACTCTGTGAGCCTGGGTTTGTGTCCAGTTAATGGCCGCCCCCTAATGCATGGGACGAAAACATAACAAATGTGGGTGTAGGTACTAGTAGTTACAACTCAGCCTAAGCCTTCTGGGATTACAATACGAGCGTGATGTTATGAACAATTTGTAGCCGAGTGAGTTAACTCGTTCATTACCACTACGATTTTCACGATGTTTTCTCGTATGCCGCCTACATTTTACGTTGGACTCGCTAGGCGAGTCGCCGGCGCTGCAACACGAATTGGATCGACTCGCCACGCGAGTTCAGTGGCATTGCGTTAGGGTAAAAACAATGTTTTGTTATTTTTGTGGCCGTGACAGTGTATGTTACGTGTTTAACGCAATTAAAAAGTGTTTATCTAGTATACGGTGTAATTTAACATATAAAAATGGCAAGAAACACTATAGATAAAAGAAAAAGTAAGTTTGTTTCGTAATTTATGCAGTGGCTGTCAATCTTATAAATAGTGGTTATTGTTGAGGTTATACTTTGAATATCTAATATTGTTTTTATAAACAGGGGGAGGTTTTCAATTCGACTGAATAAAAATCAATTTTACCCGGAAATATTTTGATACGGGCTTTCTAAGAACATAGTTTAAAAAACAATACAGTTTGAGTTGAGTTTGTTTTTTCTGCACCGTTTATTTAACAATAATACACAAGGAAAACTTAGAAGTACCCAATACCTTTGCCTATATAATAACACCAAATTCGAGCCCCTACAAGGTGTAGAACACGATCCGCCGTTGTTTTACAAGTGAATGTGACTTTTAGTAAAATGAAAATAAAAGTATCTACCTTATAGATATTTCATTAATAAAAGTTTGAGAATGTATGTCAGTGAACTCGCCTAGCGAGTTCTAGGCATTGCAGAATAGTTTATTTTCTTTCGATTATAAACTGGGTCTGCACACCCGGCCCACCACGTAATTCTTTAGATTAGGGTATATTTAGTCTTCAGTATTATTTTAAGCAGAAAATACACATGCATTTGGGATAAAAATAGCAAACACATTGAACTCGCCGGGCGAGTCTACGGCGCTGGAATAAAATTTACGTGGACTCTCCGGGCGAGTCGGTGGCACTGAACGTGTGTGTACGATATTCTAAAAAGTCAGCTCATTAGTTGTAATCGTCTCAATTACAATGAATTGCTGCGTCCATCGCATGATACCTCTCATTATCACATGCCACACACTTATCAATACATACTTCGACAACATTGAGCTATGTACCGTCCTTAGATGGTGAGCAGAACTGTACTGATGGAGCAAGTGAGCCACTAATAATATAATAATTTGAACTGAAGATTCTTTGGTGCTTTTATCGATAGCCTATGAAGAAGACTCTCTTGTCAAAGATTTTATGGGTAAGATGTGCCTTCGTTTATACTTGTACTAAAGTGGATTGATTTTTTGTCTAAGAGATTGTAGTCAAGATTAGGCAAATTTCAGATTCAAATATAATGTATGTACTGTTCAGCTTTTTTCCCGATTTCTCACTAACACCTGGAAAAATGTTAACACATTTTTGTTCTAGTGACTGCGTATTGACATTCTGCCATGAATACTCTAAGGGCTCTTCAGTACATTTGTATATTTAGCAAGACAACATAGTAATTCATAGCTACTAGCAAAGCACAGTGTCTCTAAAGACATAATTATAACGTCAGGCAACGTGCAACAGTGACATACAACGTGTTGCCCGAGATACGTGTCGTGTTTATTGCGACCGATACCATACAGACCCATTCATTCTGTAATAAAACGGATGCAACAAAGTATAACATTGACTGTATAATCGGAACTATGCAGGTCGTACCTTTAAAGGCTACATCCGATGGAAGTCGTCAAAACATATCCAACCGCCGCCATATTAATCTAGCTGTCTCATAAAAACCATAAATAACCTGATTTGGAGATAAAAATAATTGAAGTGCAGCTTACTGCATGTTCCCTTCGCTGGAAGCCGTCACGAGCGCCGCAAACGAAAAACTATCATCTCCCGCAATCGTAAATACAGATTAGGACTCATATCCACTCGTGCATCGATTTGCAGCGCCATCAAATATTGACGCGCGCGGTACCGCGGTACTGCTCGCCGGGGATGCATAATTCTGTGAATATGGTTTACGACCCCCTCCCCCCCGCATACCCTATACATCCAGTGTATCCTGCAGGAGACTGCGCCCCCTGCGCTGCCCTACATCTTCATAAAGTATGAATCCTCGCGTCAGGTGCGATCGGTTACAGCCGCGATTTATTATCGCTCCGAAATGTACCGTTACGCATCTCTCCCCGTTTTATTTGGAACGTATTATTGAATTATTGATATGTTATGCGTTAGTGTTACTGATATATTTCAGAGTAGTTCACGGTCGACGAATCTCGTTTTGCGTAACTTTTAATGTGTCCAGTGGCATCTTTGTTTTTGTTTAACATATTTCTAAATCGACATTTGTTTGCAGCGTGATGTGTTCTGAAAGTCGTTCAAATGTCACCAATATCATTAATTTCATCAAGAGTGTCTCAACCGCGTGTTATGTGCGTCATTAGGCTTTCAGTGCCATGTTGCAAGGTCTGCGTAGTGCGTAGTCAGCCTACTGTTATATAACGTGCACTGCTTACACCCGTGCGTTTATCAAAGTGTACGATAAGTGAAGCCACATTTCGGTTGTCGTCAAGTGTTAGTACACGTTTATCTACTCGAGGCCACATTCCGTTAGCCGTCGACCAGTCTGGTGACTGGTGGCATCCTCACCACATTTCCCAATACTCGCCGTCATTCAATATGCCACTACTAATATCCAGAGCGTAAATTAAAATATAATGTCGAAATAAATGTCACCGTTTCTAATGGTGTTCGACGATTTGCGATATTTTATTGCAAAATTTCTAGATCATTAAAATTATCTTAAAATAACAGTTAAGAATACAAGATAGCTCGTTTAGAAATCTGCGCATTTGAATATTTTTTTGAAATACATTTTATCTAGATTCTTCACGGGCAGCAACAAGTGAGCAGAAGTACAAGTCTTTAAAAATAGGGATTCTTAAAAACTGATTGTTCGATATCGTGCGGCTCTCCTTTTTTATTTTTGTTTAGAATTCTCCTCATCAGCTGCGGAACTGGAAGAGATGGTACAAGAGCTAAGCAACGCAAGCCTTGAGGTTGGACTAAGGATGAACATGTCGAAGACTAAGCTCATGCTCATCACCAACAGATCACCGATCTCAGAACCGAGATCTCAGAACTGGAGCCCGGAGACAGCTAGACGGCGGCGCGGCAGACCGAGGAGGAGATGGCGGGACGCCTTGGATGGCTTTCTCGTTAACTGGTGGGAAGAGGCGCAACAACGAGGAAAGTGGAAGGAATGGGGGGAGGCCTTTGCTCAGGAGTGGGAAAGATTAGGTATTAATAACCAGGTCAGAACTTCTTTATTTTAAATTATGTAGATGTTCAAATCAAAATATACATGATCTTGGGTCGGAGTTCAAATTACTTTATACGTTCTAACATTTATTTAATTTTTCAAAGTTGCTCCTGACTGGGGCTTCTGCTGCCACCCCAGTAACGTCCCAGCCTAGTTCTATAAACTACAGCTACAGAGCACATTATACGCTAGTGATATACTGTAATAATCAGGAGGCTTTCGTTTTTACATATCGTTATTTTGGTTTCACAAACCTGTCAAATCAATTAAGAAAAAGCTTTTTTGACGCCCTATAATTACTCCCCTTTTTGATACTATAATTGCGAACCAAGTGTACAATGTGGTGTTAGGTATATTTTGGTTAGTACATGTTTGATACTTGTATATAATTTATTATTATCTTAGTTCTGTAAATAGTAGTTTTTAAATGTTGTAAATAAAGAAAAAGCTATACCTATTACATTCCAGCCAATTATTTTAGGTATTTCAACCACACATCGGTGGAAATATACGGGCACAGCGATAACAGTAACTTTACTGCTACGTCATAAAGGTACTGTGAATGTCTTATGACTGTGCCAAAGAATAAGTAAGGAACTACCTACTGCTTTCCATATCCATAATTAATCATTTTTCATGATTATTGTCTAATTTGGCCGCACCCATAGAACTTGATGGTGGTCTATAAACACCTGAGACCACACGCCATTAACAATAAATCTTTAATTAATTTCATACAAACGAATTAATGAATAATAACAAATTAACTAACTCATTAATCTCAGTTTGACATGCGCCAAATTATCATGCCGTATTAATCATAAATTCATAGGTGACAGTTTAGTGGCAACTAGCACCGTTAGTTAAGCGATTACCAATTTTAATGTTTTATTTTTGCTAAAATCTAGTCAAATCAAATGAAAATATAATTAAATTATCATTATAATATAAGCTTATATGATTATGATAATAACTTTATTAGCTTCTACTAAACAGACCGCTGTAAATGCACACTCGTCTTTCTGCCACTCCTATGATCAGTCATAGAATATCTTATACGTATGTTACAGCGATTCTTTATGTTACCATTAAGTATATGAACTGATACTACTTTACCTGTGACAACAATGAATTAAATTAACTTTGATTCTAATAACCAAAGTAACCATCTTTACCACAGTTTAAGCTTACTTTTTACACAAAACATATAAAAAACCTTACCTGTTTGTTCATTTGTGGTAAAGATAAGTTCTAGAAATGTAAATAATACCTACCTATTTGGTAGTTTGTATCAAGTTTGGACTATTTGAATCTAGTTATTTTTTCCGCATATCCGTAAAGGAATGTAAATGTCAATCTTAACTTTAATTTACTACATATTGTATAGTTCCTCCTGCCCATTTTAGCTTATTTTGATGAGTTCTTTATTGAAATAGTCCATTATTATATTGAAAAAGATATTCGGATTATGTATCAATAAAGAAACAAATGCGATAAATATTTATAAATGTGCATCAGTAGCGTTCGACGGTGTTTTATTTTAATAATATTAATTTTCGACATTAATCTGTGCAACCCGACATATTGCTAACTGGTTGGATTGATTAATTCGCAATATTTTATAGTTATTTTCGGATTAAGCTTCGATCAATAATAGTACTAGATTAAGCATCAGGAACAAAACTAAGTCGCTCAAGTGGCCACGTTTGCACACACGTAAACATCTACATAACATCTTAGAAAAAAGTTCAATATTATTAACAACTTCAGATGATTTTAAACCTTAACACTTAAACATAACGTTTAATTATCATTGTAAAGTATATTTATTTAAGCCCTTTCATCGGAGAAAGATTAGAAGCAAAACATTTTAAATGTCGCTCCAAAGTAAAAAGTCATCAGTACAAAAATATTCATTCTAAAATGAAACTTAAACTCTAAGCAATACGGTTAAAAGCATTTTGTGTACAATGTCGTGCTTATTCTATTGCGGAACTAGCGTTCCCTGTTCAAGAACATGAGACAATAGTTGGTGCGTTGTAGCAAACATTGGCCAAACAATTATAATATTCGCCGATTTAATTATATTTACAGTTTAATTATGTTTAAATATTATGAAAAAGCACATAATTACATTAAATTACCGAAAAAAAGATATTCCTTTCAAAACCTTGGTGTTACGGTGGTTATTTACGCAGTTTTTGAACGCATACTGCGGCATTTTGACGTCTTAATGTTGGCTATGATTGGACCATACTAATTTGAAATAAGACCACAAATACGTTTGTGGTCTAATATTTCGGGCCGTTTTTGAAGCGCTTATCGGGAATCTAGTACATTATTGATCGAAGGGATTAAGGAATAAAATAACGAACATATTTTTGCTGCGACGTTCATTTTGCAAAAAAATCCAGCCTGAAATTGCGAAAGATATAGAAGTAAATCGTCCGCCTGACTACGAGAACGTGGCCATCTTCTTGCCTTCTTTTTCGAAATAATATCATCGTGGCGTCTAAGGCACTTTCTTTTTTTTATTTCTCCGTTACATGATATCACTAACAATTTCTAAATTATATAGGTACCTATTTATAGTTTAGTTTTCTGAACTGTGACGTTATTTCTTTAAAAAATCCAGCTGAAAGTAAAGTAGTGTCACACGTGCCGATATGAACGAAGCTAAAACGTCTCATACATTCAGATGTTCTCTTTGCGTTTATGTTATGACAGGTGAATCGGCGGGTGATTCATTTCGCTGTTTATTAGGGTTTATTGTTCGAGCCCCGCGGATAATCGTGACAAATGTTTTAAATATTGCTAGCTAGCACTTTTTGTCCAGAAAACGACATTTTATATCTTCTTTATTATTGAAGGTTTTATGAAGGAAAAGTGATGAGTGAGGTGTTTTAAAACTTTTAGGTAGCATTGAGAAAGAAGGCTACCTATTAGCTAAATGTCAAGTGACAGAATGTTGCACAATTTTCGTTAAATTAGTCAGATTCTAAATGTTAATACTTTATTTATAGTAATTGTAACTAAATATTTCTTATCTTTGTTTATTCTAATAATAAAAATATACAGGCAAGTTCATAAAATACCTTTTAAAATATACGTTTTAATTCCATAGTCGTTTGGTAAAGTGACCGAAGGCGAAGGGCGCGATATTAATAAAGGCGTAGCTGCACTCTAATAAGAGTTGCTCGTAAATCGTTCTCAACAACAGATCCCGAATTACGACCGAACTGTTGTTACTTTTTATATTTCACTTTCCACTTTTTACACGTACGCCGCACTGGGGACGCCTAGAGCTAAGTAAGGCTTAGACGAGGAATTCCTGCAACAAATAATACCTAAGGAAAGAAAAGAATACGCAAGTTTCAGGTTTATGAGTAAAGACCTGAATTCAGAAAGTTCTGGTTTCAATGTTTTCAATACCTTTTAAAAAAAATATGACCATGTATTGCATTTATAGTTTGTAATATTCTTCATTTTAATTCAGAAACACACTTTGTAAATGTATATTTAAAATGAAATTTTAATAAGTAATGCCCAGAAAAACTAATAAATGGTAGACGTGAAAATATATTGTTACGACTAAACAACCACGCCATGTCCTTTCTAACAATACGTGCATCTACAAACTAAACCCTTTCGCGCGGTCTGCGCCAATAATGAAATCTGGGGTGTGAAATAAAAAGAAAAAACTCTCTTAATTAAATTTTCTTTTAGCAAAATTTAATAAACGTAGGGGCGAGTGTGCGCCCACCCGCGCCAGCGCCTGTGCCGCCACCTAGCGACCAGCTGAGCCGACCTTAACTAACTACCTAACTGGGTAGGTACCTATTTGGAAAACGGCACTCGTATTTTTGGAAAATGTTTTCAGAAGAAAATTGTTTTAATTCTTCAAAATAGTAATTTTATTTCGAAATAAAACGTGATAGAACGACTTCGCAGTGAAGACAATTAATTTTCCTACTAACAGATTTTTAGGAAATTTATTTAAGTTGGGCTTAGCATCACAAACTAACTTGTAAAGAAGAACAATTTAACGTAGTGTTTTCAATGAAAAATATTCAGAAGGTGGTTTTTAAACGCCTTGAAAAGCGGAGTTGAGGTTTTAAGTTGGTTTTCTATTTCAAGTTCAGTGAGATTTCAGAAATGAGGATCAAATCCGTGAGATAGGTGTCCACCGCTAGATGCGCGATAGGCAGCGACGCGGCGCGGTCGGTACTGGAGCGATATTTAAATAAACACTTAGCAACAATAAGCGATAAGTGCCGACCGACATACGCACGGTACTGACTGCACGACAGGTACAATAATTCGTTGAAAGAATGGTTCTGTTAGGCATCTTTCTTAATATATTTACTCACGTAATTTAACATCAAAGTACCTTTGGTCCTACATAATGACTTCGTTCGTTCATAGAAATTAGTGAGACTAAGTAAAGAAAAGCAAGTCCATTTAATGATCAAGTTAGCTGCGAGTACAACGCAACAATTTTCTTATTTGCGAGTGACATAAAATGCCACACCATCACGTATCGCGTGTAACTAATACTTCACATTAATAATTACAAATACCTATATAATTGCTATGGCCGCACGTCGGCACAGCGCACCGGCACAGCGGCAGTGCGCGCTCGTTCAACATAAATAACTACACAAGTATGGATTCCTCTCAAATTATTTAGCAGTATATAATGCTCATTTAGTTGATGTGAGCTCAGCTCATTCCCGTCACATTACCGTTGCAGCGCGGAATGATTGAGATCTATGGTGGAAACATTCAGCTGCATTGTTGCTGCTCCACCTTTCTATTTTTAATTATCTAAGAAATTGTTGATAAATCAACTGTCTGTAACTTTATTGTGATTTATATATTTTTTTATGAAGCTCTACTCAATTTTCTGCAGTGATTATGTTTGATGCAGTCTTAAATTAATAGACATTAATTGCTTCCCACATCTTTATTTCTACAATTAAACATTATTTTACACAAAATAACTCAACAAAAAATAAATATAAAATCAGTGTTTGTGTGTTGTGCTGACGGTACGGGGTGAACCTTACTCCACGTATCATAGCCTCATGAATAATGCACGCCGCTCCAAATAATATACGATTACACTGTAGTCTGTAGTCTGTGGTCTGTAGGAAAATGCACTTTCTTTGTCTCGTGTGTTTGTCCGCCGAATTCGGGTAATGACCGCAACCAACGCAATGCCTTGACTTATGGACGACACTTACCGTTGTTACGTACACTCGTGAAAATCTAAGGCTACCTAGGTTGTGTGATTGTGATATCTTGGTTTTTAACATGGAACAATTCAATTAAAGTTTGATTTTATTTATTTATTATGGTGAGTTTGTGACTTGCGCTGTGATCAATTTATTGCCTATATCAGCATAATTTGCTGCTTGAAGCCGCTACGGGTTTGTTGTCATTAAAATGTTGTACTATAAGTAGGAAGAATTTTCAGTTCTTTTACTATAATAAAGCATTGAAAACAACGTATTATTGCACGGGTAACGTATCTACGTCACCGTGACATCAGATAACAGAGACGTCTCGTTATAATCGTAACCTTCCTAATCGCCGCTAAACTAATCTACGTTATGTTATTTATTACTCTAATTGTTCTTTTTCTAACATCGCGTCGGTTCCAAGTTAATCAGCGCGAAGTAGACGTTGTTCGTATTTTATTGTTTTTAACCATTTACGTCATCTAGACGAGTCGCTGTGTGCGCGTTATAATTTGTCTGAGAATCCTAATTTATGGCCGGAGTCCCACTGAGTGATTTATTTGATTCAACATTATGTTGCTTTTCCATTTGAGTCGAAAATACAATCATAAAATGTAAGGTACAAATCACAGATACTTAACAACTTTTTATGTAAGATCAGCAAGTATACATGAATCGTTAGTTTGATCTCGTCATTGTTATCGCAAAATGATGAGAAAAGTCATAGTTTGTAAAGTGATTGTGCAGTAAACGGTTACGCCCATCCGACGGGCGGCGATATTGTCGGCCGTGTTGTTGAGACGCCACGCTCGTGCCGGATCGCAGTTATTAGCGTATCTGTTAATTGCGCAATTTGCAGCTGCTCCACGCCACGGCACGGGCCAGCACACGCAGTAGCACCACTCATGAACATAGCTCTGATAAGTATACCTGTAAATTGCATAAGCCTACTTAACTATATACTCATTAGACTTTCCAAGAAAGGACACTGAACTAGAGATGTTCCGCTTTTTAAGTAACCTTCAGATCAATTGTGAAATTTCTTATACCTACCAATAAATCGCCAATCGCAGAGATAATATCTCCTGCTTTCCTTTTCTGACTCATCTCTCATAGATAGCCCCAGACTGAACCCACTGCATCCACAGTGTCAGTGTCATTGTAATGCAAAATCGCTGTGAATTATTTATTTGCGTGATCAGTCCAAGGACCGAACGTGGGACAGTGATCGCTTCCCAGAAACGATAGCATAGCATCTATTACGAGACACGCCTTACTGTGGGAACCTTCGAACCTAGCTGAGTAGCTGATAACCTAGAAGTGGTAGTCAGTGCCTAATAACAACCAGTGCACTGCTTCTGCGAAGGGAGTGAATATTTGGGACAAGAATATGTGTATTTGTACGCCTACACTAATTTACCCCGTGATAAAAATAAATATAACAGAACATAAAATAAAATTTCAACCTGTTTCGTACGAGTAAACAACAAAACAAATTATCAAACTTTCTTCAAAATTCCAATGCAAAGGTCAATTAAGTATGTCCACAAGATCAAGACACGCAGCAGCCTGGACTTCCCTTCCCGGAACTGTATATTCACAATATTAAAGTCCGAATGTTGTAATATTACACTACCTGAACGCTGAAACAGAGGGCATGCATAATATGGAAATGATGTCAAAATAAATAGTTAATAATATCGATCATTCGATGAGCATTATTGCAATAATTAACAAATATTTAATTACCATTATTAATAATGAATGGTCGATGCTAAAGGTGAACAGACGACACTGAACACTAGACAACAGAATAATGTGTCGTAATGTGGAGGTGTTATTTTATAACGACGTCGGATATGAAGGGAAGTGCAAAAACTATGAAATGCCTACTCGTAATACTGAGAACTGTAAACAGGAACTTACGGAGACGGGAGGGGGACACAAGTAAGGAGTTGTAGATAAACTGTGTAAAAAAAACATATTGTATTGGTAATAGACAAACTGTCCACCTGGTGGAATGTGGTTATTGGCGCCAACACCTGCAGCTTTCGAGGTGCTTATAATTCAGCACCTCATAAGCGCGATATCTGCCGGTGAGACATCATCACAGAGGCATCTCCGTCTGGATGGACCTCTGGTAGTTGACCATGTGGTCCACTACCAGAGGTTGGCTCATAAAACTATTACAACAGTTAGTAGTTGCCAGTTGGCTACTAGCAGTGCCACTCATACGGACCAACTTGCTCTGCAAAGTGCCACTGACCCGCGCCTTTCACGTACTGAATGAAAGCACATGGGAAGGCATGAAAGGGGAGGATACCTAAGGTTTATTCAGGAGTATGTGGAACAAGACTGCCAATAATTATCATGATGGAGGTTGTAAGCAGTCCCAGGCAAGCGACTATTTTTATAATATTTAAAAAAAGACAAACCAAACGACATGTTTCTTTACGCAAGATGGTTCCCTTCCCACAAAGGAGCAGTGGTCAAAGAAGTGCTATTCCAAAAGTAATAATGCGGCTGTCGAAACGCGTACGAGACGATTGAAACTTAAACGTTTGTCTTCACCAGTGAGATATGAGTCGTTACAATACAAACAGTAGAGTGTAGTCACCTCGGCGGCTCGGGGAGGTTCTTCAGAAGGCGCACTTCATACAAACACCAAACACAACTGGCGATCGATGGAAAAAACAGAAATATCGAACACCGATAGACCTGCATGGGGAAGGTTGTACCTGGTGAAGGTGCCTGGATGCGAGGCGAATGGGACCGGTCAATGTGGTAACACTTGTCCAGCAGTGGACGTCTTTGGCTGAAACGACGATGATGATAGAGTTTGGGCTACACTCTCTGGTTTGTGGATATTATCCCGATCAACATAACTTCAACTATTGTTGAACAGAACATGGGCATATGAGTGATACAAGACATGGCTTGCTTCAAGCTGATATTGGTAAATGTGACTCTCTGAAAGAGTAATGATGTGTGATAATTATAGTAAATAATAAAACTTTGTCGGTGATTCGAAGTGACATTTCAATTGCTATAGAGTGTTCGCTGCGGACTGCAACGAAGACCCTAGCAATTTATCTAAACAGAGATTTTCTTTTGAGAGAAGGTGCTGTCTCTAGTCTGTGACAGAATATCTAAGATTTCTGTTTATTTTCATGCGTAACCACCCTCCACTGGTTCTTCTGTATGTGGTTCCTGTCTGTGGTACGTGTCGTATGCTCGTCACGCGCGCACATCTCGCCGCGCCGCGACGTCGCCGCGCGTAGTAGCAAGTGTGTGGGGGGCCTAACGCTGGATTCTCATCGCACGCCTATTTTTAGACGCCGCCACTTGGTTACAAGTATACAGCCATGTTTAGGTAATACAACCTATTAAACTTATCTTCATTCAACTTAGTTTGAGTTATGGAAAGACGCAGAAAGCTCTTTGCAAGGGGTTGAAAATGGCCAACGTATATGGCAAAAGTGAACATCGTTTCATATGGGACCTAATTTACAGAGCACTAATTGTAGGTATTATCAATTTTAAATAGATTCATTTACGTATCTGCCGAGGTTTTACCAAAAATACCTATGGAACGTAAACCTACTCATTGCATATACGTGAGTGATTAGTTGCAAGTTTCAGTCGCTATGAACAAACAAGGATATAATCTTCATACATTACGATAGCGTCCTTTGAAAGTTGTAGTCAGAGTTGCGTCAGGCACTTCCCGGCGCTGTACCATCAGGTAGGTAGGCAGGCAGGCGCTGGTCTGTGGGCACTGGTAGGAAGTGATAGTTTACCGCAACAACACCTGTTATTGGCCAAGCATAAATAACGCCTTTACGCACTAATGAATTACTATGCACGACACTGACCGCCATTAGTTTGCAGTCCATTGCCTTCTCACTACAGGCCTGACATCAATGTCTGCTAAGACTAACAGCAATGCATTCGAAATTGGAAAGTGCTATGCTAAGGGAGTACTCACACTTGACAGTTTCAATCAAGCACTTCAGCGGAAGAGTAATATTTTATAAGCAAGTGCTGAATGATACTGATAAGTGTAGTTAGACCTTACCTCTGACTTGTTGCATAAAGCTGCATGGCCAGGTATGTCATATGAAACCTTCAAGAACATGTCCTCGATGGCTATCTAACGTCTATTTGTAAAGACAATAATTATAATCTCGACATTGTAGAGAACAAAACATTAAATACGTTATTTATTCATGGCAAGGAAAACCACAATTTAATGGGAATGTGATAGAAATATGAGCATTCAGTGAAGGTAGAACTCCTGCTTCGTGCAAAGGTAGGCAATGTAAAGATGTCTATTAGAAACTTTTTGTTTTTTAGAGTGTGGGAAATCATCAAATGACTCCTCCCGCTCTAGGCAGAGCGGTAGGGAGTGTCAGACTTCCACTGACTAAAAACCACTCAAGTTCCTTTCTTAGTCTTTTGTGTCGAGGCCGCCGTATCTCTTTCGAACAACCCGCAACCCCCACGGGGTCTACCAGAACACTGCAGAGGCAAATTAAACACATAATTATCTGTCTAGTGTATACGAGTATGAAGCACCAACTATAACTTTGTCATGACAGCACACCATGACAAGATGTGTTGGTAATTCGATTCAACCCATGTTTCCCTGACAATCGTTTACAAAACGTGCTGCATCCCACAACCATCTTCCGTGTCACCGCGCGAGGGCGACATGTGAACGGCCGCTAAGTCAAAGCTCTCGCCCTTGAAATAAAAGGTCCGCAGCGAAAAGTGTATTAATATTCAGTGTATCTAGAGGGAAGTTAAATAGCCGTGTATTTGTATTCATTATCCTGCGAGTGTAACCGCTTACGTGTGAGCCGAATAGTTGAGCGACGCGCCCGGGACACGTGTCCGTTGTCGCACGGTACGGCACGTGAAACACGGTCTACAACGAGGATAGTATCGTGAAGAAATGGCTCTAAGCTGAGCTCTTTTTACTCTGCAAGAATAGCAGCCGAGACGTTCCAAAACATGAGTCATGTTCTGCAAAAGTTGCCATCAATTTGTATACTTAGGTTGTTTAGCATCTTTAGGTATGCTCCATACCACAAACATTCTTCTGTATTGAATAAAAACACAAATGTTGCAATGTCTTTGGTGCTCAATGCATAAGTGCTCAAAAGGGGATACTTCGCCAAAAAGTATGTCAGATTGTCAGGAATTTGGCTTAGCTATGTACAGTCGAACAAGCTAATAAATATACAGTGTAGAGATCTTTATAATTCTATAGCACTGAAAATATTTATTGTTTTTTTTTTGGATTTATTTAGTGCTTCGCATTAGGCGACTGGTGTCAAACGCTGTATCGTTTGACATCAGTCTCTAAATGTATTTGTATAATCTTAAAAGTAAATACAAGTAAGGTGGCTGTATACTTATTAGCTTGTTCGACTGTACAAACGTAAAACCCAAATTGACACACTGAGTGCTGTGTAGTCCTGATTTCCTGAATGACCTGATACTGATATAAAATATGTGAACAACGTACCCGCGCGCTAGCAGTTTAGTCTACGTCTGGTGTCAGTGTGGCGGCGGCGCAGTGTGCGGGTAGCATTAGTCCGCATTAGCCACGCCGCTGCCGCTACGTGTCCCATTGTGCGTCCACCTTAGCGCGCCGGTAGGTGACCAGCGCAACAATACGTCGCCACGCAACACGCAACTGACGCGACTGGAACATTGATGACATACGTCGCAAGAGCCTTTGTTTCTACTGAGGGGTTTCTGCGGCTCATCCTTGTTGCGACAGCATTGTTGAGTTAGTTTTAGAATTGGAAGAAATGTACCATTGTAAAGAGTAGTCCGGGATGATTAGAAGCTATAATCGAAACATTACGCATTCACTATTCAAAGTGTACTAAGTAGCCGTGGATAGTGTTTAGGTGCGTACTAGTGTTGACAATGGCTCGACCCGTTCTGTTGACCCTATAAAGGACAACTATCAAGAATGTTCACATTGCCAATAGTAGACAACCTTGAACACCGCCAACTTAGCAATGAACAATGAGATTTTACTCAACTACTAATAAATTGTAATGCTACATAAACTTGCAAGTACTGACCACGACAGCACTTCGTGTCTCTAATCGCTGCCCGAACTCGGCCGCGCCGTACTACATGTTACTGTAGCTATCTAACAAAGAACAATATTTTAATATTCCCCAATAGAAAAAGCAGTAATCCTCGTCTCACTAAATAGGTATACTTAATCAATGAGAATCAAAGCATTAAGTCCCCCACGCCGCCGATACGTATCGAATCGGGATGACGTCTCATTCGTCCGATTTATAGCGCGTGCATACTGCGACCGATAGACGTGCTCGACCACCCATATCTAACAAATATTTAAATAAAACAAACAGCAAAACGGCAGCGCAAAAATAAGTCTGTAGTGGATGTTTGTAGCATGTGGCGTTACGAAGTCTCGTAGCAGGCGTAGTATGGACGTAGCGTGACGCAACATTTTGCATGGCGTTCGATTCCCGCGCGGCTATAAATCATGTCGTCCGACAAGCGAACAAAGCCGGGTAACGCGCCGTGTCTTTGTGGATTTTGAGCGATTTCGGTTTATAATCATTTTTCATCCGGCTACGCTGTGCCGCGTGCCGAGCCCGAATTTTACGCTGATCACCGGAATATACGAGCTTTGTTAGTATTGTGAACAACTTCACTTCATTTGTACTTTTCTTCATTTACTTCTTGTAAAGTTAAACTCCTGATCATTTAATTACATTTTGTCAGTTTGTGGGGTAGGTCATTGTTGATAAACCAGATCAACAGAATAATAACAATTAACAAAATTGCACATTGCATGTTTGAGGTCGCAAACCATTCGTCACTATTGATTACATTTTCAAAAGGTCAAAAAAACTTATCTACTACAATTATAGATAAGCAACTCTTGTCCCAAGTTTTTGTCACCGATGACACTGCATTAAGATGTCACCGGTGAGATGCCCGTGCGGGGGAGGGGGGGGGGCAGCGCCCAGTTCCCATAGAGCACGTCTCTAATTAATCATAATAGTGGTTTTTATAGCAATGTAATGAGGCAATAAATTTTTGTCAATTGTTAGTGCTGCACGAGTGCACGTCTCGCCGCTCAGCGCCGCCCCGCTCCCCGCTCCCCGCCGCGCGCCGCGTGGCGTGCGCCTGGCCGCGCGCCTTGACCGGCCGCGCTCGCGTGTCGCTAATAGCCAGCCCAAGGTTCATATGAGAGATTCGACATCAATATGGGCGTGTTAGATAATGTATTGTTTGTTTCTTCAGATTAGGGTCGAAGGTGGATGCTAATACATTGCTGGCTTGGTACTTGTGCTGGCTACGTATCAAAGAAACCACTCATCTCACATGTACCTCACTAAGGCTCAAGAAATTGTAGACTGAAAAGTTTCAGAGAGTTGTCTAGATAAGAAAGTAGAGTATGTATCTAAAGTTCTACATTCAGCTATAAGCCCAACTTTCACCAAATTTGTTTTTTTTTTACCGTCATCCTTGCCAGCTTTGCTCCAACTCCTGCTGACTCAACACGTGCAGTCTTTTGTGTCATACTACCACAGTATAAATATGGACAGTACCGAAACTAAGCCTAGTTGATGCGATAACTACCTACGCTCCATTGAAGCCATAGGGTTGGCCCTTTTAATGTTGATGATATTGTTTTTTTTAATCTATTGCATAGATTCTATCGCGGGCCTTGAGTTGAGCGTGGAGAGCGAATCCAGAGATTTCCTAACAAAAATATTCAGGATTCAGTATTCAGTACTCAACCAGGTTGCTATGGTTACGGAAAATAACAAGGTTGTCAACTGAGGTTGTCAAATTAAATAATTGTTTGTCTCTTTGCTTTCTCCTTCTAAAATATTCTTACTCGTATAATTTGTGTACACACGGCTACACATCAAGCTATACAAAACCAGTTAATCTTGGCCTCACTTTACTAGATCTTTTCGCACAATGAACGATCAGATTATACTGGTTTTGTATAGCTTGATGTGTAGCCGTGTGTACAAAGTGTTTTAAATATGAATAAACAAAGTGCATTTATTAATGAAGAAAGTCACGAAAAAATAGTGAAAGAAAATGAGTGAGGAGTGAGTAACTGAGTACTCTATATACATTCATTTTAGTACGCATCTATCATAAGTTTTATTGGTTTTTGCATTACTATTCTGCGAATCGGTCTAAAACGATTCGTTTTCTTATAAAATATCTAAAATAAAAGAAATAATTTTCATATTTTTCAATGTTATGACACTTACGTCAGGCTGTCAATACTTTTTCTTTTAAATTTTCTGTCATAGAGTTTCTTACTAGCTTAGTTAGTTTATGAAGGTTAGTTTTGATTTACATAATGTACATAGTGCGAAATTCGAAGATCAAACTCTTATTATCGTTATTTTTGTACAAAATTTTTTGAATGAATAATTATTTTGGTGTGTAATTATTACACTATTAATACCTAATTATTTATATATACCTATTATTGCATAAGTTGATAAAAAATGCTATGCAATAGATTACCGCGGCAGTCTCCGAGTGCCACACGTTTTTTTTTCTTAAAAATTTTTATTCTGTTGTGATCAATGAATCGAATTGAAATAACTAGCTTACTAACAACTAGTGATGTGCAATTCTGCTATAAATAATTAACATATTATTAATATTAAGAACGAATATATTATTATATCGTTTTAAATTATTATTATCAATGAACTTTCCTTCATATCATACTACACAGTTTTAGACTAATTAAATGTTATTTAATGTTATTATTAAGAAAAATTTAACCAGTGTCAAAAAAAAATTTTTTTTGGTGTTATGCGATTCTCACTTAAATATCACGGGGGTGGCAGGGGGGTGTCAAAATTTTGGTCCTTTTTTGTCTAGGACGCTCCGTTTTCGAGATATTTCAATTTCAATTTTTTTTTACAGAAACTTTGAACGCCCATATTTATCTCTGAAACGGTGCATAGTAGGACCGCAGCGCGCCACCGCTTGCTACGTTGCTATACTTATTATAATAATATTACCCCGTTCTGGCCCCATTTGTATTCGTTGGACGTGTTGTTGAGTTAGACATTATAATGATAACACGTAGGCAGCGTCGGTATAACAAACAAATAAAAATTCATTATGATCGATCACAAGGACATAATAGGTATAATTCGATAACAAAAATCATTCTTACCTTTCAAAATTATTAGGAAGTTTAAAATACAATATCTCCGGTTTTGATGAAGCCGAGTTCAAACACCCGTATACGTTCCCGGCATTTTAGAAAAGATTGGAGGATATTTCAAAAAAAACTTTTACGTAAACTAATCACTCGTCTCGGCGCGGCACGCACAACTGAGAGCACTGCGGTGTTCGCTAGCTGGCCCTGTCGATGCGCATGTTTGTGTGAGTGTGCGGTTTCGAGCGTTTGTAGGCAGTTTCCGTACTGTCCATATTTATATTGTGATACTACCGTGTATATTTGTTTATTCCACTGGTTAATCATATTGCGATATGTCCGAACCGTGCTACAGTTCCATGCGTCCAGCGACGCGTCGCCGTCGCGGCAGTTAATCGCATGTCGCAACTAAGCGCAGTTTAGTGTCGGCATGTAAAACAAACGCGACGCGACAGCTACGATCTCGCGTCGCTGATTAATTGTATGAGAGCTCCTTTAAAATTGTATCTTATTCTAATGCTACTTAGAAGTCCATTGTTTTCCATAAGGCTTTACCCATTATTAGCCCAAAGTCCGAATAATGATGACATTTACATCTATACACCTCTTTCTGAGAATCACATGCATTCTAACATAATATATTATGCGTAACACAGTGTTTGTTCTATTTCTTACTACATTACAAAATAATTTTAATGACCTACTACTGAACAAAAAATAATCCTAAAAGAAATCGAAGTCTGAACATCTCAACAATATACAACACAAACATCTAGTTAGTACGTTGTAAAGGCAAGGTGTGTTCACGACGACTTGACAGCGTGATTATCGCGACTAAACGCGGTTTAGCCGCCGTCCGCGCGAACGTACGTCTGCGCCGGGACTAATGCGCGCGGCTGATTAATGCGCGCTGTGAGCGATGCCTAATGATACGCGCGTAATTATTTACACCTTTACTGCACCAGTCAGTTTACGTAAAACCTTTAATGATCCAGTAATTAGTACTTGCCTTAAGATATTGGCATGTCTGCAGGCACGGCTTAGTGAGGTGTTATGCTAGGCTACTTCTAAATAAATTTGTAAATAAAATAGAATACTTAGATGTTAAAACGATTTAAAATTTATTAGGTAAGTTTTGTAATCAATATTTTTCGCGTGTGTGTGCGTTGTATTATTAACTATAAAAAAATGTTTTGTACAAATCTCTTTTATTATTAACAATTCGACCTTTTAATAAAAAAACTTGAACAATGAGATATTCCCTTCGGACAAACAATTACAACCCTGTCAATGGACGGTACAGTCAGCCACGCAAACAAGTTGCTGTTTTACAAAATACATCTATTTTACCGCATGAGTTTATAACTTATTAAAATAACCTAGAACTTATCGTGTTTAATTAACGAAATTTCATATTTTCTGCCACGGTAATTATGGTATTTGACAGTAGGTAAATATTAATTTTACAGAGAATAAAATAGTTTATTACTGACTACGAGACCACAAGGTTTTATATCTCAATATGTTGTGCAACTTTAAATAACTTGAATGTATTTATTAAAATATGTAAATTACAATAAGGGGATAAGAAAACCAAAAAGCTGTGACACAATGTAACGGTTTTTTTCCTAAACCACTAGATGAATGCAGAATCGACTAGAATTATTCAAATATCCACTTGCAGTCGACGTCGTATGGGAATTTATTTAAATTAGTGTACTTGTACAGAACCTGTTCTAGATGATAAGGGGTGTTTGATTGTCCCCCTCGTGTACCGGTCAGCCTCCGGACCCGGTGCAACGCGCACCAACACCCGGCAGTACCGATAACAATGCGTTACAAATAAAAAAAAATAAAAAAATGTTTGAATAAAATAATAACTTGATTTTTGTTAAAGTTTTATAATAATTCTCCAAAATATCAAAGTTCGAAAAGTCAATGCTGAATCCGAATGCTTACCTACTGCCTAATCAATCTATATTTGCGAAAGAACAAATATTTTCCTCTTAGAAACCAACTATGTTACGAAATAAAATATAATTTAGTTAGAATGACAGTATATAGAATGTAAAAAACTTGGATGTAGCAGCGATAACAATTTATGTGCCGTTACAATCGTATGCAAAAATCGTCCTTGGACCGTTCGCTATTAGCGATGCGTAATTAATTTAAATATATTCAAGGTGGCTTCACTTTCGGACTATTCATATGATTTTTACAAAACCATACGGAAATACACCAGAAAAATGTTTGCGTGTGGATTGTGTTAGAACGCAGGCGCAGGTGTACAATACTTTTGGTTTGTGCTGACTATACTGTGTATAAATTATTATAGAATTAATATTTGATTCGTAGATTTGCGGTCTAAAATTCTCAAATTGCCGACGTAGCTTATAAAGCTGCGGGACTGAAATGGGACTGGGCAGGCCATGTCAGCCGGATGCCGACGCAGCTGTGGGCGCGAATATCGCAGGACTGGAGCCCTGACACAGCGGTACGCGGTAGACCGAGGAGGAGATGGCGGGACGCCTTGCGATGGCTTTCTGACCAACTGGCGAGAAGAAGCACACCATCGGAAGAAGTGGAAAGAATGGGCCTTTGCTCAGGAGTGGGACAATAACGGCTAAATAAAAAAATAAAAAAAAGATTTGCGGTTGCTGCTGATGAGTTTACATCGACTTGAATTAATTGAGAGATTCAATTTTCTAGATCAACAGTTTCCCAATTTTTTCTATTGTTGTTAATTTTCCAATGTATTGGCAGATATTTGAATTGCAAATCATTCGTACGTACCTACTCATAATATATCAGTTCAGTACTTGTACGTCATTGTTGTTTTGATCTTTCCCCTGTACCTACCTACCTACAGGAATCGTGACTTTGTCGTGAACCCTGTCGACAAACATCACAAGTACAACTATTTTCATTTTCAAGTTTCAGTAATCTGACATATTAAACAAGTACCTAAATACTGTATATTCTATGTAAATAAAGAAATACGATTTTCCAGTGTGCAATTGATAGATATGGCGACGAGTTGTCAAAATGCAGAGAATTACAGAATTCTACCTACATATATACTTATCCGAGTTAAAATGTAATATGTAGATTGTACACATAAATTTTCTAAATAATGGAGAACCACATACAAATCACGCAACAGCAACTTAGCTTGATATTGTGTGACTTAATGCTTAGTCGGAGTACGTAATTAACCCTGTCTGGAGACACTGCATATGAAGCTGGTCCAGTAGCTGAGTGTGACAGGATGCTGCAGCGCGGTGAGCAAGCGCGAGTGACGTAGGTATGCGGCGCGCGCGCATTCACATGGTAATCCGCATGACAACACCCACTTAACACATGCAAATCGTTTATTGATAAACAAATAATGGTATTATAAGTTTTATTGCGCATTGTCGGCCCTCGGCCCTTGGCAGTCGGTAGTCGGCTCGACTCGGCAGGCCGGGCGGTGTCGCTGACCGCTCACTACAACAGATTTGAATTTATAATGTTTTTTATTGTTTCGCCTCCATTGTATAATATTTGTGTTACTATTATAGCAGCTTGTGGTTGTATCGTTTACACTGAGCTGTCATAACTTTATAATCGACCACTTAAGTATGTTAAGTATTATTGACTTTCATTGTCACGTTAACTGTTATCAGAAATATCCTGAGAAATACCTTATCAAGTAAACTAAACAGAAATTAAAATAATTTATAAGCGTCGCATAAAGAAGCGTAGCATATTTTGGCATAGACTGTCGTAGCGTCACGTGTCTTCGCGTAGCATTTCGTAGCGTTGGCATGTCTTGCCGTAGCTTATCATGGCGTAGCATGTCGTAGCGCAGCGTATGTCTGTAGTTGCGGGACGAATCCGTCATTTTAATATACTGTACACGACTGTAACTGAATACTATTAACGATTATATCTAATTATAAATAATTTTCTTTACTTTTTGTATACCGGTCGTCCTGTCGGTGTTCTATTAAAGATAGGCTATTTTTCTATTGTAATAAGTAACGATTGTTTAGCTATTCGGCGACTTGGCAACTATTTCTAATCTTAGGAGTGTACCAGTGTAGCTAATTATCTCGGGACGTGTCAATTAACCGCCTTGCCGGTGACAACTAACTGACATTTACACAACTGTGCAGCGTTCTGTTCCAAGTGTGCGAGTATTGTAAGGCCGCCTCACTCGCTACATTCAAATAATATAATATAATATTTGCACGCGTTTGTTCCAACTGTTGTCAATTCTATATTTTGACAAGTGGACGCGAATCCGTAGGAATTTGGCTATAAGACTGTCCTTGGAACGCGCCAAATCGATTTGTATTTCGGATTTCCTTTCCATATGCCACCCATTTACCTATATTAACCGAAATGATTAAAGTACTGATTTGAAATTGTATACAGATGTTTATTATAACTTACATATAAGTACCAGATAATTAGATGAAATGCTTCGCGGAAATACAGGTGTTAAACACAATCAAACCGATAACGTCGCAATATTAGGCCATTCATTTAGGTTATTTAATTTTTTGCTTTTTTAGTGTCTGTAGCAATAAGTTTCCGATTTGTTACGCTTTTAGAGAGCCCACATATTGCGTCGATATAAGATAACTGTTGCTCAAGTTAAGTCTTTGACTACAAGAGCTACTTAGTTAAGAACCTATGTTGCAAATTGTCTGAATTTCGAGAAACTAATAATGTTCTAGCTTATCATTCTGATCGGGCATATAACAGTAAAGTACAAAGTGTGTCTAATAGCCGCGTCCTCCCACACCGGCTGGCTCTGCTGTGAAACAGGTTGCTCGCTGGTTGCTGCTGGCTGGTGACGCAACCGAGCAACCTGCGAGCACTCCTGCAAGGGTGTTGCGATACTTATTAATGTCAGTTCAAACAATGCGCTCTGTGTGATTATAATACCATTGGTTAAGTGCCAGCTGCACTCGCGCTCTTCTTGATTGGCAAGCTTGTCAGTGGCTTATGTCAATCAAAATACCTTTCTGCCATATCAGCGTTATGCACTTTGTCTAGTAGGCCATCAACTTCTGTTGTGTTGTATATTTATGAAGATGGTGTATGAACGTTTCTTGATGAAACAATAAAAGATTATCATCGAACAATGCAAGTTATTGATATTGAATATTTGTGATTTGGAGGTCATACGTTTTAATTCCTTCTCATAAAATCTATGATAAGTTGAAAACAAACTATGATATCTAACTCAGATATTATTATTGAGAGTGCATTTTTTGTGGTTGTTTAAAGAATAGCTCATCAGCTGCGGTGGTGAGGGTCTGACTGCGCTGGGGTATGTAGCGTGGGGGCAGTAACGTGATTACCAGCCACAGTTACCAGCTAAATGGATTACTGCCGCAGAGGGGATCAACTGATTTGTTGAGCCACTGTCTTAATTATAAACATGTAAATAGACTTTATTTCATTTACACTATTTATTTATTGAAAAAGTATTTGAAGTTGTCCCGAAAATCTTAATAACTACTGTTACTGTTAGCCTGTTCTATCACATAGTTACTCCCAGGATAGCTCTCATATAGGCTGAAGCTTACCAAGTCCTCTCCTGGACAAAGGTCTCTCCTATCGTACGCCACCTGTTCTCAACCCTATACATGTCAATTGAACAGCATCATCAATCGTAAGAACTAAACCAACCCGCGTTACATAGCAGATACTCTAGAAGTCTAGACACCTTTCCATCAGTACCACGCAATGAGCCCGGGTCACAACCTGCATACGGGAATCACCTTTTGCAAACGCACAGCTTCTTATCAGAAAACCACTCTTTTGCTGTCCTCTTGTTCATTTCTTATCGACGTTACATAGATCGTTACATCCGTAACATCAGTTGTTTGTACTGAAATGTTTCACAGTTTTCATAGTAGATACAGTAAGAGTCACTCTGAACTCTTAAAATTCTCTAATAAAAAAAATCTAATAACACATTTCTTGCCCTGGGGTTCGCACCTAGGACCTCATGATCAACAGTCATACTTGCCAGCACCAGAGCAAAAAGACAGTTGTAAACGTTTAAAGGGTTTTCCAGCTGACTGGTGTCCGTATAAGGAGGCAGTTCATAAAGGGTGCTTCATATTAATTAGGAGTCCTTCACGGCTGTGCGGGGTGGGCAGAGCTGATTCAATTACTGGCGTGGATACGCGACTTGTCGCTAAATATTCATCAAGCTATTACTTACGCTTTTGATCTTTTGTAGTGTGGTCGACGTGACGTGTTGAAATGCGACTTCATTTAAATTTAATTTGACATTAGTAACGAAAGTAAATTATTTTTATTACAAACGTAAAGCAAACTTTTTTTAAAAAGAATTGTTCTTTCGAGAGTCGATACTGTTGAACCGCTTCTTTTTACTTAACTGTCGGGCTACCATTTCACATAGCATTAGTTAAAAAAAGCTAATTCCATCAGCTCTACTTTTTATAAAGTAACGGATTTTCGAAAAACAAATTAGATTCTCTAACAGGACTTAAAGCAACCGCATTTAAATGAATAAATTAACCGATTGAACCACAAAATAATTTGATATAATATTTGATTTAATATTTAAAATAATTTAAATAACATTATCTTCTACTCAATAAACCACACTCGACCGCAATCTACGAAATACTTACTTATGATGAATGTGAGTTACTATTCTATTCCACATGAACACTCACTAACTGACAAACTACTAGCCATAAAAGTAGTGCTAAATCATCAAGTGTGGGGTCTGACCGTCACCGTACACCGTGCAGTCTGCCCGTCTGCCCAGCTAATGTTTGCAGTGATCAATCAGCTGTTGTTTTGTTCACAATCATGTGTTGCGGGGAGATAATGACTCCTAATGTTCAGATTGTCTATTGTTAAATTGGTAAAAGTGATTTAGAACCGTGTGTGGAGTTCAAAACATGTGCTATTCACATTTGTAGACAAATTGTTAGTAGGGTCATTTCGTGATAATGTATTGCGTTACTGACTTAAACCACCAACTTTAAACAATTGGTAACGCCTACATTTTTATACCAATAAAAAAAATTGTTTATTCTAGACTTCCTGAGTCGATACGTATAATATGCTAAGTTATCTCAACGGCCAGTATTTTTTTCTCGATTCTAATATACAACCAGACCAAGAAAAAATATCTATTGAACGGATGAATACGGGAATCGAACCATGCATGAGTACACAGACGGCATACTTGTACCCAATGCACCGAATCTACTCAATAACATGCGGATATCGAATAATGATTGTTTGTAAAATGAAGGAATGGTAATGATCGCGTTAATACAATGTAATGAGACAATCAACATGATCAGTGTAATTAGCGCTGTGTCATGTGTTTGTACAAGTGGCGCGGATGTGTGTGTGTGTGTGTGTGCTCGGAGACTGTTCAGCGCGAGTGCGGGCTGCGAGGAGGACTGAGGAACTGAGGTCAAGTAAAGACACGTGTACAGCTAATTATAAACATGAACTAGGAAAGAGAAAGACGTCGGTTGTGGTAGCCTCTCCTCTTTACTCTTTTATTAAATAGCAATTAACATAACGGTTCAATTACATGAACATAAATCATCGTACACCGCTACCGAAATCTTCACACAAAACATCAATATCGTTATAATTAAAACTGGAACAGAAGTCAGCACATTAACTACTCATACATATCAAATGGAGAGCTCATATCGATAACTACAAAATTAATCGAAGCTACGTTAACTAGCTCGCGCCGCGGCTCCGCTCGACGCTCGTCCATCAGAGCGATACCATCGCCTGTCAATAACATCCTCGCATTTCATATCACTTTTATTAAACTACAACAATTTCGGTTTTGTAAAACTACCCACACAGCCGCGGACCTTGGGTCGCTAGAACCGCGGAAACTAACCGAACCAAACCGAAATAACCGCAACAAGCACGCTCGCCAATTTCAACTCTGAAATTCGCAAATTAGGTTCAATTCAGTTTGGCAACCGTTTCATATGTGTGTGGTATTAGACATGTTCGTGATATTTTGGAGTATGGTAACATCTGCCTTTATTTACGTTTTGGCTGGAAACAGCAGCACAATAGGTGCGGCGAATCGGACGGCGCTACAATAGCCCCGCGGCCGCGAGGGGGCGCCACACTCACCGCACCGTTTTATGAACAAATAGATGACCTTCTGTTTGGAAGATTCGCCATTTACTGTTTTGCTGCGGTTCGCGAAAAAAATATTTCAAGCGTAACATTTACATTTAATTTTCCTTGTGGAGTCGTCTGCTGAAAACCAATAATACTGCGACCTCATTAAAAACTATCTACTATTGTGTACAAACGATGAAGAAAAAAATGACTTGCAAAAATGATCGGTACACCTGAAATTAGAATTGCCCAAGCAACCTAACTAATTGATAGCCTTGTGTACCTACTTATTACCTAATGCATCAGGTACCTTTCTATTGTTTCGCTAGGGTTAATGACCAGCACTTGAACTTTATAGCTCATGTGGCATAGCCATGTAGGGCAACTGTGGCGGAGCCGGGAGGAGGAAGCCATAGCGCATAGCGATACAAAGTGATCTAGCGCGTCACGCGTCACGCCGCCTCCCCAAACAAGACATAATGGAACAATTAAAATGCACGTGCTCACCGCGGTAACGAGTGAACCGCACTCCGCGACTCAAAACCGCGACATATGGCGCGCCGCGAGAGTGACGCCCTCCGCGCGACAAATTACTGTTTAAGAGATTGCCATCAATACGAGAAATACAAAGTGTCCGATCCATTAGGAACAAATGGCGTTATTTAGCGCGGCCGGCACTCCGCCAGTCCAGCAGGCACCGACAGTCCGCCACGCGCTGACTTACTGCCGCGCGCTAATCGAAGATCATTATCAGCCGCGATTCAATCAGAAACATGATTAAAAACGATTTAGTGCATCATATCTCATCCGATACGTTCACTTTCGCGACGCACCTCGCCGTTTTATTGGAAGCTTCTTAATATTATCAGTGTGTCAATCGTATTCTAACTCCGAATTAGTGGTCATCACAGACGGCATGCTTGTTGAGTGGTAGCCAACCTGACCAGATAACATACCGTATGAAGAGGAAAACATCGCATCTTTCAGACCACTTCATTATAAGTAGATCTTCGTTGATAAATGATACAAATTTGAGAACCTGCGTGATATAGTCCCACCTAGTCCTAATAAAAAACCTCGTGTTTAGCCTGTCAGAGGAAACATAAATCATTTGATTCAAAACCTTTACAAACGCGATGTCAAATAGATAATGAATGGCGTCCTATAACTATGAGAACGATTGTTACAAAGAGATTGGCCGATTTGTGGTAGATTATTGAAAAGCACAAATGGAACTAAATGAATACACCTCAAGAGAGGACTCGAGTTTTTTAAGTCTCTTGACTCTTTGTAAAAAACACAATCCACGCATTGTGTACCCAAACACGATAAGGGCCAACAATCGCACAAACCCTTCGCCTGTACCCCGCGCCCCCGCACCCCGAGCAGACAAACGAATTAACATAATATGATATCGGCGCGGCGCGGCGCAGATGCGACAGCGGTACGTCTGCCGCAAGACTTTTACTTTTCTCGTCTCGTTCAACTTTCACCTCCACAATAATGTGATTTACATGTGTTTGGCGTTCGTCTGCCGATGCCGTACCTACAGCACACGTGTCTACTAGATGCGACGCGATCGTCGCGGATCGATCTCGCGCGATTGTGCCGCGCGACAATGCGACACAAAGCGCGTGGGCGCAGCGCATTGTGGCGTCGCTAAATGCGCTCACGCACGCTCTCGAGGGCTCCTTTGTCCATTGTCTGCGCGCCCGAGGGTGGCACTGTGACACATTTATTTTAGGCCAGTTTTTTACAGCACCCATTGTATTGGAAATTAGACATCGGCGCAGAGTTCACGAAACACGATATTATCTCAGCCCTCAGAGCCGCGCATCCTCCGACGATTTCTCCGCAGCCATTGTATCTCCAGTTACAACGGATATTCCTAAGCGCTCGTAACCTGCCCATCTTAAAACGAGAAGACTCATGCGTTATTGAAATAAAAAAACTGGTTAGCTTTCCATTTCTATGAGAGTGAATCGAAAAAATTCGTTAGACGAGGCGGTTAGGGAGTAGGACTAGTCGATCGGATAATTGATCTCGGTTGGACCGTTAGTGTTGTAGAACGGGTACTATCAGCTGATTATACGGATTCCTTTCATCTGCGCGTGATGAATGACAAGCGAGCGTCGTTATGAAAGGGTCAGTCGGCAGTCGGCGGCCACTGGCCAACGCTAGAGATCACACAAAGACGTGTAGGGCTGCTTTATAGTGTTTGTGACCGTTTTATCGATGGCCGGGAGACGCAGCATCCGGTTTTGTGCATTAATCTGGACAATGTGGCTCTATGAGAAGGTCCGTTTGCTCTCAAACTAGTTTGGGTAACGTTTCCCTAGACGCGCTCTAACGCGCCCTCCGCGGTGCATAGTAATCGAATTCTTTTCATTACAACATCTTGGCTATTGAAATGTCAAGTTTTACATGTAACGGCATCCGAATCAAGTATTTATTCTGTAACGATTCCCACGACTTATTATCTGGTAGTTCACGTCATCACGTGGTTCTCATCTAGTGCTCTCGCTAGTTAATCAACTGACAAATATCGTTAATTAATCAGCCAAGTGATTACGTGTCATCACTCGATCAGTCAACATTATTGCTGAGATTTGTTATTATGTTGCTAATACTTTTTTTATGATGCGCTATAAATTACACTTTCTATAATTCGGTTCCAATATTTCACTTTATCGGCGTAAGTACGAGATCGATTTCTACGCGGAAATTAGGTATATTTTTAAGTTAAGGCATTCGAATGTAAACTAGGAGGCACGCCATAAACCAAATCATTAACATAAAGCCACTAACGGATCTCACGAGAACCGGTCGCGAGCATATTAATGTTTGTGATATATTAGAAAATCGGCAACAACACGCACCAAACGGATACTCGTGTTTCTTTTTGTTGCGTCTCTTTTTTATTCTAATTTCTTTCCTATTAAGTGGACCATTCTTCCGAGAATGTTCCCCATAGCAAGCACTTCGGACATTTGCATATGATAGCGGGGAGCGGTACTTCTATTGGCTAGTTCTCACTCGCCTTGTATTGTCTGCGAACATACCACATTTCTATTTAGTACTAACATAGTTAATGTGTTTCTACAGGTTAAGCCGCGCGATTACCAGAGTTGTTCCATGGATGCGTAACCAACTGACCACTCATGACATACTCAGTTTCCTCCGTGCCTCAGAGAGCACGTTAAGCCGTTTGTCCCGGCTGTCATATATAGATCTTTGGCAGTCGTTACAGGTAGTCAGTGGCTCGAAAATCTGACAACCAGTCTTACCAAAGTCTTATCGTTTTACCCAGTACTAACTGGGTTGAGAAGGTCAGATAGGCAGTCGCTCCATGCAAAATAGTGGTATTCAGCTGCATCTGGTTAGACTGGAAGACAAGCCCAATATGGCTGGGAAAGGCAGATGATGATGATGATGATGACTACCGTAGTTTATGACAGATCTTAAAATTTCAGTTTCTGACTGGATAGTCATGTTTGCAAAACCACCACCATTCGAGATAAATAAACTAAACTGGTAACAACACATTGCACTGATCTTCAGAAGGTTGTCTTGTTGATTGACAGAAATTAGTATACTTTTAAATATTTGTATAAGTTTATTGTAACAGATAATAAAATTTGGTACATATTCAATTCAAGCGCAGTAGATCGCCTTACTATTGTGTCGCAATACTAGTTGTTGCGCATTATCAGCGCGGGAGCATTCCCAGGATTCCGTTAGCGGTTCACATGGAGCGCATCCCTTTCGCGCGAGTCAAGTGATGAGCCACAATGGACCAGCTGCCGACCCCTGGCGACCAGGTGACACCACACGCCAACCTGCCAAACAAAACACAACCTTAATAAATCCTGCATACAATCTACAATTCAATGAACCAAACAGAGGATTGAAGATACTCAAGATCCTACTGAGAAGGTTAAATTTAAACTTAGTGTGGTTGCACTAGCGTTGGTTTTAGTATACAAGAATATTGATGGTGAGATGATTGCAATAGATAACAAAGCGCTCAGTGATCTGTAACTAGTTCGACAAATAAAAATAATTATGTAAGACTCCACGGACTTGTATGATTCTAAGAAAGGCGGAGCAAATGCATTAACCTCGTAATTTAACATTTTCAAGAAATCGGTAATTATTCAACTTTATCCAAGAACGACATTTGCGTTGACCCCTCAAATAACAATAGCAGGTCAGAAGAAATCCTTTCGCTCGGGTTCAATTGCGAAAATGATAATTTATGCAAAGGGGAAGTGGCAGCAAAAAATACAAATAAAGCTTATGCACCTGAGCGTCGCATGCGCCGCGATAGAAGCGCAGGTATCCGTCACTTTACAATTAATTATACAAACATTGCGGCAGTCGGCACGCGCTCGGCAGACGTTTAGTGCATTCTCTACATCTCCTGCCGCGACTTGCATGAACCTAGTCCGTAACAGCTGCTAGTGCTGAAGGAGGAAACCCAATTACAAAACGTGACTTGATTTTTCTCGAGGGTGACAAATTGTGGTCGCAAAAACTTTTCTGCCCGATAATTACTGTTCAGCGACACGTAAACATGAGCTTCCCTATTTGCAAGTGAATGGGGACTTCGATCGAGGATTTTACTAAAAAAATAATACACCTGAACAAAGGCTAATTATACTTTGATAAAAGCTGGGCCACAATGGGTGGCGTCGGAACAATCGCGCCTGGAGCACAGGAGGGCGGCAGAAGCTATGGCGACGTGTTAATTAGCGGATTTTCTCACCTTTCGACAATGATTATTTTTTGTAGTTCACAGTAACGTGACTGATGAATTTTTTTTGTAATTTTTTGTAGTTATGCTTTACATTGAACATTGATGTGCGTTTTTGTAACGAACTTTTAAAACGGTCGTTGTTTGTTGAAACCACAACAAATAAAATAATAACTAATGGAAATAACATAACAAGACTGAGTTTTTTTCTCCACGGCAATTTTTTTTCTGATTATTTTTATGAGCTTCGTAGTATACCTACAATAAATTAAAATGAGAGAGCTACTTTTGAATATTTTTAAAAGTAAGAAAATTATGGGAAAGTTTTTAGTGAAAATGGCTGAATGATGTGGGCAATTTACTAACTGTAATAAATGAATAAAGAGCCGCACAGTGCAGTGGTATCGATGCGCGCACAATGACGACGGCAGGTGTCGCAAGCGGTCGCCTGACCTCCACCTCTGCCACTCTGCGCCGCATTGTTACCGCCACTAGTCAACTACCTACACCTACAGCAGTGACTACACGCTCTACAGGATTGAGTGCTATGTACGAAAACTTGAAGTTATTACTGTCACTCATCAGAATGGGAACGAGAGAGAAGTGTCGCCAGACGACATCGTTGCCATTGCTAACTCAGGAGTACAGAGATGGTCAACACCAAAAAGAATAATTTCTAAGCAGCGGGTGAAATTGCTGTGGATGATGATGATGGATGTGAACTTATCTCAAATTATGACGAAGTATAGATAGAAATATCTTAAGAACCAAACCAAGGTGTGAAATGGTTATAAGTATCAAATATCAATCGCAGAATGACAATTTAAGATTGAACTCTACATCTCGATTAAGCATAAGATGCAACTCACCAAATAGTTTCACCTTATGTCCTGCTATATTTTGAACCCAAATGATCATAGACTGTTAAAAATGTGCTTAAAACTGTAAAGAAATTAACGAAAGCAGTAACAGTACAACGGGCACTTGGAATGCATATTCATTATCAAACGGTAGCCCAGCGGTCACTTTGACATTCAATCAAATAAATGTAAATCAATTTTGGCAATCGACCTTTGTAACCATATTCTATTATCATCGTAAACATCGATTAGTAACAGTCATGAGGACACAGAACGTCTCAAGATAATGCAAAACTTTGAATACAAGATAACATCAACCAAGGTAAATGTACCTACTAAAATACCGAGCAGACATTTTTGTACAAACTCAATGGAAAATCTCGACCCAGACACGGGTCAAAGGGCATCTTGAAATTCGTAGGTACCTAAACAATCTATTGTGAAAGAAATCATAATGAAAGCAGTTGTCGTCAAGTCTCAGGATCAAAGATCGTTTTCAATGACAGTTTGGTGCTGAACATTTTGATTTTTGTTATTCGTGCTTATGATAATTTTCTAATGTTATTTTTCAGTAATTTCACGAATATTGGAAGGCATGTGTTCTCCGCATGTCTCACAATGGTTCCGTGTGTGACGGTGTTGTCGTCAGGTACGGGTGACAGTGACACCGTCACCTCTGGCCCTCGACCCGCTTTGTGTGCGAGCTACGAACTCACGGGCAAAAAATATCTTTCTTGTTATTATTTGTACTGAAGTCTATTGTCTGAATCGATTGTTGTGTGGTCACAACATAACTCATTTTAATGAGTTTCTTAGTATATTGCTAGATCCACTCAACGATGCTATCATCAGCTAAACATTCATACAAATAAATAAAACTGAAGTGTCTGTTTGCAGTAAGTCATATTTTTATAATAATAATTTCATGCTGACGCAGCTCACGGGCAGTCACGGGCTACACCTAGACACAATAAAATACAATAAGACTAAAATGCGACCCTCCTCTAATAAAACGCAGCATTACTCAATTTACGAAAACTGGCATGAAATTATTGCTAAGCACCGGGAGTTACTTGTAAACTGAGGTAGTGAGACATACAGACTACTGAGCAAACAATTACACACACAAACACACACGATTACAAATTCAATGAGCTCCTGTTATTTAATGTGTGGGTGTGTTTTCGCCTAAAGCTTATTTTATTTATCGTTAACTGCGCATTATCGAGCGGGACCATAACAAATAGTTTTTTGAGGACGTCCTCATTCGATTGGCATTATTGTGTCCCCAAAACTAGTGACATGTCGACAATAGCGCGGTGGAGGTATAACCAACAAAACCAAACAAAATTGAAACCGGATTTCCAAAATCCCGTTCCGTCGCATCGGCAAGAAGCTCTGTTTTCGATTTCTATTTCGATTGTTTGTTTTTTGGATCCATTGTTGGGTCTGTCGGGGCTGCGACACGCGTACCCATTTTTGCAAAGTCTATTCCATTGTGTTAGCGAGAGGAATGACGTTTGACGGACGCGGGAGTGACGCGCCCTGCACCGCGTCCCTCCTGTGAGGTCAGATATGTTAACAGTCCTCACCGAGCGTCGTTAGCGCAGTGACAAAAACGAAGATATCATCTCCGCCCGACGCTCACCTCTACAACATTTGGCCGAGCACCGCGGGCTACGCAACGGGATTCCTGTTATCATATTGGGTCCCGTCATCATGGTCTAAATTACTTTTTGTGTGGTGTAAAAGGAACGAAACGTTTCGTCGGTCAACCATCGCTCGGAGCAACACTCGACCGATTTTTGTTTTAAGGGCGTACCCCTTTTCTTACCTGCACCTCAGGATGTCTTTCGTATTCATTTTTAGCTGCTGTTATTGTTCCTTTATTTAGATTACGTCATTGAATTCAGTCCTTACAACCACTGCTTTTAGTAGCAGCATATTCATCATAATGACCATTTAACAGAGTATTACAAAGTTTCTTTGCATTCGTAGGTCACGTCAAACTTTTTAATTTTCTTTGAAGTGTTGGATTTTATGTTTCTCAATTATCAGTCAGTACACCTACACAGCGTGTGGGTAATGTTCCTCCTATGGTGACAAACTGTCCATTAATGCCCACTTGTTCGGACAACGGAATGTATATTATGTTCGCGTCTACGTTTGGACTATTATGTTTAGAGAAGCTCAGTAGGTTGTCTATGTGTTTGTGTCGTCAATAGAGTATGGAGTTGATTCCGTTACAAAGGGACGGTTATCAAACGGCGACTGGTCTCGTTCGCAAAAAGCGCTCGCTCCTGCGCGTCCGGCGCGCCAATTATGCCGCGCGCACGCGCCTCCAAAAAAACAGCCACAGACCATCTCAACCATTTTTTAAAAGCCCCAACTTAAGAAGCCGGGGTAAGAAGCTCGCAATTGCAATTCGAGGCGAGCATAAAAATCGAACGATACATTGCTATCTCTATCTGACTTGTCGCGGCGCAGCGCGCAGCTGTGTGCGTGCGTGTAGTACCTATGTTTGTAGCGAATCATTCATAATGACTGATAACCATTTCATTGTACTAATTTTGTTCAATATTTGGTTTATTTTTGTTAACTAATTTGGGGAATCGTTAGTGAACGCACAAACCCGCAATGCGTTTTTTGGAAATTACTCTACAATGGCTACATTAGAAGATTTTAGGACATTATCTAAAATCTAATAAAATAAAACGTCTATATTTAAATCTCTAGATTATAGAGATATTTTTTTTATATAGATATAAAAATAGACGTTTTATTACCACCACCGCAAAGCGAAAAAAAGAAACAACCTGAACCCTATTCCCAAAGACTCAGCGGCTTGTCAGTGTCGACTACGGTTTGTCTTTAGTAGATTTTCAACTTTACAAATAGGATAATGCAATGCAGCATAATGAGCTACCTTGGTCATTACTCTCGAGGGTAAAATACCTACAGTCCGAGCCTAAGCCGGAAGTGTAATGGATAGGAATGCGAATGCCTATCTTAGGCTAAGTTCACATGACCGCGCGGCATCGTGCGTCTCCGTGCTGTGGAAGCATTCACATGATAGCATTTATGTACAGTGCGATCAAATTATCTTGGCAGCTCTGAACATAGGCTTTGCGAAATTTTACGCAAGCAAACTTGGGAATAAAACTGTTATTGCCAGATAAACCAATACTTAAACGATCAGAAAATATCTAATTTAAACAGTGAGAAATACAAATAAAATAAATATCATAACACTTTTATACATTCGTTGTAACAAAATGACCTGCACGAAGTTCGGAGCTGCCAAGATAATTTGATCGCACTGTACGCGCGGCAGTCTAGCATCAAAATGGTCACGGTTTGACACCATACCTACCACACCAGATTGTCTCTCAACCGCATCAGTGATCGATGCTCAACCGTGATCATCTGAACGGGTCGATTTAAGTGTGTAAAACTTTTTTTTTTCTATCTTTTTTAATAGACGGTAAACACTGATTATTTTGATTTTGTCCCCGAGCGGTCATCTGAACTTAGCCTTACACGCGCTTAGTGGGTATTATTTGTTACCAGTAGCTAAACGTGTCCGCTTGTCACTATGTACCTATTATGTATGTATGTAGTGTACAGACGCTAGCACATCAATCTAACCTAATTTATTTTCTTACTTTTGCAGTATAGTCTAAATCCATTTTTGTAATGTGTACAGCACTGATTAAAGTCAACTAGATAAAAAGTAGATAGGTAAGTTGTAGATCAGATAGGTACTTACTGTGAGATACCTACTGTATCCCAACGTTCGTGGTCCATAACTAAAGTGACCATACGTCCCGTTTTGAACGGGACTGTCCCTTTTCTCGATCATCTGTCCCGTTGTCCCCAAACAAAGCTCTGGGACACAAACAGTCCCGTTTTCCGAAACTGCGTGAAATTTTTAAAACTATAAAACTCGTCAGACGCAACTGTGGTAGACGTGGTAGACCACGTCGCAAGGGCCGACGCCTGTCGGGACTGCGTGTTGTTCGAAAGAGATACCGCGGCCTCGCATACAAAGGGCTAGAGAACATTTGTGTGATTTTTTAGGGTTCCGTAGTCAACTAGGAAGTAGGAACCCTTATAGTTTCGCCATGTCTGTCTGTCCGTCCGTCCGTCCGTCTGTCCGTCCTCGCTTAATCTCTGTGACCGTTAGCAATCACGCCGACAAAGTGGTAAAATAAAATTTGGAAAAAAAGTTTTATTAGGATAGCCCCAATATAAATGTAAAGTGGGAAGTGATTTTTTTTAAATTTCAACCCTAACGTGTGATATATTGTTGAAAAGGTATTTAAAAATGAATAGGGGGGTTTACTAAAATCATTTTTTGATAATTTCAATAATTTCGGAAATAATCGCTCCAAAAGTAAAAAACAAACCCCTCTAACTTTTTTATTTTTTTATTTTATTTATTTATATTTTTGAACCATAAGTTTAGAAAATATGAAAAAAAACTGAAAAGTAGAAATGTATAAGGACTTTCTAGGAAAATCATTTTGAACTTAGATGGAAACAACAGATGGAAAAAGCAGTTAACCAATATAATTTGGTCCCTGAATCGTATGAGCGCCTATACAATCCAGAGGTCAAGTTTCATTGGCCCGTTGAAGAAATTGTATAAATTACTAGCTGATGCCCGCGGCTTCGCCCGCGTGGATACTGTAAAAACAATCCTTGATGCGGATTATATATACATTTTTTTATTTGCCCCACACTAGGAATTTCTCCTGTATCGTAGGTGCGTTCACAAACATTTAAACTCACATACACAAATACCCAGACCCGGAACAACTATCTGTAGGTCTTACAAATATTTGTTCCGTGCGGGGATCGAACCCGCGACACGCAGCGCGGCATTCCATTGCTTGAGCCACTGCGCTAACCGTGCCGTCAAAGTAAATATCATTCTAAAATTTCAGCTCGACCGGTGCAGAACTTTTTGAGTTTTTGAAGCGTACACAAACCAACATAAGATTTTTATATAAATAGATTAGCATACCGTTTTGGTACGGAACCCTTCATGTGCGAGTCCGACTTGCACTTGGCCAGTTTTTTTTCAGTAGAAGACTGACAGCGGGTGCCGATCCGCCTAGAGCGGGAGGAGTAATTTTATGATTTCTCAAATTCCAAAAAAAAACGACCTACCTAACTGAACCGTTTGTATAAGGTAGACATTTATCGTCTACAACTTCGAGTGTAGAGTCCCTGATCTTGAGAGGAGAGGGTGTTACATAGGCATTTAACGTGGCCTTGGTTTTTGCTAAAGTAACTGTCAATATAGGTGTATAAATCCATGTCCCGTTCTGAGTTAAAAAAAATAATGGTCAGTTTATCCATAACTTCACTCAAACCAAATCGTGAAAAAATCTAAGCCCGTAAACAAAGCAAAAGTCGTAATAATGTAGGTTCCACAGTACCAAGTCACAAGGCAAATCATTATCCAAGTCCGTAGCAGAGGTCAATAGTGTCAGAATAATTTATTACAAAACAATTTCGCAAACAATAATGCACGCGCAAGTCAAGTCAAGTAATTATGTAACACTGACAACCCCTACTACCCCGGAGCGGAGGCCAGCGCGCGGGCGCCGGGCGGCGCGCGGCGGCGTGGTCATTCATACGAAAACGGTACGCTAGTGTGAGTTTCTGCGATCACGCAACCACGACCAGTGCGTACACGCACACAAACGCAGCCCATGCTTGATGCGACAGCGCTACTGCCGTTCCAGATTTGTGATAAATTTGATTGTGTTCCGTAATACCAAAAATTATGAATGAAAACTTGATATTTTTCCAATTTTTTTTTGATAATCTGCTACTAGACAATATAAGCTATGTTCCTATTACAATAACATTACGAATATTAATGTTTTTAATACAGAATAATTAAGTTGAAAACATGCTATTAGCGGTGTTAAAATGTACGAAATGCAATTCGCTTGCATTTCGAAAATAGTGAATTTTTTTTAAAAAAAGTTTAATAGGAACCTAGATAAATATCGTCTGTATCCGAATAACATAATTTTAAGTTGGTAATATGTTCGTATCGCGAATGATTTTGGTATTACGTTTGTATGGAGAAATGTCCGTACACCGTCCCCTTAAATAATAATGCAGTAACACGCGAGAGTATTCGCAAAATGCGATCCGCGAATTTCATTTCCAAATTCCACCGACTCGCGGCTCCGGAGCTGGACGTCGTTTTTTGCCGGTACTATTGTCTGTGTGTCTTTAGATTTGTGTTCTGCTGTTCGTGGAGCTTTGTCGGTGTAGCTGTAGCGTCGTTTTCAGATTTCCGTTCGTTCGGGTTCCTCTTATTGCTGTTGAGATTTGAATTTTATAAAACTGGTTGGTTAATTGGTTCCTGTCCTATATCGTCCTCGGCGCTGTCAAAGTTCCCCGCGTGCGCTCCACTCACCGTAAAGGAATGCAAAATCAACTGTCTGCAGGTCGGTCAGGCGGCCATCGCGTCCCGAGCGGGCTTTAATAATGTACACGTATAGCTATAATGAAGTGCCCAAAGTTTTTTGTGTCGGCTCACGATTAGTCCCTCCCGGCGATCTGGTCGCGTACTCCGGCCCTATCATTACTAAAAACGATCCTAATAATATAATAGTCCTGTCACATCCCTTCGAGGGTCGAGTTTTTAAAGGACAATTGCCTTAATAGGCGACGAAATTTAGCAGTCGTTTAGAAAATTTGATAGTTTAAACTTTAAACTGTCCTTCCTTTGATAATATTTGATGCTCGATTTAATTTGAAATCGTTTTTTGTGGTTTCATTATAATGAGGTACGTTTCCGTCTGCCTGAAACGCATATCTGGCTTAAACGGTTTCAATAAACCTTGTCGCTGTAAATTTTGACAAACTTTAATATTAAATGATATCAAGAAGTTGTAGTAGACCGGTTGAGACGTACCACCTGGACTTCAACAAATCGTCAACAGTTTTATTATCCACAATCCTGAGATGGATACGACAGATTGCCTGCACTTAAACGTTTATTTATTGCCCTGGAGTTAAATTATGAGTTTATAGATTCAGTAGCGAATACAAGGCTGTAAATCATGGTTGGTATCCAGCATTAGCTATGGATTTGAGGCGTAGGTATGTATACCTGTGCGTGGTGGAGTGTTGTGCAGGGTGTCGAGCTCGGCGGGGCTCGGTGGGGCTCGGCGGGGCCGGCAAATGGCACATTTATATTGTTCATTACGGGGCCCCGAGGTGAGAGATGTTGGCGCTGTCGCCGCGGCGGGGGGGCGCTGCAGGGCTGACGCCGTCACCACTCCAGGCTTCATCTGGGAAACATACAAACAACCAATTGTTATTCCTCTAACTTTTTTTCTGAACTTTTCTACTGCAAATTGGCTTCGGGTAGGTTCGGTGAATAAGTAAAGGTAAAGAAAGAATTTCGTTAACATAAACCTTAAACAATGTCCTATCAAAGCCGCATAAAAGATACAATTCTGTGTCCTAGTTACCCAATGTTTCCTTGAACTCTCAAGTATGTATCTCGCTGGCTAGCTACCTCATGTAGCTGGAGCAGGGCAGTGCCGCCACGTGCGCTGCGCCGGGCAGCCCTGGCAGCGCCTGCCACCGGGGGTCCGGTGCGCGCACGTCTGATCGCGTTGATTTGTGCGCGGACTCCCGCCGACAGTATTTGTACAGGGCACGCGTGGGCCGCACCACACCGCACCACACCACACCGCGCCGCGCCGCCCCGCGACGTGCGACACGCGACATCGCGCGGCGTGACGCGCCCGCGACACTGACCGTCTTGTTCAACCACATCTCCAACGATGGTACTAAATAATTTACGTCACACTTCTCTCTACCAGAAATAGGTCGAACATAACGTTGGAATTGCTTCGTTTGTACCTCTGCTATCTTGGCTTGAATTAAGCAACAAACTCAAACATGACCTAAGCCACGAACCCAGATAATAAATAATGTAGAGTCCTGCATATCGAACTAGGATCACTATGGTCTTCATATAATTCTGAGCTTTACGTATTTTATGTTGGCGTAAATCAATTTACCTATAGACATTTGAAAAGGATGCGACATCAGCAAGATCCTACAGCAGCTCAGGGAACATTCGAACTAGTCGTAAAATGAACATGTTTATGCGAAAGTTGGAAGTTACTTTCAATGCCATAAGGTGTTTAATGAATGACTTAACCGCAGCGACAGACAATGATCGGTAGAATGTTAATGCGGGCGGTGAGTGCTACGTGAGTGAAAACATGGCTCCGATCTCACTCGGCTGAGTTTCATTTTGAATATCTTTGTCGACGTATTTTCCAATCTAAACGAGCCGAAATTAGAAGGCTAAGACAACTTTAAAACCGGTCAACATAAAATTGGAAACCAACTGTAGTCTCCGAGTTGCGCAAGAGTCGATCGACCAGTTTGGCGCGGGCTCGCAGGCGCGTGGGATCTATGGCTCTGCGGCGCGGTGGCTCGCATGCGCACCACCTGCACTTACGACGTTTCACGCCGACACACAAATTATTTAGTCTGTCACTTTATTGCCGCGGATTAAGAATCTCGTTGACATAAATTATTGTGCGTAGCGTTAAAATATGGCCAATAACTGAAACATTGACCGCAGCACGAATATGCGCGTGAGTGACGCGCGACGCGCGACGTTACAAGCTTGCAACACATCACTCGCCAACATTTGTTAACATGCTGCTTGTTCGCCTGAAAACATCGTGTACAAGTTCAGTATGAATACTGTGAATGATTCCAATCTTAGTATCGACACTCTGTCTATTCGTATCGGATTCGATTTCCAGGTCAAGCGAAACATGTTTCAGATTGTGCAAACAGCGTCCTTGATCACTGACATATTGTCGGCTGCGACGTGATTACGCCAACATCTTCTCTAAATTTCGTCAATTCTAAATGGATAGGCTTCTCATCGCGAAACATTAACGTTCAGCTAGTGTGTTACGTGGATAGGCTTCTCATCGCGAAACAGTAACGTTCAGCTATGTGTGTTACGTGGGGTGTATCAGAGAAAGAAAGTGGCACACTGGCCGATACAGAGCTCTAAGTTTCAACAAGTAGTAATCTCGCATTCATTTGCTTCCACTAATGTAGGCATTGCTCGCGTTATCGCTGGATAACTTGATCAGAACCTGAGTGCGGCTGCCGGAGTGCCGGAGTGCCGGCCGGAGTACCGGCCTGTCAGGCTTGTCACCACGCTCGGGTGTAGGTGACTAGTGACGCAGTGCGTTATGTGACTCTTATCAATCACGAATCGCTCGCCGCTAAAGCATCACATTTCTAAAGCCAATTAAGGACTAAGATATCGAAACGAGTTTTTAGTAAAATTTAATTTCGTAAGCAACCGTCGCCGGCCGCTAATGCGCGCCGAATTATCGTATGTTATACGTTTTATAAGATACCTTACGCGTATTTAGAACTTAATTCCGAATCAAATTCGTGTCGACTCCATAAACTGTCAACTATATCAGGATTATAGTCTATTCGAAATTTTTCACAACGACCTTTCGCTTAACGAATAGACAGCTACCATTTCGGATGAGCTATTAAAATAACTCGTAAATCGTATTTATAGTTATTAGTTTATTTATCTGCAATAAGATATTGTTTTATGCAAATTCCCAAATGGACTGATGCCCAAATTTCACGCTTGGAATTACCGTTCACCTAATCTCTAAGGACAATCTCCGTCGCTCTATGAGGGATATAAGTAAAGACAGTTGTGTCGCGGACACGGTGCACGCTGGGTGCCCACTGCCCACTAGCCAATGTATGAGTATACCTGACCAGCTAATAAGTGTTCCGGATAAACCGTCGTGACCACAATTATGGTTGATACGCCGAGTCGCCGACCATGGAAGGGTGCGCTATATTGATGGCGTATATTTATCATAGACAATTTAGGAACACCTGCTGTTAGTTCGGATGAGCGGTATATGTCAAATTAATACGCTCCTCGGCGAGGGTTTATAGTTTGTTGGCTTTTGACGCGGCTAATGTTTTATTTGTTCTGCCGATGCCCGAGACCGATTGATGGCTCTCAAATAGATTCCTGAGCGAGCCTTTTTATTTACTTTTTTTCTTGCGTATTTTATCTTTTTATGGTTGGAAGAAGGTAATCGATATCTATTGTTGGCTAATTGTTGCTTTAGAAATAACTCTTTTGTGTCTATTATCTTTTCGTTTTTATGATAATTTTAACCCTTTCTTTATGTTAATGTTGTGACACTAAAAATATTATAACCTAGTAAGACCTCAGGAATATCATCGTTTCCGGTTGCGAGATCATCGTCGTCGCCACCTTTGATGTTTGGTTGATTTTTCAGGTTACCTATTTTTTGTTACTCGGTACTTATCGTTGAACACACAATAGTGACAGCCATTCAACCTTCGCAACTCTGCTAGTTGAGTGGCGATTGGAAATTTCCACAACTCATAGGTTTCATTCACATGATTTTCCATTCCATAGAGTATATTTGTGGTCGACTTCAGCGACGACAGTTTCCTTATGGCGCGCTGGCGTCGTCATTGGCGGGTAAAAATAGCAGCGTGGTAGCGGGCGGCCTTGCCCCGCGCCGTGGGCCGCGCACCGCGCATGCGCCACCCCCGCCGCCCCCCCGCCCCGCCCGCGCACCGCTACCCGCCCGCTGCGTGCGCGCATCGCACCGCACTCACTTGTTGCAGCTATGAGCTATTGAACACTTGATGTGCTTCTATTGTGCGCGGGAGGGACCACGAGAGAGCTATTGCACTGTTGCAGTGCTGTCAGTTTTAATACCAGCAATGTTCATAGCGATCACGCTACTGAGAAGCAGCTGAAGCTGAAGAAGACTACCTATATACCATCAGGGCACCATTTTCATCTACTAGAATGGCGTTAGAAATATCTAAAGTGGTCGGGAAAACCAAGGTGTCGTAAGCTTTAAAGCAGCAAGTTGTTTTCCTTAGTCATCGGTAACTCCAAGAGGGATCTCAAATTCGCGCCTTTTTCATTATAGTGTTGAGCGACCTATTCAATTAATTGGCACTCGGTCACTAACATTTTGATTTATAGCACGTTTGTTAGCATCCGCGGCCGTCAGCGGCGGCGCTCGGCAGATGCGCGCGCGCAGGTGAACGCGCACCTTATCGTGCACAAAAACGCCGTATCGGTTGCAACGCCTACCATACCTACATACGACCTTCGGCGTTATATTAATTATGTGATAATCCACTAATGACATTACTTAACGTGAAGTAATGCTTAATGATCTACTTAGGATTAACATGGAACACTGATAAAGGATGAGACGCAACGCAACGCTCTGAATCTGAAGTGCACAAGAGAGAAAGGAAACAATTTTTAACGTGTCCTTAACAATTACTCAAATTAGTGAAGTACCGAATGGCTTGAAAGTCATACCTACAACAAACGGTTGATTATAGATAATTCCTCAGCTAGTATAGTACACCTGCTGCGCCTACAGACGCGGAAAGATTTGAGGAAAGTTCCAGGCCCTCACATTTTATCTATATCTCTATATATATATATATATATATATATTATATAAATAAAAAGAGAAGTCCTGACTGACTGACTGACTGACTGACTCATCAACGCCCAGCCCAAACTCTTGGACCTAGAAAGCTGAAATTTTGCACAGAGGTTCCCTTTATAGTGTAGACAAGGAATAAGGAAAGATTTTTCGAAATTCAACCCCTAAGGGATTTAAATAGGGGATGAAAGTTTGTATGGAAAATCGTCATTTCCACGCGGGCGAAGCCACTGGCAAAAGCTAGTTCTTCATAATAGCACCAGTGAGCCGAACCTGTGATAATTAACTTCAGTGCTAATCATATTTCTCTAGAAAAAGCTCTCGTCTAGCTTAAAACAAAGTCTCAGAATGTGATACTTTTTGTTTGAAGTCGGGCATGCGTGAAGCTTATTATTATGCGGAATGAGATTTTTTTCTAGAATAAGTAACTGCCTTATCTAACAAGTTTTTTTAGGGGCGTTCAATAAATTAACGAAATATCTAGACCAGGGACTTACATATATTTTATAAGCAGATGTCATAATTAAGATATGCGTCCAAAACTATACATATCTCAGATTTCAAATTTTCGAAAATTTTAAATCTGAACTTAGGTAAGTTCTTCAAAATATTATAAGTAAACTGACGACTTCATTACACCGACTGACCCTCACTTATTGTTTGCTGAGGTCTCGTAGCTTCGAAGGGGGTTGTTACGAACGTTCCAAAAAGTCAAAAGAATAATGCTGATTAGACCGGTGTTTCGGCAAATTCTGTACTTTTGCAACTTTTTGCTTGTAGGTATCGTTAAATCGCAAATGACGGTGGTTGCGCGCACGCAGCCCGCTCGCCCGCGTGCTGCGCGCATGCGCACCACTGTTTACGCAAATTCACGCTCATTTAAACGCTGTCAGTCGGCGAACGCTCACGTGTTTGTTTTGCGCTCATGTAAGTGTTCAGCGAGCGTTTTGCAGTAATTGCTTTTTTAAACTTCATATAATTACAAGCCGAGACTGCTTCTGTGCTGTCTCAACTTGTAACGTTTTTCTGACGAACATAATCTTCGGTAGTCCGGGTAAATGTACATTTCTTCATTTTAAAGCAAAGAAATAAGAATTTACTTAGAGGAGCTCGTGGCTTAATAAGAACTGCCACTCGGGTCGATCTTTAGGTAAAGCTGTGCTTGCCTAGGTCGGTCTGTGGATGGGTGACCGCCCGACATACCGAGTTTCCTCCGTGCCTCGGAAAGCACGTTAAGCTGTTGGTCCCGGCTGCCATGACCATGTCAGTGACCTGAAATTCTGACATCCAGTCTTACCAAAGGGTATCGTATTACCTAGTATTAACTGGGTTGTGGGAGTCAGATAGGCAGTCGCTCCATGTAAAATACTGGTATTCAGCTGCATCCGGTTAGACTGGAAGCCGACCCCAATATACCTAGTTGGGAAAAGGCTAGGCAGATGATGATGAAATAAGAATTTACTTATATAATTGAAAATAGAAATAGGTTTTCTTATTACAGCCATGCAGTTCTTATAGAAACTTTTAAAATTAAATTAAATTAAGCGTCTCATTTGTGAGCCAGCCGGGGGTGGGTGTGCGCCGGACGGCATGTGCTTTCAATATCGGTTACTACAGCCGCGGGCGCGAGATTTATCGCCAATATTTATATGAAGCCGGAGCAATCTGCCGCTGCTCTCATCTGCGCACATTTGTCCGCCGTGACTCAGGGAGCCAACGTGAACACTCTGATTACACTCATTATCTCTGCCAGACTAACTTATTGGGGTATAATCCAACATTCTATCAGCACTAGAGGCCCTGGTCTAGTCTAGTAGTCCCTCTAATGCTCGACTACTGATTTTTTGGGAAAGCACCCGGACTCTGGACATCAAAACTGTTTTTTTTATTGGGTATTGAGCATTCTCATGCACGTAGGTATAGGTATTTACGAAAAAATAATTAATTACACAGTGCGCACAAGTTACACTACACTACAATAAAGTGATAAAAATAAAAATAATCTAGAGGTCAGTAACTAACTACTTAAACAAACAATTACCTTACTTAAATTACATTTTCAACTGACGCAGCACAGAATGACCCCAGTAGTGTCATATTCCTACAATGTAATGATAGCACTCTATCATGCATGAGTTCATTAAATTAGTCTGTTTTGATATAATCTACTGCTACTTAACTGTATGTAATACTAAAGGCACAATACACTTACCCGCACTTACCTCCGACTCGTCTCGTCTATGCGCCGTAGCCCCCAGCCTTGCCACCATTGGAGAAACAACATAAGACCAACTCTCGAAGTTCTCCGTCGTCCATCCCTCACTATTGGCTCTACCTGCTTATCATTAACTAGTCCTACATAGTGGATCTCAATAATTATCAAATCAAGCTTGATTTCCAGATTAATTTCCCAGTAATATTAGAAAGGGAATTCATAAAAGATGGATGCATCTTTTATGAATTCCCTTTCTAATTTTAATTAGAAATCACACAAACTGTAGCTGCTTGAGCAGTAGTGACGTATATACATTTTTTATAAGATTATTATAACACGGTATTGGAGTGGAACTTCTGCGTCGCTCTGCCTTGCAAGGTCTGCAGACGCAGGTGCTGAGCGAGATGTCACCTACACGCGCTGCCCTCTGCACACCATCACTTAGTATTCTGCTAGCTACAGATACACTACTATACCGGCACCAGTCACAGTTGACGGAGACCTCACGTGACCCCACCATCACCACTGCTCTAGTCGGTGGTGAAGGAAAACATAGGAATGGAAACCAGCAGCATGTGCGAGATACTCAAAGACACGTGACATCTACCAACCTGCACTAGGCCTGCGTGGTGGAATACTGCCCACTCCCTCTCTAAGAGAGGAGGCCTCTGCCTCAGTAGTGGTAACATTAAAGACTGATTGTGTGATGTTAAAGGAGCTGATTGCAGCTATCAGAAACAGGCTGATGTATATATAGTAGAAAGTAAAAATCAATGTAAAGTAAACCTGATTAGACTTTACTTGTGCTTTTCAAAACATTATTTACTCACAAATTACGTTCACAACTCAGTTTTACCTTACATAGCAATGAGTATCGAAACAAGTTTGAAAGGAGCTCAACGATCATACGCTAAGCCGGACCGGAACAATAATTTTGATGTCAACAGGAACAAATGAGTGCGTAGGCCGGCGCAGGCGCAACGACACCGCGCAACTGTCGCGCGGCTGTCGCGGTGTCGCCCGCGTGTCGCGTGTCGGCAGGAAGGTGCTGCCAAGCTGTAGTTCCGCCTCGGTTATTTATTATTGGCGACTGGTTCCGAAGGCTCTGCGCCCGATGAGCTCTTCCTTCACGACACACGCTTCGTTACCTCTCATGCTAGGTAGGCCTACCTATATAACTATCTACCTATATACATACGCGGTCGTTGTCAAATCCAGTTGCCCTCGAATACGTTTTCCGTTCGATAGAAAACAGTTTTTACACTTTTTTTTTTTTTTTTAATTACTTATTTCATTACCATGAACTCTACTAACACATAGACTTAATAGGGACAGTAATAACAACCAACACTCGAAAACTACTGTAATTAGTTTTATCTAATGTTCACTAAAATGTTTTTAAATATTCATCATCATCATCATCAGCCTATTAATGTTCCCACTGCTGGGACACAGGCCTCCTCTCTTTGAGAGGGAATGGGCTATAATCTACCACGCGGGCCCAGCGCGGATTGGTAGATGTCACATGTCTTCGAATTTTTGGTTCTAAGACATGCCGGTTTCCTCACGATGTTTTCGTTCACCAAAAAAAAAAACAAAAAAAAAAAAATTACTACCCAGATAATTCAAGAAATAAAAAAAAAATTAAGTTATTTGAATTGTATACTGGAAAATGTTGAGCTCAGGTACAAAAACGTTAAAATTTTCGGCTTATCAGTGGAAGTAGCTATTTCCTGGTTTTAACTAAACGGCTATAAACAAAAGTGTGACGCGAAGGACATGTCGTCAAACCTAAGGGCCATGACAGGTCTGCGTTATCGCGATCGCACGCGCTCAGTCGCACTGTCGCACTGTCGCACCTGCCGCCTGCCGACAATGATGTAATGCCTTTATTCAATTTTATGCCTTTTTGTTATTGATATTGTCTGCTCCCCTTTGTATTTGTTTACAGAGAACTCGTTAGGGGCATTCTTGACGGATATTCTTGATGAATAACACGGAGCACGTCCTAATTAGGTTCTATAAGTTAGCAACAATCTTTAATTAATTACTCGCTTCTGATGAAAACATCTTCACAGCAAAAACTACTTACAACTCGCTGACATTATACGATATGTTAAACTTAAATACAGAATAGAGCGTTGTATTCGAATTAGCGACGACGTAGTAAATTATACTGAGCGTGTGTTATTTCAAACGTAAAGGGAAAAGCAATCAAAACCCTTTCTAATGAAAAAGTTATTATACAAATAATGTTCCACAAAAACACAAAAGAAGTTAATACAGAGTTCTGTGAAACGGTACATAGTAGCGGAGGGGGGAGACATTAGGTGTAATGTGCCACCAACATGAAACAAAGGAAGTGGCCGGGTGACCTCCACTCGTGTACACAGTGGCCACACATCGGCCATGGCTCGCCGTCGCCACGACCCCAGGCAATACATCACGCATATCTGCCTTCAGCTACTTCTTTCGTGCTCGCTGATGTATATAACCTACCTACACTCGCGAAATTTCTTCATAATTCCACATTAATAACGTTGTTTCCTTGTAACAACTAATAGGTAAGCTTAATAAACAGCTTATTTCTTTGCATCAATTGCAAATAAAGTATACAAAAGCCTTTGTTCGTAATCTCATTATGAAACGGAAAACCAAACATAAAACCTATCTCTATAAAACAAAGTGAGATGTTAGCAAACGAAATGTTTTATCTAGTTATCTAGTCGGTGCGTCCGCGTCAGGCAGACAGGAGTAGTTCCACGTAACATGGCAAGCGTGACCGAAGGCTGTCGCCTGCGGAAACGGAAACACCGTCGAGTGTCGCCTCACTATACCTGAATGTAGTGTCACTGCGTGTGTGGTGTGTGCACGCATCACATGTATTGTACATTCTCTTTGTGCTAGTCTACCCTGCTCTGAACAGGACTAAGTTTTTCTACGATTTTCCAGTGATGGAAACCTTGACGAATGCACAATGAATCGTCTTACATAGCTCGCTGAATAAGAGATCTAACGTTAACAATACTTACGTTTACTTAAAATGGGACAATACCTCTTATACTACTTACTCTATTGCAAGTTTTTCAGGCACATCGTGTCTTCAGGTTTCAGGTCGTGTCGCCACCGCGACGCCGCCATGCCGTCAGTCCGAAGGCGCCTCAAATAAATCGTCGAGATTGAAAAAACCCCAGCCAGCAATTAATAGTCGTCACTACAACGTTGTAACGTTTCAGCCGAAGTAATTCCCTTCGTGTGCGACACACATTACTTAATACTTACTCTGGCTAATATTTGTAATACTAATGTATGAGTGTGACCCATATATTTGTGGTGTGCGCAAATTGCGAGCCAACCGCGACCCACTGCGGGGCTCCGCCATCTAGCAGTGAAACGTTACATACTCGTTTACAGAAGACTCACTTCCAGAAACAAACAATAAGGAAATCATACAACTACGAAATGTAATGTAGAAAGGTAATGGAAGTCTTAAACCATTACAAGCACATGTTTGTACGCAGAACAGAACTTCACTATGTTAGTGAGTTTCTGTTGCTGAAGTGGGTCTTCTGAACATTATTTGTGGAAAATTCTTAAGCTTATGTTTTTTACAAACGTCAAACGTTTTTACAAATATAGCAATATAGAGCCAGTGTTATCGCCAACGTTACGTGGCCAACGTGTGGCCAACGTGTGACCAACGTGTGACCAACGTGTGGCCAACGTGTGGTCAACGTGTGGCCAACTGTCGGTCGCGACGTGTTTCACTAACGTTTGTTACGTTTTAGTCATTACTTAGTTTAGTCGAACCTACTGCGGGTAATTAAGTCGTTTTCATTCATTTATGGAGATTGAATTGAAGTTATTATTTTGTACATAATTGTTGATAGCTGCAGTGTTCGGGAAATTGCTGGAAAGCTGTTGTAAAGGAAGTGTTGGCTCGTGCTGGAGGAAGTTGGAGCTAGTCGCAAAATTGAAAGCTCGGAACTGACAATATTTCCACCGGAGTAGTGAAACTCGACAACGGAGGAAATTGGACGTCGAATCAACTTGCACGACTCATAAATGTACGTAACTTTCCCGAAAGATAAGAAAATGGAAAATTAGTTGCAAGCCAATGTTATCAACTTATCAAGTGTACAGACTAAACTAAGGGTTGTTCAGTAGAACAGGACTGAATCATATTCATCCATCCATATCCAGCTACTTTGGAATTAAAAGCTGTTTTCCGTCATCAAAAGTCGAAGAAATCAGATAATTGAGTGTTAATTGGAAAGCATTGAAACCTAGATAGAACATACGTAGTAGGTGCCTAAGTGAGTATTTGCAACGACTTCAGAGAAAAGCCACAAGACTCTTTTATTTGTTCATTTTGTACCGAATATGTTAATAACACGGTACCTTATATGAACTTTATCATTTCAATTTAAACAGCCATAATAAGTTGTTCTATAAATAAAGAGTAAATAAAGACTGTGTGATATGCACGTAAAACGTCTTGTCCTGTGGAATATAGCGCAAATCAGTCGCTGGTTACTTTGAAGGGGTTCCTCAAACTACAAGTAAGTACGTACCTAAGCATACATACAAAAGTTTTCCGCCGGAATTTTCTTTTTTATGTTGTGGAAGAGCGGGGTCTTCTAGTACAGGCATTAATTGTTTGCTTAAAAGAAGGCTCCAATCATAAACTAATTGTTGTAAACTTGTTGAAGAAAATAAACAATTTGTATTGTGAATTTTAATTGTTGCTTCGTGAGATCCTCGTAGATTTGTAACCAGCTGTACTATGCTGGAGGTCCTGGGTCCAATGCCAGCGGCACCAAGTGGAAGTAAACACACAGGTGCGTTGTTGAGTTCCACATATAGAGAGGAAATGGTAGGCCGAGCGGTTCGGCATTGAGTAGGAGTCAATTAAGAGAACCGGTCGGTACTCCTTCCGCGTCCGGACTTTAATACAATAACAAGAAAATGCGTACATATTTACTTTTAACGTTCTGTGTTCGCTAGGTAAAAGGATTATTTAAAAACAGTAGGTAACTATAATATAACTATAAATAACATTATCAGTCGAATTAAAGGCCGAACTGGCTGAGCATTGCCGAATGCAGCAATATTTCCAACAAGTGATGTGTAGGTGTGCAAACATATTTAAGATATTAAAGATTTAGTGGGACGCGCAATCTAACATTAATCATTGCATCAGATTTGTTTTTGTTCGCCGTGTTTAACAAGGAATTAACTTTTAATTAACTGTTGTTGAAGTAAGTCTACGTTTAGTTAGCCTAATCAGATTTCAGAAAAGATATTAAATTATTAATTCAATTTATTGTAGACCAAAGAAATGGTACTTAAGTGTTACTTAAGTATTTGAGAGAAAGAAACTTAAGATACCGTAGTTACACAAATTATGTAGAATATTTCTAGGCTTTCATTTCTACAAGAAAGTCTTCTCAATGAAGACCAGACCACATTATAATACAGCGCTCAGCAATTTACATAAGTGAAAAAATTGACATGATCTCTATGCCGCACTAATTAGATGCATAATTAGAATAACTTGTATTCTGTTCTATTTCCGTCACATGAATGGCACCTTCAGTCTCACACATGCACACGGACGTGCTTATGATCATACATATATACATGCACTATGTGTGTATGTGATAGCTATGTGCACACACACACAAACACATGTGTGGGCACGACAGCCGCGAATATCGATCACGTAATTAATCGATGAGTGACGTGCGCTCGACAATATATCATAAGTGTTGAATTTATTAAATTTATTATGTTAATACTGCGCCAATGTTTACATTAGGAGCTCGTCACAACAACAATCAAATAATGAACAGCATTCGTGGCTAATGCTCACAACTTACAACATATTAATATTTATAACAAATTCGCATAATATCCGTGGGATGGGCAGCTCTATTTGTTATAATGAATGCAAATTATGATTAATATGATACTCAGTGTGTCAGTAGGTACGAAAACGTATTAAACATATTATTTAGTGTGTTTACATAGCGCTCGTTATTAGACTCATTTAAATACTGCGATTATAGTGAACACACGTAGACGTGAAGTACCGTAACCTATCAACAAATAATCGAGCTTGATTGATTCCAATAGGATTTACAACTTCCTACGACATTACAGTTTGATGCATCGCAATCGATGCGTCTGGAGCCGATCCAATTACCGTCCGACTGCGTTACCGATACACAATAAGAAGCTCCCCCCCCCTCTCCCCCACAACTCGCGAGGAAGTCGTAATACACTACTACTTTATTTGCATCCACTAACAATGTCATTATGATAATGATACGCGAGCGACTCAATCGAGACCGAGAGTGAATCGAGATCGACGTATGATCGGTTAATTACTATCCGATTCTGTGTCGAGTCGGCACTCGGCACTCGGCACTCGGTAGTCGGCACTCGGTCGGTAATCGTTTGGTGTGGTATTAAAGTAATGGTTTATATTAATTGGCGGTGCGGCGGCCGGTAGCGAGTTGCTCGTCATTATAGTGTAATTGTGAGCTGTGCTGTATTTGTTTAGAACGCCGCTAATGGATGCTGTTCTACCATGTTATAAACGAAATATAGGCAGCCATTTTAATCGATTTGTTTACGGGTGAAAGGAGATAAAATACGACAAAAGCACAATGCAGCCTACAACTGTATTATGCTTTGTGCAACTGAGTCAAACACTATACGACCCTATAAACTTTTGCTATCAATAACATACAAGTATTAGGGGCATAGATTCTTAAAGAGCTCACAACTCTTCAGAGTTATAGGAATCTGAGACCAGGAAACATTCCATCAGATAAAATTGACAGTCGAAAGTTCCACAGCACTGAAGACTACAAAATCGCTAGACTCTTGAATTAGTCCAACATTCCCATGCTAGTTTGTGCATGGCCACCCTCCAGTGCTGCCAGACGCGGTCGCTAGACGGTCGGTCGTGTCGCGCGACGTCTAGACGCTCTCAATTGCAGGATACGTCTGCCGGACGCCGCCGGAGCCGGACGGCTGCCGGCGACAATCAATCACAATCACACCAGCTAACCTATTAATTGAACACCCCAAGTCTAGATGTCCAAGAACTTCTTAGACCTATTGAACTGCTGCAGATATTGTAATAATTACATAATCGGACCATTCACTGGTTTAGCAGTTTATGAAAATTTGTAAATATGCTGCTGAAAATAGTTGGAACACCACTTTTCATAACTGTGATTGTGTACGTGAAGCTCAGTAGTGCACCGGTTCCTGATACTTTCAAAGTCAACAAATGAGATATATCATTATTGGGCAGTTATTTATATGTGTCTCACCGTTCAATTCAACGTTTCTCTTTTAAAATGTCACGATACAAATAACTTGTAATCAGTTCGGTATTCAAATATCAATCTGCTAATTAGAGTTAAATCTACTTCTTGCTCTCCTTACTTAGTACCTACAGGTTTTTTTTAACTGTTTACTCCTATCATGGACTCCGTTACTTCTGACCTCGACACAAATTTTATCAAACCTAACAAAATGTTTCGTGTACCTATGTTACTCACAAGCAAACAATTACAATACATCTGACAAACTGGCATAAAACGATTATAACAACCAGAACTGTCTTATAAATTATTATAATTATTTCATCAACATCATTATTAAATAATTGCCGGCAAGTCTTAATTTAACAAAACATTTAGGTATAATTATACAATCGCTTATCAGCGGCTGAAGATCAGCCTCATGAAAATACCATCCGTGTGTATGTGTACTTTACATCTTTTATATAAAGATGTTGCTAATTATTCTCGAAAATACCAACATGAAGTTTGAACAACAATAGATATTTATATAAGAGATAACATCGTAGTGCTTAGTGGTGATGTGAGCGAAGTCACATCACCTCATAGGCGTAGCTAATTAAGTGCCGTCAAAAGTGCGTCCTCAGTTTATCAGCAGGACCATCTGTTGCTACGTGTGTAACGTACTCTGTGGCAGAGGCCGCGCTACATCGAGATAATGAATTAGCGCCCGCTAATTAACTAAAAAACTGTGCGTATACACTCAGCACTCAACAAAGTAGGTATGTTTCTGTTGTTTCAAACCTGTTTAATTGATTCCTTCAATATATTTCGAGAACTAGATACGTTTTTGGTGACTAGAGAACATATTCGTAGATTGTAGAGCGGGAATGCTAGTCTTTGTTTGACAAGAACACACCAATGAAAAAAAAAACATTATTATAGGCTTCATTTACTATTTGCTAAGTCTGTGTTCTTATCAACTAATTGAAATGTAAAAGGACCGTAACAGACGCATGAATAGCAAGTAATGAACTCAATTATAACATTATTCTAAAATTTCGTTCTGAATAAACATTGGATTAGCAACTGAAATAGTTTCTGATAATATTCCGATTAGATATGTTAATTCTTGCTTGTTATTATTGCTTAAGTATAGTTTTATCGAAAACTAAATAATAAAATACAACCGCAACTAGGTAATGACATGCAAAATCGTTTTAATTAGTAATTATCTATGTTAGTCTATAGCTGTATTAGCCGTTGTATTCGTATTCATGATTCTCTCGCATTCTCGACATTTTTTCTCGTTAATCGCTCCATTTTCATCAAATATTTACAAGGTAATGTTGTCTCTACAGTAATCATATCAACACTATAAACTTGTTAGGTTTAAAAGGGCAGTAAATTGAATGCTACGTCGAAGCTGAAATTTCGCATGTCAGCCATTCATAACGGGGATTGTAAAGATATAGTTACAATGTTGTGTTTGTCACGACAGTTCGCCGGTGGCTTGTTTCAGGACGTCATACACTACGGGCTGGCTGTACAGTGTATACAGTTCACTGGTGACTGGTGGGCAGTAAAGAGGCGCACGTTAGCGAACAGATGGAAGGAGTCGCGGCTCGTGGCTGTAACGTTCAGCGTGTAATATGACGTGTAGTTGTGTAGCTAGTGATATTGTGTGAGATATGTATTTCAGCGGTGATTGGTCGGCGGCGAGGCGGGGGGGTTCCGCCGTCGGGGGGGGGAGGTGGTACGGGGGTGGCGGCTCCATCTAGCGACGCCCGCGGGAAGCTCGGCCATCTGTTGTAATGGCTCCCGAGCCATGATACGTCGCGCCGGATTTGTTCCAACTTGTTATGTTTCTGTGTTGTACTCCGATAAACGGCAAGTAATCACTTCTGTTTGATTTGTCTCAGCATATATCGTTCGGAACATGAAAATTGTCTGCTACTCCTAAACGATTAGCGTTCTAATCGTTTCAGGAGGAAAAATGTGCTTTTCAGGAGCCACTAATGAAGCAATTATGTGTTCTATACTGATAAATTAAAAAATAGTCTTTCAGTAATTGGTTTAGCAACCAAAATAATACCTTTGAAGGCTTTTCCTATAGAATCAACTATGATAAATGAGGCACCATTTATCATAGTTGATTCTTATATACTAGCATCACTAACCACTGGCACGTGTTGGCCGTGAACACAGATTTCAGTCCAAATGACAGATAGCATGAGAACAGTTTCTACTGGAAATTGTACAACAGTGCGGCTGTAGTGATGACGTCAAACGAAACAATGAAGTTTCTTCAATAATTTGACATTGATAGCGCCATTCTTTTATTTTTTAAAGCAAAGTAATACCCTTATTGCTAAAAAAACACCCTTGGTTTTTACCCCACTGCGGCGAAACCCAAAAACTGGGTCATTGTAGTTTGTTCTAGCGTGTTATGGACCATGTAAACACTAACGAGCAATATTACGTTCAAAAATATTATGCCAATAAAATGTATGTGTTATCTTAATAAATACATACTTATACCTATTCCACTTCTGAATCCTCAAATTGTTGTAAAATATTTGTAATTAAAAGGTGTCAATCAATTGACTGCACGCTCATTAATTAGATAATTATGTTAAAGACAGTCGTTTACAGACACTAGCGTGTTGCATGACATACACAATGAAACGCCTATTTTTCTAGATAAACAGAAAACTACTTAATATACATTAAAAGAAACTATATGCATTAAAAATTTAAAAGAAACTAACCATCATCTTCATAGGCATGATTCTTTTCACCATCTGCCAAATTCCTTGTGCCATGTTAAGATAAACAAATCCTGCTGTCCCCATAACCTAACAGGAAAACAGACAACTTTTAGCCACCTGTTGCTCAAGCTGGGACTCGAACCCTGAACCGCACAACCCCAAGCTCTGACCATCGGTACAATGATAGCGCGGCTTAGTTTCGTCACTCCACAATAACTGGTAAGGTGAGGGTTTGAAGGAGTGTTGCCATCATCAGTCAGGCTTTCCGCAAGGCTGTGGTGACAGTAAGTAATGCGTGGTATGGCAACACTGGCCTGTCGCCTGCTGTCGCGGTGGTAAGCGTTATTGATGGCGGATCGAGCGCCGGTCAAGGATGCTGGTAACACTGCGATGATAGGCAGCCACACTACGGTCATTGGAATACAGCATCTATGACTACCCATAGGTATAGGTTGATACCTGTGCCTCTTGTCAACAATCGAATGATTTTAAGGTTCACAGCAAGTTATCTTGCTAATTAACCCGTTCAATTGTACTTACGATACAGAACCATTTAAAAAATGTTGGAAGCTACTGTTCTGAAACTACTCTGTTCAACCTTTCACAAATAATAGCGTAACGTATCGCTTTCTTAACGTCAGAAACAAGTGCGATAACGTTGCCTAGTAGCAATATATCATAACGCCGTGTACCATCGGTTATTATTTGCTGAGAGTATGCCATGGGTATGAATGGGCCCCACACCACCACACCATTCATGCTCGCATTCAACGCAAAAAATATGAAATTATGATCATTTGTCGGCTCCGTTCTACTACGTCGTGAATATATGAATGGAACACTTCTCGTTTTGTTCGCTATTTGTGTATACGATGACCGACGGGTTTGAACTTTTGACTTTTTTATATGATTAGGCGCACGCGCGTGCTTTTCAAGGGTTAATCTATTGCAACGAACAGCTGTTACAATAATTAAAGTTATATGTGTTGGGGTTATCTCGTCGTTGACTGGATACCCCGGTAGTTGTTGTAGGAAGATAGTTAGACACCAAACCACTGTTATATTCAATAGTTTAATTCCGTATTACAAGTTACGTTTGCTTGGTTGTCTGAGCCGCACTTGATGCAATGTTATTATTGATCGACCCGCCTGTGTCCCAGTTCTAAAACGGGAAAAGTAAAAAAATCAATTTCGTAGTAAATCTTGCCAACGGTTTGAACATTTTAGTGTAAATCTACTCTGCAAATCAAAGAATGGAATGTCAAGAACAGCATTGCCATTGGATTCTAACTACAATATCTGAATTTGACGTAGGATCTTGGACAAAGATAACAAGTTATTTTTTGAAAACATTAATTTCACAAACAAGAAATGTTGTTTAAAACGCAACAATGTATTTCTCACAGAACCGTCGTGTTTCAAGAATATTGTCTCGTAATTAACTAATAGAAATAAGTCTATAATGATGATAGCGTGACAGTCGCACAGACGGACAGACAGTCAGGCGAGCGTCACGGTACTGACCCGTGGGGGACCTAGGAGTGCCTTCGTGTATATAGAACCAGCACAGGAAACTAACGGTAATACTTACTACTGATATTAAAGGACACTAACAGTACGATAACTTATAAGTAGTTTCTCAAACAACACAAAATTAGTTATGTATGACTGCTTATTAAAAGTGTGAAATATTAGTTATACACAATAATAATAATAATAGCAGTTAAATAGAGTATTTCCCTGAGTAGCAATAATATTCAGAATTAACAAAATCTTAGCAGTTCGCGGCAATTCATGAAATAAGAAATTCAATAACTAGTGCTACGCCGAATTTCGTAGCACTATTCGTAGCAACGACATTTACCGCAACCTTTTGTCGTCCAAATACAACTTATTTGCGGACAAACTTCTCAAGTGTAATATTAGTAGATAAGCACTATGAGTAGGGATTCGTTCGTCACGCATGGCCACGCTGTTTTTCTTCGGATAACTTTTTTCCCTGCCTACCCCAGCGCCGCCGAGCGTGAAGAACGCGCATTACATTCTGCAGCTAGTAAGAAGTTAGTTTGTGTGTTGAATGTCACGGGGCAAGCGCGGCTTTTTGCTGATAACTGTCATTAGAGGCAGGCGGTGTCAGTGCGCGCTAACACTGGGGTCACTCGTGTTGATGATTTACTGTACGCTACGTGAAACGTGCTGTTGGCAGGTGCTATTCATACTAGTAACAGTACCAAGTAGAAGTATCTATGTATACCTATGTCATATAAATGAGTACTACAATCATCTTTATAAAGGCATCGCCAATAGGACATTTGTTTTACTTACTAATGGAAAAGAAACTACGTCATTCGTTGAACATTGTTCGCAAACTTGTGTAGTACGTAAAGCGCCTAGCAACCGAACAAATGCTCATAATATCGTCTAATAGTAAAACATACATTCGATTATATAACTTCTATGAATAGGGGATCGGACTGGGTCAAAATAATGTGATTCTGTTTAGTCCGTAAGTTAGATTATCGAAAAATATTGAATACGTGTTTTTTGTTTTATCAAATCAATAAAAAATGACAAAGATAAAACGTGTCAAAGATCTTGGAGTGGGGCTTGACACGTCACTTGTGTCGTCAAAATGTACTATCATATGACGTCACACGAGTTTTCGAAGCACTGTATCGTCCTCATTTTAAGTTTACGTGAAAAAAGAAAAAATACGTGTCCAATAATTTTTGGAAATCTATCTGACGGACTAATTAGTTTTTTTTTGTCCGATCCCCTATTGTGAGAAAGAATACAACAAAAGTAACTGCAGTTAATTTTGAAGTTCCCAAAAGTACATGTAATAAACAATGCCAAATTAAAACTGAACATGACACCGCCTCATGAAATAAATGCCACATAAGGAGGCTATGTGTTGCCAATAGCTTACTAATAAATAAGTGGTTCAACGACCCGAGTTAGTGCACAGTCAGACTCCGCTCCTGAACTGAGAGCTACTCGTACGTAGACAGATCACATCTCGTATAAACTGGACAAACAAACGATTTCTATTCACTGATCACTTGTAGAACGAGTTTTAATTACTACTTGATATTACTCTGACTTAGATTTTTATGATATTCGCAATGAAAGCGGTAAAATGGCGAAAGTACCGTTGATACAGTTTTGTCAATTACCCAAAGATTTATTTGATTTCTAAGTGTGTTAAAGAAATGAGAGAAACACTCATTAGATACAGGATTATATTGATAGACATTAATGATCAGACATACTTTAACAAACTTTTGAATACTAGTACCAGATCAACAAACTTATATAGAAAGTGTAGTTTCGGGTTTTTTAATCAAACAGTAATTAACCGTCGGCAAAGATATTGTAAAATAATTATCTGGTAGTATAAAGAAAGTTTATAGAGTACGCTTGACTGAACAAATCTTATCGTACCCACTACAATACAAAAACTTGCGTTACGTATCTAGACGAGATAATGTTAGGTCTTACTTCTTGACAATTATGAATTCTGTGACTTGTGAAGTCGTGAATGCTCTTACTAAGAATAATCTCAGTGGCTAATACAATTGTTTGATGAACATAATATTCTTATTCGATCAGCGCTGGGGGATCACGGGGGTCAGTCCGGGACCCCGGGGTCGGCGCGCGGCCCACTGACCGACACCACTAATTACCGCTCAATTGACCAACACTTGACCGACACAATCACTGATATCTCACTAGTACACACTTCTTGTTTGAGAATCTCTTAGAAAGAGTTAATGTCGAACGTTAGGCTCTGGATTGGTATGTATAAGCCCTAAACCGAGCCACGCTCAAACTTAGTCAATCCTGTGATACAAGTACATCTGACAGGCTGGTGACAAAGACAGGTTCGTGCAACGCATTTTTAGGATATGTACCTAAATTATTATAAACTTAGGCGTTATCAATGCTTTGTGTAGACACTATTAAGCGTAACTGCATGACGAAATGTGAATGCAGGTGAGGTGCTACGCCATTTGCAAACGCATTCTTAGTAATCAGGCACTCTGTAGCGTCTAAGGAGAGTTGTAATGAACACCATAACAAGGTAATTCACTTGCACATACCCACATGATATCACGCATTGGTGTTGACACGATATAGGACTCTTCACGATCATGAGAGATGCAAACTTTAGAAGATGGACTGACCACGTGGCATTAAAGTGAGGTTTTAATTTGCACTGTCTCAGTGAGAGTGAGTGTCAAGCCAGCAGTGCGGAAGTCAAAGGCTTATAATGCTTGTTAAAGTAAGATGTTCTCAGTTTAATTTTATGATGTTTCCCCTATCTGTTGCCAAAAATAACGTGAAGGTTTGTTGGATACGTCATTGACAGTTCCATTACTATCAGCCTGTAGGCATGTGCCCACGGGTGGCCGTACAACCGTACATGCGGGTATGTTATCCTGCAGATAATGCTTTCAGTGATGTAACTCGCGGAAATCATTGGCTCTACCTACTAGTAACTTGTGTACGCTGACATTAGTTTTACACTGGATTTGTTTTTCCTACTTAAATATACATTTCAAGTCAAAGTTAATGAATGGGTTTGAATTGCCACTGATTGCTTCTAAGTATATTTATTTTAATAATGCGAAAGAACGACATATAAATTTAAATCGGTAAAGTTATTTGGTTACTAGGTAAATTAAAGTATTCCTGCCATTAATTATCTCAGTTCTTGTGTAATTTTATTACAGTAATCAGTGTTAGTTTATCGTTATACAACTAACTCTTTTCTATCGTCTACTATTTACAGTTGCTATCAAACAACACTTTTATAATGACACTTTGCTTTCCAGATGCATGTGTAACCTAACAAACCCTCACTTTAACCTGAACATAAAATGCAGTATAAATTATAAGAACATAAGTAATTGTGTTGAACACATAATGATATATTATCATAATAAATGTATAAGCATACAAATTAATTAGTAAACACTAACATAATGCAGCCAATCAAAAGGCACTATATCATCCGCATTATACAGTTATGAATCATTTGCTGAAAGTGAAATATTATCAGATAGAACTGGTCGGTGCAGTGGATGTAGGTATTTCTCTTAATAAATTTTAGATTGAATGGGAACACTCATTATGAGTACTACGTAGATGTCTGAGATTGTCTGTCAGTCTGTCTGACATAAGTACCTAACTAATCAAGAGAAAAATCTGCAGCAACAATAACAATATTTGGCTCTGGTTTTAAATTAAAATAATTATACACGTATATTACATGTTTTTACACTGTACACAAGATTGTTAGATGTGCTAAGCTAAGAGTAACTTATTCATCATAACAAAATTTTGTTATCGAAATCCACTACCACCTTCAATAGAGAAGGTAGGTACGAACCTAAACCTTGAAAATTAAAGATTTAATTAATTATAACAATTTATAAAAACTCATTCTTACCAACTGTTTTTTTAAATATTTAACCTACATTGCATATCACTTTGATCAACTTTTTTTCAATTAAAAGAAAAAACTATTAATTTTCCGAGCTGTTGGCACTCACGTTTGCGTAAAGGGTAAACATATAAATCAAATAAACGACTTTATATTATTTTGCATATAAATCATAGTTCCTGCCGACCCGGTAACGAGCATGCACCGTGAAGGACCACAGCTTATCATTAATAGCTATAATAATATTTATCTCAAATCGTCACACCTGTATTCTCCGAAGGGATAGGCAGAGTTGTACGCATTAAGACCACATAATTATTATGAATAGCTGATGCCCGCGGCTTCGCCCGCGTGGATAATACTGTAAAAACAATCCTTGATGCGGATTATATATCATTCTAAAATTTCAGCTCGATCGGTGCAGAACTTTTTGAGTTTTTGAAGCGTACACAAACCAACATAACATTTATATATATATAGATTTTGTAAGAAACATGACGGCAATTTTATACTCTGCCCAGAATCAAACTCCAACCTGTTGGTACAGTACTAGTTATTATTTATTCTGTGTTGTTAGGAGCTACCGGAGCAATATGATAATGCCGTAACATTCATCAATTATGAATTTATGACCTACAACATGTAGGCGAACGACATGGTTTTCTTAAAGTGATCATTGGAGAAGTGGAAAGCGTTCTAAAAATAACTCAGCTAGCGTTTATTTCAATAAATCATAGCTATTTCCGGAAAGTTTTCTAAATGAAAACGGAATAATTTTAAAATATCGAGTGGACAGTATTTTCTCCGTGATCTCACTGTCACCTCGGTTGCACAACCATTGCTGTTAGAAATGAACCAGAAGTGCCGAGCGAGCAACCGGAGGGACCCGAGCCACCACCGATAACCATGCAGGCCTTTCTTACTTGTTTGTGGTTTACTCGTACTTACAAGTACTTTGTCTTTTTAAATTATCGGTCTGTGAAGCTAGTTTCGAACTTTGGAGTATTTACTTGATAAATCGTTTAAACAAAAAAGTTTCAATACCACATGAACTATAGCTACCCTCCATTCTAAATCTTGGGCATAGGTATATGTGTTGGTACAGAAAAAACCATGGCACAAAACATGATTAACTGTAGAAACAAATTAGAGAATCGTTTAAGACTTTAATCATTTTATTAGTCAAAAATGTATTTTGTATCATTAAGAAAAGTAATAGGCCACATTGACCACAGATTTACGACTGGCCAGCAAAGCACCAACTTTCTCTAATTATGGCCGTCATATTAAAATCACGGGTATTATAAAATGCAAATTGATAACATTTTAAGTGCGAACAAACTTGACTATGCAGTCTCTCACTGTTCTGGGTTTGTCTGTCTGTGTGTGAAACAAGTGGTGACAGCAGCAGAGGGTTTTGTCCGTACATCTGAGTGTTTTTATAAGATAGAGAGATAGTGGCGGGGTCACGTGCCGCGGTGCTAATGAGAGCAACAGCTCACCGCCGTCGGCAGCGTTGCGCCTACGCTGCACGATGTAGCGAGCTATGGCCATACGCGGCTACGAGCTGTACGAATATGAACTACGCGGAAAAAATACTCGAAGGGCGAGATAGCGGCCCGGGACCGCTCGCGGCGCTACCAAAACCGAGGCGACTATAAATTGAGTAGAACATGGCCGCTGATAAAGGTGGCCTCGCCGCTACGCCGCCGCACCTGCCACGGACCCGCCGTTTTTTAAATACATATTTTACGACAAAACGCAGAAAAACTGACAGGTAAGTTGGTACGAGCGCTCGTTTGCGCGACATTGTCGCCGCGCGCCGTTTTTGTCGCCAGACATTCTGACACTATTGAAATACAGATGTGAACTCACATATTAATAGCCACCTTAAGCAACTCTTTTATTTCACTTATTCTTTGTTTTAGATTCGCGGAAACAGGAATGTGCCTACATTTGCTGAATTTAAAAAGGATCCAACCCATTAACTTAATTAATTGTTAGTTTTGATCAATCTAGAAAACTAATTACGCATCTAGAAACATGAATGTTTAGCATGAAGCAGTTTTTATAATTGCAATTGAATTATTGTTAAAATCTCCTATAAAAAGGTGCTTTTTATGAAAAAAAAAGTACATAAGTAGGCGCATGTAATGAATGACAATCATAAATCAGTTTCAGTAAGTCGTCGGTATCGCACTCGCTACTATGTCGATGTCGGCTACACGTTGACAGTCACTGCATTATCATTTTGTTTTCCATATTTTTTGCTATTCGTCTATTTGACATTTGTCAACAGCTTCAAGTGTTACGTCAGTAGCTCAGTACGTGTAACGACACTTGACTGTGCAATCTACTACAAAGTCCATGAAAAAACACCTTTTGTTTGTAATATTTCTGGTGTTGGCTGAAATACATAGGTATCATTTATTTAAAATGGAAAGTAGGCACGTCCTGAACACCGTCACTTATTAGCAAAGAGGATTGTGTTACACAAGATGAGTTACAAATATCGGCGGCTACGTGTGTTAGATAGCGACGTATTCTAGTGCTGTAAGTATGTACCGGTCTGCAGACAAGTGAACAGAGCTAAGTGGGTTAATGTGGGAGCCGACGTGTTGCGTTTCAGCGCTCGGTGCGTTAGTGCCGCTCGTGTAGCATCGTGTGCGAAGGCCGAACACCTCGATACGTATTGATGTCGCGGTGACGACGGCCACGAGAGCTGACAGCCGAGCCTTGAGCGACTAACAACCAGAACGTCTTGCCACAACTACACATCCTGCACTAAACACCATTGTTATAATCCTACAAAACAAAAACTTGCTCAAACGTTTGTCAAAAAATACTAAAGTTATAATAAAGCAGCTTTGTTTCCTTTACTTTACATAATTGTTTTATTTGAGTAGATACTACCTATTTTAAATTAATATTTATGCCAATTAGCACCCCTCTGATGTAGAATAGCAAGAAAAAGATTCATATCGTTATTATATAATATAAAAAACCTCTTTTTGTGAATGGCAAAACATTTATTTGACCTAAAACTTGTAGAGACGCCTATTGATGTTAGATAGCATTAATTAGCACACAACAACAGTACAAAAAACAAACACCATTGAAAATATTATAACATAAAATACTTGTAGCTAGCACAGAGAAGGTCGCGGCTTTTCTAACAATCATTTGACAATGGTTAGACAGACGCGGTTTTTTGCACAACATTCTTGTTCGACGTCGTGCAAAAAGTTTGGGGTTAACAGGCGGAAACAAACGAGCGATTGTCGTTTTAATTTTGAAAATAATCGCCGACAGAGACACAAAAAGTTATACAGAGTGAACGTAAAAAACTGTCGCCCCAAGTCGCGCGAATGTCTGCGTCAGCGTGGCTAGACCACCTTACATTGATTTATTTTGATTTTTGCTAAGTACTAAGCCAAGACCAAGTTACAGGTTAAGTTTATTTAATGATGTTTACGATTGGGACTAAACAAAAAATATAAATCTTTGTATATCTGTACAAACTGATGAAATGTATCGTCAAACTATTTTCCTCACTAATGGTTTTCAAAAATGTCAACCTAATCCGTACAGCAAATATTTTTCAGAAATACTAGCCCCTCTTATAAAGACAACAAATTAAGAAAAAATATGTTATTATTTGGTTAACCTATGCTTTACTACATTTTTAAAGTAAAAAAAATAAGTTAATTAAATTTCGCTGAGCCCAGAACATAAGTACCTAACTGCCAATACAAAATGTATTGAAGTTTCCTGAAACGTTAATGTGGTGTTGGTTCAATATTTTTTCAGCGGAGGAGGTTTCACTACGGCTGATACGCTTCATTAGCCAGACGGAATGTCATTTGGTCTAGTGTGGAGCGAGCGAGTTGCTCCGCGGTTACATACACACGTGAGGTTTTCGCTACGGCCGCGACAACCGCGCACTAACGCGAGTCGCGCGACAACCGTCAACATCCACTCCTTTACATTTTTTATGTAGTTACGTCTCTTTTGACAGGAGAAAGCTATCAAACACACGCGTTAAAGCGAAAAAGTTTTTTTACTCGCCTTCGGCCACAGAAACAATTTTAGTTTAATTGCAGCACAAAGTTGGGCCGGTGAGACGCAGATATACTTGTTTTAGTGAAAACCTGTCCGGGGCTGTAATTATTAATTAGAGCGTAATTAAATTAAGTTTAGATTGAACCAGTAAAATGCTTTAAGCATTAATATAAACGATGTTTTCTATTTAAAATAAATAAAACTGTAAAGGAACATTCAGTTATCATGAGCAATAAATGTCAATCAATAACAAATAATTGTTTGAGTGCTGATAGATAATTTTTTATTTAAAACATATCGATGCAACCGATTTAGGAAATAATTATAAAAAATATAAATCATATCTTTAAAGAGTTATTTAAGACAAGGAACTCTAAAACGTAAAGAACAAACATAAGAAAAAAAATATATAAAGTGTTATCTAACACAAAGTGCAGTTGTTAAGTGGCCAAACTGCATGTGATGTTATTAGATCAACCAGATGATTAGTTTAGGTATATAATATCATACAGCATGTGTAAATACTTGAGTCACTCAGATAAGGTGAAATATTGTATTATGTGAAGTTACGAGTATGTGTGTGTATGGCAAGTGTGAGAACAATTGATACGGTGTTTAAACTTGAAATTATTGCAAATAGGGATTAATATTATTCAAAACGATTGAATTCTCTTGAACAACAATAAAACAATGAATTGGCCAAATGTAACAGTAAATGTCACTCAGTTTAATTCATCTAACAAATAAATTAGAAACGTCATGCGATAACACTAGCTGCAGTCAATTTATATGTTAACAGAACCAAGTGTACAAACTTATAGAGCGGACAATAACGTACAAAGGTAATCTTTATGAAATATAAAAAATAATGTGCGATGTGTTTGACTACACGATAGGATCTGCGTGTAGTTTGTCAAATCTTTGATAAATGTGTTGTGCTGAGCCGGCGGCCACTACCTGCCCCGCTGCTTGTACCCTCATAAATTAAATAAACAACACTAAGCCGACTCACAACATTTTTTCACATTATAATTATGACCTACTGACCGGGATTTATCAATAATACTCTTTAGTAAAATATTTACTCTGTTTTATTAAATACTTAGACGATAATATAAAATATCATATCACTAAGTAATATTTACTCGCTATGTAGACTTGCATTCCTAACTCCATCGTGATGCGATTATTTATTTACATTATTCATCTAGTTCAACTTTAGCAAAAACATTTCACAAGTGTTACTGAGCGTCTGTTCGTTAATAGTAAAACTATGCAAACAATCCTACCTAAAACTAAACATTCGTTGGTGTCTGACACTGACACTGACACGGCACGCGCTACACTTGTGTCCGAGAATGTCACGTCACTAATATAACTAATAACATAACTATCATTACGAAAACAAACAAAATGTCTGTCGAGGCAGAGAGATAATCAGGACATGTTTCAATAAAAGTCATTTCCATATTTCAATTTCTATAAAGAACTTTTTTAATATATATCATCATATACGTCGTAGGTACATTATTTTATATAGAAAAAATACCTATTTTTACAAGTATTAAGTACCAAGGTTGGCCACAAATACATACAAACGAAAAAAAAACAACAAAACAAGTAAAAAACAGGAATAAAACCATTTTGGCATCGTGTCTGCATCCTTTTAATAATAATTTTTAATAAATTATGTAGTGGGAGCTAGGTGTGCGTCGAGTGCGTGTCGGCGCGTGTCGGACGAGGACGTGGCACGGCGCGGCGGCGCGCTCACAACACCAACAGAGCGAGCCGCCGCGCCGCGCCGCGCCCGCGCACATGACTTACTACGTACATGATTGCTCTCACATTCGAATCGTTTCATTAAACACTTAAAATAAAAATTGCACCTATTGACTCACTCGTATTCCCTTACAAAACGAAGCTTCGACCCGATTCATATTTTTTACTCTCGTCCTCGTCACTAATCATAAATTTACAGTAATAGCAACAATTTAAATTTATTCCACACCACAATGACTCCCTACTGACAGGTAGGCATGTATGAACATCGTTAATTTGTAATATCTATAAATAAATTCGATGAAATCGTCCTTTACAAAACTGAATGGTGCTTCGCACTCCTCGCCGGAGCGACCGCTCGCTCGCGCGACACGCAGGTCGCGGCGACGTGCGGCAAGTACGCGAGAACGCGTGAGGTGTGGTACGAGCGTTACTGTGCTACTGAGTGTGTAATGTCGCCGTACTTACCGCACGACGTCTGATGCGGCCGCGGCCGCCGGCGAGGCGCGAGCGACGCCGGGATCCACCTCCGATTTAAGCTCTTATTTATCAATTAGACTATCTAGCTAAACGTATCGGCGATCACTCCGAACCTCGGTGTTTCGATAAAGTATAAACGATTACTGGCTTCGATCTTAACATTACTCACATAATTAATCATGACTTCACTGAAATTATAAAGAACAACTTAAACGTAGCGTTCGTTCGGTCCATGCGGGGCTCGCGATATGTACAGAGGCGCGGGCCCCGCTCACTACGCCGCTCGCACGTCCGGGCGGCGGCGCTATGTACACGTATCCCGCGGGCGCGGCGCTAGTCGGCGCTAGTGAGGCTCCGAATAGTAGGGCCGCGGCGGCGCCCACGGGGCGAACTGTTAGTGCGCGGCCAACGTGTGGCCAGGCGCGAGGTGCTGTGGCGACAGACCGGGCGGCGAGTGCGAGTGCTGCAGCGGCGAGCCGTGCACCTCACCGTGCCCGTAGTGCCCGTGGCCCATGCCCTCCATCATCTCGTTGCCCAGCGTGTTGGGTGGCGTCATGCGCTTCTCCTTCTGCCGCCGGTTGCAGAACCACACTCGCACTACCTCCTTCTCTAGCTGTAGGCTGTCGGCCAGCGACGTGATCTCCTGCGCCGACGGCTTGGGTTGCTTGTGGAAGTGCTGCTCGAGCGCGCCCTTCACTGACACCTCTATCGAGGTGCGCTTCTTTCGTTTCCTTCCTTGTGCGGCTATTTTGTCGATACTCGTGGGGCTCCCCGTGGTGGAGTCTGCCTCTTCGAGCCACTTCTGCAGTAACGGTTTCAACTTGCACATGTTTTTAAAACTGAGCTGTAGCGCCTCGAACCTGCAGATGGTGGTCTGCGAGAACACATTGCCGTAGAGCGTTCCGAGCGCTAGGCCCACGTCAGCCTGCGTGAAGCCTAGCTTGATGCGGCGCTGCTTGAACTGCTTGGCGAAGGCCTCGAGGTCGTCGCTGGTGGGCGTGTCCTCCTCGGGCGGCTCGCGCTCCATGGCGTGGTGGTGCAGCGCGTGCGGGGAGGGCTGGATGTCGCGCAGCATGTGGTGCTGGTGCATGGGCATAGGGTAGCCGCCATGCAGCCCCACGGGCGAGCCGGCACCGTAGTGCGGGGACACCACAGGTGCGTGCCAGCCGCCGTGCTGCAGGTGGCGATGCTCGTGCGGCGCGGGTGGCGGCTTCACGTCGGGCTGGTGCGCGTGCGCGTGGTGCCCGTGCATGGCCCAGGGGTCGGCGGGCGGCAGCGACGTCCAGGGGTTGAGCACGGGAGCACCCGGGGACGGCGAGCCGCCCGCGTGCAGCGAGTGGCCGTATTTCATGTCGGCGGGCTCGGCACTGCGCGGCGACGCGGCGTACCCACCGATGTTGCCCAGGTCCATGTCGGCGGGCATGTACGTGGTCGCCGCCATGGCGCCGTACCTCAGATCCACGGTGGACGGCGTCTTGCCGGCTCGAAGGCTCTTGAGCCTTCAACTGGCTTACTAAGTCGCGAAACAAGCGCGTAAGTCGCGCGGCGCTGCGGCAGCGGCGGGGGCCACCTCACATCACCGAGATACACAGCGAGCGACATGCGCGTGCGTGCGCGACGGCAGCACGGAGCGGACTGGAGCGCTCGACAGCGCTGCGCGCGCCCGCAGAGGTAGAGGGGCGGCCCCGCCCAGACGCCGCCCGCTAATGACGATGTAATTACTGCGCCCCGCCCCCCGCGCGCCCCCCTCGCCCCGCGCGCCGCACCCCGCGCCCCGCGCTCCTCGCTCGCACACAATATTGTGCGTCGCGTCGCTACACTCCACGACCGCTCTGCCGACGCCGACGGACACTCTACTAACATAGAGATCACGTTCATGTCTTATTGAATGATACCAATGATAGAGCCGATTAATTATTATAATATATCTTAATAATACTTTAAATTAAACTGATCTTCATACTTAAAAAAGTTATTATTTGATCAACTTTTATTCTTTTTTGTCAATTTTTATTAATTTATGTTTTAAATTATCTCTACGTAATTAAAAGTTTTTTTTTGCATTAGTACTTAGTTTTTTTGTTTATGAAATGGCTTCTGTGTGAACATTGACAGTTCAGTTTTTGACTGGTGCTGCTGTAACAACTGTATAAACATGCACTAAGCTACTAAATGCTAAATTAACAAAATAATTGCTACATTTATGTACGTATAATAAATACAAAATATGTCAAAAAAATTAAGTATCTACATAATGTTCAAGTGTTTTCTATTAAGGAATTAATGAGCATTGTAACACGGGGCTGTCTCTCCTATTAGATTTTATTTTGTTCCTTTCAAAGTAAAATGTTTGTTAACACAGCAGATATTAAAATTTGTATCTAGTAAAATTGGAAGTAACAGGCGAATATATTAGATATAGTATGTTGTAAACGCTACCTTGAACAGTGTAGAGGCATCAACACCTACTTATAAATAACTTAAATTATACAAAATATTTACAAGTTGTTCAACACTGACTCAATACTTTAAATTAAATAGATTAAGTACGTACTTATTACGTAAACTTCATCTATGTTGAGATTATTTTCACATTTATTTACTTTCTTTTTAAAAATATGTGTCACAATAAAACTTCTTTCACTTTTATCTTCATAATTACTTATTTCTGTTTTCTGAACCGTAATTGTCATGCAGTACCGTAACCTACCACAACGAGACGTGACTCTACGCACTTACCAATTATTATTATAATTTATTAAAATATTTACTGATGTTTAACCACTTGATAATTTAACAAATTAACTTCATTATGTCAGTAAGTTGGGTTCTTTGTGGCACCTTTTAAAGTGTCAAATAGCAATGATTACTACCCATTGACAGGTTAAACTTAAAAACGTGTTTTAAGAGCTCATTTATGAATTATATAATTTTTTTTTTTTTTTTAATATGTTGACTTTTTGATTACTTCTGATATGTTTCTACTCTAGTTAAAAAAAAACTTCTTTCCTGAAGTGAAGCGATCTTAGAAAAAAACTTTATCAAGTTAGGGATAGGATATTTTGACAAAGAGCTGAAATGAAACATACAAACAATACATATTTTATATAGCAGGTAACTTAATTAATTCAAACAATTAAATCTCAACGATTGTGGACTAAAATCCAATTAGCTTTTTTTAATAATAAAAAAATCATCAAAAGTTCCATTCTATAAACTCTTAGCTTGCAATATTGAACGCGCACCGGCTGATCTGACGAGCACCGAGTCGCGAGCGCGACTGATTGCGACTACTAGCGCCATCTGTTGTCGAATAGTGAGACTAAACGAGAACAACTAACATGGTTTTTAGAAATTTTTCAATTGGTTTTGAACTTATTCGTTTTTGTGTGACCTATGGTTACTTATAAAAAATGACTTTCTAAATAAAACCGCTGTCTTGTATGTAGAGCTTATTCAAAAGTTAGACAAAACGTAAATTGAAAAGATGTTTCTTTGAACAGCGTTTATTACTACTACTATTTTACTGTTTTAAAATTAAGGAAAACATGTTTAAAAGTATATCTTATTTATAAACCACTTCAGTAGATGTTCATAGTTAAATTAATAGTTAAATTCTTGTCATTAGACATAGTTGCAAAATAACGCGGTGAGAGCTATCTAGCGGCGGGTAGCAGAACTACCAGCTACCCTCTGGCAGGAGGGTTGTGATTGTAACTTGTGAGGGCGCTGCGCTGTAGTCCACAGTGGGATGTGTTGGTACTGGCGCGATAAACAGTGGCGCTTTGCCACTGGCTTAGGTGCCGATCTGAACATTGTTCAAAACTGTTGGAATTTCGTAAAACTTTGTGGAACAAATAACCTACGTATAAAGATTTTTTTTCTTACAAATCACAAACATACGAAGCAAGCTCTGTAATTTACGAACAACGGCACACCGACGCAACATTTAGACGTGAACACCACTTTAAATAAAATACACCGAGCTTTAAGTTGAATATTTTGAAAAATTACAAAATTGATATTAGTATATCTTCTACTTTCTGGTATGACATACGCTAACCGCGAGGGTCTAGGAGCACGATATTTTGGCAATACATAGTTCCTTCTATAACGAAAGTTAATATTTAGAAGGGTTGTTGATTCATCCTCTCTGCATATAGGGACATAAATTGGTATAAATATATTTTCTTAAGGAATTCGTCACTTTTGAAGTTAGAAACACGAGAATTGATACTTTTTAATAGTTCGGAATTTCGGATTATAAGTAAAGCTGTTCATAATATGGAAACTCACCAGATAAGCCTCTGGAGAAGTCACTGAGAGGAAATCTTAATGGACACACGATTTCATAATTAATTTTGCTCTTTTCTTATGGGTATGTACTTAATTTAGGTTATTAGTGAAAGTAAATGTTTGATTAGGTAGTTTGGCGTACGATATCGTATAAACAATAATAATAAATAATGATGGAATGCCACATGCATTTTGTTCGCCATTGTGCATGATTTTTTATGGTATTCGTGCAAAAAGTTTTAATCAAAGAATAAATAATGTTATCATGTGAAAGGTCCGTAAAATTATTGTTACTTATAAAGGCTATTATATAAACTGTAACTTAATTTAAAAAAAAACGTAACAATTCAGGTATTAACTTGTAAATTTTCAGCATGTGACACGTGCTCATATTATTACTTACTAGCAGCCCGTCCCGGCTTCGCACGGGGTAGACAATTATTTATTTTTGGAAATTCGGATATAAAAACAGTTTTTCACAAATATTTTTATTTATTAAAAAATTATTATATGAAAAAAGTTGTTGTAGTGACATAACTACAATAGTTGGACATATGCTACCGCCGAGTTTTTTGTAGACATTATGATGTTCTTCAATATTGTTGTACATTATTTTGTTCTATCGCTAATAGTTTCGGCAGCGCATTCGACGAAAGACATTTTAAGACTCATTTTTCTACACCTTCGGTTACATTGTTCAAATTTTACCAAGGATCCCTAATTTTTTTCAAAATGAAATGTAGCCCATGTCAAATTGGAAGAATGTAGCATTCTATTGGTGAAAAAAATTTTTAAATCGGCCCAGTACTTTTTGAGCCTATTCATTACAAACATACAAACATACAAAAATAGGTACAAATCATTCCTCTTTATAATATTAGTGTAGATAATAAGAAGGTAATTAGTAACAAATAATAACTTATAAATTACTAGTTTTTAAACACAAAATGCAGAATAGATATCGTTTTATTACTCCGTTCTATTTTACTAACCTGCGTTAAAAAAAAAACATTTTATTTTTAAGTAGTAGGTACCTACTTAAAAATAAAATGTTTTTTTTTTAAATTTATTTGGTAAGTTTTACTCTTTTAAAAGCGTGAAATTGTTTCTTTTTTTGCAACTTGACTAAAAAGTGACGCTTTAAATGACATGTTTATATACTTAGGTAAAAGTTCTCCTGGGAATTTATAATATATTTCAGGTTCAATATTCTAAACACATTATTGACATTTATTGTAGCCAATCAGTTATGTGTATTGAGAAGGTATAATCTGTAACTACTAGAACTATTGTTTATCAGAAAAGTGCCATAATTATGAGCAAGCCACATATTTTAACTAACTTGTAGAGCTTGAGAAGTTATAGCTTGTACAGTTAGGGCGTGTAGAGTTAGAAGATTGGCTAGATGTTACCTGTTAACTTTTTGACAGTGCGAGTCACATGGTCTTGTCTTGGCAACATTTTACATGAAAATATTTCGTTTATTGCCCGTGGTCCACCCGCCTAGTCCACCTGGGTGTACTACGGGCAATTATTTTTGCCCGTGGTCCACCTGCATGTCCATGGTGGGATTATTATTGTCTGACTAGATTTGCATAAGCTTGCTTGCTTTGGTATAGAGTGGATTGGAATGTCTGATTTTGGTGATTTCAATTACAGTGCGATCAAATTATCTTGGCAGCTCCGAACTTCGTGCAGGTCATTTTGTTACAACGAATGTATAAAAGTGTTATAATATTTATTTTATTTGTATTTCTCACTGTTTAAATTAGATATTTTCTGATCGTTTAAGTATTGGTTTATCTGGCAATAACAGTTTTATTCCCAAGTTTACATGCGTAAAATTTCGCAAAGCCTATGTTCAGAGCTGCCAAGATAATTTGATCGCACTGTACTTAGGTATGTCTGTAAGTTTCCGCCAAGTTGATTAAACAACTTACTTCTTGACCAAAACTTTACAGAACTATTTATCTTTAAAGCCGGAAAGCCGTGGACAAACCCAAATTGCTTAATAAATTCTCACTACCAAAATACAAGATTCTTATACTACCTACAATGACATTACCAGCATCAGTAGGCTACTGATATTCTTACAAGAGTGCGCAGCGAACAGGGCTCGCAAACATATTAGTTGTGCAACGGAGGCTCAACAAACACGGGACGAGTCACGGGGGCGCTCGGCCGCCGCGTGGCGCTCTGCTATTGACTCTACACTTGACGAACTGTTATTGGGACTCACGACAATGTTACTGATATCACACCAATTGGAATAAAGAGAGTGACTGCGGATTTTCGTTGTTTTAGAAAGAAAACTTAGAGCATGAGCCAAAACGTGTGTTTGATAACTGCCGACGACTTTAATAAAGTCGATGTCGAAGTAATTCAAATGGATCGTTTTTCCAAATATGTAGCTAAGTGAACCCTGTCGTGGTGAGCCTTACAGATTTACATCCAACACCATAACACATACTTCTCTTTCATTTGCGTCATATGGGTAACCCAGGTGGTACTCCCTTACTTCTCCTAAAATTGTTTGTCCGAAAATCATTATCCATAACACGTTTGCCATAAACTTTATTAACCATAATGTTCAATTTGCCGAAATTTTGTTTAACATAATTATCTTTAGTTCTAAAAGTATTCTGACATAATATCGATTACTATAATAATTGAATCTCCTAATTTTACATGACCTAAATTAATATGTCCTAACTATTGCTTTACCTAATGTGTATTATTCCGAATGTTCGTTTATAATAAATTTTATAGTCCTAAAAAAAATTCGAAGTGTCTAGTCGTCCGATTAGCGGAAGAATAAAATTAATTAGTCGTCCGATTAGCCGGATGAATAACCAAAATTATAGGCTGTTGCTATAGTCGTCCGCTAAGTGAATCACCGTCTCGCGACAGTATCCTTTATGGGCGGCATGGGCACCGGGCCGTAGGCCGACGAAGGAGGCCGGCGGAGGCCCGGCACTTCGGGTACAGAAGATATTAGTGTTATTTAATATGCGAGCGAAGCGAGCGCGCGTCATGGAGTGAGTATGAGTGACGTGACCAAAAGCTTTGTTATACTTTGTTCTAATAATATTATTATGATAAATAAACATTATGTTGTTTTAATTTAGAACTTAAAACTTTTATGGAAAACGATTTTATGTCTTTCGTATATTATTGATTGTAATATTTATGACAAATGGATTTAGGACATATTATATTTAGGGATTTCAATTTTATGGCATGTGATATTATGTGATATTTAGTTCGGGTAAGTTATCATTCGGACAAATGATGATTAGGACAAAAAAAGTATGGCATTTTAAATTATGGATAAAAAAGTTAGGTGACACAATAGAGAACCAACCCAGGTAAGTACTTTATTCAAGTCGTAGAACCCGAATATATTACATGGCTTTAACAAATTCGCAAGTTGAACGAGGACTGTCCATCTGATACACAGATCTTACCCAACGACCCTCGGCAATTGAAATAATATAGCCATGAATGAATACCTGAGCTGAGACACTATGTCCAGTCATATTTTTCATTCAGGGCAGTGCTTTCTTATTCGGCTCCGAGAATACTGATTTGCATGGACCATACAATGACTACCATAGAAACTTCGTAGATGAAGAAGGGATCTAAGCAACTGGTTTCATCACTACACAAATTAAATGATGTATTACATTCTGATAAGACTAGCTCGGAAATTCCAAGTGAACGTAGATAGGTCACTCAAAACAATTTCGTTGGTATCCCACAAGATACCTAATTACCTACCAAGGTAAGGACACATGACGTAGGTCACGCTCTAACTGGGTGCCAAAATTCATAGTTATGTAGCGAGAAAAGGTAACATACAAACTAATACAAAGTTACTTTCGCCCTCATTTTACTTACTGCGTTTCGATTTTGGATAATGTGGATGACAACGTACCACTAACGAAATATATTACAGTTACATGTTTATAATATTATACCCGGGTGACCGTGCTCTACTCGGGTGAAAAAGAAAAAATGTTTTCTCCCAGAGACGTAAACGGGTATACTGCAACTTGCATCGAAATCGTTAGAGCCATTATCGAGAACGTGATTATAAATATTTATAAGTTCTATATTGAAATAGATGAAAAAATTTTCACAAAGCGTTTAGTACAGGACCTACGTCTAATTATAGATATCCAAGCAAAAATACCACAAAATTTTATTTGGACCTAAAATGTTGGGTTGATCCACAGTTAATAGTAATTAGTGTATTTTCGTTAGCTGATTTTTATTCTTGTAAGTATCTAATGCGTTTTCTAATATATTTTTTTAGCAATGTACGTATTTTGGTGGTCTGAATGATTTGTAAAAGTTTGTCAATCTATTTTAATGGGATCTTATGTATTCAAACAGTACTCATATAATAGAATAGCATATGAACATACCTACACTTCATATAGCCTATTTTGAAAAACTGAGATAACATAATTATTCAGATTTGTCCTCTGTTCCTATTGAACGTGTTATTTAACTTACTGGTAAATCTCGAAACGCCAGCATCCTATTGACGAGTATTAATGTTCCTGTCTACCTCTTAACAGGAACATTAGATCTCTTTTTTTATTCACAAGGCTATACTAAGTTTTCTTAGAAACTTGATCCTTTAGTCGAAGACTAAAGGATCAAGTTTCTAAGAAAACTTAGTAAAGCGTATTTACTACTTAATTTTAACAAAAACTTCAAATAAGATTAAGTATAAAAAATATACACTATAATGAGTACCCGGCTGCGGTGAGCGTGCCACCTGGGATCCGCGGAGGTAGTCGCCTGAGGGCATCACCAAAATGTAATCTTTAACAATTTTAATTTTAATTTAGAATCAAGTTTTAGTTGTGATTTTATCTGAATTATCGTTCTTATACTTGAATTGGAATCTTATTGAACATCTTTGCTAAGTTATTGCCGTCATCGTAGTAACTAATAAAGTTATAAATCTGCTTACATGCAGCGCTAGGCCAATAAACAGCCTTATAGAAAGCAATCATGACTGGCCTTAGTTGTAATAGTGTATGCTATATGCGCTCTCATACAAACCCTGAGTAATAGTGTATGCTATATGCGCTCTCATACAAACCCTGAGTAATATTCACTGTATTAACATGACGCTTACTAATACAAATACAGTAATGATGTCCAGTTGCACTATTCAATTAATATTTATAGTGACCAAACATAATTTGCGTTTACATCGGGATTTATTATCAATTATGTCCAAATGTGTTACAGCTACACACATCTAATTAGAATCAATCACTCAACTACTTACCCTAAGACAGTGATCATAACATAATCTTAACAGTTTAGGTAACTAATTGAAGGGTGATTAGTCAGTCGTCAATAGGGATAGTAAGTTTATTTAGGTTTTATATTCAAGTTCATTTTGAAGTTTGATCGAAAAAATTAAACTAAATTATGAATAAGAAAAAAAACAAAGTGTTAGTTCTTTTACGCGGTATACCATGAGAGACGATGTGGGTACTCTGGGTAGGTACAGGCTAAGAGTGTGGTACATTAGCGGGAGGATGGTTGTGCAAGATATTTTCAATTTGCTGGAGGTGCGCGGGCGCGTCGGATCGATCCGTTCCGTCGCCGCCGCGCCCGCAGATTACATCAGACATCGGATCGCAGGATCGCACATACATTTTTATCGAATCGACCCTTTTGCCTCCTAAATATTGTTTAAAACTCTAAATTATTATAATCTACGTCGAAGAACTTTTATTACAGTGTGTTCCAGGGAATTAATTGTTTCCGCGGGTGCAATTTTCCAAACAGGAAAATAGAACCTCTGATTGACAATGCTTGCAGAGGTACTAACAAGATGTTCAAAGTGACTACAAAGACTTCATCAGCAGAGGTCGTTCCCAAAGTCGAAGCTCTTTGTAAAGTAAATACCATTGTCCATCGTTACTTGCCACTATTAGTGACACACACCTGCCATTGTTGTCTGACATTTTTATTTATATCGCCAAATTGACCATGATCGACGAGCCGACATTTATATAATAATCGGTGTTATCTGCCGGAGACAACTATTAAAATAATAGCATGGAGGGACAATATCTAGACTTGTGCCTGTTGACTTGTGCCTTGAGTGCCTGTAACGAAAAACATCAAACCGCATGACTAACAATTATGTAAGAAAGAAGTGTAAAAAATAAATAAAGTAAATGAATTATTTCAATAAATGCATTGTCTTTGAATGTTCACCAAATAGCCCTAGATCATTCCCAGTTAGCACGCGACATGCGATCTCTATCATAACATTCAGATCAGAACTACACTCACAGTAGCTACTCTGTTTGACGACACGGTTGGCGCAGTGGCTCAAGCAATGGACTGCTGCGCTGCGTGTCGCGGGTTCGATCCCCGCACGGAACAAATATTTGTATGATCTACAGATAGTTGTTTCGGGTCTGGGTATTTGTGTATGTGAGTTTAAATGTTTGTGAACGCACCCACGATACATGAGAAAATCCTAGTGTGGGGCAACGTTTTTTTTTTAAAAAAAAAAAGAAAAAAAAAAAAAAAGTAACTGCAGGGCACATAGTAATATGACAAAAGAGAACCCCATGAATGTACCTATTTGACTTTACAGCAGGAAACTTGAGTTTCGGTTGCGTTCTTCTAAATGCTTTTTTTTCTTTTATTTATTAAAAATAGAGCATTCCTCTTAATAACTACAAGTTTCATGCAATTGATTTTAAGTTCATGATTAACGGTTTTCAATTTCCTTAACGGTATGTTAATGTGGTCTAAAATTCAAAATCTAAAAATCTTGCCATTTCAAATGTGACAGCCCTTTATTACTGCTAAGGCATACAATAAACTTTGTCGAACGGTACTTATGTGCAACAAAAACTCAGAGGTGATCTGTCGTATATTTGATAAAAAAACACCTTCAAAGGTGTTGCAAGTTGGTAATAGCTATGATGTCACCGCATTAAGTATTACTATGTTATTTAGGTAACGGTGTACGTCGCAGCCCGCAGGCAGGACCCAGGCCGGGCGCGGCGCCGCGAGCAAGCCGCGAATCAATTTCATGTGGATACTACGAATTGAACCCGCGACTAATATGGACATACGGCGAATACGATCTTTGGATATTTTTTTACATTGGTGTGTCGTGTTCTGTCTGCACGGCGATGATTCTGCCAAAAGAACAGTTTTCAAAACTACGCTATATCTGTAGTAATATAGTTGATGTCCTGTGGATAGCGTCGTCCCTGTTGCTTTCAGTGAGACGTATTTAGTTGGCGCAGTGGCTGAACGATTGGTTGCTGCCACGAGTTCGAATCCCGCTCGGAACAAATATTTGTACGGCCTACTGGTAGTTGTTCTAGCCGTTTGATTATGTGAGTTTAAATGTTTGTAAACGCACCCACATTATAGGAGAAATGATAACTTTATAAAAAAATAAAATTTTGATTCACTATGTAAATAATATCACCATCATCCTACGAAATAATTGTTACCGACGAACGCGGCTTACCTATTGTCTAAACCAGGCATTTCTGACCTCTCCTGTGCTAGGACAACTACTCCGAGTTTTTAATTCAAATCTCTTTGGTTGGCAGAGCACGACGCAGAGCTTGCGGTGACGTGACGTGTCCCACGCGACGCCGCGCCGAGTGGAACCCTGCTGTTGCTGTACTGTACTACTACTGTACTGTACTGTTGGTGCGAGACCAACGAGGTAGTAGATCACTAGCACTAAGCATGCATGCGGTCCGATTTCTAGGTCGAACTGAAAGTTACTGGGATTTACCTTCAGGAGTTTCTCAGTAGCAGACCGGAGTCAGGATTTTTCTCCAGTTGATGGCAATCAGCTGGAACCATAATACACGGAGAGACTGGCAATCTTTCGGACGTTGCAGGCGATGTAATGCTAAGTACATTTTACTCAAGTTGACGTCATCTGTAAATCCATAAGTCTGTCGATATTTGAGTTCACACACGCGGTCACCGCGGCGGGGTCTGGGGTCGCGAATCAATTCGCGCAAGTGCACGGTGCAGCGGGGCCGCGGTGTTCGCTCGCGGCGATCTGACCCCACACGAAGTGTTCACGTGTTACCAGCACCATTAATACTTATATGTTGCTAAATGTTTTATTACATCAGCTGAAGCTTAATGCAGCTGTTATTTAAGTACGAGTGTTGTTAGAAGCTAAACATGATCGCCTTGATTAAGTACTTGCCAAAAACACATTGGTTAATTCAAACATTAAGACTCCTTCTTTACAAGTGCAAGACAAGAGTAAACCAGGCGTTCAAAAAACTAGCCTGTATAGGTATTAGCGCCAAGTGCATGATTTAGCTGTCTATGAACGCCTCCACGAGTGGCGAGTGAGACCACTACGTATGGAAGTGACTCCATTGTGACGCCTTATGGCATGGACACTGCATATCAGGTCGAACCTGAAACATGGACACGAAGAGCCTTTCAGACACCATCAAATGACGAATATATAGACTTATTATATTTTTTCTAGTACTTAATTTTCAGTACACTGTTGCTGTTACAAGGATACTGCTACTTACTTGCAATCTATAGAAGTGAAGACAAAAAAATATTATTCATTATCTATTTATATTTCATTATCTGCCGTTTTCAACTTGGTTGGGATCGGCTTCCAGTCTAACCATATGCCACTGAACCCTTACGTAATTATATTTATCTACCCAAATATCATAAACCCTCTATAATGCGTTCAAAAACCATAGGCAATGACCAGCATTACCAACCAACAGAAATTAACAGCACTGTAATGAGCTCATAACCTACTGAAAACAGTAGGTTGAGTTTAAATTTTGAACAGGTGTCAAATTCAAGTGAGTGTGCTATTCTAGTATCTACATTAAAACAGATACCTATCGATACGAAACCCCAATTCAGTATGATTTTAATTATAAATCGCACGACATTTTGATCTCGAGTGACACAAGAATAGTGACTTTGTTCGTTTGCTTAAGATTTTAAAAAAATGACAGATATCCGAAACGCCGCCATCTCGAGCTGTCATTTGTTCGTTAGCTTTAGAAAAATTTTCTGATAAGTTCTTTATTTCTGTCGAAAATGAGTGATAGTGACTCAGAAATTGATATAAACACTCCGCCAGATATCGTAAATGCAGCGACGAATGCAACTAATAACCTGTTTATTTTTTATTGCATTACACTGGTAACAATGCTGGTCATTTCCCTATGGTTCCTGAACCCATCATAGAGCCCTTATGATATTTGGGTAGATAAAGTAGTGTATGCAACTATACATAATTAGGCATTACAACACTCGTGTGATGCCCTTCATTATGCACAGTCGCATAAACTACTATTAACTATGTTTATATTTTGAGCTTTGTTCAGTAAAGCGTTTACGCATCGCCTTTTGTCTTATTGGATTCGGAAGGATTCAAATTTAGATCAGTAATCTTGTGCATTAACTCGTAACTAGGCGTTATTATGTCGAGTGTTAATGACGGCGGAGTACTGAGTGCTCAGTACATGCAGTGCGCGGACATGATGCGCCTGACACGCAGCGAGCCGGCTGCGCGCGCGCAGGGGCGGGGCCGGCGCCGCCCACGCGACATCCATCTTGCGATTGTGTCGCGCACCCACTGCCTCATGCCATCCACTACGTCCAAGATATCTGCACTATGTCAGTGCACATCTCTACATTACTTATATTTCTATATCTCATCTAGATTGAATTAATTTAGATCATAATTTTGTAATTATGCCACAGAAACTAAATGTTGTCACCGTTGTTTATTATGATTATGATTTCCTTCCCAGCAGAAATAGCATGTGATAATGATACATTTTAATGTCTAATTTATAACGAGCTTTTCGTCTCGAGATTTCATAAGTTTGGTGTTTGATTTGACAGTCTTCAAATAACTTAAAATATTGAAATCTATCTATTAAACCCAGAATTTACAAATATTATTAAGGGAGTTTTCCATTACTTATCCGCTCGCTTGCTTTCGATTTCAAGAAAACCGTCGAGCTTTGCTCGTGATATTTGACCTAAACACTCGGCGCAGCCGCCCCTCATTAAAACTTGATTTACAATCGATACGAGAGACCTAGCGTAATTTTGTTTATTGTTTTGTGTAGACAAAAAGATAAGAAAAAGAGTAACGTTTGTGATTTTGACAAAAGTTGAGTGTAAAATATTTTACAAGAGGCTAAGAGAGGTGAAATTGTGAAAAAGTTTGCGCGATAGGTATATAGTTTTTCGTCATTTTTATAAACTAGACTAGTTATTTGTACTATTGAACAAGAAACAATAACGATTGTGGTAAAAAATCGTCATTAAAAATAAAAGGACACAAAGCACAAAGAAACACAAAATGTCGGCCTCAAACTTCACTTATTAATTGTAAAAAAAAATTCGTCGGGTGATGTTGCAAACTTGCGTCTAAATGATAAACAATCTAATAATCTATGGTTTAAAGGCGTTTTGAAAGGACTTTACAGTCTTTAAAATAGAGTTTAGAGTTGTTTAACAAAAAATATATTTTGGCAACGATCGTTGCCGAAAGCAAGCGAGAGAGTTTTGGTTTTGGAAACAATCGTTGCCAGAAGCAAGCGAGTGGTTAGGTAAAGACAAATCCGTCTAAACCTGATTCTAGGTTATATATCATTCAGGCTTCTTAAGCTCACTAATAATTGGGAATCGGGTCCTTCAAACAATACAGAATGCTCTTAACCCTGCATAAAGTGAAGTCCAGTTAAGTAATCTCAACTGTGCTCAACTATATCACATAATTCCCATATTAATGTTGCACGTATCAGCGAAGTCGTGCATCTAAGTATAGCTGGCAAGTTCCGAGCTATACTTAGCTGCGCGTCGTCGCAGCACTACATACAAGTTGCGCCCGGCTCCGCTCGCGACACGTACTCGTATAAGAACACTCGCCCTGCCTACTACAGCCGTGCAAGTGCCTGGCGTTTCCTCTATGCTCTATTCGTAAGATATATGAGCTGTCAACACACTGGTTGTCATGGTTACGATTGAAAGTGATACGAGTTGCGCGGAGTCGTCGACAAGTAGCTCCGGGAAGTGGCTCTACTTGTTAAGGACATCTAAACTGAAAGCTAACATTCACCGCCTTATTACAAAAGGTAGTTAAACCTGGTTTAACTTAGACCTGGTTTATCTCGCATGCTGTCACTTTCTTTTGAATATTATTGAAGTGAGACGTCATGCGAGATAAACCAAGTCTAAGTTAAACCAGGTTTAACTACGTTTTGTAATAAGGCGGTCAAAGTTTTAACAGGATTAAGAAGCAACTACGGATAATTATATGTATTAGTAGAACTCAGTTAGGGATTTGTGTAAAGTAAATCCTACCAAAACCGTTACACTAACCATCATGTAAAATGTTGCCAGGACGAGACCATGTGGCTCTCACTGTCAAAAAGTTAACAGATATCATGTAAAGCTTCTAACTCTACACGCCCTAACTTCACAAGCTATAACTTTACAAGCTCTACAAGTTAGTCAAAGAATGTGGCTTTGTCATTTTGTTACTACTAGAACGATTAGAAAACAGAAAAGTAATCAACAGTGAATACTTACCCATGTCAATGTAGCGAAATGCCTAAGTCACAAGTTTTGACTAAGGTTTAAAAGGTTGTAAAGTTAGTCTTGGCGGGATTAGAATTGCATCCCTGTGTGAAGGAACCCCACAGGACACGCCACTGCACCGGAGTAGGTGCTGTATCATAACAGAGTGGATAGGAGATCAGTTGCATCATACGCTAAAAGTTTATTGCGAAGCTATTAATTTACACGATATTTTTTGTCAAATACTAGTAATAAATCGTGCAGCTGTATGCGTAGGTATCTGTGAGGTAGTTAGGTACTCCGGTAGGATGTTATAAAAACGTGGTACGGCATAGTTGCGGTTCAAATCCACGTCGTTTAACGTTTATGTCTCATGAACCGCAGTTCTACTGTTTCTTTCGACATTTGAAAAAGCATAGTTGTTGCGACCAGGAATGTCGTCACCGCCGCAGATTATATTTGTATCATAACGAGAGGCGGTCGCACTGATCTTATCGTACGAAGATTTTCTTCATCGTAATTGCGCGGAGGCATGCGGTCCATGTCGCATGTCGCATGTTGCTTCTGCGCGTAATTAAACGAGCGCTGTGGAGCCCCTCGTCCCCTCGCCCCGCGCCCGCGCCATTAGCGACCTCTAATCGGCTGGCCGCTGTACCTAATCATGACGACTGTGCAGTGTGCGGTGTGCCTTCCACTGAAACAACTTGGTGCAATGATTTATGTTCGACAGCCACTTCGTTAGACGAGCGGCCAACCACGTCCGCAGGAAAAGGCTATAGCATTGCCTGTGATAGATTAACTTGCAACTTAGTAGCTGTTCACATGTTCACACTGCGTTCTACAATACAAAATAATCTCTTGCATCAAACGAAGCCAAAAATAGCAAATAACGAGAGTAAATCGTCCGCGCGTCTGCCAACGGTAAAGCCGGAATGCAAAACATGTTTTTTGCATCCGACAAGTTTATTTTAAGAAAAAATCGATTGACAGCGTCGTGACGCAACCGTTTTCCACGGAGACATTTCCAACAATTTGTACCCGCAACAGTTGTCACGTGCAACATTGGAATTATAAGTAAACGAGAAATAATGCATTCCCGACGGCCACTCACACTTATGGAGATATATTATGGCTGTGATGTGTTACTCAATAACTCAATTTTGAGCAATTGTCCCAAAGTCGTGCTCACTATAGAATACCAACACAAGTCGTGGTGACTTCGGGTCACTAATTTGTAGCAGTTTTGTCACCTCACGACGACGAATAAGCACCAATTGGTAGAGCTTATAATGTTTAATGTTCAAGATTGGCAGTTTTATAGAAAACTGCAGCGAATTCTAATTTGTTTGCGACTGCAAGTTGAATTGTTGAATGATAGCCATGTGGGGCACATAAGCATGATGAATGTTTAGTTGCAGTCCGTTGTGTAAGCGACCATAAGTGATAACTGTCGACGCATGACATTACATCGATGCCTGTTCTGCGACATACATTACAGTCCGCACTTATAATGCTAATTTTTAGTTTTTGCATCGCATGAATGTATTGTACGTAGCTCGCTAGTTATTCACATTTGTCGACAAAACAATGTTTTATGTGCGAATATCGCGACATCGTCGGTCGGCGGTGACAGGTGTCGCGTGAGCTTCTGAAAAAGGTTCAACTGTTCATATAAGTTATAATGACCATTCGCTGCACTTTTTGTGCAGTTTGAATGTGGTTCCTAGCTTGTTCTAATAGTTATTTCCTTCTTAAAACACTTTTATGATCTGCAGTTATAATGTAGATTAGTTATAATTACTTTCATATCTCACATATTATGCTCCGGTTAAGTTCTTTCCCTCATGAACAACTTTCCCCCGTTTCTCGTATGTATGACACATGTTTAACCAAATAAATATTATCTTATCTTATCATATCACTAGCTTTTGCCCATGGCTTCGCCCGCGTGGATGTAGAAAAATACCCCAACAAACTTTCATCCTCTATTTAACTCCCTGAGGGGTAGTTTTTCGAAAAAAAATACTTAAACCTTCCTCGAGAACCACTCTATATATAGCTGAAATCGGTGCAGTAGTTTTTAAATTTATTGCGAACAGACAGACAGACAGACGCGGTGTGTATAATATAATAATTATTATAATGTAGTGATATTCCGGTAAATCAACAACTAAATTCAGATGTTTTAGAGTGCAGATTCTCGTCAAGGCGAGCTATAACGTTAATGATACACTAATAAAATACATGAATAACACAGTATATTGAGGTAAATATTTCCATGAGGTGGTCATTGTGTTACACGACGCGTACTGATCGCTCACATATTATTGTCAATAAAGAGTGGCAATGAGTAGAAGATTAGAGTTATTACTTTGACCTCTTCTTTCAGACCACGTAGATACACTGAATACTTACTACTACTACTACTTACTTTATACTACTTGTACTTGTACCTGAATGTGTGAGAACCTTCATTTGCCCATTTTATTGATTTACTTTAGTTAAATGTTTTACAATAGATTGAATTAATAATAATTATTATTTAATTAATTTAGAATTGTTTTTTGCATTCGATGCCAGTTCTATCAAAAAAGACTTAAATGGTCATTGTCAGCAGCCATCATTTGATTAGAGGTTGTTCGTGTTGTTGTACTTTACTGCTGTGACGTACAAACAAAGTTTGCAGCTAATTCAGTTTGATCATAGTTTTGCGAAATATTTCCGGAAAACTTCAGAGTGGAATGAAAATAATGTCGCAACCTTTTGTTCTGCAACCGTTGAATCTTATCCTAGTACCCGGAGACCTGGAGACCAGCGAACCGCGCGAGGTGTAACAATGTCCGGTATTTCCATGTGTCTATTTAATTAATAACATTCGCATCACGTCTGACATCTCGCGCTATAATTAACATTAACGCTGACTTGAGATTTATATTAACATTTTATTAGCATCCACATTGAGTAGCCAGTTCTAAATGCGACGCGTAATGGTCTTCTTAGAATGATCCTCACAAAGTAACAAATGAAGTAGTACTACTTCATTTGTTAATTTGTGCAAAGGCATAGATATACATTCACCAACAACATCATGGAAACTTTCTTCAGCTGTAATCAAAAACTTATTTTAACTTTAAAAATAATAATAAGAAAATACTTACCTAGTAGTTAGTTAGGTGATTAGTTTTATAATAGGTGGTTATGGACCTCACGAGTAGACACGAGTTATAGGAGACTGATTTATGAAAAAGACTACGAAGATTGTATATCTTTAGAGAAAGCAAAAAGAAATATCCGTTTTTGAGTTAAGCTTGGTTTATATTTAGGTAACTAAGGCTGAACCATGCCCAGTTTAAGGTCAATCCGTTTACTGGACAGTCACAAAAGAGTATTTCTCAAAAAAAGTGTACGTAACGAAAAAGTTGTTACGAAATATTGTTATGAAATAGTTCTAGATGTTACTAAATAGTAAACATAAGGCTATAAACCAACCTATTAAATAAAGCATATGAGACTTTAAAATTCGTAAAGAACTATTTGCCAGTGAATGTTCACTAAGGTTTTAATATTGGCAAAGTTTTAAGAACTGTATACACTCAGATTTACACTATACTTTTTCATAACGTAACGAAATTCATAAAAAATGTTACGAAAAAGCAACGAAAATTTTACAAATTAAGATCATATTAAGTCGATGGTTTGATAAAACCTGAAACTGCAAATAATATAATACGCTTAAATGTTCGTACGACACGTATTACAATAACATATATAAATCAAGACTTATCTTAATGTGAAAAAGTGAAAAAGTATTTCTTATTACGAAAAAGTAATCTCCCTTGGACAACACGTTCAAAACTGATTTTCACATTAAAAGTTATGGCGGAGACGTCAGACCTACAGCCAATCAGAATGATGCTAGTGTTGTCCGTGTTAAAAGGTAACGGATGCGTTCAGAAATTACGTGGAAGTAGAAATAAAACGTAACTAAAGAGTAAGTTACTAAAAAGTAAATGGGCACGACTCATTTTGTTTTTCGCATTTTTTTTTATATTTTACTATGAAAACCCATAGAAAATCACTTTAATTAAGAAACTACATTTAATCAAGGTCTGTAATACAAAAAATGCACAATATTAACGCGACATATCGAATTTTATGAAGTGTTACATGTATGAAGTCGTAGGGTGGCAATTTGATTTTTGTATGAAACGCAAAAAACATCTTTTAAAAAAAGCTTTCTAAAATTGATTGAATACTAAGGTTTTACCATTTATTCTTCACAACTTTAAAGTTTAATAGTTTTTCTTCACAAATATGTTATTTTTTGTATGTATGGTTAAATAAAAACATTGAAACTTTGTTACTATTTCGAGGCACACTTTTTTTTCAACAGATGTACACTTATTTTGAGAAATACTGAAAAGCTTGTTAAGAAAGAACAAGTTCTCGTATACAAGCTTCGCCTTGAGCAGCACTCAATAAATTGTGCTCCAACACCATTACCTCACGCGTCCCTCCTGATGAGTGTCGTCCTGGGAGGCGGGGCCGGCCGCATGACTGAGCGGCTCCCGAGCGCGCTCCAACTAGCGACACAGTGCTACCAAGCCAAAACTACGTAGTTCCAGCTATTGACACAATGAGACACGGTGTTGTAGTGTATAAAGAGGTGGTCATAAGATCTGGTATCAGATGGAGCGGCTAATGCAATACATATTGGGCATTAATATCGCGCATCGACGCGTTACGATTAATGGCAGCCATTTCGCAGTGTCGTCTCATGTGGGCTGTATATTGTACAAGCGAACAGTGTACGGTGTGTACGGTAGCCGGGGACACTAACTTGATGTATTTCATACAATTGAGGACTACACGGATAAATCATAATAGCCTCACGAATCGATCTTTATGTTGGGAGTTGGAACGTGCTGCTACGGACCAACCTAAGCAATTTTGGTGCGTGGATGGGTCCAACCCATGGATGGACCCATTCCTTAGACAGCCTTAGACCCTGGCTGTCATTTATCGACAGCCCTTATCTCCCATGTTACCAAGGGCTATCGTATCATCTAGTACTAACTGGGTTGTGGAGGCCAGATAGGCAGTCACTCCATGTAAAATATAGGTATCCAGCTCCAGCTGCATCCGGTTAGACTGAAAACTGACCCCAACATAGTTGGGAAAGGCTAGGCAGATGATGAGAACTAGATGTTTTTTTCACAAAGTAACAATTATTCTGTCAACATCGATCCATCAGTAAGGTGGAACAATTGTGCCATGTTAGGTAGTTGCATCACGTTGGCATGTTCTAAATTCTCTTCGTATACAAGTTGAAGGGACATCAACGTCACAAACTATAACCACGTATTCAGATCAGCATTTCATAATATCCAAAAAAAAAAACATCATCCAGTACATCATTCTGAGGCCCGTAATCCACCAAAGCGGAGACGAGCAGAGCGGAGAGGAGATGTGCCAAATTCGACCAATCACAGGAAGGGCGAAAGACCATATGTAAATTTTAACTAATGTGATTGACCGATTTCCGCACATCTCCTCTCGTCTCCGCTCCTCTCCGCTTTGGGGGATTACGGGCCTGAGCCCTGGAACCCGCACTTAGAATTTTTCTAATTTGTACGTGGGGGAGCCCAGAAGGATGTCCTGAATATGTGGTAAGCGTTTGTACCTCCTTGTTCCTTCCACCTTGTACAGTTCATGTACCTATCTACGATAAGCTTTCAAATGTACAACCGGTCCCGTGTTCCTCCTCCGCATAGCCATTCTAACAGCACCGTGATTACAATGATTACGATTACGAGCAGGCTGGGTGTCCCACAAGTAGCTGCTGCTGTATTACGGACGATCATGTTCTAATGGAACACTTCTCTGGAATCCGTCTGCGTCGCTCGGCGCTCGTTATACAGCTACTGTATCATCTCGGACCGACCACGATACATTCTTCTTACTAAACTGCAACACAAAATACGCTCTACATCTGAACCGCAACGTTGCTTTTTGGTTGTCCGTTGTGGCAAGTTGTGACATTTTGATTGGGGACGCATTTGAGTTAAATGCAGAGTTTATTTCATAAGAATATAATTAGTGGGTGGAGTTCAATCAAATAGTTGTTGTTCGGCTGCCGACCGCGAAATAAATCGAGTCCCGCGCCGGTGGGATGCGCGTTCCTGCGCAGGCACAACACACACGATTTAGTACTAACTTAAATTAGCTTTTTGTTGTTACTCACTAAAATAATATGAAAAAAATAAACAAATTGATGTTTATTTGTCTGAGCTTTACGAACAGTTGAGTGCGTTATCGATAATGTAGAACTATTTTTTAAATTAATCTTTACATTATTATATTTATGACATAGATTATATTTATTTACGGTTTTTCTGTTGCGATGCAGTGATCTAGTATATTCGAGTAGATTTAGTTCACCTGCAAGTATCACGTGTTCTCTGTTCGACTAACCACGGTGGTAATAAATCACGCAGGTATCAATTATCGCAGTATGCAGTTAACAGAACACAGTAATTGAGTACGTACGCGGATAATGAAACGACCTGACATATACATTATTATACATGGTGCTGCTAGAATACTTAGAATAGTCCTACGCAAGCTATGCCAGTATTATTGAAGACACGATGTATCGATGATAAATTAAAATCGCTCCATTTATCCTCTTAGAAGCAGCCAGCAGCCGTACAGTGGTGCGAGGGCAGAGGGACGAGCGACGGCAGGGCGAGGGACGGAGGATACGACAGGAGGTAATCGGCGGTTCATTACGGCGCCGGTCGCAAGCATGTCGCGCTAAATTGGCCCGCTACCCGTCTTACCCGCACTATGATTTAGGAATATTAAGGCTCATCCCACGCGCTGCGTAATTGCGACGCGACACGACTGCGACTATTACGTCGCGTCGCCGTCGCGTTACCGTGTTTAGACGTTACGCGTTTTTGTTGCGAATCATTATCTATCATTTGTAATGGAACTGTATGAACAATGGAATGAATGGCTCATTACTGCGTGCTGTATCCGGCCGCAGCCGCTGTGAGGGCCGGGAGGTTTTTGTTAATGGCAGACGAGCAATAAAACATCCGACACGAGTATCTATAATATACTAACTTATTATGTTGCTATAGCGCAACAGGAGCTCGCAACGACATTGAAAATATTGGTTTCAACACATTTGCTCGAAAATAACTATTATGCCAAATCATTTTGCCGACTCAATGGTAGTAAATCGGTTTCGATAAAACAGATAAAGCCTATTTTTAACCGACTTCCAAAAAAAGGAGGAGGTTATCAATTCGACTGTATTTTTTTTTTTTTTTTTTTTTTTTATGTTTGTTCGCTCATAACTTGCGACTGGGTGAACTGATTTTCATGATTCTTTTTTCATTTGAAAGCTGGTGCTTCCCGTGTGGTCCCATTGTCACCATTTCAATATCTGATGATGGGATCTTGTAGAAATCGGGGGAACTCTTCAATAAATAACAGCAGATTAACCGCGATTGTTGCTATAGCATATCTAAGCATTGTTTACGCCATCACACAACATAATATCACGCCTGTACTCACTACAAAGGTTATAAAAACTATTTTGTGAAGATCTGATGAAGAACTTCGGAGTTAGGCAACGGAACTCCTCAATAAATGATAGCAAATGGACTGGGATTGCTGAAATCTCATATTGTCTGTCTATTGTTTACACCAGTTCCTAACATAACATCACGCCGGTACATTGTGAAGGGGTAAGCACATGTGAAACACTAAAAAGTGAAAAATAAAAACTTTTTTACAAAAAATAAAACCGACTTCGACAAAAAAAACACTCAAAAGTGAAAAATAAACTTGAGAAGAAAAATCAGTTTCTGAAGTCGGTGACTTTTGTTTCTTTGATTTCATTTTTTTGTCACCGACTTCAGAAACTGATTTTTCTTCTCAAGTTTATTTTTCACTTTTGAGTGTTTTTTTTGTCGAAGTCGGTTTTATTTTTTGTAAAAAAGTTTTTATTTTTCACTTTTATACAGTCGAATTGATAACCTCCTCCTTTTTTTGAAGTCGGTTAAAAATGAAACACAAAAAAGTGAAAAATAAAAAATCAGCTTCAGAAGTCGGTGGCAAAAACATGAAATCAAACAAACAAAAGTCACCGACTTCAGAAGCTGATTTTTTATTTTTCACTTTTTTGTGTTTTATTTTTGTCGAAGTCGGTTTTATTTTTTGTAAAAAAGTTTTTTGTCGAAGTCGGTTTTATTTTTTGTAAAAAAGTTTTTATTTTTCACTTTTTAGTGGTTCACATGTGCTTACCCCTTCACAACGTACCGGCGTGATGTTATGTTATGAACTGGTGTAAACAATAGACAGACATGAGATTTCAGCAATCCCAGTCCATTTGCTATCATTTATTGAGGAGTTCCGTTGTCTATCTCCGAAGTACTTCATCAGAATATGTTCACCAACCTTTGTAGTGAGTACAGGCGTGATATTATGTTGTGTGATGGCGTAAACAATGCTTAGATATGCTATAGCAACAATCGCGGTTAATCTGCTGTTATTTATTGAAGAGTTCCCCCGATTTCTACAAGATCCCATCATCAGATATTGAAATGGTGACAATGGGACCACACGGGAAGCACCAGCTTTCAAATGAAAAAAGAATCATGAAAATCAGTTCACCCAGTCGCAAGTTATGAGCGAACAAACATAAAAAAAAAAAAAAAAAAAATGCAGTCGAATTGATAACCTCCTCCTTTTTTTGAAGTCGGTTAAAAACACTATGCGTTGGCAACACTTCAGATCTCTCGTTTTATTAGACCCTGTCTCCTTCAGTAAGACAGTTTGTATTCCGCTTGTCTCTACAGTCTACTCACCACTCACCAAAACACGTCCACTTAATTATCTGTACTTACCTAGTATTACGGTAGGTACTTACTTAAACTATGGTATGTATTTTAAAAATCGATGTTTTCAAGTGGTTTGCCCATATGTGCCCGCAGAGGCCCAAAGCGCCGCGCGCCGCGGCGTACTACAGCCTACATACTTGTCGGCAATAGATCAGCTCCCAGCCAGTACATGCGCTTATCTACGGCGTGTAAAAAACCTCGCAGTCTAAGTTATGTCCCGCATGCACTCACAGCATGCCGTGCGCTCACTTCGCGGTGGAATTCGGCGCACCAGTGCACAGTGTTACCACACACCACATGTCCACATGTAGCTAGCTGTAGGGATGTCGAGCTAACAACTATCGATAAACTTACCTATTAGGGAAATCTAGAAGACTCGATTCAACATTGATTAAACAGAATAAGACTTTCTTAATCAGCAGTTTTACATCTCATCTCATCTGCCTAGTAGTAGAGAATTTACTCCGACGCAAAAGGAGTATGTAAGGATCGTAGCAGGTAGCGTTCTGTGGTTTCTGCCTACCCCCATGGGAAAAGGGCGTGAGTTTATGTATGCTCATCTGCCTAGTCTTTGGCCAACTATGTTGGAGTCGCCTTCAGTCCAATCGGATGCAGCTGAATACCAGTTGTAGTGTATATCTATTTAATAGATATGTTAACACTGTCTCACAGCCACAAGTGGTTAGGTACGCTGTCACTAATGACGTCTGTCAGTTACATGATGGCGCGAAGTTATGACGGTGGAGCGGCCTGGACCGGAGACTTGGTGGTGTTTTGTGAGCCTGTGATATAGTAGAAAACAGTGACAACAACCTATTAGGTCTACCACCAGAGGATACCACACCAGTAATTTACATAGAGTGACTGCCATCTGACCTCCACAGCCCAGTTAATACTCAGACTTTCCGGTCACTGACTATCTGTAACGACTGTCAAAAATGTATACAGGTTGTAAACGGACCCTTCACGAAGACTTCTGCCAAGCATTATGTACATCAAACTAAGTACCCCCACTAAAAAACTATTGCTGGGAACGATTTTTTTTTTGGGTCCAAAAACTACATTGACTTACCGTAAAATGTAAGTTACGGCAAGTCATGATGTAGCAATCTTAAAACATTGTGCTAATAAAGGTTTGAATAGTAAACTGGTTATGGAGGTAATTTAAGTTAAGTAATTTCTTGAAAAACTAGTATACTTATAAAAAACTAGCTGTGAAATAATTTGGAACGTTGACCCCCAATATCTCCGCAACCAGAAGGTTCACAGGTATGGTCTAGCTAGGACAAAGAAATATCGCAGTGACAGGGGAACAAGTGCCTATTGGTTTCGATAAGGGCACTTTTGCACCCTTTACGTGATAGCCGGGACCAACAGCTTAACTTACTTTCCGAAGCACGGAGGAAAGTTGGTATAGGTGGTCACCCATCCATAGACCAACCTGGGCAAGCGCGGGTTAACCTAAAGATCGACCCGAGTGGCAGTTATTATTAAGCCACGAATTGCTTCATCTCTTTGACCATAAATAGTTTGATGTAGCTTTCTTACATAGCGATTGGTTTCCACCAGTCTTAAGGCCCCTCTACACATCGGCAGACGTCATCAGCGGATGCATACGCCGATGTGTAGCTCAGGGGGTGATTTGGTCGTCTGTGGTAGATATTGACCGTCTGCATATGCGTCTGTCGCCAATCCGTTTGTTGTCGGTTTTGTCCCACATCAAAGGGTTGCACAGCGAGCGCCCGGCGTCTGTCCACACATCTGCGGACGCGACTGTTGACGTCTGCGGACGTCTGGCAGACAGATCTGCTGATGTGTAGAGGGACCATTATCAAGACGATTGCCAGCACATTTATTGGCGCGCCAGACGCGCCTGCGCTGCGGGTTGCACAATGTGCTGACTGACAACCGCATGATGTTTTACTATAATATCCATGTTTACTTTGTGATTACTCATTGCAGTGCATTGATTAGATACAACACGGAGAGTACAGATGGTCCTTGGTTCTGATAGCGAATGAATTACTTTACCATTACCATGCCTACGTTGCGAAATAATTTCATGTATCTTTTGAAAATTACATAGTTTGGCCGTGTTGTACAACTTCGGTTAGGTAGAATATCAATTACGTCTTTTCTATTATAGTAGTACCTAAGTGGAAATCGAATATTCAATTATACATACGAAATAATCAGAAAGATACTTAGGTATGAGTCAGTCAGTGGTCAAAGCTTTGCCTTGTTTTTGTTTTTTTTTTCCAAAATCCCTAATTTCCCTGAAACGACTATGTTCCTACAGGAGCACAAAAATTACAATATAATGACATGATGACGTGCCACAATTTAGTAGCCCGTGTCCGCTCCCGATCGCTCCCGGTCGCCCCTATTACGGGCCGGCTCCGTAAATTTATAGGAATTATAAAATGGCGGAGCGGAATGCAGCCCCGATTAGCAATATTTTCTGAATTGGGAAGAACAGACGGTCGTAACAAGTACCTTCCGTCACAAAAATGCTTAAACATTAATTATTACGTCTACGTAACTACATATTTAACATCGCACTTTGAACATGCTTAGCTTAATCCTAAGCTCGATAGTGACCAAACAGTACCTAACCATCATTACGTCTTTGAATTCGCTATACCGCATTACTGTGATTTATTTGACAAGACTCTTATAAACTTACCCTATGCTAGCAGTAATATATTGGGTCAAGGCACAGTCCTGCTATCACCAGACACTTTGTATTTGCACCTTTCTGCCATGTTCTGCGCTCTTCGCTCGTGGCTGCTGTTGGCAGTACATCGCCACGCCATACAACACAACATAATGCGCAGGAATCGCTTGTTACACACGCATTATGATTATTATGATACACAACAAGTCAACAACATAACGCAGCCGAGCTGATTGCTCTGATTGCTCACGGTAATCGGTGCTTTTTTGAGATCGACGAACATCAAAATTTGAGCTGAGTAAGCCTATATCTGTGTGCTTCACGTAAACTGTAAGTGTGCAACACTTGGAGCCTAAATTAGAGCATGAAAGACAAATTATTATCTGCAGATTTGACAAAACGTAACATATGATCAGTAGAGCAGAAGATTCTTAGTTCCGCAATGTTGGTGGAAACTTTTAAGGAGCCCATTATCCTCTTGACAAAGTTCCATAAAACAGCCCAGAAACAGCTGAAACCATCGACTGTTTCGTCTATAGAACTTGTTCTACTATCTATGGACGAAACAGTCGATGGTATTTTAAATAAGATGTTTTTTTTTTCCTACTTCGAATGCTATTAGTGTAAATGAGAATATAATCACAATGTAATTTAAATATGTCCCTTACTAATTTTTGAATTACCGAAAGATAGAATTGATAAATTTTAGAATTATTAGAAAGAAAGTTTGAATTTAAACTGAAAAATGATGATAAAAAAATGATAATATGTTTAGCAATAAATTATAACCTTAATATTACGAGTTTTTGATCGAGACTACCAGTTGACCTAGATACTTAATTCCCTTTTTGCTCCGCGCGCTCTACGCCCTCTATCTCGAAAACAGTTCAAGATATAAAAAAATGTTGAATAAAAAAGTTGTAGAGAATTTAATTCTCTACAATATTAATCACACTACAAATAGCGAGAAACCCATAGACAACGAGATATTTGCAAAAAAACGATTTTTGTGACCTTTGACCTTAGATTTTTAATAGACGCGGATATGTGAATTTTGAGACAACTTTTAGGATGGCCTAAAATGACTGGACTATACGTAATTTTGGTAGTCATAATTATGACTCAGAAAATGATAGCCAATGCTACTAGAAGGGTGAAGTAACAGCTGAAACCACAGACAATCGTGATGCGCCGGTTCATGCACAGGTATGTATGTACCTATAGAGTAGATATAGTACATAGATACAGGTGAAGTGACAAAAGCACCAGTCGTCACGTACCGCATACATCACTGCTGTCAAACTCAACGGATTCCGGCTACCGGTCAACCGTTGTTGTGGCCACCAACTAAGGTGGAGCGTCACCACTCACCGTAGACTAAGTTACTGCAATCTTTTACTATAATATTAACTGAAAACAGTTCCTTATTTAGTATATCAGTTATAACAAGAAACAAACAAATGTAAGCGATTCGAACAAACGTCTACAGCATTGCAAGGAAACGATACGAAGCTCAAGTAAGAGGGTGTCTACTTAAGCGGCCCAATGCCAGGAATTGCTGGGAACTGGCAGCAATTAGATAAAGATTCAGAATGTTTGCACAAAGCTGTACAGATCATAACAGTCCGAAACTGAAAAGTGTTTGAAAATCAGAGGATGGATATGAAACTCGAACATTTCGGGCGGACTCTAATGGGCCTACTACACGCTCAAGCTTCACCACACTTTTCGTTCACACTTCACAGTACATCGCGCGTATGGTTGGTAAAACTGTATTACCATTAAAAAACCAAAAAACCCGACTGCAAAAAACTGAAAAGCAAAAAAACAAGGACATTTTAAATTAAACAAAACTTGGAAGCAGGCGGGGTTCATTTGAATATTAAATTATGAAAAAAAAAAAAAAAATAGATCCCGCCTGGTTCTATTTTTTTTGTCCTTGTTTTTTTGCTTTTCAGTTTTTTGCAGTCGGGTTTTTTGGTTTTTTAAACTTTTTTTTATTTCCAACTTTTTAGTTCTTTTGTGTTTGTTCTTTCGTTGGTTGCGTAAAATTCTTCGCAGATGATTTATTTAACTGTTGTGCTTGTTTATAGGATTTGTCACTTTGAATTTTTTTTAAACATATAAGTGTTATATATTTTTGGAATCTCCTTTTAAAACCCTTTATTTTGATACCCTACTCGATGGTATTGAAAAAAAAATTTTTTGGGCTCCACGATTTGGCCCCCAAAATCCGCAAATTTTCGTTGTTTTTTAATTTTAATGTAGCCTATAACACTCGCGCTATCAAGACAAATCTAACGACGTATATTTCATTCAAATCCCTTCATCCGTTTAGGAGTTATGAGGGAACAAAGAAACGGACATACATACATACACGTCAAACACATAACCCTCCTTTTGGGCTTCGCCGAACCCTCCTTTTGGGCTTCGCCGCAGTCGGGTAATTACAAACCACACGCGCGATGTACTGTGTGCATCGTGTAATCGCGCAGGCAAGACTGTGGGGAAGTGTGAGCGTGTGGTAGGCGCATAAGTGTACCGACACCAAACATTCCGATTGAATCTTAGACTAACACGGCAGTTGCTCTGGAAGATAATATTGTTTTAGTGCAATAAAAGTACACACAGGACTTATGTACAACTTTTGTAGCGTGGATCTCTTGTGATTCTAATGGGGTTCAACCAGCAGATTGAGTGAGTGAGAGGATGACGTCGCATTATCGCGGCGTAGGACTTGTGCGGAGTACCTCGCGCCGCCCCCGGCGCTATGCGCTTGCCTCGCGGCTCCTGCGCTCGCAACGGTCATTACGTTATTAAAAAAATCATATTTTCCTACTCTTTGTTTTTCAGCGGCCGGCCCGCCATGCCAGCTCACTTTTTTATTTATTATTTATGAACTTAATTAACGGTTGACCGTACCGACACAACATGGAACCTAATTTATGAGTTGCGGATAAACGTCGCAAGTACCCGCCCGCGCCCGTGTGATCAAACAGATCTCGGTAAAGTCCACGTAATTGAAACGATTAAACTAAACATTACAATAATTTCAAATCACTTTGAACAACATTCACCTGAATGTTCAAAAGCCAGATTACTAAGAACAATCAAATTAGCGAGCTTGTAATCTCATCAGATGCAATTGGGGCAGCAGTTGTGTTGTGCCGCATTAAGTGCACACAAGCGGCGCGGCAGCGGCGCGGCGGTGAGCGGTCGCGAGCGAAACGAGCGAGCAATATTATGCGGCGCGATACATATCGAGCGAATGCTACCGGCGGCGTCGCCGCCGACACCGCGCGCGCAACAGAACGTCGCACGGCGAACTGCTGGCGAGCAGTCGCGGGGAACATGCGACCTTCTGCCGCGGAGCTACTACAATAATTTAATTCGAGCTGGCCCGTTAATCTGGCGGATCACGGAGAAATGCGCCGGCGCTCGCCGCACGCGAATTTATTGTTTATGAAATTGTTTTTGCATGTTCCAGATTAGCCCAGTTTAATGTAACATTGTGTGGCAAACGTACGCCAACTACATTTTAAACGACTGCTGATATTATGTCTTAAGCAGATAGCTTAGTGAACGTTAACAGAATCGTAGATCACTGAGAGATCTAAGAGACATACGAAGCATGCGAGCAACAACCTAATGAAATAACTAGGAATGTTAGTAACTATGATGTTTATTACGGCGCCGGCGATACTGCCTTATTAAAACTAATCTCATGAATCGTTGAATTTTGTTTCCCATGCTTGAATTTAGCACAATTCATAATAATATTTGCCTACGGTGAATAAACTACAATGATTAATTGCTGACGAGTCAGATATGCACGATAGCGACGTACGACGAGTATGTGAACAGAACGCAAAACAAATGAGTGCCGAGTGTATGACGTGTCTGTTGTTGCTTCAGGTAAACAAGTTGTGGAGAACTGTCTAACTAAGCGGCGCGGCCAGCTCAAAGAGCTGACGACGCGAATATACGAGCACGTACGGTTCTATTACGTGAAGCGCTATAAAAATACACGATTTGCATGAAGCACAGCGCGATGACGATGCGGCGCGGCTGCGGCAGCGGCGCGGCAGTGCGGCGACACGCGGAGTGGCGCCGGCGGCGACCGGCGGGTAGATGTGCAGCGATAACCACCGCGACGTGACTCGCTCGCTACACTACACGCGTACACGCGTACACTCGACCTCACGGTACTGTACTCTACTGAACTATCACCACGACCAGCGAACGACTGAACTGGAGCCAGCTCACATTGAGGCGAACCACAAACACTCGTGTTGTACCAGGTTCACTCAGATTCACTCTAGGGATACCTTACTTGACAGAGCTCAGCGTGTTACCCTGTGAGAGTCATACAAGAAGGCATCTTTAGAAGTCTAACTGCTACTGGAGACGGAGCACCGTGCTCTACCAGGATTTTATCGAGTGCCAATGTAATAAATGAAAAACTTTATAGCATATATGACAGATTCAAATTCCTCCTGATTGTTCGCTATGCTCCAAGAGCACTCGACGCGAACGAACAGGCATTCAAAGATCTCCACTCCCACCAAACAAATCCTGTCAGTTTCACATGTCACGCTGACAGTTCTGCAGAAAAATAGCTTCCAAATTCACATGAATTAGACAAAGGAAAAACCATTGCGAGTTGTCGGAGCACGCACGAGCCTGTCTGTCAATCATCACATGCAGACTATGGGAATCGATCGGTTGACACTCATATCGTCCATTCTAATTCCAGCGACGCACCGTGTGCCCGTCACACCGCACTGGCGCTGCCTTCCTAGATGACCTACTGTCTATGTCTTGTGCTGTGACTGAGACGCCACACTCACACACTCGCATGTTTTATCTACCCGCTAGTATCGTATAGTGTACTCACTACTTATTACTAGCAGAAGATTTGCCAGATTATGTCATCAACATTGACTGCTATTGACTGTCACTTAAATTATTCTCTGAAGCCGTAAGTAAGCAAATGGAGTGAGTTAAGTTGTTTGGCTGCAACTTGCAACATTACATTACGCGAAGTATTTAGTGAAGTTAAAGTGACAACAGGAATCAAAATATGACCCGGCTGTCTTATTTATCAGCTAAGTAGGTGATTTGAATGCTTTTCATTCCACTTTATTCAACCACAAATAAACAGTGCTTTTTGGCTCACAAAAGCTCTGCGTCTGATCATATCTCACAAAAGCCTCAGACCCCACTGCAAGACTAACACAATAACGAGCTTAGGAACGATCTAGACAGATCTAGATATTAGTCTTGCACGCAAAAAACTCCTTTGCAAATCCAAAGTATTCGAGTAATCACTCGACCTTACTAATATGACCTATCATTCTGATTACAGAAAGGTCCTCATACCCACTAAAATGTTATGGAATCTGTAGAAGCGAATAATGGGTATAGACAAGGTTACATGTAAAGCGGAAACTTAAGTAAAGTTGTAAAAGTTGGTCAAAATCAAAATATTTTTTCAGATGTAGGTCTACATGGGTACTTATAAAACTTTGAGAAGAGATGCACGGTTCGGGTTGGTCGCTTCCTATGAAGACTCTTTCAAAATGATTTGCTTTCACAATATTGCATAATGTTACAGGCGGTAGGAAGAAATTAACACGCTTCTAAGTTCTGACCAATCCAAAATATTTGTGAAAGAATTGAACTGGGCCAAGTAAGGTTCTACATTCACAGGGTACAAAAGAACCTTGTTATGAAGATCGTTATAGCATCAATAAGAGTTTGCAGAACGACGATAAGATTTCGTACATAGCCATTGATACAATTTACAAAGTATCTATCGCACTAATTCCCGTGCAGTTGTGCCTCACTCAAGTCATTATAAGTTGTAGGGTTGTCAGTGTAACTTCAGCTTCAACCCGGGCTTCGAGTGCAGTATCACGCAGAAATAGATAAAGCTTGTTGCGACAGTTGAGTATCTCAAACAATGATTTATGTTCGAGTTGATTTCACCGCGCCAGTACCGTCACTTTAGTGGTAGTTGGTGTGGCTGCCTCGCCGGCGAGTAGGTACCTACAGCTCGGCGGTACATACGCGCACGTATGTACAGGAGCGAGGCACGTACAAACGGAGTTTTCTAACATTGTGAAGCCTCACGGAGGCACTAAAGCGTCCAGCTGCTATGTATGCGGTGCGCGCGCGCATGCCCGCGGAATCACAATCGACGCTCGCGGTAATAACTCGTCGAACGGAGCCGCGCCGGAATCACAAGCAGCCTGCGCAGGCGACGCTCGAGCGAGTGCCGAGTGCCCACTGCACCCCACACCACCAGCCAGCCAGCAGGACCTTGGACACGAAGGTCACTACATGATGGACATTACCCACTAAGTGATCAACTGATCATGTTAATACATGTTAGCACGTCATTGTATCGCCCAGGAAACGCTGAGCATTATAAATATTGAATCTCTACCAGGAAGGATACCTACCTATGCATTTGATTAAAAATTCTGAACGTTTTTATAAACTAAATTAAAATTATGAATTGCAAATTGAATGCTGAGTTTTCTACAAACGTCAATAAATCGTTCCATTTGTTGTTGCCATCATGTTGCCATCAATTAATGAAAGCAGTTTCCATTCAACGCTTTTTCATAAAATCAAAGCAATATATTTCGTCGTAAAGTCGAGTTGACACAAAGCTAATGACAATTATTATAATGGCGTTTCTTATGATGTCTAAAAAAGTGAAACAAAAAATGCGAAGAACAAACTTCGTTTGATATTCATGCGATTCATGGAAATGTTGGGCAGCGACGCGCATTATTCAGATGCGATCGAACGCGTCAATCATTCCTCACCTCGGACCGCAGATCCATCACCAGACGCGGCAGCGCACGCTAATACCGACCTTAATTACACACACCCTAAGATACATATTTATAATGCTAACATAATTCGGATGTAAAGACGAAAGGTAATATTTAATAGGTCCATAGTAATGAGGCAGTCGGTGACGAAGGAAACTCCGCATGTATTTATTTAAATTTATGAGGATTGGTATAATGTAAGCTCTGTTCACACTGCGAGGAGCCAGACTTCCTAGAGGCTCCAGTCCTGAACTCAGACTATTTCAATGACACGATTTTTTTCACCATTCATTTAGATTTTATTATATAGCTCATAGCCTGGTAACCTGTTGGTTCCGCGGTCACAAAGCTCATTTATGGATTACAAACTTATTTCCAATGAATGACTTAATCATTTCAATTCGAGCTACCTTGTTCAGGTTCAAGCGTTTGTGGGTATCATCATCTTCCTGCCCTAGTCCCATGATATTTGGGGTCGTCTTGTATTCTCCTCTAATGGCTATATTCAATAAATATATACATTCATATTTCATAAGTAGATTGTGTCACATTTCATATAGATCCTTCCTTTCATAAAGTTCCGTCCCACTATATCAGATCATATTATTATCTTCCTTAAGCTCCGTCATTAGTAAGCGCATTACTTCTAATTAAACATTTATAATGTATGTATGTGTGTGCGCTACAATCAATCTACTAAACTACACATTTTTAACTGGTTTTAGAATAAAAACTGTTTTGACGATTTAGTGCGTAAATTGTTAATTGATTCAGCTATTAAGTAAATTGTTACAAAAACTTGTGTCACGGCGGTGCGTGGTGTGGCCGCGGGTTTGGCAAGTCCCGCGCACTACCGCGCCGGGCGTGCGCGCGCGCATATGCTACATAATTCATTAATTTACGTCGTTATCACTGGAATATGTGTGTTTTTATCAGCAGTAGGTACTGGGCCCTCCCCTCCTGCATCACTATACGATGCTAATGTGCCACTCGGCCAAGTGTTGACGCAGATCTAACCGTGCGGCTCAAAGCACTTCAATATCGTAAACATCTCTTGCGGAGCATAAATTCTAATTGTTATTGCTTTACGTTTCATTGATGGCAGTAATGTCATATGACCTGCATCACAAGCGTCAGTTGTACTTTCGCATTATCGTGTCTAGGTTTATTGAAATTGATTCTAAATGAATAGGTACTTCAACCCATGGATTTCATCTTCAGTAATTGATTGTAAGTTGAGAACAATTTCCTCATACGCGGGGTCTCGTAACATCATCCCATTGATATGCACCACGGATTCTGTATTTCCGACTCGGTTGCCCGTGGCAGTGGCCCGTGGGACCATCGTTTTGTTACAAAAACTCCTGTTTATGTTTCCTTTTCATACATTAGATGGAGACGCAGCCGTAACAGTGTGTATTACTACTGTGACCATACATTCTCGTTTAATACTTGTCAAAAAATATTCCTTCATTACTGCTGGTAGCTCACATGCTTGGTTATAGTGTAGCTTTCTGAGTTTTAAACAAACTCTGCGTTATAAATCGATCTTGACATTATTGTCGAAGCGGAATCATCGCGTTTAATTTACTCTCAACAATGTCAGCAACATAACTAGTAAACTATCTAATGAGAAGAATTTCACTGACGAAACTCTCAAGCAAGCAAGTCTTCGGATGAATGACTGGTATACTTTCTGGAAGGTTGATGAATGTGTCCTGTGACTCGTGTACTCGGGTACCCCCTATGCGGCGTGGAGCGCGGGCGCAGGAAGCCACGTCTGTGCGTACGTGTCAGCAGCGCGCGCGACGTGCAGGAAGGAACCAGGAGACAACGTCCTACCTACACTCACTACTTTATGTCAAAACTCTTGAAACCACCAAGCACATTATCGTAATAGCCATCGGCTACTCATTATTATTGCTGGCCTTGCATGGCGAACAATGTCCCACTTCTAAGCTAGCTTCTTCGGCTAAGATCATCAATAAGTTTTTAATACTTAACTTTAAAATCAGAAAATATGTATCGAAAGCCTAATGTATGTAATACAATGTGTCCTAATGTCTGCATTTGTTGTAATGTGAGGCTTTCACCTAAGTGCCAAAAAGACGGAGATAATCAAAAAAGACACATTCATTAATTTGTCAGTTTTCCACAGAAAATATCCCAACGAATAATGGTACCCAAATCCGGTAAGCAGGCGAGTGCAGCCTCGTTTACTTAATGTATCGAAAGTATTTGAGAATATTCTACTGAAGAGGCTTCAACAGAACAGATGTCTGTTGAAGATTGAACTGAATTTGATTTGTACATTGATGTGTATCCAGACCCATGTCTGGATACACATCAATGTACATATCAAATTCAGTTCAGTACAGACCCAGTCGCAAAGTGCATATAGGTACGCTTAACACCTTCAGTGCCGGAAACCCTCCTGGAGGGCTCACTCAAATCGTATCACCGATACCGGGAGCCCTCCTGGAGGGCTCATTTTAAATGTAGGTTTTTCTTTGCGAAAACAGCATGAAATAATGTAAAAATAAAAAAAGTTGTATATTTTAACAAGATTTATAAGAATACGCCGTGGCTTTAAATTCCAAGCACTTTTATTTTTAACTAGCTGATGCCCGCGACTTCGTTCACGTGGAAATTTTGATGAGTGACTGTCTCGTTGATTGAGTGACAGTGAAATTAGTGATAGCTTTGATTTCCACATCAGCTGTTCCAGATCTTCAAATTTTTTACGACAACAGAGAGTGCTTATCAGGCTGAACAACTCTTGCTAAGACGTCATTCCTATATATGTTATAGTGTAGCTGGGCTCTTGGACTTCCACATCAGTTGTTCCAGATCTTCAAATTTTATACGACAACCGAGAGTGCTCATCAGGCTGAACAACTCTTGCTAAGACGTCATTCCTATATATGTTATAGTGTAGCTGGGCTCTTGGACTTCCACATCAGCTGTTCCAGATCTTCGAATTTATTCTCTTTGCAGAAAATGCTCATCACGTGGAACAATTTTTGCTATGGTACCATTTTTGTATCTCTTATAGTTTAGCTGGTCTGTTGCGGTTCTGCATCAGGTATTCAAGTTTCCAAGATAAATTATAGCCTATATGTTGGCCAGACTTAATATCTATACAACAAAAAAAAAACCATTCAAATCCGTCGAGTAGTTCCGAAAATTAGCGTGTACAAACAAACAGACACACAGACAAACAGACTTTTTTTTTCGATTCGTGCTCTATTACTGTTTCTAAACCCCCCTCAATTATATTTTTTTTAATATATTCAATGTACAGACACAGTGTTTTTACTGTTTTATTATATGTAAGATTAATTTTCTACCTCTTCGAGCCTACGTGGTAGGTTCTATTTCAGAGGTGGAAAACCATTGGTACGATTTTCAATATTTTCTAAAAATAGTTATTTATTGAATTTTTCCAATGTTTCAAGAAAATACCAGTTTCATGTTTTTTTTTCAATAAAACCGAAAAAAAAAAAATTGGTTGCCTGTAAAGTCGGTATACGGGCGAAAGTTTTACGTGACAACGACTTTGAGTGGTAAAATAATTTTAATGTGAATATTCATTCGTATAGTAGGAAGAAGGATGAAATAATAGGCGGGCTAACTGTGCTCGAGTGGAAGGGACGCGTGCCTTTCACTTTTTATGTCTGTCTCTCTCGCTCTTAGGCGGGCTAACCATGCCCGAGTGGAAGGGACGCGTGCCTCTCACTCGCTCTCATTGTGAGCGCATAACGTGAGCGGAGCGTAACGCAGTTTCTTGAAGTGTCACCCGGCAAACCAATTTATAAGACGTTGTCACGTCAAAAAACGGAAAAAATTTCATGTTTTAAATACATTCTTAGTCAATTTAACGTAGGATATTCTATGCTTTACTCTTTCCATCATCATCCACCTAGCCTTTTACCAACTATTTTAGGCTCGGCTTCCAGTCTTACCGGATGCAGTTCAGATGTAGTACGTTACATGAAGCGACTACCTATCTGACCTTCACAACCCAGTTAGACGACAACTGGGTGATACGATCAACCTGTCAAGTCTGACAACTGGGCAGCAACAAGTCTTACCAAGCATAAGACTAGTAAGACTGATCTGCAACCAGTCTTACCAAAAGTAAGACTAGTAAGACTAGTCTGCTGCCAGTTTCATCAAAGGTAAGACTAATAAGACTGGTCTGCAACCAGTCTTACCAAAGATACGACTAGTAAGACTGGTCTGCAATCAGTCTTACCAAAGGACAGACTAGTAAGAAAGCACTACAACCAGTCTTACCAAAGGTAAGACTAGTAGGTTATGGCCTGCAACTAGTACGTTACAGTCTTACTTTTGGTAAGACTGGTGGTCAGGACTTGACAGGTGATCGCATTACCCAGTACTAACTGGGTTGTGGAGGTCAGATAGGCAGATATCGATACCCATCACATATGTGTGGAGTATCGCTAGATAATTTAATTTAACTGATTATAACATAACATCACGCCTGTAATCCCCGAAGGGTTGCGCAGAGGTGTACCTAATAGTAGGTACACCCACATTTTGCCAATTATGTTTAAGTCCCACATAATAGGGGGCGACCCTATTGCCATCAATCAAGCATAAATCCAGACTCCGTGGCTGCTACTAGAAATTCCTGATGGAAAAACCCAATAACACTTTGCCCGACCCGGGAATCGAACCCACGATCTCATGATCACCAGTCGCGGTTGTGAACACTAGACCAACGAAAGATTCTACAAGATAAAAAAAAAACCACAAAAGGTTGAGCACCACTTATTTTTTTGGAGGGCTCACATTTTCCCAAACGTAATGCCAGTGACCCCCCTGGAGGGCCCACTTGCAAAATGTATGGCGGGATGGCACATGAGTTCTATGAAATGGGGGTGGAGTCGAATGTGTTAATGTTCTTAGGTGTACAATATTCGGAAAAACTCACTAACCTTCGTTTCGCTGAAGATATCATCATGATCTTATTTGCACCGAAGTGCTGCCGAGTTACAATAGGTAGATGTACACCGAAGTGCTGCCGAGTTACAATAGGTAGATGTACACCGAAGTGCTGTCGAGTTACAATAGGTAGATGTACTAAATATGAGCACAGCAAGCCTCGAGGTTGGACTAATATAAATCGGACAAAGACTAAAGCCATGACTTATAAAATAAGGGTTGAGTTACATGGGCTAGAAATGCACTATGTCGGTAAGTACATTTATTTGGTACACCGTACACAATACGATCACTAGCTTGGTTTCTAACCGAATTACAAAACTCACAAAATTGCGATGGAACGTAGCGTCTTGGGTATTAGTTAAGCTCAGCGACAGAAATTACAACACCACAGTCCACAATCTGGAATCGCTGATGTCGGTAACAAGACTGCGGGGTTGATGCAGGATTGGGCGTTCAACGTCTGTAAAATATATAAGGAGTATTAGGACTGATGAGCTAGAGTGGTCACAGAGTGGGTGCCAGAAGACGGGCGTCGTTGTCGAGGGAGACCTAGAAAACGCTGGCGTGACGATTTAGAGACTTTTGTGCGACATTGGTCGGAGAAACCCGCACAGAGAGAAAATTGGAAGGTATTGGGGCAAGCCTTTGTCCAGCAGTAGGACAATATAGGCTAATAACCCTCCTTTTGGGCTTCGCCGCAGTCGGGTAAAAACAAGAACGATAATATTTGATTAAAAGAGGCTGCAACCTCTGCAAAAATTGTCAAAGATGATTTAGGTTTAGATGAGGTTTCCAGAGCCGCGTGAAGGAACTAAAGCCCTGTTTGTGTGGCACGTCTCGTGGTCCCGACGAAGACGTAAAAATGTGATTTCCGGTGACGTGAGCGTAACGCGGCGATAAGGGTTGCGTCTCTCGTTCCCCTCCCCCGCCCTCACTACCTTCTCACGTCCCACACGACACTGGCAGACTGAGTAATAACAAACTTCTCGAGGTGATATAGGAACCCAGAGAAATGCCGTGATGAGACAGATGAACCAGAGAGTAGTATTAGCTAAAGCTTTGTCAGAAATTGGCTTTTTTATTTTTCAGTAGAGTCGGATTTTAGCAGAATCGCAGATTCATAAGTGTTATTAGTCCCTCCATTTCCAGCTGAAAATATTAATTGCTGGTAACCTTCCTTTGGATATTTTTTTACAAAACCTAACGAATATATACCTAGGTATGCTTACTGGAGTTTATAGAGCTCTTCACTTTCGCTTCTTAATCGATTATCAGAGAAACAGTACAAAATAGTCTGTTGAAAAACAAACATATACTTGTGTTATAATAAAAAACACTAAAAAACACGCTTTTACGTGCAAAAACAAGTCAAAAATAAAATGTGCTTTTAATTATAATATTTGATTGTAAAAGCGTGGGGCGCTGGAGCAGGAAAGACTTTCTTGTAAACAAATACACGAACAACCCCTTACAATTTAACAAATACACAAACTTTACTTCTTTAAAACATTAGTATAGAAGTATAGATTTCAATCAACTGGCAGACTAATTACCAATTACATGTCATGCCATGTATGAACTTCTCAACGTTTTATACGCGGAGTTGTGAGCACCAGCACAAGCAGCGACAGCGACCAGCGGGCAGCGTTGTGATAATAATTGTAACGTTACATGTGACACGAACACACAACATTAACCAATACAGGTACAGTATTCAACATGTCGAACCTTTGTCGTCGCTCCCTCTTTTTGGGTTCTGACAAACTGCTAAATAAACAGTAATCAACGTAAATGGTCTTTATTATCAAATACATGTAAAGTCAAATCACTCAGTAAATAAAACTTGTTCACGTTCCTAATTATACAAATGTTTATAGACCGTAGACGTCGACGGTTAATCGTATTCAGAGTTCGTGTTCGGGCCAATAAAAATAGCACCTGCGAAATATAGCACAAAAAAATGTATGTCGCCGCTCGTAAACGCCATAAAGCAGTCTTCCATCGATCAAGAGTACGAACGAGACATACATATGGGCTCATAACGTGACGCCGGGAGCGACGAGCGGAGCGGGAGCGGAATGGCGAGCGGAGAGCGGAGCAACGGCATTAGCATCACATTCTTATTGAAACCTCACCCCGCGCTCCACGACCAACACGTTAATTAGACAATTTGCGTTTCCACTTCCAGACGCTGACCGTAGGCGACGTCCTAACCACCGCTCTCCGCGCCGCACGGAACACGTCGCAATCGCCACATCTTAGAGCAGATAATCGCGCGGATCTCCTCGCACTTGACAGTGGCATCCAAGACATCGGCGGAATAGCTGATTCCTATTGTAATGTATGCTAAGCGGGTGTGACCGCAACAATTAGGCTAGGATGTGCGGGCCACGGCCGCGGTCGTGTCTCCGCATCGTCACGCTGAATTGCGATCAGCAATTAGTGGCTCATCGCTGCATCGGCGACGTGTTTATTTAATCACGAGCGCATACGTAATGTGCGCGCGCAGACGTCGCGACGCACCGCGCGAATGCTAAGCGCGAGGAGCTGGAGACGCAGGACCCTGGGACTGTGGGACTGCGGCGTGGTGCCGTGGTGGTGTGGTGGTCACAGCAGCTGGCGGGCGTGGTGCAGCAGTCGTTGATCATAACGCGTTGTTTACTGAATCTCCAATTCAAGCCACGTTATTAATAAGGCGAGAGGTCGGGGCTCGTGATCGGCTCCTACGCCGCCGCAGCGCGCACTGCGCAGGCGCGGACACGAACAAAATAGTCGAAAAAGGTAAGCGCGCGGTCGTGACGGGAATGTCGCTGATGTTATGTATTTCAGGTCGCACTCATTGTATTTTAAACCGCTATTGTTTCGTATTTCGCGCCTGCGCACAGAATGCTGCGCTTGCGCCCCGACTCGCGTCGTTTTTCACGGTGCGACGTCACTCACCCGGTGGATGCTCTATAAATAGTGGTCACTGAATAAATGGCTATGGGAGGTGGTGGCACCGCCGTCCACTGGTGTCAACACGAGTTATGACGAGTGCTGTGCGAGGTGAGGGGTGTCGCACGTGGTGCGCTGCTCCCACGGTCGGCGATTGATTAACGGTGCGGTTCGCGCTAACCGCGGCCGACGTGAGAACACTCCCGCTAATGTGCGCACGCAACATTCGGCCCGTGTCGCCGCCGCGTGACAGAATTGCAAGCGAACCCACCACACGACGCACTGCGCGAATACTTACTGCCATGGAGCCGCCAGTCTATTTCATGTACTCTGTCTGCACTATGGCTTGTTCAACATAACTTTATACATTCCTTCTTACTTGACAGCCACCAAAATATTCAGTCTGCTGAATATATTTATGAATCAACACAGCAGCTCTTTTCTGACAGAAATTCTTATAGCGAGAATTAATTTTGGTTTCTGCTCCAATAACCATCACTGTCCCGATAAAACTTGCGACGTAATCAGCACCTGGTTTTCAAATTGCTGCCGTTAGTATCACTTCCAAGTGCTAAAATCATGTTGTTGTTCATCAAAGTGTTTAATTTACCCATTGTGCATTGGTTGAACCCCCCAAACCTTTGTTTTATTCAGGGTAACCCCTCTCAACGTTGCTAAGGCCCTGTGTGACCCTCAAGTCTGAGGCTGGAACCGCGCCTGAACATGGCTGGATAATGGATAAACAACCCTGCTACTCAAAACTCTTTTATAAAATATCTTATGAAGTATTCTATACAATTAGTAATCCTGAAAGCAAAAAGTTTACCCTATGTTTTGTGACAGAAGCAAAGACACAGGATGGTTTATATATTTTAGGCATGGACCTGTAATAGGTCCATGATTTTAGGATATAAGCCGGTAAATGTGTAACACTCCTATATCAATTATAATTGTTGCGATACACTATGGAACTAGTAGCCAAGGGGTGGCCAAGCCACTTACATTTGGGTAGTATTTAAAAGTAAATAATAAAACCTTATCTATCCAAAAATCATAATTATACCGAGCACTGGTGTTACGACGAGGTACATTGCGACGTGTCCGGGTACAAATGAATCATACCTACGCGTATTTGTGAGATGCGGTCGCTGATAGCGGCCGGCACTTCAGTACGCAAGAACACAGGTTCAGTGCTCGGGCATGCAGAGCATGAGGGCAGACAGTCAGATAGTCAGATGGACGTAGACTGAAATGTCCTGGTTGACCTCCTACACATTTCTGGAGAAGCACCGAATTTTTTACCTTCTTCAGTACTTCAGTATTGTTGCTTGCAGCACTTTCAGCAAGCTTTCGTTGGTAACGAAGAACATCATATTTCTTAGGAAACGTCTTAGACCTTTGTCTATCTCAGGCTTATGTTTACCGTGAAGATCAGGGCAGCGATGTGCCTGTTATTGCAGGAAGTGGACTGGTTCTACATGAAGTCCGGTGACGCTGTACTGAGATACGTGTACTTGTGCAACATTGTTACATCAGCAACAGTTCTCTTCTCTCTCAGTCTATGAACTGTCGCAGACACGAAGTTATAAGATTCTTGCACGTTGCCTGCAAATACAAAGTTCTAAAAACTGAAATGCATTCCATTCATTGATATTTATGGAGTTTTTTGGAGCTTACTACTACTGTAATATTGAACGTCCGTTGCCGCGTTCTCATTCATAATGTCCCGCCTATAATTCCCGAAGGATTACGCCGAGGTGTACCTAATAATTCCCGAAGGGTTACGCCGAGGTGTACCTAATAATTCCCGAAGGGTTACGCCGAGGTGTACCTAATAAATAGTACAGAGTACACCCACATTTCGCAAGTTATGTTTAAGTGCCATGTAATAGGCGAGCCTTTTGCCATTAACCTGATACAAATCCAGAGTCCGTGGCTGCTACTGAGGAATTCCTGAGTATAAGAAGGTAGAACCCAATAATACTTTGCCCGATCCGGGAATCGAACCCAGGACAGCAGTAGCACTTGTGACCACTAGGCCAACGAGGTGGTTTTCAATTGCAGGTATATTATGTTACAGAGCGATGTTCTAAGCTGAATGAGAATGCGAACCATTTCAGATTCCGTTCACACCTGTTGGCGATTAACTGAACTAATTAATATTCTTTTGTGCGACATTTACAACGTCGTCGTCTGGCTTGTGTCGTCGGATGCGAAGCTGCGATGCAGATCAGGAAAACAATGTGTGCGTTTGATAATCATAATAATATGAAGATAATTGATTTACTAATTTTTTCGTCCATATGCCTATATCCAACTGAGAAACCAGGAGTAGGTATTAATACGCTGTAAAAACTTGGTGGGAAAGCTGATCAACAGTGAATCCTGAAAAAGATGTTAAAAAGCCATCAGCTCAGTTGCGTAGTGTGGCAGTGTGACGTCACACGCCGAGCATGCCGAACTGATTAGGGAAAGCCTCGTCTAGTCTCCGCGGAATAATGATGAACTCGCTTTCAAATCACTTTCCTTGTACCGTGCTGTTGGTACTCGTGGAGAAATGCGCCACTCTTGCACACACTAGAAAGTCTAAGAGAAGATGACAGCCACAAAACTGTGTTACCTGTTCCGCTTCAATTCTACTTTCGGGAATACTTTAAGTTTTAACATATAAAAGCAGCTCAAAGAAGAGTTTCTCAACTCCATTTAAGCCTCCTCTGCTGCATTGTCCAACTTAGGTATAAACAAACAGTTTATGTTCAGGTGCAAGTTACAAAGGTTAAGTGTCGGTTAACTGATGAAAGGTAACGGCATTCTTTGCCGAAGCCTTCCACTGTCAACTTATGAGAACGACTCCTCTAATTGAGACCTTTCAACTAAACGATGACATTTGCTTGGAGCTGCTTTCGAACCTAGTCACGTTGTGTGTACAAAGAGTTGTTTAAGTTATAAAAATATGTTGTTAAAAAAAAGTAAAAAACTAAAACCCGACTACGACAAAAAAAAACGACGCTGAAAAAGTATGAAACAAGATTTTCAGGATAGAACAAAAAGAAAAGCCGTAGTAACACGGTATTAAAGTGTTTAGGTTGTTACCTATAACGTGTGACTACGGCTTTTCTTTTTGTTCTATCCTGAAAATCTTGTTTCATACTTTTTCAGCGTCGTTTTTTTTGTCGTAGTCGGGTTTTAGTTTTTTACTTTTTTTATTTAAACAATTTTGGTGTTAAATATTTTTTTTGACTCTTGACTTTTTGTCCGCTAGAGGGCGTGATTTTAAATTTGAGCAATATTTTGGAAATGTACAAGTGAGGCCCTTTTAAATGATACCAAACACGGCGTGTTTATCTCCATTTTTATTTTTTAAGCCTTACTTTTTGTCCGCTAGAGGGCGCCAAATCGCTTTTTGTGACACGTCACATAGCCTATGTTCAGCGGAAAATTAAGACGGTTCTAACGATACCTCATATGTCGAGTTCCGATAAGTAGATTAGAAGCTATGAGGGAACAGATGAAGATACACACATACATACAAACATACATACATACATACATACATAGCCAGTCAAAATCATAACCCTCCTTTGGCTTTGCCGTAGTCGGGTAAAAAAGAACATGACATGTGAAAAATACATGACCTCAGATTCACGCAGATTTCGCAAAACTTCTACGAACCCAAACTACTGAAACTGCCACAGTCGAGTGGAATGCCCAAACAACTTATAAGTTGCACTTTTGAAAGAAAAGAAGGCTAAAGGAACCTAATCATTACTTTTGCATCTCACACTGCCGAAAACACAGTTATTTTTTATATCGATGTCAAATAAGACACGAATACACGTATTAAAATTAAATGGGAAGTGCAATTGAAAGATAAAACAAAAAATTTTTGCAAAAAAAAACAACCGACTTCAAAAACACCAAAAAGTGAAAAATAAACTTCAGAAGAAAAATCAGCATCTGAGATCGGTGACATTTGTTTGTTTCATTCCGTTTTTTTGCCACCGACTTCAGAAGCTGATTTTTCTTCTGAAGTTTATTTTTCACTTTTTGGTGTTTTTGAAGTCGGTTGTTTTTTTTTTGCAAAAAAGTTTTTTTATTTTTTCCTTTTTAGTTGTGAACTTGTGATATTCCAAAGAAATATTTACTAAACATTTAATATTCGACTAAGAAACCTAACCCTTTTTTTTTTTTTTGGTGGGTGGAAAATCATCAAATGAACCCCCCCCCCCGCTCTTGGGCAGAGCGAAGGGGAGCCGAACCCATGTTCCTTCTTTGCATGCCCTTGCGCCGAGGCCACGTCATCTAGTACAAAAATCCGCGGCCCCGACGGGCGTCGGCCCTTGCGGGCCCTCCTTGCTGACATCTCTTTGAGGCGCGCGTGGAACACGAACGCGCCGCCGACACGGTCTGTTGCCGTCATGACGACGGCCGGACGGCGAGCTAGCCCATTACTCACCGTCCACAGGCCCGCGTCTACGGTGGCCGGAAGCCATCACGTGGCCCCCGACGCCCGGAGCACCTTCCGCGCCTTCCTCGGCGGCTGGGACGTTGAGAGATTCTCTCCCTCTCTCGTTCCGCCACCTCCTTCGCTAGCATTACTGCTTCGCAGAAGGAGGCGACGGCGTCCCATTCCTCCTCGCCCCGGACCATGGCTTGCACCAGGGCCGGACGCGAGAGGTCGCCGCCGCCGATCGCCGCTACGAGCACACGGCGGGGCTCCGCCCAAGCAGGGCACACCTCTACAGTGTGCTCCACCGTGTCCTCCGGTCGATCCTCGCAATGGAAGCATCCGGGCGTTTCCTCCCGCCTGATTCGGTGCAGGTACCTCCCGAAACATCCGTGTCCGGTGAGGACCTGCGTCAGACGGAAGGTGAGGGCGCCGTGGCTCCTCTCTAGCCACTCCTCAAAGAGGGGACTTACTGCCACTATCGTGGCGTGCCCTGCACGGGGTTGCGACAGTCGCTGTCTCCATGCCGCCATGAGATCGCACCGGAGGTCTGTCCGCCGCGCAGCAATGTGCCGCGGCAGCAGAGTGACCCCCCGGTGTAGTGCCTCCGCGCGCCAAGAAACCTAACCCTTAACCTTCAAGATTCCCTTATTATTACTTTCAACTCCTAACCTTTGAGGAGTAGTACCTTCCATCACCAGCTCATCAACATGAAGTGATGACCGCTAGATGCGAATACTCGTATAGCGTCAGAAAAACACGAAACACCTAATACGTGCCTATGAAATTTGAGGGTTGGCCTCGATTTCTCTGGGATTCCATCACCAAGTCCGGGTTTCCATAACATGGTAACACCCTTGAAATATCTCCTTCACAATAAAAAAAGAATCATCGAAATTGGTTCATAAACGACGAAGTTATTCGCGAACACACATAAACGAAAAATGTTCATAAATTATGAAAAATCTTCATAAAATGAAAAGTACTGGACCAAACTGTACTAGATTTTTATGGGACCAAATGGCAACTATTCCGCATCAAACTAAAAAAGAATCACGTAAATCGGATCATAAATCGCAGCGTAATCGGTGTACATACATAGAAAAAAAACAACATACCAATCGAATTGAGAACCTCCTCCTTTGTGGGAAGTTGGTTTATTATTAAAACATGAGACGGGACGAGTCCCGCAAAATAATTTTTTTTAGTCTAATTTCCAGTTTTTCAGTTTAATACTAGTGTGAATGACCGTCGCACTATTAAAGTCATGGTGTTGAGTTTGAACCCAAGACAAGACCTCTGAGTTCAGATGTGTCCCTTCGTCCAGCATACTCACCATGGAATCCTGATATTTCATGAATGTCAAAAAACTGTTCTGAAATAGTGCTAAATAGTGCCCAAAGGAAAAAAATAGTGCTCTTGTACTTGCGAAGTTATAGCCATAGTTCGATGAGTATGCTGGACGAAGGTTTCGCCCAGCATACTCACCTCCGTCCGGAGAATCTGTATACGCTTCAAACATAATTCATACTTCAAAAAATAGTTCCCAAATAGTGCCAAACGGTGCCCAAAAAGAAAAAACAGTGCTCGAATAACTTCGGAGTTATAGGCTTCGTTCAGTGAGTATGCTGGGCGTAAGTTCTACGCCCAGCATACTCACCTCAGTGCGCGAATATCGAACGAGCTATAGGTACAATTTACGTCTCAAAAAATTGTGCTTGAAATAGTGCCCAATATCAGTCCAATTTTTGCTTGACTTTTGACCTAGAAAACCATTAAATTTGATTGTAAACTTCTACATACATTACATTGAGTACAGTCGAATACAATATTATTAACTTTCTTTCTAACAATTTTTGTCTTGTGTAAATTATTAATTGTCTATGTAAGGGAGTATTTACTTTAGAATCGCAATATTATTAATTACACATTATTTTAATAATACTTTATAATAATATGATTAAGCCTTCGCGCGTCGCATGGAACCCCGGTAGCTAGGAACAATGATTTTATATATTTTGTCTAGATCACGGCGCTTGAAGGATTAAGATATCAAATGAAGTAAATCATGCATGAAAAATAAAGTTGCTGTTATTAATGCTTACATTACAACTGACAAAATTATTCAAAATAATCATTTTCCGGATCAAGGACGGTACCACAACGTTTACGGAATTGACCTGTATTCCTCATGTGATAAAGTTCAATATAGTGTGGCAGTAAAGGATGCACGTACGGTCAATAGGTATGGGGCTTAAATTTGTATAACTATGTCACAGTACTAGTTTTGACTGGTTATAAGTTTTGCCTGCAACATATATACAAAAAGAAACTGTATAATTTCCTTTTTACAATTTTTCAAGATATTAATTTTATTGGCTGCAAATGACTGTTTTTATTCAGACAAACACACAATGCAATGAAGTAATAGACTTCATTTACGCTTAAAGTTTCATTCATTTATTATTATTTATAAAATATATAATAATGCATTTAATCGAAAGTTTTTGACATGTGAGAAAATACCATAATTATTTCCAATAACATGAAGTCTACAATTAGAAAGTTTAATATTTTTGTCCAAAAACATGTGTCGACGACTGTACCCCATTTTACGTTAGTATGTAGAAGTTTACATTAAAATTTAATGGTTTTCTAAGTCAAAAGTCAAGCAAAAATTGGACTGATATTGGGCACTATTTCAAGCACAATTTTTTGAGACGTAAATTGTACCTATAGCTCGTTCGATATTCGCGCACTGAGGTGAGTATGCTGGGCGTAGAACCTACGCCCAGCATACTCACTGAACGAAGCCTATAACTCCGAAGTTATTCGAGCACTGTTTTTTCTTTTTGGGCACCGTTTGGCACTATTTGGGAACTATTTTTTGAAGTATGAATTATGTTTGAAGCGTATACAGATTCTCCGGACGGAGGTGAGTATGCTGGGCGAAACCTTCGTCCAGCATACTCATCGAACTATGGCTATAACTTCGCAAGTACAAGAGCACTATTTTTTTCCTTTGGGCACTATTTAGCACTATTTCAGAACAGTTTTTTGACATTCATGAAATATCAGGATTCCATGGTGAGTATGCTGGACGAAGGGACACGTTCAGATGCGTATTGTATTATCACTTCTAATGCATCGTGAGGAAATGTGTGAGACATATTTCTAGACGTCATGTAAATCCAAGTCAGAGGCCGATGGGCGGCACAAACTCTGACACTAGGCAGTAACCACTTACCACACGACAAAAAGAGGAGAGTTCAAAGACGTTATTACCTTTTGTATTTTTATTTACATTTACTTGTTTTGTCATTTTGAATAACCAGCTTTGAATAATAAACAATTTTGAGTATTTTAAAACGATATGAGAAACTTAAAGATAATTTTCCGCTAACTTATTCGAAAATCATCTTTAGGTTTCTCGCATATCATTAAATCATTTAATGATACCCGACTTAATGTCGTTCATCGACTTATTTTTTTTATTTTTTACAATATGACGTCTGGTTGTCGCCTTAGTGACTCTCAAGATTAAGACAAATCGATTGACGTAAGAAAGATAAAAATTGGCCTTCGTGTTTGGTCTCTAGAGAGCCACAAATGACAAACCTAAATTATTTTTAGACGATGATATACACATTACGCTCATCAGTCGGGCAAAAACAACAACGAACTGACTGAAGACAACTCCTCACAAAGTCACAACACATACCTACGTATTCAGAGTAAGATCATTTAAAAGTATGGCGCCAAAATTGCCGACAGTGGCCATAAAAGTAACGGTGAGGCGACCTCTAGCGTCACGAGCGACATCATCACATGTGGCGGCTACGAGGCGGTTTCAGAAGGTTTATTCTGAGGACACTGCTAAACATATCAACTGCTATGAATAAATCGTCATCTTTTTTCAGTCTCCTCTTCAACAGGTTTACAGTTGCTGTAGGTTTCATTTATTTAGTACCTACATCAAACAGAGTGAGTGCATTGAGTGAAACTTCTGTCGCGGTTGTTTGCATAACATAACATCATCATTGTCTAGCTCGAAGGAAGCCAGCTAGATCGTACACCACTGTTTACTATCTCTTGGTACGAACGAGGGTCGCGTGTACTTGTTAGGTACTGCAAGAACTCTTTAAGAACACTTTATTGATACGTCTTTAAATGACGAAATCTACTGTGGCCGGGCTGCAACGCAACAATACATAACGTATAGGGAACCTCTCGCATTATTGTTGTCAGGAACTCAGGGTTTGGAAACTGTCTCATAATGTTATAGCTAGATAGATTGTAGCTATACCTACTTGGTACATACTCAATAGCGCATGAATTAATTTAGTTATTTTGTGCTGACTTCAGTAGTGGTCAAAAGTCGGGAACGTTACGTGAGTTATGTGACTCCAGCCGAGCTCCCCCGAACTCTGAGACTCCCGAGTCTCGCGGCTGCCGCGCGACAAACAACTCCGTGTACATAGCCGCGCGGCTGCTGCGCTTGTTCAACAGTCGCGCTGCGCGGGCGCACGCTGTTTGCTGGCGGCCCTTTGACAACGACAAACATCGCCCAAACAAAGCTCTGCATATTAGAACAAGACGCGAACAAACACAAGGTTCCTGGTACCAGCCGTCCAGCCCCTGCCGCCGCCGCCACGCCGCCACCGCGCCGCAACGCACTGCGGCGGACGTTGGTAGCACAACACACCTACTGCTGTTTGTTTGTCTACACAATACACAGGCTTCCTAAACCACATCTTTCGGAATTACGAAACTCAAGAGTGCACGACAAAACGCTCGACGGCTTAGGAATCAATCCATAATTATATCTCGTTATCAAGTTTTAAGAAAACAAACAACGAGCTATGTTTTTTTGAATGTATGAGGGACGATGTTATCTCGTAAAGACGTATTTAATGTAATATAGCTGACGCAGCTCCTTAAAAAATTCCGCGACATCGGGAACGACGAAATCCTTCAAAAACAAAAGCCGTCCGGGCTCATCATTTAAGGACAGGACAGACGAATCGTATCAATACGCTGATGGAACTTTTAGGGACGTATAAAATACGAAGTCATTGTCTTTTTTGCGCGTTGGGTTTGCGCGCGCGATGCGACCGCGGAATACCAACAAGGTGCGCCGGCGCACTGGAATGCGCGGCCGCCATTCGCGGGACGCCTGTCACACGTCGCTCGCATCGCGACGCCGCCGCGCGCACGCACACCTCGCCGCCCGGCCCCGCACCGGCCCGCACCGGCCCCGCAACGACCCCGCAACGGCCACGCTCACTGACGCACACACGAACCTAAACTAACGCCAACTCAGGAAAAAACTGTCATTCAAAACGACATCTCACGGCTAGCACCTCAACTCAGGACTTTGACGTCTAGAACGTAGAGTCCAGTTCAGATCGCAGCTTGGCCATCAGTTGTGAATGCTGACGATCTTTGTACGAGTTTCGGACATGGATTTGCTTAGATAACAATCGAGGCCCGAGTGAATCTGAAATGTTGATTTCTTTATCAATTTCTTTTGTTCTTGATGTTGTCGAGATCTGAACGACTAACGTATTGCTCTCGGAGATTTTATCGCGACTAATTAATTAGCTCCATTAATGTTTACGACATTGTACACAGTTACAGTTGTTTGTAGCAGCAGAATATAGACAATGCATGCAGCGTGTGTCACTCAACGTTGTTGTTTTTAGATTAATGTTATTTAAATTAACACTCGATAGAATGTCTATTTATTGCCTGCATTGCTCTATAATATACTCTACCCAGTGTAAATTTGAAACTATGAACTGGTAAGTTGTTACAATCCGATGGTAAGTGGTTACACGCGCTGATGGTAATAACACCTCACTCTTTTTCCGCGTTAGAGAGCAAGTACTTAAGTACCACTAGTTACTTCACACATCATGTCTGTATACTGCTTAATACAGCTTAGCAGACTCAGAATCCAATGAATTGTAGTCTTCTGACCGTGGGACCTTCTACCAGTAAGTTCGACGACTTGCTTTTTGTTTGTCCATGTCCAGAGCGTCCCCGAGCTGGTCTCGTGTCCGGCGCCTGCGTGTGCGCCGCTGTCATAAACTTTATATCTTCCGGCGCGCACGTAAAGCTGCCTGGAAAGTTTGAGGAGCCGGGCAAGAAGTGCACGGCCTCATTAGTCATTCCGAGCCCGTCTATACAATATTGATGTCAGTCCGACGTGTTTTTAGAGCTGCGCCGTTGTCTCGCAGTTGCGCGGCGCACTCGGCCTGATGTTCGGTGCGCGGTTGCTAGCCGTGAGTTCTAAGCCCTCGGAGGGTCGTCTAACTAATAAGTTACTGAACTGATCGTGTTGACATTCAGACCGCATATTGACTACATAAAATCTCGAATACTCCCACTAACCGGAGCCATACGTAACATTGCAAAATGTGTACCCTACAAGCTAAGACATACTATTTACAATACGCTAGTCAAACCACATCTGGAATATCTGATCCAAGTATGGGGACAAGCTGCAAAAACAAATCAACAACACCTACAACGAACACAAAATAAAATCATCAAAGCCCTCTTCAATTATAACTACGCTACTCCTACAGAATTACTCTACAAAAAAACCAAATTATTTAACCTACAACAATTGTATACATACCATACATGCATGACTATCCGAAAGATCCTTAAGACCAACATACACACAAATATTTCATTCACACAAAAGACTCGTAGATATAATACCCGTAATCAAGATGACCTAGAAGTACCAAGAGTGAGAACCCTGTGTGGCAGAAAAACTATACAGTACGAGGGGGTTCGGCTATACAATAAATTACCCAAAAAAATCAGAGAGTGTACAAGCATACCAACATTTAAAAAAGGCCTAAGAAATTTTATATTAGACACATAAGTTTAGCTTTTTATATCGGCGTTGTAACGCCCTTTAACCTACCTACCTACTACCTACCTACCTACTACCTACCTACCTACTACCTACCTACTACCTACCTACTACCTACCTACTACCTACCTACTACCTACCTACTACCTACCTACTACCTACCTACTACCTACCTACTACCTACCTACTACCTACCTACTACCTACCTACTACCTACCTACTACCTACCTACTACCTACCTACCTACTACCTACCTACCTACTACCTACCTACCTACTACCTACCTACCTACTACCTACCTACCTACTACCTACCTACCTACTACCTACTACCTACCTACTACCTACCTACCTACTACCTACCTACCTACTACCTACCTACCTACCTACCTACTTACCTACTACCTACCTACCTACTACCTACCTACCTACTACCTACCTACCTACTACCTACCTACCTACTACCTACCTACCTACTACCTACCTACCTACTACCTACCTACCTACCTACTACCTATCTACCACCTACCTACCTACTTCTACCTACCTGCCTACCCAATTACCTGCTAAAAAAAATAAAAAGAAATTGTGTGATGCCATATCTTGTCACATCTAGCACTTTAATTTTGTTTCCATGTTTGCTTGGTAAGTGTTTGGCAGCTGGACTTGTTTGTTTTGTAAATTGTGATCGCTTACCCTCATATTTTGTTATTTTTTACTATGAACTTAAATTTCTGTACCTTCAGATTATGTTATTTTTTAGTATACCAGTAAGTGAATTATTAGTAATTCTTGTTAAGGAATATATGTTCATAAACCATATGTTATTTTATATAGATAAACCTTGGTGTTTACCGTTCGGTCTCTTGGATGGCTTGAACGTCGTATCTAATGTAAACCTACTTATTGTTAATTTTAGTTAAGTTTCTCTTTTAAGTGAACTGTAAATGTTCTTTGAGAAATAAATGTCTTTAAACCGAACTGATCGTGTCGATATCGATGAATGATGATGATGATCGCTACACAGTTCAAGACCGGTCTTTCCTTCTATAATTTTATCTTTTTCTTCAAAATCTACGTAAGTTTCAGCAAACCATTACTAATATTTGTGTAAATGTTTAGTAGCTAGATACCTATTACCCAACACTTGCACATCAAATAAAAAGTAATATAAACTTACTACTGACACTAAGTACTGTATTAGACCCATTTGTTTCGGTAAAAGGTTAAAAATTCATTGCCATTCCACAATGGCAAGGCATTTTTGTGTTGCAATTCAAAGTTTCTGATAAGCAAACATCTTGTTAAGAAAACAAAAAGTTAGTTACCTAGTCCTAATTATGGAAGAAATAGTCCTGAATGTTTGGACTTGGAGTCATACTTCAACGCGCACATACTTTTAGTTATAGAAAATACTACTAATAATATTGCTGGTCTTGTATTTATTTGTAATTTTCCGCTGCTTTCCAACACAGATTGTTGGATATTCTGTCTGCACTCACAGTTTCACATTCTAACTCTCCCTTGACATTATTTCTACTCAATACGCAATTCTTTATTGCAATTCATATTGTAGGCTTAGGTGGAGAAGAAACAATCGTGGACCCTGTCTAGTACAACAAAAGAAAGATTATGTGGAGATGCGGACTTATCGTTTACTTAAGTATCTTCTAATCTAACTTGTTCTGAAAACATTTTTAATTATGTAATACACTTTATACACTAGTACACGATATATCTTTTAAATATACGTTGACACCTTGACTTGACACTGTACCAAAATTTGCTTCTGAATAGCTATTTTAATTTGTTCATGAATAAATGGAGTTTTTTTCTTTTAATAAGAAAAGAATAAATACTCCATTCGGGTAAAATATTGTATATTTTTATTGACCTGACCAGAGAGCTCGTTGAATGTATTTTTAAGAGGGATGTTGGTAGGTTCAATTGTGTTTTGTATTGGGATGTAGGTATGGCTTGCTTCTTTATCTTCTATCGTCTTGGTGTTTGTAAGCCAATTTGCGCAAAAAGTTAAAATATTATATTTTATAAAATGGACTTTGCAGTAATCTATCTGTTGTATATTTACTATTTTATTTTGAATTGTTTATTATTTTGAATGGTCAACCGTGTGAGTGCATATCTACTGTAACTCCACAATCAATATAGGTAATGCTGTAACGAAATTGCATGCACAAGCATATCATAATTATACGTAGTATGTAACCAAGGCAGTCTGTAAAATTGGGTTTTTTTAACTTCACAAAAAGCTAAAAAAATTGTTATGACTTTCAATATTTTATTTTATTTGTGTCTGTCTCGGCTTATCTCTGAAACCGCTGCCGCGCTGTAGCGAATTTGACGAGGACTTTAACTGGCATACCTATAGCTGATATTATAACAAGTAAGTTAGGCTATTTTTTTTTATTAAAAAAAAAGTGTTAAAAAATCCTATTTAAATCGTAAAGTAATATTTTTCTTATCATTTTTCCTCTAACTGTGCTACAACTCGGTCTTGTTTGTTATATTGTACATGTTGTCCGAATATAAATAAATGATTCACATGAAAATAAGTGTGCCCCTGTGTGAAATGAGTGTTTTCTCTCCTCAAACATACCAGCTGGGTTTACATTCAGTTTCGTGTAGATTTTAATGTGTATGGTACCTACCCATGACTTTTAACGTTAAAGGTACCTACTGTTATTGTTTAATAAAACTTTGTCCGGAAGTAAGGAGGTAAAGAAGTGCTAACAAGATAAATAGACGCACCTACCGTTAAGCTAGGTGTTAGTGAAGATAACAGCAGATTATCTAACACAAATGATTTACAGCGTCTGTGATGGATAATATCGCGTTGCGCCGGCGCCGCGCCGTCGGAGACGCACCGCGCCACCACTGCCGCGCACCGTATGCTCATGAGACAGTGCTACTACTGCAATGCTACGCGACGGTGACACGGTGACAGTGACCGCCAGCTGAGGATGAACATCTATGCAAAAAATACTTAGCAGGTGGAAAAGGGGGTTTATCAGTCACCCCTGATAGTCTCCCTTGAAGCATGCTTTTACTTTCAAGCATACTCCAAACAATTTTATTATACTTTATCTAATCTACTTTTATTCGAATATGATTTAAGTAAAATAATAAACGGGTTATCGGTAATTTTAATGTGGCCTACCAGTAGGCAAGACTCAAGAAGTATCTCGAATCCTTGCATTCTCTCCAACACAGGGGTTTTTCTTGTGTGTTAATGTTATGGTTTAATTTTTTTTTATTTTAGTTTGTGGCTTCCAAATCAAAATAAGATGAAGGGACGAACTTGACTTCTAAACATAAAGGACTGGGCGCAGTGTAGATGAGTACAGAAGAGTTGGACTCTTCAAATGACCAGAGCGCTAGTCTATAGTTTGGCCAAAAGTTCAAGTGCCCAGAAGACTGGCAGCGTTGCCACGTTGGATGGCTTATGACAGCGATGTGGACTTGTTCATAATTTTACTACTTATTTAAGTTTTTAAATTATGTAATTATACTTAATACGAGACTTCTACGACCTGAAAGATTAAAAAGACGTCGACTCTGAAGAAGGTCTCACTCTGATTCTGTTCAAGGTGACTCTGACTGCATCAGCTCCTCTTTTCTTTTATATTATTACTTACTTAGGTATGACTTATTGTGTTCGTTACTTACTTAAGTGAGTACACTTAGACATGCCTTCAAAAGAAGATATCTTTTATCGTTTTCTCGGAGTCCACATTAGTTATCGCTATCAGGAAATATAATTATAAACCAAGTGATATCAATATGTGACAGGCTATTACTTTATATCAAAAGTGCATGGCTCTGAGTCTCTGACTGTCATGATGAGTATTGATAAATCATGACAGATTATGAATTTGTACTTATTTGGCTAAAGTATGTAGTATGTAGCTATTAACTGTAAGTATGTGGCTGTGTATGCGTATGTGGTGGCTGGGCAGGCACATGAGGCACACAGGCGGCGTCGGGCGCGCCACCTATTGTGAACATGACAAAACAGCACGCACACAGGCGCACGCGCATCAATCCGTCCACCCGCGCGCCCGGCGCCCCACACTAGCGTGTCACTCTGTGACATCACTTAGCTTTCAATGTATACGTACTACATTGAACAAGATCGACTGCCAGCGGCCAGAGCACTCAGAGCTTCCCCGTCCCCCGCACGCCGGACCAGCCCAGGCCAGCGCAGGGGACCGCGGATTCCGCGTCGGGATCATATTACAGCGGGCGCCGTACAATGAACGGACTCGAGTGCTGACCGTGCAAGTGAGTGCCATTGTTTTTCATGTGGCGCGTTTTTTCGTCGCGTTTCGGCGGCAAACGTCGTCCAATAGCAAGCGCGCGGCACGCTCATTGGCGGAGAGCGCGGGGGCGGGACGCACTCGCCAATTCTTCGCGCCTTTTCGCGATACACTAGCAATGTTCCTCTGTTGGTTTTGAGATGCGTCCCGTTTTCAAAAATTGTATGACACTCGGACCGTATGTACTGTTCACACAAGCCTGCTAGACATTTATGCACAAAACTCAGTCTGATGCTTTCAGTAACAAGTTAGACTCGGACAACAGGTCTGACACTAACCCCACGATACAGAAAGAGTTGTCAGTGTTGCTAAATAGGTAACCTTTGTAAGAGCTAATATTTCCAATTAACATGCAACATTCAGTTAACATAGATACTCGTAAATCGAACAATTAAGGTATTTTACTCTATTTGGTACGATTCTATTCGAATCGATGGTACTTATTATTAATTAGCAAGTTTGGGCCCAGTAAGTGGTCACTGGCACTAATGTCAGTGGACACTAGTGCCAGTAGGAGCTACAGTTAGTGAGTGATATTTAAACAGAGGCACTGCACTCAAGTTCGAGGAGTTTCAAAAACGAACGATGACGGCCACGTTTTTACTTTTTAAATTACTTTTTAAATCACGATTACAAAGAACATAAATATTTATATGAATGGGTATTTTAGGAAAATATCACATTAACATATTATATCTATGTAGATTAGTGAAAGGTATCCCTCCTCTAGATTCGCAACTGATAGCTGCCCTTCTAGTACTATGTTATTGATTTTGTAATAATTTCATGACTGAACGTAATCTAGCCAAGAGCAATTAATTAAGTAAAACCACGTTTCTGTTCCTTTTTCACAATAATAGCCACTAAAAGTCAAATTATAATGAAACTGCCTATTTGGATATATATTTTTTTAACTTAAATGCGGAATAATAATCCCACCATAAACATTTTCATGTAAATTGTTGCCAAGAAAAGCACAGTCAAAAAGTTATCAGATATCATGTAGAGCCAAGCTTCTAACTCTACACGCCCTAACTTTACAAACTCTACACCTTAGTCAAATTATTATGTGGCTTATCATTTTGACACCACAAGTACTATTTGTTTAACAGAAAAGTAATGAACAGTGAACAAAATTAAATGTTTCACCTTACACCCACGTGAATGTAGCGAAATTACCAAGTCGCATAGTTTGTCTAAGGTGTAGTGCAGCTTGTACAGTTGTGGCGGTTGGAGTTAGAACATTGGCTCTACATGATATCTGTTAACTTTTTATATCTGTTAACAGTGCGAGTCGCATGGTCTTCATGGCAACAATTTACATGAAAATGTTTTTGGTGGGATTTTTTATCAATTTTCAGACCTCTAGCATCAAAATTTGCGGAAGTCTCAATCAAACTTCCATTCCCTAGTTCAAGGAACTGAGCGGTAAAAGTGCTAACTTTTACAATTTATTTGTTATTTGTGTATATTAGCTTACATACAAAGTTTTAGCTTTCAAGGACTTCAGAAAAACTAGGACTTAAGAAGTTTGATGATCATCAGCGAGTCAGTGACCAAATCGGGATATTTCAGATATCAATTTAATAAAAAATATAAGAGTTAATCAAATCAAATCATCTTTTATTTGTTAACATAGGTGGAAAAGTACAGATCTTAATGTTTGATTAACAGAGCGCTATGTTATGCCAGGAGGCGTACAAATATGGTGGGCAAATCTAGCTGAGGATTAGGTACAGTTATTGGGTACTAAAATATTTGAAAGTCATGCAGTATGATATTAAATTAGAAAATAAATGATAAAATTACATAATAATTGTTTAATGCTCCAATGATGTCAGACCCAAATGAGGAATTATTATAATGTCAAAAAAATATATAAATGTAGAAAAATATGTATGTCAGATTAACTAAAATGTCAAAGTTATTTAATGTCACTATTAATATTTGTCTCAATTATCTCAAATTAATAATAAACATAATTCTAAATTAATTCGTCATTTAAGTATTCGTCAATAGTATAATAACATTTATTTATTTATTTATGTACACACAAAAAAAGGAAAATACATAAAAAGAATAGAAGAGCACAAAGGTACTGCTTATTTCATAAGAAATCTCTTCCAGCAGACCTGCGAGAGGAAAGTTAAATTAGAAATATAGACACAGTGTGTAGCAAAGACAAACAGAATTTTGAACAAAATTGTATCGATGATATAAAATAAACATACATACAAATTAATACACATTTAAAAAAAAAAAACGTGTGTCACTCGGAGACTGTCGCGGTAAATCTATTGCATAGCATTTTTTATCAACTTATGCAAAAATAGGTATAAATAATTAGGTATTAATAGTGTAATTACACACCAAAATAATTATTAATTCAAAAAATTTGAACAAAAATAACGATATTATGAGTTTGATCTTCGAATTTCGCGCGATGTACATTATATAAATCAAAACTAACCTTCATAGACTAAGCTAGTAAGAAACTCTATGACAGAAAATTTAAAAGAAAAAGTATTGACAGCCTGACGTAAGTGTCATAAACTTGAAAAATATGAAAATTATTTATTTTATTAAATATTTTTTTTTTTTTTTAGATATTAAGAAAACGAATCGTTTTAGACCGATTCGCAGAATAGTAATGCAAAAACCAATAAAACTTATGATAGATGCGTACTAATAATAAAATGAATGTATATAGAGTAGGTACTCACTCCTCACTCATTTTCTTTCACTATTTTTTCATGACTTTCTTCATTAATAAATGCACTTTGTTTATTCATATTTAAAAAACTTTGTACACAAATTATACGAGTAAAAATATTTTAGAAGGAGAAAGCAAAGAGACAAACAATTATTTAATTTGACAACCTCAGTTGACAACCTTGTTATTTTCAGTAATTTCCGAATCTATGCAATAGATTAATAAACACTAGTAAGTATTAGGAATACATATATATAATGTATAAACATACATAAATACAATGATTTATCATTTATGAACAATTTCATTTTATTCTTAAATTGTGTAAAATTTAATTCTTTTATAGCATCTGGATTTTTATTATAGATGCGTGGAGCCATACCAAGGACACTTTTTGTGAGTAATGCAGTTTTACATCTGCAAGTACACAAAGCATTTTTGTACTGTCTACGCATTGGAACATTTCGTTGCCCCACAGCAGAATACCGTAGGACATAACGCTGTGAAAATAACTAAAGTAGACTAACCGTGCTGTATCAACGTCAGTGTATTGTCTTACTTTTCTGACGGCGTATGCGGCCGAACTTAGCCTTCCCGCTAGGCTTGATATATGCAAACCCCATTGTCATTTTGAATCAACTGTTATGCCTAGAAATATAGCAGAGCCGGCAGTTTCCAGCTCCTGATTGGCGAGGATAATATTGGGACCTAGGTTTCTAACATTGGGTAAAGCGAATTTAATTATTTTATTTTTTTACAAGAGCTGAGGTCCTGCACTCCTAGCTGTCAGTAATGTTCTGTGGTGCTGCAGTCGTAGCTGCCTCTCATGTGACATGCAGACCACACGTAGCTGCGACAGGAAGCGTCTCGCGACATGATCAGTCGTAAAGATAAGTCGCAGGCGGAACCGCGTGGACGTCGTGATGCGCCGGCGCACGACGCGCACTTGTAGCGCCGCGCGGGAGACGTTCCCAGCCCGCGCCGGCGCCGGCGCCGCTCCGACATTTGGCACGACAAGCTGCAGCACTAGTTCTAACTGCTGCGAAACTCTAATACCTATATTTGATGTTAGGTTAGAGATCTCCGCTTCATGAATCGATAATGACATTAAGATATTTAACATACCTTTGTTAAGGACTTTGTAGAATGAAAAACACGAATCATTTGGACATGATACGCTCTGCTACTCTGAAAACTTTAAATTGTAGATAAAAAATTGTTTAGCCAAGAATTTGACTAAACAGTCATACTCAGAAAAAGTGTACATTTGGTGTCTTTTCTTGTCCCGCAACTTCATATTTACGTAAATATTTAGTAATAGGATATATTTTCTTTTATCCCCCCTTTTTGTTATATTAGTCTAATAATATGATGATTTCTCTGGTATTTTCAATTAAATTTTCAATATAAGATTAAAATTTTTGATTGTCAAAACATTGTTATAAATATCGTCATACATTTTGTTTGTGTCCCAATGACGATTACACATTTTCAGAGATGAATTGTTACGAATATTCATCGCTTTTTTTAACATTGACTGTGGTTATATTATTCTTGATAAATCAAGTAACTAAATAAGACCAATTTTATCCGTAAATCATATACAGAAGGATTTATTTTAATTAAAAAAACATTGTCCCAAAATTATGAAGTTTCGTTACTCAGGGTTAGTAACGCGTGATAAAATTTGAAAAGCAATGACTTATGGTGGCATAAATATTTTTTTCTATTCTGGAAACATTATTACTTACGCCAAAATCACTGTTGCGGCAGTCATTATGCTATCGCCGTAGTCATGAAGTCAAGACGAGTGACAAGTGAATATTTCCAAAAAAATACCTCAGGGTTATAAACGGCTATTATTTTAGAAACTTTATTACATTTTTTGTTTACTTACTTTGTTCTTTTCATACTTTTTGTATTATTTTAACGAATGACGCTCAGTGCTTGCGTGGTAAACTCGTGGTTTACGTAAAAATATTTTTAGAGGTTAGAGTTTCTCCAATTTAATTCTCATTTTCGTTATATTGCGTTACGTTACGAAACTGAGAAATTGTTAAGCTTAGTTCACAAAAACTTAAAGTGCATATCTATATACCTGTGTACTAATACACAGGTATAGTTGCCGACAGGTTTTTAATAGAATTTAATTAAATAATTACCAATGTTTATGGTATTATTATTTTTATTAATCTAAATAAAACTGATAAGCCAAATATAATCAGGTGTTTTATTCGCCCAATCCATGTGCACCATACCTTATGACATCAGTTTCGTGACGGAGATTCTCAGTAACGTTACCAATCAGTTTAGTTACAAATTTAAAATGTACACTTTTTCTGAGTATGACCCTAAAAGCGTGAGAGGCAACATCAATGCTTTGCACGAATACTTCTTTGGTTGGTTCCAAATACGAAACAAAATGACAAAGTTGTCTGCGAGCGAGCTCGATGATGTGTACACCGCTCTTGCTGTGCCCTCTATGTGGCTTGTGACGACTGCTGCAGAACCTTGGTTAAAACATTTAATTTCATAAATTTTCTTTTATTTCAGAAGAGTCATTGAGTCACAATCATTCTTCTATGACCCTGGTCGAGTTCCCCGCACGTGTTTACCTTCTTGCAGGCATCCCTCCTGAGTGAACAGTCGCACGTACTGTTAAACCAATGTTAATGGAAGCAGTATCTACGCGTAGTACTAAGGACTGTTGATGTCACTTCACGCTTAAGGATGTGCTACACTTACGACTTAGGATTGATTGGTCCGCGTTGCAAATCGTATCATTTTATTCGTCCTACATAATCTATTTTCAGGTTCACTAAGCTTTATAAACAGATAAACTTCCAGCCCTACACAGGAGTGAAACACGAGTCTTTCGCATTTAAATCAGCGTCACCCTTCGTGACACAAAACAAACTTAATATCGGCCGAGAGTCCTCAGCGCGCCCCCCTCAAAGAACTGCTCCCTCCCCCACAGGTCAGGGGGCGCTCATTATCCGCGCACAGCTCCGCAGTCGGTGCGAGCCACTCGACACCTGTACCGTGTAATTGTCTCGTCGGCACCACTCGGCACTCCGGCACTCCGCCCGGGAGGCGTCCGCCACGGAGCACAAACCCACTTAATGACATAAATTAATGATCTCTGTTTAGTTGACGAGACGTTGACTTTGGCGTGTTATTGCAGGCGTGTAAGTAGATGATTTTCATGATCTGCGCATAACTTAGCACAGGGATTTCTTTCTATTCTTGCAATAAAAGTATGGTTTGTCACATCCATAGAAATATAAAGAAACTGCTTTCTTAGAACTTCGGTCACACTGTGGGTCAAATAAAAGTAACAACTTTGTAGTTGACTTTCATCATCATCACCTTCCTGCCCTTATCCCACTCTATGAGGGTCGCTGTGGGGTCGGCGCAACACGTTTTTTCTTCGTCCTCTCCTTTCCTTCGAGAAGAAAAACTTTTTTGCAAAAAAAAAAAACAACCGAAAGTCGATGATATTTGTTTGTTTGATTTCGATTTTTCCAATAAAATTTTAGTGTTGCCCTCGATTTACCTGGGATCCCATCATCAGATCCTGACATGGTGACAATGGGACCACCTCGGGAGTACGAGTATATTCTTTCAAATGCAAAAATAATTTTGAAAATCGGTTTACAATTGAAGGAGATATCGGTGAAAATACATAATTTTTAAAGCTTTCAAAACGGTGAAGGAAAACATCGTGAGGAAACCGGCATGTCTTAGAACCAAAAAAATCGAAGACATGTGACATCTACCAACCCGCACTGGGCCCGCCCGCGTGGTGGATTATAGCCCATCCCTCTCCTAGAGAGGAGGGCTGAGTCCCCGCAGTGGGGACATTTTAGGCTGATGATGATGATGAAGACATAAAAAAATACATACACGCGAATATAGAACCTCCTTCTTTTTGGAAGTCGGTTAAAAATATTATATTGATACACTTCTATTCCACAGTCGTGCAAAAACGTTTTTACAAACCTACAAACAAATAACCAGGAACCCAGGAACCAATCCATTTTAACTTTTTCGGGGACTGCGTACAAAGCAAGTGGTGGTGGCAAGGTGGAAGTCTCGTCGTGTTCAATTGTCAATTAATGTTATTAAAACAATCACGTGGCGTGTTTGTGATGCAAATGTCGGAGATCTGTGTGTGTCCCCCCCCCCCCCCGCCCTTAACACTTTTCCAGCGATGAGTCGCACTTGAGCCCGACACTCGCACGTTGTATGGACGCAGTAATTGGTACACAGACAAAATAAATCCTCTTTACATTTTATCATAAATTCAATTGCTGTCTCTGAACATAGACTGTAGTATGATGTACCTGCTACTGAAATATTTAGCACACCTTTTATGGACCATCATGAACACCTATCAATGTACCCGATACAATAACTAGATTATCAATCGTTTCACGATAAATTTATATAATTATCTAAAACTAATATATTATAATATAACATTAAGTCCGCCTATGTACCACTCTTGTACATGAAGTTTAAATAAATAAATAAAATATTACGAACTACTGCTGTATGGAAAACTTCAGCGGCGGCGTAGACGGTTCGTAGCACTTGCTACGCCGTACTCTGCAGTAAGAGCATAACGTGGAACTACTACGAAATCGTAACGCTGTCAATATGCTAACCGTCGATATAATACCCAATACAATACAAACAACAGCATTATATTTTAACAATAGGGCTGCTGTACAGACAAAGACCAACAAACAATCTTTCGTCGTACGACACACCGCGCACCGCTACGACGACTTAAATAAAGAGTTGTGTGAAATATTTCCAATAAACAGTATTGAATGGTGGTGTGTGCACAGCGAGGGGTGGTGAACTGGCGACCGGCGATTACGCGCTCGTTGCGCAAGTCGCGTCGCGTCGTGTCGCGTGTCGCAGCTATTGTTGTACACAATATTGCACAGCGCAAACAAACACGAACCACGCAGTATCTAGCAGAAGGCCCACACAGACTAACTACTGATAACGATGAGTGACTCGGTTATGCGCAGGATATGAGCCACCCCGAGTTAACCCATCCACTGAACTACTATACCACCGACGTGACTCAGAACAGTAACAACGCTTGTAGTATTATTCGAAAGCTGACCAGCGAGTTCCCTCAACCGGCACCGCACTACACTACTTGTAAATGGAGGATCAATACACAGTTCCAGTAAGATCCAATTGAGCAATTAAAACAGCTTGAACCAGTGGCCGTCGTGGTTGCTGCAACTTTACGACAATTGCCTGCAATCAGCTTCAGAATCCCGCTGGCGCTATCTTTGGTGGTCAGAAAGTGTTTCCCTACCCAACCCATTTGTGCCACTTGCCGAAAGTCTCCCAAGTCCAAGTTGCCATGGCTACCCTGGAAGTCTTTAAATAGACTACAGACACAGGTTGGCCAAGGCAAGGAAAACCTGTTCAGATGGAGACCCATTGATTACTCTGCCCTGGAGTGTAAATATGGTGTTGCCCCACAAACGATGGGATACTCGATATCGTGTCCTGCCTGTCCTGATATTAGTAATTATTTTTCAGATCACCACTCATAAAATTAGAATCAAGACTTCGCTTAACAGGTAAGCTCGTTTGATTCCCAATTATATTCCTAAGTTAACTTTATGTTATTTTAATTTTAAATCGCGCTGTAATTTAGTGGCTTTATAAAAAGTTGGAACATGGTTCAATAAAAACTGAAAATAGACCTATATATAATAATTTGACAGCTGTCAGTAGAAAGCGATTCACCCTAGGGCTGAAAAGTAGTACTTTCAACCCGCTCCGCAGGGATGTTATGACCTGCTTTCAGAGTATGAGTAATGAAAAACATTAAATAACACAGAAATTGCTAGAATAATACAGGCGGGAAAGCAAAACCTGTTTTTGTGTTTGAACAGTCTCGTATAGTTGTACTACTGACATAACATTGTCGCCGCACCGTGTCGCGGGACAGCGCCGCCGCCGGGTTGCCCGTGCGACTCAATGTCTCCGCGGGGTGCGGCGGTGGCGGCGCAAGATCAAACTCCGCACTAATGCCATTAAACGATGCCCTAATGATTCGTTAAACGTCAATATTCATAAAGAGAACATTGATTGGCGCGCGGTGTATTGATGCGCGGGTTTGTTTGCAAACCTCCCTTACGCTTTGTTTCTCAAATTACTATTATACCAACAAAGGGTAGAGGTAGTATTAATCTAATGAAATCGTATTAGTTCGTCAAGGGGTTAAAAATAGAAATGAATGCGATGTAGGTAAGACATACGTTAGCTTCAAACCGGTTCCAGCCCAGTTCTAGTCACGTTACGTTAGTGACCACTGTAGCTCCGAACTACTCGCGACTAGTTTCGTACTAATCACGACTACCCTTCGACTTGTGATAACTAGCTTCGGACTAGTGACGTCGAGTGTGAAACTTTACATTGCATTGCTTAATGACACATATAGGGTGGGCCACACTTCATTGCAAATATTTCCAACATCACTTCCGTACATTTTGTATGAACCACGGCCAACTACAAGCAGGGCGCACGGCGCATTCGTTAATACTGAACGCCTGAAAGTTATGCTGATGGCACTGTGATGTGCGCTTAGCTTTATTGTACAAAAAAAGTCACACGGTATTAAAGTTGGTACCTATAACGTGTGACTACGGCTTTTCTTTTTGTTCTATCCTGAAAATCTTGTTTCATACTTTTACAGCGTCGTTTTTTTTGGCGTAGTCGGGTTTTAGTTTTTTACTTTTTTTATTTAAACAATTTTGGTGTTAATTTTTTTTTTACTTTTGACTTTTTGTCCGCTAGAGGGCGTGATTTTAAATTTGAACAATATTTTGGAAATGTACAAGTGAGGCCCTTTCAAATGATACCAAACACGGCGTATTTATCTCCATTTTTATTTTTTAAGCCATACTTTTTGTCCGCTAGAGGGCGCCAAATCGCTTTTTGTGACACGTCACGTAGCCTATGTTCAGCGGAAAATTAAGACGGTTCTAACGATACCTCATATGTCGAGTTCCGTTAAGTAGATTAGAAGCAATGAGGGAACAGATGAAGATACACACATACATACATACAAACATACATACATACATACATACATACATAGCCAGTCAAAATCATAACCCTCCTTTGGCTTTGCCGTAGTCGGGTAATGAGTACGTAACTAATAACGTAGGGTTGACATAGTAAATCTTCTTAGTTTTTAATTTGTCCGGAGCGGCCGGGCCCGCGGGCGGCGGTGTGCGGGGCGCGGGGTAATCCCGGCCGGCAATAAGCCCGGATCAACCGCTCTAATGAAAACTGTCGCCCGACAAACAAGCCCGATAGATGTCGCCGCTAAATTAAACTATTTCGCGAATACATTAACAGAGCCCGTTCGGACATGCGCCTCCTTCTCAATTAGACATTTATTACTTCCAGCCCGTCTCACATGTTACCCCTAACATTTTTATTACGAATTCAAGGTTAACATTTTGCGTATATATTGTAAATTACAATCAAAGTTTTGGCAAAGCCTTACTGCCCTCGCTTAAATCTCTGAAATCATTTCCAGTTGTGGACATGGTAGTGATAACGCTGACATTGTTTTCACAACAATCAAATCAATCAACATCTAGGCACACGAAATCGCACCGCAGCCACGCAGTGCCATTCATTACCTTATTAATTAAAATATTGTTAAAATCAGCCGTCGTCGTGAGCTTATGTCGATTACATAAGCTCACGACGACGGCTATAATAGCGCAATCCTTATATGACACTACTAGCAGTTGCCCGCGACTTCGTTCGCGTAGAAATTTTGACTCTCTTTGTCTGGACTGCCTGTGGATGGGTACTATGTCAAATCGAATGCCAAATGCCAATCGAAGCGATTATATTCCCTTAAACCAGCCCTGTCGTAAAATCTATTACTACCTGAAATGTCTTAACTATATTCTATCTCTCTGCCAATTTTTGAGGTACCAAAAGCCAAGGGTTTCATATGGACTTACGGGAGCCCTTAGTCCAGGTCTTCCTTACAAATTTCTTAGCTTAGATCTCCTACTCCTAAACTCTAGACTTGTTAAATTTCAGGTTGTTTGTAAAAATTTACAAACATGTGAAAGCCCTCAGACCTTCTTAATCTGACCATGTTGCTAAACCCGCTAAATCTGTTCTTAGTCAACGTCTACTAACTATAAAGTACCTTCCTGCCAAAATTGTAGCACAAAAAAGGAAGGACTGTCATACAAACTCGCGTGAGCCCTTAGACCTCCCTAGTCCGGCCCTGTCGCAAAATCGGTTCTTAGCAAACTTCTACTCACCTACTACGTCCCTGCCAAAATTCAAGTTGTAGCACACAAAATGATGGACTTTTAAACAAACTTGCGAGCGCCCTAAAACCTCTCTAATCCGGCCCTGGCACAAAACCTGTACTTAGCAGAGTTCTACTAACTATAAACTACGTGCCTGCCAAAAATCAAGTTTGTAGCACAAAAAATTAAGGATTTTCTTACGAACTTGCAAGAACCCTTAGACCTCCCTAATCCGGCCCTGTCACAAAATCTGTTCTTACCAGACGTCTACTTACTATAAACTATGTCCGTCTCAAAAATCAAGTTTGTAGTTCAAAAAATGAAGGACTCTCATACAAACTGGCGAGAGCCCTTAGACCTCCCTAATCTGGCCCTGTCTCAAAATCGGTTCTAAGCAGACGTCTACTAACTTTAAACTACGTCCCTGCCAAAAATGAAGATTGTGGCACTAAAAATGAAAGACTTTCATATAAACTGGCGAGAGCCCTTAGACCTCCCTAACCCGGCCAGTCACAAAATCGGTTCTAAGCAGACGTCTACTGCCTATAAACTACGTCTCTGCCAAAAATCAAGATTGTAGCACAAAAAATGAAGGACTTTCATACAAACTTGTGAGGGCCCTTAGACCACCCTAATCCGGCCCTGTCGCAAAACTAATTTATATCGGATGCCTACTGACTATAAACTACGTCTCTGCCAAAAGTCAAGATTATAGCACGAAAAATTAAGGACTTTCATACAAACTTGTGAGGGCCCTTAGACCACCATAATCCGGCCCTGTCGCAAAATTAATTCATAGCAGACGCCCACTGACTATAAACTACGTCTCTGCCAAAAATCTAGATTGAACAACAAAAAATGAAGGAGTTTCATACAAACTTGACCACCCTAATCCGGCCCTGTCGCAAAATCCGTTCTTAGCGGACGTCTACTAACTATAAACTACCTCCCTGCCAAAAATCATCTTTGTACGTCCAGCGATTTTCGAGATTTCGTGATGAGTCAGTGAGTGAGTGAGTGACCTTTCGCTTTGATAGATATAGATAATAATTGTCAATGCGTATCAAGCAAATCAAATCTTTGCATCACTGAAGCTGTAAAGCTGTAAATCTGGGCGGCGAGAACAGCAAGCCTGAAGATCTAGGCAAGATTTTCAAAGCAAATCCTGATATTGTGCGAGTCCTCGGCAATACCTCCAACATACAATTCAATTCAAACATAATTACTTCTTACTTGTAAACAGGGTTCTCGGAACGACTTATAATTTGCATACGAAATCTGTCCGCTCCGACGCGCGGCGCATAGGGAGGGACACTTCGGAAGCTTATAAAAATGTTTTGTGTGATGTGCACGCAGACGTGATTGCAGATAATTGAGAGATAACCCTTGACGTGCGACAATGGGCCGGCGCGGTGCGGGATCTGTGCGGCACGGCGCGGTGCGGTGCGGTGCGGTGCGGTGCGGTGCGGAGCGGTGCCGTAATTAAAACGCAGCGAGGCGCGAGCGAGCGCCCCCTCGTCACCCACACGCGCGAGACACACTTACCACTCGTTATGACCGCCTCGCAGCACACAATGTTCTCTCTCAGTTGTACTAACAAACAAACAATTCAGAAATTTAAAAAAAGTTAATTATATAATAAATATAATTAACTTTTTATTTATTGCAGTTCAACCATCATATTCGAAAAACAGCATATTTCATCATCTGCCTACTTCAGCCGCCTTTTCTCAACTATGTCGGAACCAGCTTCCAGTCCTTGAACATCTGCTATCCCATTAGTAACGGCAGCGACGCGGTGACTTACCGTGACGTGTGAAAGTAATAGTTGGTCACCCATCTACGGACCGACACAGGCAAGCGAAGTCTGGGATATTCCCGATCCGTAGATACAGTTGTTATTATTAAGACAAAAGTTTCCCCTACATACCGTACGGTCAGGTGGCACAGATAACGCTGGACAACAGACAGGCATACAACATAGAACGTCCAGCTTTGTCTGTTCATCTGTTGTATGCATTTTTCCGGACCCTACGTCGTCGACCTGATTGATTTAGCTGTGCTAAATCATCAAAATATTTCATTCGCTCCATAGCGTAGAGATTGGTATCGGTATTTCTAGTGAATCTCGGGATAGTTCGTGATGATCCGTGAGCGTCTATGTCGCACGTATGCAATAAATCTGCGCAGCGGCCGCCACTCATACCGCCGCGCCGCCGCCGCCGTACCCTGTGCACTGGCCCTCACTCACACCGACACACGTGTTAATAGACATCGAAAAGCAACACTAGCCGATGTTATCGGTTCTATAGAAACGGTTGCGGCTCATAGAGACGTGCACCTGTGTCTTTGTCTGTTCTCCTAAATCATATTGTGTCGCAGGAACCCTTTGCTCGATCGTCCACGGTCTCCACACGGTCTCCCGGACGACGCGCGCCGCGGCTGCACATTGTTCCTGTGATTTATGTGGGACACGAAGCTAATACAATGTTAGAAAGGTGTTGGAAATAAATCCACGGTGTTAATTAGCTACAAGAAAAACCATTCTGTAGGACCGGCACGACTGACTCAGACTCGATTTGTATGTGGAATGGATCTGAGTGCATCCTGGAACAGATCACGACTTAGATTTGAAAGCACTGGCCTCTTATTAACACACTTATTAGTGAATAGTTAAAAGATAATAATGAGGAAGTGTTGTGAGCTGACACGATCACCGCCAAGTGTCTGCCTTCCGCTCTATAAAACTCTTTGAAAATATTAATGGTAACTACCAATAAAACAAGACAGTTTCCAAACTTGGTCTTCGCCCTAACCTAAGATCGTCTAAAGTTGCTTAAATATAATTTGACAGTTTAAGTTGGACGTGAAGTTTGGTTCATTACAATATGTATGTAAGTATGTAGAGTGCGCGCGCGCAAGCTAACCGTCGCGGGATTGAGGAGCGGAGAGGGAGGGGGAGGGAGAGTACCTATAGTCTTTCTCAACTCATTAATATTTGATCTGATCTGCGTTGCAGATGCGCTGACGCCAGCCGCAGCCTCCCTCCACTCATTGATATTCGTGTGTGTCAAATCAATCGCCCAGGTATCTATCGTGTTTACACCTCTCACACTCTGCCACTAACGCTCCATCATTTCGAAGAGCGAACCTTAGTGACGTCATTGGATAATACATATTGAATGGCCCGTTACGATTAAACAGTAACACCAACCACTAAAAGCCAAACTACTCCAGCAATCAAATGCGTTGCTAGCTCAAAAGTTCTCACAACGAAATGAATGGATTTGGAACAGATACAAATGTTTAAATGTGGCGTTGTCTCTATGTCACGGTGTTGCGGTGTTGCGATGTCGCCGGGGTGCCTGGCACTCCTGGCAGCACCTCGGAGGCTGACATTGACCTGCGACTGCTGAACATTCAGCAGCCCTGAATACATAATGACATTTGCTGTCCTGCACATTATGCAAACATCACCACGAATTATAAATACTCCCACTTACTGAACCCTCTTCGTTTCTTAGTGAGCTTGCGCGGTGCCCACTCACTATTACATGCATACTATTTTGGTTCTATAAGGCATCGTATTTTTTCTTACATTAATTTATATATATAAATAGCAATAATTTAATATTTTATTCAATTCGGGGCACTTACAGCTAATACAAACAGTGTTCTGAACAATATACATTTGAAGGCCATTTACTTGTCTTCGAATTTTTTGGTTCTAAGACATGCCTGGTTTGCTCACAATGTTTTCCTTCACCGTTTTGAGAGCAGCCGTGATGAAATAAATTACACAAACTAATGTGCCTGCCTGGGTTCGAACCCACGACCTACTTGTACTCGTTCGTAAGTCAGGGCCGCCACCACAGGGCCACCGCTGCTCCAGGCTCCTGGCCTAAAATGATTGAAGTAAGTAATATATATCCCATACTTCATCATTTTATGATACAAACTAGCGAAATACGCTTACGAAATCATTCGGTGTGGGATACACAATTATTTTGAATTAACACACATTGCAGAATCACACGTCATAAACTATACATCTTCGTTCCAAGAATGGCATTGTTTACATGTTTGAGAAATTACTGTTATTACATAAACTAATGGCGATGTCATCGGCACACGGAGGGTGCGCAGATTCGGGGAAGCCTCGCCCTTCGGGTGATCCAGTAAAAAATGCGAAGAGTCCCGTTGCTACCTGTGACACCGTCACGACTGCCGAGCTCCACACCTACCTGGCCACGTGGACTGCGGGAGAGATCCCGTTGCTACCTGCCGCTGCTGCCACTACACATGTTATCTGATGTTAACCCATGTTCTTACGATCTGTAGGTAGGTGTCATCTACAGTTGAAAAGTTTTTGTGCTGGTTCCGTAGCGTGACTGATCTGTGTACTGCATCCGCGTCTCACGTACGGTTAAACTGTGATAAATTGAACCAATGCATGCAATGGTGTGTCCATTTGTCCAGTCTATCATCGGTTTTTTATTGTTTTGAACTAAACAAAAGTGTGAATACTCGCAGAGCCGCGATGCCAGCAGCAGCGGCGGCACAAAGCACTGCGCACAATAGCTGACCCGACCTCGTCTCACGCTAACTCAAAATCAACGAAATGTTTTATGAAAAAACACAGTTGGAAATATGTGACAGGAGCAATTCCTTTAAGTTGTTCATATAAAAGGATCGCACCGTGATATATGGCGGGCAGAGTCGCCATGATTTATACAGAGCTCAGTTCATAACGTTGAGATGAGGTAGCGACTTCATAAGGTACTGATGGACCATGTCAGACCTCTCATTGCTCTGTACCATGGCGCAAGTCTGCAGCACACAGATTAATGTATGCGAATGTTTAACACTGTGGATATCAAGAAATAATTATCTGGAAGAAAAATGCGCTTTTGTAAATCAAGTTTCATTGCGATCTTGCCGTCGCATTAGACGTTTTTCTACTTTTGTAGTTTCTTTCCGAAGCAATCCAGGCCATGTCCGGTTTTCATCCGGTACTAGTTATCTCGTAGAACTGTTCGAGACGCGAGCAGATAACATTACTACACATGTCATGGTTGTGTGAAAATTATTGCGGAATGATGACGCTGTACGTCATCATTCCGCGATAACTTGTATAGCACGATGATCAGCACTAATCACCGGCGCCCGTACATACGCCGCGCCGCCGTCACGTATACATATATGTACAGACAGTCATACAACACGACGTATAGCGTGATATAATTAAGCGGGATGCGGTAAATCAATGTTGTCTTACGTATTGCTCATCTCGATTTGTGATTACATTAGCTGCGTATATTCATAGAGTGGCTGTGGTCGCCGGTCGGTTTTGTTGATCAATAATAATTGTACGTCATGTGGACTGGTGGTCAGCTTACCTCATTACGACACCAAAGAAAATAACCACAACGCAGTTATAAAAGTGACGGCACGCTTGGCGCAGTGGCTAAGCGATTGGACTGCTGCGCTGCGTGTCGCGGGTTCGATCCCCGCACGGAACAAATATTTGTATGACCTGCAGATAGTTCACCCACGATACAGGAGAAATTCATTGAATTATTATAAGTTGTCCAGTTCGTTATCATTGAAATCTAATTAGCATTTACTTTATTAGGTTTAACCGGATTTTTCTCTCCAGGATTTGTCTTACCTTCTTACTTCAAGATGACCAGTTTCATCATCTCTCTGTAGTTAATCGCGCCACATCTGTCATCCGGCTGGGGGGGGGGGGATGGTTACTGCCTAACTAACTATAAATTACAAGGTCACCAATTAAGATAACGCTGTGCACGCACTGCAGGAGTGCAGACTACTGCATTACGACCGGTAAGGTAGGTACTACAGACCTGTAACAGAGATAACGATATCGTTGTGTAGGTAAGTGCAGCTCCGCCACAAAAGGGTCGTCGATAGCGGCGTGGAAGGTAACATATCCCCTCGTAAGGTATGAGTGAACAATCGACAATACCTTGGATTTAAAACAAAAACATGAGTTATATGAACAAAACGGTCGGCGCTCATTGTGCGGGTCGTTCGGGAGCCATAAGTTACATGCGTATGAGCGGGCGGCGCGCATCGTTACAGGAAATAAAAGAGAAGCGGCGGAACAATAGCGCGGTCAATACGGTAGCCGACATTTGCATATCGCGCATCGACTCCCGCGCCGCCGCCGCACCGCACCGCGCCGCACCGCACCGCGCCGCAGGGCTGCAGCGGTATACACGGAATATCCCACTACAGCGTTAACATTGTTTATGAATTTCAATTAAAAATTCTGTGGTTTCGATAACAAATATCGGATATCTCTGTCATTTTGGAACCGAGGTGGTCCCATTGTCACCAAGTCAGGATCTGATGGTGGAATCCCAGGGAAATCGAGGGCAACCCTCAAATTTTATAGGCACGTATGTATTACGTGTTTCGGGCTTTTGCTAAAACTTTTCAAGTATTCGCATCTAGCAGTCATCACTTTATGTTGATGAGCTGATGATGGAAGGTACAACTCCTTAACGGTTAGGAGTTGGAGGATAATTCTTTAATATCATTTTATGGAGACGTATATATATCGTTGTATTCTTTCAGGTTATCTAGGTGTCACCTAGATAACCTGAAAATCTGAATCTGAATCTTGAAGGTTTAGAGTTAGGTTTCGTAATTCAATGTTAAATGCATTTGTAATAGGAAATTACAACTAAACATGGAAAAGTAAAAAAACTTTTTTACATAAAAAAACTGGCCAAGTGCAAGTCGGACATACACATGACCGGTTCATCATGATTTCTTATAGGTTTTTGTTTTAAAACCTATGAACTAATTTCTGTATTTTTTTCTGAATTTTAGCCCTAGACGAATTATTTAGGCTCAGTAGTTTCAGAGACTAGGGGGGGGGGGGGAATGGTCGGACAGACAGACAGACACACGAGTGATCCAATAAGGGTTCCGTTTTTTCCTTTTGAGGTACGGAACCCTAAAAACCGACTTCAAAAACATACAAAAAATCAGCTTCTGAAGTCGGTGGTTTGTTTGTATGATTTAGTTTTTTTGCCACCGACTTCAGAAGCTGATTTTTCTTCAGAAGTTTATTTTTCACTTTTTTGCGCATCGTCGTGTAAGTCTAAAGTTGGTTCTGTAGTATTTCTGAACCAATGGGAGGGAGTCTGTGGTATTTTAGTATATTGTTTTATTGTGCATTATATATATCTTGAAGAGAGTGTAAGTCTAGCCGGCGCGGCTGGTACATGGAGTGCGGGCAATGCTCGGTGGCGGGGGACTGTGGGCACTGTGGGCACTGTGGGCAGCCCTGGCGATGGCGGTGCAACTACGACGATACTTGTTTATCTCAGTTCGTAGCGCACACGATATTCTCACTAGCTTTTGTTCGCGAACTTAGCTACTACTTTTATTTCTCAGTATCTGGACGTTCATAATATACATATAACTGTTATCATTGTATCGATTACCTCCGCCAAGTAAATATCCAAGTATTTATCTATATTATCTAAAATGAAAAACTATTATTAATATTATTATGTACCATATCAGTGGCGAATGGACTACTGCGTCATGTATCGCGGGGTCGATCCCCGCACGGAACAATTTTTTTTTTTAAACGTTGGCCCCACACTTGGCATTTCTCCTGTATCGTGGGAGCGTTTACATACATTTCAACTCTCATATAAATTCCTCGCTCGCGGCTAAATAACAACAATCGTGCTTGCCTAGGTTGATCCGTGGATGGCTGAGCACCCATTAAGTACCGAGTTTCGTCTATGCCTCGGCCCTTGGTCCCGGTTGCCAGTTGTAGGTCTTTGACAGTCGTTACATGTACTCAGTGGCCCGATATCTTGGCAACCAGTCTTACCAAGTACCTAGTACTAACTGGGTTGTGGACGTCAACTAGGAAGTCGCTTCATGTAAAATACAAGTATTTCTTTATATAGAGGAAAACTAAAATATGGCCCAGTTTCAAGTAAGTTTTCAGCTGCATCCGGTTAAACTGGAAGCCGAGCCCTACATAGTTTTGGGAAAAGGCTAGGTACATGATGAATACAGGAGAAATTCCTAGTAAAATAATAAATAAATAGCAGTAGGGCTTACAATTACAAAATATATAGCCAACGTAACCAATCTATAAACCTCGTAGTGCGTACAAATTATGTCAGTAATTACACATTTATAGAGTAGAGGTGCCTCTTTGTAGCGAAGTGAGTCCTCGGTCCACACAAACTTACTGACGCACTGTTATCCCAACTTGCTTGATTGGAGTGGACTACCCACAGTACCCACAGTACCCACCACGCTACCCGCTACCCGCTACCCGCTACCCCTGTCCCAGCACTGCTGCAAGGTACTGAGCGGCAGACACACTCGTTCGTTACCACTTTACTGAAATGTGAACGGTAGTAGGTAGGCAGTAGGTCCGCGGGTATATACATATCAGCCACCGGTGTCGATGGGGCGTTGGAGCTAGCTGTCAATAAAAAACAACGCGTGTTTGTGTCACGTGTTGACGTGTGCCAACGTGACACATTACCATGCATTTGAATTGAGTGACAGCGCCCGGAGATTTTCCAGAATAATCCATAGTGTTCCATACGCATGAGGCGAGTCCTTCAAACACCCGCTACGCGCCCTATTTGTAGGGTACCTACCTCACACCTCACACGTGACTCTACGCTGACGTCTTCGAGCGCAGGTACTCGCCTAGTAAGATGCTGCCTACTGGTGCGTACCGTGTGTTTGTCAATGCTCCGTGGCTCCAGCAGCGCCAACCAAACCGACTCGTCCCACCAACGCTATAGTATGTGCAATTCACTATTTCTTATGAATATTTACCTACATAATGATAATTTATCAATAATATGTATCGTGAAACGTGGATGTAGTGATAACATCGTGTCGGTAAGAACTACTAATTCAGCGGATATCGGCGGCAATCAGACAATTGTCTTGGAGAGCGTCGCGCGGATGGTTTTTGTTGCGCCGTGGCCCCGAGTAATTCCCAAAATGGCCCCTACTCTAATGTATAATTCAATCGATTTCATTAGTTGGAGTTTTTCAGCGTCGCCGGGTCACCATAACAATACATACATATGTATGGGCCGCTCTAATAAATTGGTCGGAGCCGAGTTTTTAGCGCGTCGTCTTGTCCTCTTGCGCCGGTTGCGCCGGGTTGCACCGGGTTGCGCCGGGTTGCGCCGAGTTGCGTCGCTCGTAGCGTATGATCTCCCGAATATTTGCAAGGCTCCGTCATTAATTAGCACACAGTCGTTTCTTACAGCGCACGTCGCACATGCAGCTCGTCACCATATAACTCACGCACCACTTATCTGCACTTATGCTCCAATATTATTAAATTTATGAGGTTATATTTGTTTGTAAGTAGGCACGGGGGGGGGGGCAATCTTCGGAAAAAACTGGTCAAGTGCAAGTCGGACTTGCACATGAAGGGTTCCGTACTTAGACTTCTTCAGTAATCTATAAGTGTTGAACTAATTTCTGTATTTTTTTCAGAATTTTAGGCTAAGTAGCGTTTGGTCGGTATCAGATGATGGGGGATCCCTATATCGGTTAAAGCCAATTGGGACAATGTATCCCGAAGCAATGCCACGTGGGAGTTCATTGAGAGTAATAGACCACACGAGACCCCTTGCACTGGTGACGAGTGGTGACGACTGAGGACTGCGAGTGTGAGCACCGCACACCGCTGCCCATGCTGGTGGAACACACACACATACACACACTGTGATTGTAACGAACGACACGACGGATATAATATCTGTGCAGATTAATCTGGTTCTTTGTTTGTACTCAATTCATCGATGATTGTGAGAGAGGACTGCAACAGTTCCCTGATGACTAGAGGCACTAAGGACGAGTAAGTATTGGACAAAAGGCTCGAAATGGTAACTATCACGTAGTCGGGTAAAAATATGCCACAGCTACTAGTGTGTTGTTCTAGTAGGAAGGTAGGTACACAGGTAGGCGCTGTGCAAGTGTGCACATGCACAATTAAGTAGTAGATGTTTTAAATATTATCTATTAAGTACTTTGAGAGGTTCTCTTCTCAAAATCTCGTGCTATACCTATTCAGCAAACGTGTTCCGGAGCCGCGAGCGTTCCCATAACATTTCGATAAAAAGCTCACATAATACAAACATTAAGAGATCCCCGAACGGAAAACAGCAATCCGAGTCACGCGACCGACGGATGATCCGGCGACTTTTTTACGACAACAAAACATTGCGGAAGTTATGTTTCAAGGGCATTACGCACAGATCATTAAACTCCATTCTCCTCTCCTAAGTGAAAGCAAGACTATATTTATTACTGTACGCTTGACAACCCTGTCCGGCGGCGGTGGCAGTGGAGCGCACCCCCGCGCGAGACAACTCCGACCACAACTCACACAGCTTAAAGTCGCTTGTTCGCTGTCGCGCTGAGCGCCCAGAGGACACACTCGCGGAGGGTTGCCGCCGAGAGAATGATCTCGTGAAAAGTTATATTGTCATTATTTTATGACGTCTTCATCGAGGGCCGCAGATTGGCGCGCATTGGTCACGGCGCGCGCGCCACTGAGCCCCAACTTGTAAATTCATACTAGAGTAGTTCCAAAGAGGGCAGAACGCCGTTATTGTTTGTTCTGTCGTGTGCGCTGTACATTCATGTTACAAGACAGTTTATTTGAAACTAATGTTGAGGATAAAGTAAATATGTAAGTACGTTATTGTAGCTATAGATTTAATTATATACTCAATTTTCCTACGGCTGGACCAAAATTATATACGAATACATTTTTTTTAAAGGTTGTATTAGAACACTTTAGATAAAACTTTATTATGAATGCAACATGTTTCCTGCAACTGCTGCAACACTAAAACTTTGTGCTATGTTCAAAAATTGTATGCAACTTTTTCTCCCTTAAGTTATATTAATAAAAATCAAAAAAGTAGGTATTCAAATCTATTTTTTTTATCTTAAAGAGATGTTTGCGTAAAATAAAAACTTTTTTGCAAAAAAAAACAACCGACTTCAAAAACATCAAAAAGAGAAAAGCTTCAGCTTCTGAAGTCGGTGACATTTGTTTGTTTGATTTTATTTTTTTGCCACCGACTTCAGAAGCTGAATTTTCTTCTGAAGTTTATTTTTCACTTTTTGGTGTTTTTGAAGTCAGTTGTTTTTTTTTTGCAAAAAAGTTTTTTATCTTTTCATTTTTAGTTTTAATATCCTATAGAAATATTTACTAAACATTTAATATTCGACTAAGAAACCTAACATTCGACAAAAAATCACGAAACACGTAATACGTGCCTATGAAATTTGAGGGTTGCCCTTGAGTTCTCTTGAGTTTTTGAAGTCGGTTGTTTTGTTTTGCAAAAAAGTTTTTTTATTTTTTCATTTTTAGTTGTAATAAGTACCTAGGTATATATATCCACAAATATTTACTATGCATTTAACATTCAACAAAGAAACCTAACCCTACCTTCAAGATTCCCCTATTTTTACCCGACTACGGCAAAGCCAAAGGAGGGTTATGATTTTGACTGGCTATGTATGTATGTATGTATGTTTGTATGTATGTATGTGTGTATCTTCATCTGTTCCCTCATAGCTTCTAATCTACTTATCGGAACTCAGCATAATATGAGGTATCGTTAGAACCGTCTTAATTTTCCGCTGAACATAGGCTACGTGACGTGTCACAAAAAGCGATTTGGCGCCCTCTAGCGGACAAAAAGTAAGGCTTAAAAAATAAAAATGGAGATAAATACGCCGTGTTTGGTATCATTTAAAAGGGCCTCACTTGTACATTTCCAAAATATTGCTCAAATTTAAAATCACGCCCTCTAGCGCACAAAAAGTCAAGAGTAAAACAAAATATTTAACACCAAAATTGTTTAAATAAAAAAAAAGTAAAAAACTAAAACCCAACTACGACAAAAAAAAACGACGCTGAAAAAGTATGAAACAAGATTTTCAGGATAGAACAAAAAGAAAAGCCGTAGTCACACGTTATAGGTAACAACCTAAACACTTTAATACCGTGTGACTACGGCTTTTCTTTTTGTTCTATCCTGAAAATCTTGTTTCATACTTTTTCAGCGTCGTTTTTTTTTTGCTTTCAACTCTTAAGGTTGAACAAGTCAGTCATTCTTCCATACAAACTTATGAAGGTGATTACTCCTCTGTTTGACGGTGTAGGTTCAAAATTAAAAATTGTATCTACTGGTCTTATCATTATCTAGGTCTGTATGGAAGCAGAATTGGAAAAAAAATATTGATTTGGAAGTTATGAACGTCAAAACTATCATATTTTAGCACTGATTTTAACTCATCTTTGGGCGTAAATAAGTAACGTATATAGTATGAAAAACAAAAAAGTGAAACCATACGGACATAGATTAGTTATTAAAAAATTTAAATAATTTGATTTTGAACAGATACATTCAATAGATTTTTCATGAAACCAAATATACCAAAGGTCTGCATAGAAAATTTCGCGCGCCCGTTTTAGTTGTGTCTCTTTCGCTCTATGCATTTCGCTCGTGATGTCGGATGAAATAGCATGCATTTTAGCCCCGCCCACCAACTAGTTCGTGCCGTTGGCTTGTTTACCCTTAACCGTTTAGGAGTAGTACCTTCCATTATCAGCTCATCAACATGAAGACAAGTGATGACTGCTAGATGCGAATAGGTACTTGAATAGCGTCAGAAAAAGCATGAAACACGTAATACGTGTCTATGGAATTCATATATAACATCTAAAAAAAAGTGAATTGTACGAATCTGCATACCCCCTCAGAGCATACAGGCGTGATGTTACGTCATGATAATGTATATTCAATAAACATCCAAGCGATTCCAGTAATTACGATAGATTTGCCGTCTATTTTTGAAGAGTTCCATTGTATATCTCCGAAGATCAGCACCAGATCTTCACCAAATTAAAATAAAAAAGAATTTTGAGAATCGGTCCACAAATGGGGGAGAAATCAGGTAACATACATAAAAAAAAAAAAATACATACGAACATAGTAACCTCCTTTTTTGAAGTCGTTGTTTTAAGGTTGACTGGTAGAGAATGCCTTGTGGCATTAAGTCCGCCTATGTACCACTATTGTACATGAAGTTAAAATAAATAAATAAGTCGGTTAAAAATTAAAAAAAAACCGTGGTTTCCAGTCTAACCGGATGCAGCTGAATGCCAGTATTTTACTTGAAGCGACTGCCTATCTGACCTCCACAACCCAGTGTGCTGAGGAAGTGTGGAAGGGCACAGTGACGTGATCCCAGTGTGGCATCAGCCGGCATTCGAGATACACACGAGTATACGTAAGTGGGGTAAATGACACCCCGCCACAATAATGAAAACTTTTGATTTTTTATGTTTTTTTATTCAAGATTTCATGTTCTTTATGTTTTTATTTTGTTTAATTTAGTAATAAAAAATATATATAAATATTTATATTAGTTTAATTAAAAAAGTTGATGTGGCACTCGGAGACTGCCGCGGTAAAGCTATTGCATAGCATTTTTTATCAACTTATGCAAATAATTATTTATTTATTTTATTTATACAGTTTTTTTTTTTAATAATTTAAATTATTTAAGTAAATCAAAAGTAACCTTCATAGACTAAGCTAGTAAGAAACTCTATGACAGAAAATTTAAAAGAAAAAGTATTGACAGCTTGTCAGCCTGACGTAAGTGTGTTAACAGTGTGTAACATTGAAAAATATGAAAATTATTTATTTTATTTTAGATATTTTATAAGAAAACGAATCGTCTTCTAAGACCGATTCGCAGAATAGTAATGCAAAAACCAATAAAACGTAATAGATGCGAAATAATAATAAAATGAATGTATATAGGGTACTCGAGGAGTACTCACTCATTATCTTTCACTATTTTTTCGTGACTTTCTTCATTAATAAATGCACTTGTTTTATTCATATTTAAAACACTTTGTACACAAATTATACGAGTAAAAATATTTTAGAAGGAGAAAGCAGAGAGACAAAACAGAAAAACTTTACACATTTACAACGTGAGGTTATAAATTATTTAATTTGACAACCTCAGTTGCCAACCTTGTTATTTTCCGTAACCATAGCAACCTGGTTGAGTACTGAATCTTAAATTTATTGTTAGGAAATTTGTGGATTCGCTCTCCACGCTCAAGGCCCGCGATAGAAGCTATGCAATAGCTTAAAAGGATTAATGCCTCTTATGGAAGACTGTTTCGATTTGTAACCTAAAATTAGTGCCTTAACTTTGTTAATAAAATCAATTAAAATACATTGATATGACTAAGTTTTTCATTTTAATTTAGGTTTAGGGATTGTGTTTTAAGGACGTATTTACAAATCTGACGAAAATAAGCAGTTTTTCGGTGCTTTATGTGGACAAATGAAACTAAACCAAATGAAACCAATAATTAACACATCGGGGGGCACGTCAGTGCCCCCGCCGAGTCGAGCGCGAAGCAAACACTGCCGTACCATCCTTTACTGGAACCATTTCGCCCCTAAAGTCACACAACATTAACTATAATAATAAAGAAATCACATTAAGGACGCTGTTACATTTTCGATCAACTCATGTTTAGGTAACTAAAGTCGCTCAAAGCCATTGAGGTATAATGTACTACGCACTAGAGGAGACGCCTCAACTAGATTTTTTGTAACACACGTTTCGGTTCGTGCACTGAACCTCATTTAGTCTATGCCGAGCGGTTGCTGCGACATGACATGTTTGAGTAAAGTTTTCTTGTCTAAATTATGCCTTCGTGTGCATTTAGATACTGTAGAAATAATTCAATAAGTAAAAGTCAAGGAGTGACTTTTCACCAGAAAATATAACTATTATCTTTAAAACACACATAATTTAATTATATTTTTTCCATTGCAATATGTCATCGCGGCGGCCATTTTTACGTGAATGTCAAAGAATAAAATGCTCAGACCAGACACTATCGACGTATTCAATGCTTGGCCACGAATCCTCTACATGCGAGTCAAAATTGATAGTAGGTTGTATAATATTTGCTTATGTATCAAGACAATTAATAAAAAAGTTAAAATGTGAAGATTGCATTGATAGTTTGATGATACTAAACTTCCACTTCACACATCTATCATAGGTACCTACGTAATTTAATACGGCAAAGTGGTCTTGTCCTGAAATGTGATTTTAGTTATCCGTAAACACCGTAAAGCATTTAATTAGGAAAGAAGTATTTGCAAATTTGAATCAACATTTAGTGAATCAGCCATCAACATTCAATCACAAATAAAATAAAAATTATTGTTACAGTTTAAGTAAATTTTTATTTATTTTCTAAGTACATACGTACAATATCAAGTAGGCAGAATAATAACATTATGTCGCATCTGCACGTATTGATAGTAATCTATGAGAACATGACACCCCCCGCCTGCCCCGCTGTCATCAAGTGCGCGCACATTTTTTGTTTGAAATAGCTTCTCTAGTACTATACCTCAATGCTCAAAGCAAGGTCTCACAATAGCGCTCGGTTTTATACCTCCTATAAATAATCTTGATCTTTGATATTATTTTTTAATTGTATTGAAATAGAATTTGGTAGATTACTTGGAACTTTGAAAACGCATTTGGTAATTGTTAATTATTAGTATCGTCGTCATGATAAGTAGGTTAGTATTTTCAACCGAGTCGAAAAAAAAAGAAAGTGCTGTATTTGTATGTATCCGCGATTTTCCCAAAAGCTACTGATCCGATATCAATCGGATTTTCGTTGATAAATGCATATTGTGTTTTTAAGGTTTTACTGTTTTACTGTAAAATATGATTATAATATAATAGTAATAATAAGTTTATTTATTTCTCTCACAATGGTTTTGTAGCACGTTTTGAACACTATAATATTCACATTGTGAGAGCTGGTGCCTGAAGTAGGTTTCAAAAAAACCTGTATTACAGGCATTGATATAATAAAACCCTAGATGCACAGTCTCGAATAAAACAAACAGTCGAAGCTGTCGCCAAACACTCACCAATACACGCACTAATAAATGTAGTTATCGTTACACTATAAACATATTTTTTTGCAAATTCAACCTTACGCAGATTCCTTTTACAATGCAGTTATAAAAAGCAATATAAAAAGCATTTTGTACGAGCGTGCAGAGACGCGAGCGACGCGAGACTATTTGAAATGAGTTCATTGTGAACTCATTTTGTGCGGACGGTTTTGAGACGCGGAGTGTGTATCTTGGGTTTTATCATATCAATGATTACAGGTCACCAGGATTGGAGATCTTCCGAAGTAGACAATGGAACTCTTCAATAATATAGACAGCAAATGACTCACGATAGCTGTGATCGTATGTTTATGTATTGTTTTCGCCATTTCATAACATAATATCACGCTTGTTCGGGTTTAAGGGGCAAACAGATGTACACCCAATATGGGGTACCTACCAACCAAACTTAATGAAAAAGAACAACCGGTACCGACAGCGACTTCCGAAAAGAAAAATACGCTACCTACGTGAAATAACATGGAGCACAAAGTAGGTACTTTAAATGAAAAATTTCAATTCCAAACCTCTCCGTCGAAAACTTGACCTGATCCATCCATTTCCAAACCTCACCTCCGACAGCTTGACCTTACCCATCCATTTCCAAACCTCACCGCCGACAGCTTGACCTTACCCATCCATTTCCAAACCTCACCGCCGACAGCTTGACCTGACCCATCCATTTCCAAACCTCACCGCCGACAGCTTGACCTTACCCATCCATTTCCAAACCTCACTGCCGACAGCTTGACCTTTCCCATCCACTTCCGAACCTCACCGTCGACAGCTTGACCTGACCCATCCATTTCCAAACCTCACCGCCGACAGCTTGACCTTACCAATCCATTTCCAAACCTCACCGTCGACAGCTTGACCTGACCCATCCATTTCCAAACCTCACCGCCGACAGCTTGACCTTACCCATCCATTTCCAAACCTCACCGCCGACAGCTTGACCTTTCCCATCCACTTCCAAACCTCACCGTCGACAGCTTGACCTGACCCATCCATTTCCAAACCTCACCGCCGACAGCTTGACCTTACCCATTCATTTCCAAACCTCACCCCCGACAGCTTCACCTTACCCATCCACTTCCAAACCTCACCGTCGACAGCTTGACCTGACCCATCCATTTCTGAACCTTGTCAACAAACTGCTTAACCCCACCCATCCAAATCCCGGTCGTACCCAACATAATTTCTAAATCACATTCTAATAATAAAAGTATGAAACTCGTACAAACTTACTTTTATCTCAGTCCTGAAAAGTATCAACTCCTTCCGGTCGTCGTCGGTCGTCGGTTGCCGTGGTAACCGACGACATAGAATCTTTTTCTATCACGTTTATCGTACGTATTTTTTGCGAGAGAGCGATACACCCGTCCTTCCACTAGCGCTGCTGAGCGCGGAATGATGAACCGGGAGCGAAAAATGTATGAAGAAATTGGCAAATGTTTTTATTATAGCTAATAATTGAATAAAAAAATTTATATAAACAAAAAAAATATATCTCAACATCTAAAGGACTATATGTACCGCAATTTATAATAATTTTGGAGATATAATATGCTGTAAATTTACCTTTAAAGGTACCTATTCGGACCCTACTTTTTTACATTTTCTGCGATTATTGTGATGGGAAAAACGTATTTGTGCGATTTTTTTGTATGACGTCATACAATTTTTCTGATGCCAATCTGGAGACGAATAAATTATCTTTAAATTAAGACCATGATATCTTCACATTTGTGATTGCTTATACGTTAAAATGGTACCTGAAAACCACTGTTATTTGTAGAAAAATGTTTTAGCGTCCTTAAGGAACCTTAGACTTGGCTCGACTTTGTCTAGATTTCATTACTTTTTAGAGATAAACAAGCAGCTCCATCGAGACTTGGCTATTTTTTTACAGAATGTTTTTGTTGGGATATAGATTACTCCTTCATCTTCAGTAATTACTTCTTTTAATTCGAAAATGTTGGTTAATAATATTGTAAAAAAATATTTTCTGTGCCTTTCCGCACAAAATTAGCGATATCGTGTTGACTTTAGGTACATTACTCTCTCTTTTATGACATAAATTTATTTATTTAAAAATATTTTATGGAAGTAGACATGTTTAACTCCAATAATTTCTATAAATGGTATCAAAATATTATAAGCAGAGCCAGAAAAAAAAAATAATAACAATCAAAGCTAATTTTTCGGCCAATTTATAGTTATTGCGTGAACTTTAAGCGCTTGACTTAAGGTTAATTTTAGCGGTCACTGTCATGATAAATTACGCACAAAATTAAATGTAAAACTTAATCTGCGCTCTGCCGCCGTTGTGGGTGGACCCTGTATCGTTATTTAGCTGGATCTCGTGTTGAAACACGTAGCTCTACGAACACAAAATATTTGTAGTAGGAAAACTAAAAACAAAAAAAAATTATCGCGAGAATCCGTAAACGCGTCCTTAATAAATAAAATTAAAATTTCAATTAATTTTGATTATTATAATCATAATACAGGCAGTTTAGTTTATGGGCATGTCATACCCCGCCACATGCTCGATGAAATATTTTGTCACCACACTCCCACCGGGTTAAATGCTGAATAATAATCCTACCATAAACATTTTCATGTAAATTGTTGCCAAGAAAAGCACAGTCAAAAAGTTATCAGATATCATGTAGAGTCAAGCTTCTAACTCTACACGCCCTAACTTCACAAGCTATAACTTTACAAATTCGTGATCTACACCTTGGTCAAAATATTATGTGGCTTGCTCATTTCGTTAGGTACTTCAAGTGTCAAGTATTATACTATTGTATAACAGAAAAGTATTGGCCTAGACATGAACATCACAAAAACAAAAGTCATGACTAACCACTCTAAAAAACCAATAACTGTGAATAACGTAATCGTGGACTACGTAGACGACTACATCTACCTTGGCAAGCAAGTCTCATTCCGAAGAGAGAACAATACCGAAGAGATAGATAGGCGCATTGCAATTACCTGGAAGAAGTACTGGGCCTACAAAGAGGTTATGAAATCAAAAATGAACTTGCAATTGAAAAAGAAAGTGATGGACTCATGCCTCCTACCCTGCCTTACGTACGGATGCCAAACGTGGATATTCGACTCCACAACCAACAGAAAAATCATATCGTGTCAAAGAGCACTAGAACGCAGTTCCCTAAACTTAAAACTAAAAGACAGGGTACGACACAATTTAATAAGAAAAAGGACTCAAGTCATAGACGCTCTACCATTCGCTAGGAGTTTAAAATGGAGATGGGCAGGGCATGTGGCCCGTTATACCGACGACAGATGGACAAAGACCGTGACGCTATGGAGAGGCCCTCACGGATTTAGACGTAGAGGAAGACCGAAAGCGAGATGGAAAGACGAAGTAGAGGCAATCGCGGGAAAAAACTGGCCAGATGTCGCCAAAGACAGAGACAACTGGCATTCTCTGGAGGAGGCCTTTACCCGAAAAGGGGTCCAATTAGCGTTGTCATTATAATTTATTTATTTTATAGGTTACCATATAGTTTTTTTTCATATTTAATAATGTCATGATTTATATTTAAAGTTACAATATTGCATGGATGGTATAATCGATTCAATATGAATTATTCAATTAAAATTATTTTGTATCAATTTTTATTTTAACTGTTATTAATAATTTAAATCTATTAAAAGTATAATTATGATCGATTCAATAATAATATGGATTATTTAATGTAAATTGTTTTATGGTAATAAATTTGTTTTGATTATAGTTTTTAATTCAAATCAATTAAATTATAATAAAATATTTTTGCATGTTCTTGAATCAATTCAATTTGGATTTTCTAATTTAAATTATTTTATACAATTAATTTGCTCTTAATTGCTATTTTTAGTTTATATCTATTAATTATTATTCAATTTTCATGAGTGTTGTCCATAAATATGAATTTTATTTTTCGCATGAACGAACAAACTTTTTATGGTTATGTAATTTAATTGTTGAAGCTATTGGAATTAAAAGGCTTTTTTATTTATTTATTTATATTTAACAGAAAAGTAATGAATAGTGAATAAAATTAAATGTTTCACCTTACACCCACGTGAATGTAGCGAAGTGAGCAAGCGCGCCTAATAAAGATCGACCCAAGTGGCAGTTATTATTAGGCAATGAGAGCTCATTGCCTAATAATAACAATGACCTAATTATTAAGAAGGTAGATGCTACCTACTTTATCTAGTGTTAAATTTTTACGACTTTAGAAGCGAATATCTCATCTAATCATTTATTCACGGAGCAACCATTGACATAGGAAAAAAAACCGCCTTCATAAACACAATGAAGTGAAAAAAACAAAATTACAAAAATGTGAAAAATAAACTTCAGAAAAATCAGCTTCTGAAGTCGGTGACATTCGAAAGCTGGCTCTTACTTTTCGCACCACAATTAGATTTAACATGGAATCAACATGCAATGCATTTCACACGCGTGCGATTTTTTAATTTACCGCAACCAATGGCGAAAAAGAAAATTCCACAGATAACTGAGCTATACTTACACTGAGTCCAAAGTTCAATTCTTGTAGTAGGTGGTGATTGTTTTTTTTTAAATCTCGGTAAAAGTTATGCATCTTTATGACGTCAATATTTTCTATTATTTGTGATCCCAATTCAAAAATACCTATGAGGATTTTCTATTACCGTACCGTACCGTGGGTCCGTGGCCCCAGACACAAAGGGCTAAGAAGTAACATGGATGGTTTCTAATCATTATAAGTGTGACACTCCGCCCTGCTCGGCCAGAGCGGGAGGAGTCACACCCTCCAAAAATAAATAAGGCTGTTTAGCGACTAGTAAAGCGCTAAAACAACATTGTTTCCTAATATTTTTTTTAGCGACAACAATACTTGTCGTTGTATTCATTTATTAGCGACCCACCCGGTTACGCACGGGTAATGTAATATAAACCTTCCGCTTGAATCACTCTATTTATTGCTGAAAACTGCATTAAAATCGGTTGCGTAGTTTCTAAGATCTAAGCGTACAAACAGTGGGAGCGACTTTGCTTTTACATGTACAGAAGATTTCTTCGAAAGTGTTTTGTAGAACGTCGTTTGATATACATATGTGGCATATCGAACGACGTTTTTCTCGGCTCCATTAGAAACTCGCGTAGTGGTAGCGGCTCGATTATGAATTCCGCCTTGAATGCAATAATAGGTACACTTTCCCCACTTTTATCAAAATGAACTACTTTGTAACCGCTCTTATTAATTTCTTAATAATTAGAAATTGTACCTGAGTGATTCCGTGGGAAACCAGTATTAAAATGAATATTATATAAATCGATTAAGTATTCTGTTTATGACATTTAATTTTGGGAGTAAAATAGTCAAAGGCATCTTTAAAATAATGGAACGCACATGGAAGAATTTACAAAGCACGTTTCTATATGCTTGTTAAACTGCCATCTATCGGTACAGGCGGGAACTTTCGTAGCAAACACTGGCGTAGCGTGGTTCGTAGCGACCCTGTGCTACGTCGCCGCGTCGTCGTAGCGATAGCTACAGCGTGCAGCGCATACACAATAGTTCATACTTGTCAGTATAGGTGGCTCTTAAGAGCTTTTCTTCATCGAATAATGTTTACTGTACCTAGTTCTTTTGGCACTTGAATGCCATTTTCATTTTCGATGTGCGTTGTTGTTAAGGTGCTGCTAAACGGGCTATACTTTCCCGGCAATGTGTGGTATGGTGTGGCTGTACTATTGACATATTGCTTGGCCATCACATATATGATCTGCAACTAGGTACTTATATGGCCCATGTTTCAGACTCGTATAATAAGCGGGCTACATAACTTCATTTAAAAGTTTCATGTATCGCAAAGTTTGTGTGTTTGCGTCACAAAGGGATGCACTTAATATATGGGCCGTACCCATACCATATCCGAGGTGGAATTAATTTTTCTCGAACGCTACGCACCCTAACACATTACAGACGGAGAGTGCGCAGGAATCCAGGCTCGGGAAGAAAGGGTACACTCACTGCCATGCTGATCAGACTGATCTAAGATGGCTAGTGGTCTCTTGCTCACAGTGAGGGGTAAAGAATTTAAAATTCAAATCAGATTTTTTAACAATATTTTGCAGTGTTAATCCTATTTCGTCCTAATACACAACACACTAACCGCGCGACAGCCAAGCCGAGTGCTAAGTTTTACACGACAAAACCTGACTTAAAATGATTGAAAATGCGTTTCAAAGCGCGTCAAAGAATTTCACGTCAACCGTACTCAGAAAACGGTTCGTAATAACCGTAAATACGTAGATGTATGGCCATTTTGCTAGTTTAATACATCTAGCTAACCATAAATGTTCACAAATATTAAAAAAGTACATTTTGATACTATGTGCATTCAAAAAAATATAGGTAGTAGACGAGACAGTTGCGCCGCAAGATTTTCTATATTAAAAAAAACGTGTATTTAAAATATAGATACAAAGATTACATCATTATAAGTAACGACAACCACTCTACCCATTGGTGAAAACAGCATGAAAATCGGTGCAGTAGTTTTTGAGTTTATCGCGAACAGACAGACAGACAGACGCTGCGGAGGACTTTGTTTTATAATAATTATGTACCTAGTGATAATGGACGGTACCGACGACGTCTCACTTCAAGTGACTGCAGACTCACTTGCAGTGAGATATTACGACGCCTCCTTCATCATGTTGGCTATTAAGGCAATGACGTCACGAGTATCAGCACAATGACTGCTGTACGCACGTCCCACATGTCGATTGTCGACCACCTCGACAGGCAGATTATGATACTTGAATTGCTTATTTTTCTCTGCTTTTAGATTATAACTTTAGGTACCTAATAATATAAAATAAAGGGTACAGAACACTCTTTAACGAAGCCGAGAGGCACTTATTATTTATTATTATTCCCTTCATTGCGATAACTTTTTGTACCCAGGGAACCTTCGTATTCCGGAGATTTAACGTATAGTTCGTATTTGGTATTTTAACTGGAGAAATTTACATAATGCCCGACCCGAAAATATAACCCAGGACGAAATATACGGGAGTCGCCCTTGCGACCACTAGATCACCGACGTTTTTTAAGTAATTCAAATGCCTTCATGAGCCCTGTACTTACTATTTAATGCATCCATCAACGCAATGTTTTGAGTGCGTTACATACAACTTACACTGAAGTGTCTACCAAGTCTCGCTGCTATCTGCTATTCTCTGGCATCATGTGCACAACATGCAGTAACGATTAGACCTGGACAGTCCGCTTGCTTCACGTTGTTGGTTTAGTTTGCTCGGAGCACGCGATGCCATCATGTCAGTGCATGCAACCATGCAAATAACGAATTGCGACTTTTTTGAAGTCGAGGTTAATGTGCCTGGATGTACGTCACCAGCCACGCCACAGCACACACTTGGCAGTCTTTGCTTGGCAGGTCAGCCATCCCGATGTTTTGATGATCCGTCAAGGTCAGTTCCCATGGCAACAGAGTAACAGGACAACGACTTGTCAACACATATCCGGAAACGTGTGTTTAGACGTTACCATAGCAACCACTTGTTATAATAGCTTTGGAGTAAAAATATAAACAGTTGTGATGGCACAGGACAGCGAGCTCGTGTGGCGCACCGCGCTCGTGCTGTGAGCTGTGAGCGTGTGGAGTGTCCGTGCGGGTGCCAGCTCGCTGCGTGCGGGACAGGCGCTGACAGTGCGACGTGTGGAGCAGGCGGGCCGTATGTGTTGCATGGTGCTGGCTGCCTGCGAGGAGCTGTACCTGGTGCTGCTGAGCGCGCTCGGGCGCCGCGCGCGCCGCCATGAGTGTGTCGGTGCGCTCGGTGCTGGTCGAGGGCCCCCAGGTGGCAAAAGCCAAGGGCCCATTTACATATGCTAACACACCGCGAGCTCTCTACAACAATACCAAACTCACGACAAACCCTTCCTGGTACGTGCACATTTTACTATTTTACATAATAAACATAACATTTGTTTATTGCACTTATTTTGTAAGTGTCGAAACAATGTCATTTGTATAGGTCTCGTATAGGTTATGTCATGATGGTCATGAATCACGGAATGTTGTTATTTTCCTAAACAATAGCTTCCCTCCGATCCAAGATCTAATAAGTCCAGAAATTTAGTAGAATGGGTACCGATAGTTGAAAATTTGAACTTAATTATACCTTCATTATCAGCTTGGAACTAGTTCTGTAACATAAACAACATCTATCTTAATTGTAAACTGTCAGAAGATGGGGCGTAAGGATGACTGAGCAGCGCGTGGCTGTCCCCTACTGGTCTGCAGGAGTGAGCAACCAGGACTCTACGACATGGTTGCTGACTGCTGATATATCTTCGACTATTCTTAGCGGCGGCGTTAACCTACGAGGCTTGTAAAATCAATAGGACTTTGTTTTAATTTAAAACGAATGTTCGTCCGCCGTGCGTGTTGTGTCCATACATGTAACCGATAATGGACTTTACTCGCTGTCCATTTACCATGTACTTTGCTTTGAATATATTATAATGGATAGTCAGCCATCCACAGACCGACCTTAGCAAGAGCTGCTTTACCTTGAAGATCAACTAGTACGGCTGTTGCCACGAGCTCGTCCATTAACTTTTATCTTCATAAAATCAAGTCAATCCATTGCTCCATCGTTTGTCAGGCATCAAAAAACGTTAAATGTATGAAATCAGTTTCACATTTATTATATCGTGTCATCTTGAATTTCAACTCGTTAAACTCCGTCTTGAAAAGGCCCTTCGAGACATGATCCATACTCAGATAATAACGTAACGTAAAAACAGCGAAGATTGAGGGAGAGGAAAGTTGCTGTGCCTCAGCAGCGGCCCGCAGTGTGGATTCGTGGCCGGTTTATGCACCTGTTACATAAAATGATCAGTATGATCATTTCAGCCGAAAGATGTCCACTGCTGAACATAGGCCTCCCCCAAGTGTCGCCACATTGACCGGTTCAACCTTCACCAGGTCATCGGCTCACCTAGTGGGAGGCCTTCCAACGCAACATCTTCCAGTTAGCTGTCGCCACTCCAGAACTTTTCAGCCCCAAAGGCCATCCGTTCTGCGAGTAATGTGCCCTGCCCATTGCCAATTAATTCTTCAAGCTACGTCGGTAACCTTTGTTCTAATACGGGTGTCTTCGGATCATTTCTGATTCGATCACGCAAGAAAACTCCGAGCATAGCCCTTTCCATTGCTCTTTGGGTGACTTTAGCCTTTCTGATGAGGTCCAGTCTCTCTATCTCTTTCTCAAAGTTAGACCTACCTAACTGTAGTGTTTGTCCCAGGTAGACATAATCAATTAAATACAATTTCAAGTGTCTCCGATCTTGATTGGTAGTAGGGAGTAGGTGGTGGGTGGGTATTATGGGCATTCAACAAGACCTGATTTTGTCCATGTTCATTTTAAGACCCACTCTTTCGGAAACTTTCCTGAGGTCATCGAGCATTGTACTGAGGTCCTTCATGGTCTCAGCAATGACCACTTTATCGCCGGCAAACCGAAGGTGAGTGATGTACTCGCCATTGATGTTGATGCCTAGTCCTCTCCAGTCCAGAACCTTGAAGACATCCTCCAGTACAGCAGTGAACAGCGGAGATATAACTGCTCCCTGTCTCACACCACGCTGCTGAAGGATAGGTTCCGAGGTCTGGTCTTGAGTCTTCATAAACAAAAACACCACCTTGTCAGGCTACTTGTTACTTAGCGATCATAACCGATATCGGCCCAATAATTGTGGTTACTCAATACTCAATACTTTATTGCATTCCACATGTAAAAACTTAGGTGGTAAAAATTAAAATTAGATCACATGGACCCTGTCGGGCACAGCAAACAAAAGTGAGTTAGGAGAGAGGAAGCATTTGTTGATATGTAAAATATAGGTAGGCATTTTCTGAGATATTAATAGTATAAAACATAGTACATAAAACAGGTATTTATTGAGAGATGAGTAGTAGTCATTAATAAATAAAATAATAATTTTAAGTCTCGAGTACTGTACCCGGGTTGTATAGCTGAGGCCCACAGCTGCCCAACCCTTCGGAGATCACACATGTGATGTTATGTTTACAATAAAACAGGCCATGGCCTCTTGAGTTCGCTTCGGCAACTCTTCTCAGGGATTGTTCAGATAGAAAAAGCTGGCGCTGGTTTTACACTATCAACCAAAGCCATACCTAAATACCACATAATAATGATGTGGAAGATACGTACTCCTACATACTTATGTTATTTGCGGCCTTATTTCTATTGTCAGGTCGGGCAAAGTACTATCGGGTTTTTCGTGCCCAGTTTATGTCAATATATCCTAGTATATGAGATTGAAACTGCCAAAATGTGGATTTACTTTAGTTACACCTCTGTTTAACCCTTTACAGCGGGAAATACAGGCGTTATGTGATGTTATACTATTTATTGTTCAAATTCAAATTCATTTATTTCGTGAACACATGGTACATATAAATAAGTTGTTGCAATAAATTAGAGCCGTGCTGTGTCCCACCAAAAGGCATACAAAATATCAAAGATTTTTTAAACATTATTAGAAAATTTCAAAGTAATATAGGTAGGTACAATCATAATAATTATAATATAAAACATGTCAAAATTAAAATTATTCATAAAATGTCACAAAAAATACAAAAATAAAAATAATAAAGTCACAAATTCATAAAACAATTATCGCATAATATAAAAAGGATTCGATTAAATAAAATTAAGGAATTAAAATTTGTCATTTAAATATTCGTCAACAGAATAATAAACCTTGTTATTTAGCAGACAGAACCTTGCAGAATAAACCTTGTTAAATACAAGCGTGATGTGATGTTATACTATTTATTGTTAAAAGTAATCTGGCTTCGTGTTTGTTAGTAGTATGACAATGTTGTGTCATATAACGTTTGTTATACCGACGCTGCCTACGTGTTATCATTATAATGTTTAACTCAACAACACGCTCAACGAATAACAGCGGGGCCAGAACGGGGTAATATAATAAGTATAACAACGTAGCAAGCGGTGGCGCGCGGCGGTCCTACGATGCACCGTTTCCGAGTTATGGGCGTTCAAAGTTTCTGTTAAAAAAAAATTGAAATTGAAATATCTCGAAAACGGAGCGTCCTAGGCAAAAAAGGACCAATATGTTGACCCCCCTTTGCTACCCTCGTGATCTGTAAGTGAGATTCACATAAAACCGAAAAAAGATATTTTTTTTTTTTACATTGATGCAACTTTACTTAATCATAACATTTAATAATATTTTATTAGTCCTAAAACTGTGCCGTATGAAGGAAAGTTCATTGATAATTTAAAACCATAATAATAATTATAATACATTTATATTCGTTTTTAATAATAATAATAACGATATTATTATATTCGTTCGTATACAGTTCACTAGAAGTAGAACATTAACTGCGCATCATTAATCATTGCGCACGTTTAGCGTGTTGCCGAATAAAACGATAACGTCTCCGCGTTCAGATTACTGCCGCGTTTTGTTACAACTCGTTATAATGATAAAGTATAAAATAACATGTTATAAAAATATATTCAGTAGTCTATAACATGATAATGATTTATACCAGAATTGCACACCACTAATCGCGATAGATCCTCACTGCGATACTGTATTTGTCATAAATTGTTGTACAAAAAATGATTATATTTTACTAAAATTGTGCACATGTGTGCGGATACTATAATTGTCTGTTTTCTTATGTGTAGTATGCAGTCAATAAAATTTATTCTTACACAATTTTACTCTTATGAGCCCTCCTCACGGCGTAATTCGTTCGGTAAATCTTAAGTATTTGTAATGCGACACGCGGGATGCGAGAGTCACGTGACACGTCGTGCATCGATATTGTTATCAATGAGATAAGACTGCGGTTGGTTTTCCATCATCGCTAACGATTTATTAATTAAAATAACCAAATTGATCAATAGATCATTCTCAACGACTACTCCATTAACAGCTTATAAAAGTAAGCGAATGTGTCTCGTGCAGCCATTAGCTGATCGCGCTGGATCATGTTTAAACACGTAAGTTATTCTCATATATTATATTTAGTAACACAACATGCATTACTGCAATTAAAAAAAAATGGCTTTTTGAATAATATGATTAATAACAATAAAAAAAAACACTGTTTAATTGTTTGTCATTGTTGCACGTTGCAGACGAGCTTGCTTCTGTTGCTGGTGGTGAGCGCGCTGTGGAGCGCGGCGCACGCCAAGCCCTACCTCGGCCTCGGCTTCGGGATCGGCCTCGGTGGCCTCGGTGGCCGCTACAACGGGTACGGCGGCTACGGTGGCTACGGCGACGGCGGCTACGGCGGCTACGGCGGCTACGGTGACGGTGGATACGGTGGCTACGACGGAGGCTACGGAGGCTATGGAGGCGGCTACGGAGGCTATTACCCATCAGTATACTATTAACATAATTACTAATTGTCCAGAGGATACTGTACCTGACGTCGTCCGCCAATTGAATAAAACTGGATAGTTTTAAAGTGAGTTTTTGAATTGAGTGCCCATGAAATGTATTTTTATATGTTCATAGTAGGGTGAGTTATCAGATGGAGACTCGCCGTTACGTTGTGCGATAACATCGGCGAGTGCGCTGTACTGCGGGGCGCGGGTGATGGCGTGCGCGACTCGCGGTCACTGATGTCGCAGCACTTTGGGAATCATTCCATCGCAGTAAACCCCACGCTATAATATAACATTATGTAGATATTTTTAAAGGATTTATTTTTACTAAACTGTTCAGCAGCTACTGTAGAGGTGTCCCACTCGATAAGTGAGCGCCACACGAGGATATCAACGAACACAACGGGTTTAACCTGCGCTGACCCGCGACCTCCAACCTATTAATACTTCACGACAATCACGTTCACACGACCTCTAATTAACGAGTAGTACCAACGTGATGAGTTCATAGCTACATATTTCAACGTTTTCATATGAACAATGCCGACAATACACATATTATATCGTCAAGAAACTTGAATTGTCTAGATACCATATCATACTAGTACGATCAGCATCAGAAGTATATTAACATTACTCAAAGTTTCGAAGCTGTTTTTTTAATAAAAACCTGTTAGATATTACTCGTTACTACATGTTATTGGAGTGTAAGAACTATTTTAACGAATAATCTTCTAAAACATTAAAAATAATAGCTAGAGTCCTGTACACAAAATAATTAAAATTCCGAAATGTTTAGCTACTTCTGATGCTGACCGTACTTATACAAGGTGTAAACAGACCCTTCTCGAAGCCGTCAAATAAGCATGCTTCAAACTAAGTAACATAACATAACATCACGCTCGTAATCCCCGAGGGTTAGGCAGAGGTGTATCTAATAGGACACCCACGTGATTTCGCCAAACTAATTAACTCGATGCAAATATTAGTGCTGCGAAACGCCAAACGGTAGGATTCCATGTAACACACTTCTTCTTTTTAACTTCTGGATGATAGGGCAGAAATCCATAGTGGGTATGGCAGGTAGCACACCCACCGGCAGTCCGGATATTTGTAAGGGAAAGTAAACTAACTGTGCTCGACACAGGGATCGAAGTGAGCGCCAGACGGTAGACCGCGACCGCAACACTACTACACCTATACATTCACTTGGAACTAAAGCCCCGCGGACGCGTGCCTCCAGCTGTATCATGTATAGTCCAACTCCACAAAGTTTGGAACAATGGGCTGAGTTAGAACAGAACAGGTCCGTCGTTCAAGAAGTGTTAGTAGTTAAAACCGGGAGGAGGTGCTGCCCATTAGCCACCCTGCGCGAGGGATTGGGGGGAGGATGGGGTGCCCCTCGCCAGCCAAGTGCTGCTCACCCTGGGGCAACGAACTTAACCTTGAGGCAGCACCGCGGTTACCGCCGGCCTACCATTCTGCCGAAGCCCACACACAAGTACCACTCCACGCAAGACACGGAGCAATGATGCCAACTGGAATATAGTGTTGCTTCGCCAAAGTTGACTAATCCACAACCTCCAAATGGGGCGTGCTTGGTGCAACTGTGATCTGTAGCTAATCGTGTGCGAGTCAATAGTAATCGTCGCTCCTTGTCTAATATTTGTCAGCTGTTTGTAGGAATGGGCTGTTTTACTCGAATCTAAACATAAATGTAGGACGAGTCAGTGACGTGGAGACGGTGGAGCTTCTGTCCACCGCTGTAGAGTGGGCGCTGGCCACTCGGCGCCGGTCACCCGCGGGCCGCCGTTGCCTGGCAACCGACGCCTCAACTTCCGCTCCTCACTTATTATACTGTTCGTATCAACTAGCAGTCCCATTTCTATTATAATACTTTTCATATAAACTGTATGAGTACCTATACTATTTAAAAACCCACGTAATTTGGCCGCACTTTTCATAATATTATTAGACTAGCACTTGCCCGCGGCTTCGCCCGCGTGGATGTCGAAAAATATCCCAACTAACTTTCATCCCCTATTTAACTCCCTTAGGGGTTGAATTTGGAATAATTGAAATACTAAAAACCTTTCTCGAGAACCACTCTATCCATTGATGAAAACAGCATCAAAATCGGTGCAGTAGTTTTTGATTTTATCGCGAACAGACAGACAAACGCGGTGGGGAAAACAACCGAGTTCCAAAAAGGAAAAGGTTCTCAATTCACCCGTAAGTGCGAGCAAAAGATAAGGGAAATGTATATACGTCACCAAAATTTGAAATAGTTGCCCAAGTAACATGTTCTTCATATATATAATTCTACTGTACGATGTGTATGTCACTGAACTCCTCCTAAACGGCTGGACCGATTTGGATGATACTTTCTGGGGATTTCAATGGGTTCTTGGATGGTTCAATTGGACCCGGACGTCTGCCAGGTCCGCTAGTATTATATAAAATTAAGATTGAATGAAACGATAATGTCACTTACAATTAAACCTAATTCAAAGGTGTCTGACCGTGGAAGAGGTTAATCATCAAACCGACGACCTTCCATAATATCCAATTGTTCTTACAATAGTAAGTTACATTCTTACACAGAAAAGTTACAGCTTTGGCTAATGACGTAGGTCTGGTGTTCATGGGATCTTGGTCCAAAGAACTTGGTCCCATAAACTACGCGCTCCTTTTCACCGACTTCACAAAGTTCATAATTCATTCGTAGGGCTCGGGATTGATTACATTTTATAATAAACTGCCATTTTCTTTTCTAGACTTGCCATTTAATACGTTTAAAGCTAAAGTTAAATCTAATCTTTGTTTAAAAACTTACTATTCCATTAACGACTACTTACGACGATAAGAATAGTTGGTCGCTGAGTTGAACACAAGATAATGTTTGTTATTTATGTTCTTTCTCCAAAATTAGTTTACTGATTTGTTATGTATTTATTATTTTATTTTTACTTTGTTTATTGTTATATACTTTTGTTTATTATTGATTGTGTCTGTAGTAAATCTTAAAGGGAATTGCCCATCAGCCACACAAAAAAATGCTTGAAATGGACAACAATGAAATATACGCCAAATTGCACTATAAATCGTAGGGAATCCATTACAAATTCAATCATTATCAAAAAACTAGGTATAAGCCAGTTCCAATATTTTTTTCTAAAATATAGGTTAAGTCAAGGTTAAGGATTAATATGCAATAATTATACAACAAAACAGCATTTAAATGTTACGTTAAAAAGATTACGTCTCATCGATGCAATATCGAGATAGCAATTAACACAGTGTACGTTTTTATCCATTTTTAAATAAACACGGGGCACAAGTCCGAAATAATAGCAGCGTCGTATATAAAGCAGGTTCAGGTCCGTTTCAAAAAGCCGAGTCGTCGTTTAGGCGGGTCCAATCTAAGTCCGTGTTCAAAAATGGGTAACGTGTACAGAAGTAAAATCAAAATCCTTAAAAAATGGCCAAAGTCGTCGTTAAATATCCTAAAAAGCAATCTACTAGTAACTCAAGTCGCAAACGCAAAACCATGAATCGATCAAATCAACAATCGAAAAAATTAAATGCAGTAATGTCAAAGTGTCAGTAAGGCAAAGGACATTATGATGCATACAGCCTACGATACGTTTTCTATTTTGAAAATAATTTGATTTTAATTAATTGACATGCATATATTATTTTAATTAGATTTACGGTATAAATAGGACGAATTATATTAAATGAATGATAACTGTGCAATAATTCTATAAAATAGTTCGTTAAAGATCATTTGACGATTCCTGTTTGGCTGAATGTCGATTAATCATGTCAAATAAACACTGACCTCCATGATAAAATAAGAAGGAATGGGACGGATATCAAGTTAAATATTTTAAAGATCGTTATATTTTCTCCCTAGGTATACAAACTTGAGAATTATTTCATTATACCTAATTTATTCTAAATAGAATTAAGGACTGTTAGTAGTTTCTGTCTATTTCAAGCATTTTTCAGGCATTCCCCTTTAACTGACACCTTGCTATTGTATCGAGTCTGGTTCTTCTAACCAACCTAACAGACAGATGTGTGCTGGGGAGTTTGTTCCGCCACTTCTTCTTTGCAGCTAAACACTAGGAAGTGTCGATGGGTGGGCGTTTTGGGGGACTGTCTTTTATTAATGTAAGTAAAGTAAAGTAAATTTTGACGTTCGAAAAGTGATGATTATCAGCCTAGTTTGAATAAATGACTTTTGATTTTTATTTTTTTATTTTGAAAGTCTATACCGTCTGTCGTTAAGTCAAAGTCAAAGTCAAAGCATTTATTTCAAGTAGGCCGTTACAGGCACTTTTGAATAGTCGAATTAAACTAACTGCAGCACTCAGAGATATCCAACGATTACTCAAGCCGCCACCCAGCAAAGGCCTGACATACTTTTGTATGACAAAACTGCCAAAAACCTTTACCAAGCGACGTCCCAAGCAACCACTGAAGCTCTCCGAGTGCGGCAGTAAACTACTGAAGCTAAATAAACTAAGCTACAGTCCCAGTCACAAGGCATAATAACTCGTGATTGTACTGTAGTTGCCCATTCCAAAGCGTTGGTCTCATGAGAAGAATGGCAAGAAACTTCATGGACACTCTTTTAAAATCGTTTGGGTTTACAATATGTTCAAGGTACAGACATAATCTTGGTATAATACACACATGAAGACTATGCAAATTAGTGTCTGAATGGTCTTTTGAAGAAAGCACCACACATATTTGAGTGGACCCGTCCAGTCAGTGCAAGCATTTGTCAGTTATCGTGGAGCTCGACTTATAACTCAAGGAGCTCAACGTCACGACGAACAATACCAAAGAAAGGACATTTGGGTGGGTCGCTTATAGTACTCAAACTGCCAGACAATCGTTAAAATTACATAAAAACCCACACGGTCCTCACATTCACAATATAAAAATAATAAAATACATGAAGATTATGCAGATTAGTGTCTGGGATGGTCTTTTGAAGAAAGCACCACACAGATTTGAGTGGACCCGTCCAGTCAGTGCAAGCATTTGTCAGTTATCGTGGAGCTCAACTTATAACGCAAGGAGCTCAACGTCACGACGAACAGTACCAAAGAAAGGACATTTGGGTGGGTCGCTTATAGTACTCAAACTGCCAGACAATCGTTAAAATTAAAGAAAGACCCACATGATCCTCACATTCACAATATAAAATAATTAAATATTAAGCATATTAAATAATAATGTCAAACTATTTAAACATGTCAAAAATACGCAAAATTAATAAAAAACAAAATAAAAATATTTAACAAGGTAAATATTCATCAAAAAAAATAATAATAAACTCTTTTGCAAAAAAAACGGGGACTTCATATTTTTTTCTCTACTTCAATGAAGAAGGACAAGTAAGAGGTTTTATTAATTTGACGATGTATTGGCATGTTATTTGAAGAATCCTGGCATGATTCTGTACGTTCCAAATTTAATTTTTGAAATTAACAAAAGGAAAATAATGATTATTGTAGATTATTGTAAAATTGCTTTACTAATGGCGCGAATTGCTGAAACGATTTTATTAGGTACTGATTACTAAAATTTTAAAACTTTTTGGATATTTTCTGCAAATTAAACAATTTTATCTTTCTTTTTACATTAAATACCACTTTTTGACATGAGTGATAAAGCGATAAGGGCCGGTAAAATTATAGCCCTACTTGAAGAAGGTTGTTCGCAAACTTACGTGTCTCAGCGGCTAAATGTGAGTCGTTCAACTGTCCAGAGGACTTGGCAACGGTATCGAGAGACCGGTTCGGTCAAAAGAAGACCCGGTTCGGGAAGAAAACGACGCACAGAACCAAGAGATGACCGCTTTTTGGTGAGTCAGGCCTTGCGGAATCGTAAGGCGTCAAGTGTGGACCTGAAGAAGAGCCTTGAAGAAGTAAGAGGAGTAGAAGTTAGCTTGTGGACCGTCAGGAGGAGGCTTTTGGCTGCCAATATCAGGAGTTACCGCCCGGCTCGGGGACCTAAATTACTCCGTGAGCACCGTGTTGCTCGACTTCAGTTTGCTCGAAACTGTGCTTCATGGACTCTGGAGGACTGGAATAAAGTATTGTTTTCTGATGAAGCTAGAATCTCTTTGTGTGGAGAGGACCGACGCCGGCGAGTGCTACGAAGACCACGGGAACGCTATGCGGAAGTGTGTTTCGAAGAAATCACTCCTTATGGCGGAGGCTCCGTTATGTTTTGGGCAGCAATTAATTCGACGGGGCGTACGGAGTTAGTTCTCATAGAAAATGGAACATTAAATGCACACCGGTACATAATGGAAGTCCTAATTCCATATGCACAACCCGCATTGACTGCACTTGGGGAAGATTCCATTTTTATGGACGACAATGCTCGCCCGCACCGTTCTGGCGACGTGGAAGCGTACATGCAAGAAGTTGGGATCCGTCGTTTAGATTGGCCAGCTCGAAGTCCTGACCTCAATCCAATTGAGCATGTCTGGGATGTTCTAAAGAGACGGGTAAGATCAGTGCAACATGCTCCACAAAACATCAGGGAGCTAAAAAGAGTCATTGCAGAAGAGTGGGAACGTATTCCTCAAAACGTCATTAAAAACATCGTGGAAAGCATGCCCAGAAGGATTCAAGCCGTGATTTTGGCAAGAGGAGGTCACACTCGTTATTAGGTTATTACATTTGTAACTTTATTTAATTAAACAAAGTAAAAAAATCTTCTTTTCTTTATTGCCGACCACTTCTTATTGTTTGGCCGTGTACATCGGTTTTAAAGAATTCATAGATTTTTTTTTTAAATTGCCACAGTTCACTTCACGCGTATTAATTTACACGATTATAAGTATACAGACTACGTCAAACAATTAAATTTCATTGAATTAACTCAAATCGACCTTAGAACGTAAATTTCCTAAGGCGCCCGTTTTTTTTTGCAAAGGAGTGTATCATACTTGAAAAAGTATCATATTATTATTTTTGTCATTGAATCAACACATCTGTCAATGTGTCAACACTGTCAATTTTGACAAAGTTGTTCGCAAGAAATATGCATTACCCTTCCCATATCTACATTGAAGAAAACGAAAAAGTGGATAATTTTGCCAAAGAAGCGTGCTTTGAGGGGATGCCGGTGACCTATAAACCTTACTGGACTGAGTTTTTAAGTGATGTTAAATTGAAATGTTGCAATATTTGGAAGGAATATTTCGACGAGAAGTCATTGACCAAAGGTATTTGGTATCGCACGATGCAGCCGACTATCCACAACTATCCATGGTTTGATAATGCCGATATGAGTAGACAAGAAATTGTGACTAGTTTGAGACTTCGGTCCGGGCACATCCCATTGAATAGTTTTGCTGCATTGATGGGCAAAGTAACGTCTCCAAACTGCACAGAATGTGATAAGGTCGAAGACGTTACCCATATTATAGTGGAGTGTGTTCGGAATGAGGCTGAAAGAATTTTGATTCAAGACCAATTTAATATAAATATTCTAGAATAATAACGGTACGCGTACACTAAAACCGATTTTGTCGGCCGATGACGCCCGAGCATACTTCGGCCGATGACGGATTTGGTGTACGCGTACCGTAACGGTACGCGTACACAAAAACCGATTTTGTCGGCCGATGGTGGACAGAACTACTCGGACGAGTAACTCGGATGTTCAACTGAATACACTGCAGACGATAACGGCCGTTGTCGGTGGAACTTATGAAGTCTAAACTGTGCAACTACAGAGTACAGACGTGTTTTTTAAAATGGAGGATTTCGAAGAAATGTATTTTTTAGAAAATATCTGCCACCGGTACTTTCATTTCTGAAGCAACTTCATCCCATAGACGTTTCCCAATATCTCGATTATTGTAACTTTTTGAATGTTTGTGTGGGACAAACAGTGACGGTCTGTTATAAATGCAAGTAATTAATTTTTCAATATCCATTCTTGATCCAAATAACGACTCGATCGCAGAAAGAAGCCGGTAAAACTGACAAAAAATCCAAACACGTTCGGACTCGTCAGTTGATCGTCCGTTTTCGGGCGTCATCGGACGACGTCGGTAGTAGGTAGTAGCGTCGTAATAGCGTCGATGACGGATTTGGTGTACGCGTACCGTTACGGTACGCGTACACCAAATCCGTCATCGGCCGAAGTATGCTCGGGCGTCATCGGCCGAACTCGGCCGATCAAATCAAACGTAAGTAAATGGAAGAGAGCGCATACACTGCTACTACCGACGTCGTCCGATGACGCCCGAAAACGGACGATCAACTGACGAGTCCGAACGTGTTTGGATTTTTTGTCAGTTTTACCGGCTTCTTTCTGCGATCGAGTCGTTATTTGGATCAAGAATGGATATTGAAAAATTAATTACTTACTTGCATTTATAACAGACCGCCACTGTGGGACAAACATTCAAAAAGTTACAATAATCGAGATATTGGGAAACGTTTATGGGATGAAGTTGCTTCAGAAATGAAAGTACCGGTGGCAGATATTTTCTAAAAAATACATTTCTTCGAAATCCTCCATTTTAAAAAACACGTCTGTACTCTGTAGTTGCACAGTTCAGACTTCATAAGTTCCACCGACAACGGCCGTTATCGTCTGCAGTGTATTCAGTTGAACGTCCGAGTTACTCGTCCGAGTAGTTCTGTCCGCCATCGGCCGACAAAATCGGTTTTAGTGTACGCGTACCGTTAGAAGCATGCAATACGATCCTAGCCTTTCCGACATCTAAAACTGCTAGAATAATATACAAATTAGTTAGTATAGGAATTAAGCGTAGATTGTAAGTTTTGCATGTAAAGTGTTCCTATGAGGGTGACATGTTCGCTATGTGAACAAACCCTCTCTAACAAATAAAGATTAAAAAAAAAAATGCTTTACATAATCCTTCAAACAAGAACGTAGAAGTGTGTAACCGAAGTGAGAACGCGCCACTTAAGGCGATTTCGGTAGATCTAGATAAAGTCAAGGACGACGCACAAGGTCGATCTTAAACGAGAACCATTCGTCCGCAACCGCAACTCCCGCACGCTCACCTATTGTGCTTTACGTAATGTTACCACTTTGTCACGAAACCTACGAATTACTTAACGCTTCACTTATACTGAGTAACTATTTAGTGCTTATCTCAGATTGTATCGATATCCAGACATTTCGTTGTATATCGTCGATGGCAGCACCACGTGCAGTCAGCTCAGCATCCCGCCACACGGCGCTGGCGCGACTTTATTATTCTTAACTTATCGGTACGGTATATGTACGGTTTACGTACATAGCGTCAGGCTGCAAACGCAGCAACCTACTTTTCTCTTTAGTATTTAAAACAATGTTTAATATAATTTTAACGTAGTTGACAAGTTACGTACTTACATCGAACATCGCAGATTAGCATCCAACCTACACTTTGTTGTGATCGGTATTTATACTCTAATAAACTTTTAGAGTTACCAAGTCTGTGTGTGTTTGCGTCAACTCACCTAACTCCAAGAACTGGCTTACTTGCCACTTCTTACTTAAACTACGAGTGTAAGGTGCCGACTACTACGGGATCTTACAGTATAGTTATATTAAAACTATATTCATCTGCAGCCTATAATGTTCCCACTGCAGGGACTCGGACCTCCTCTCTAGGAGAGGGATGGACTATAATTATCTACTACTACTAACCATCACGCGGGCCCAGTGCGGATTGGTAGATGTCACATGGTCTTCGAATTTTTTGGTTTAAAAACTAAGTTTAAAAACTAAAACCCGACCACGAATAAAATCGCAGACTAATAAAACCGCGGTCTTAAAAGTAGAAAACAAGAAGAAGAAGAAAATAATTCTTAAATTAATTTAAGTAAATAACGTAATTATAAATATAATTATTATTGAGGACAGTCGTAGTCGCATCAAGTCGCATGCCACTGATGCCTGATGCTCCTTCATGGCGTTTATATTGATACAGAAGTCAGCTGCTAGTTGCCATCAGCAAGGTGGCATGCGTTTCGTATTTCAAAAATGGCAGAATATTTATTCTGAACGCTTAAATCATCTTGAGAACCTGATTTATTATGAAATAATACCAAATGTCTTGGTGAACATAAAGTGGGTAGATAGAATTCGTAGGCAATCCTTCGTAGCAACACACGCGTAGCCCTTCTGCGTAGCGGTTATCGTAGTACGGGCTACGAGCTACGAGCGTCTACGACTATTATTATGTAGGCGATTCCCTGACGCACGTCCTGAGAACAACGATCAACGACTGCTAACAATCTGTTAGCTGAAGGTCACGCCACGGACGGAGCTGTCGGTGCTTTCACATTTTCATTTTTAAACCAAATTAATTACTTAACCACTCGGTTACCCTGTTCGATTTAATTATTTGCACGATTTTTTGAGACCGTATTGGTACAATATTTACTTAGTTATAAACGAGGTGGCCCCTTAATCTTTCTTCTTTCTCGTGTGGTTATTATCTAACCTGGTGTCAGAGGCAGGGGCCTCAGACTTGGCTTGGCCCCTTAATGTTCTATAGCTATTAATATTTCGTATAAAAATGGTAGGTAATGGTAGTACCTTAAGGAAATTAGCTATTAGGAATCAGTGGGACCCGTTTACTTTAAGAACGGGTTTCTATAGTTTTGAGTCCTGATATAATAATCGGTAAATCGTCAGTAACCTGTGCGTATCTCAAGTAGAGACGATTATACACACGTTCTAAATAAAAATTACCTTAACTTGAATGTTGCCTATTTTTTGGTAAGCATATATTAGAAAATATTTCTATTCAGTTGATCAGACAACCTATTATCTTGTTGAGTATAGGATTTTGTTTCTGTAAGAATCTGGTACCCGGCCGCTGAGCGGTCTGCCCCGGGAGCCCGGGATGAACACGAGGGTCACGTGACCCGCACCCGGCCGCTGAGCGGTCTGCCCCGGGAATGCCCGGGATGAACACGAGGGTCACGTGACCCGCGTTCCTTCACTTATAGAGACTGGACTGAAAATACACAGGTTCTATCTAAACTGTGTTTTTGTCTTATTTCACAGAAACCAACTTGATTCCTATATAGACCTGGTCAAAATATAGAACAATTACGGATGCGTTATCTGACAACTTATCAACGGTCATTGTTATTTGGCAATTGATTACAAGCAAGTGAGCAGTATTATACGACTATCGATTGACACATGGCCCATTGTAACCAGCGCCTCATGACTCCCATTCAAATCGAACAACGACTTGATACGAGTCGTACTCTAGAAACGTTTCTTCGAAGACAGACCACTGTTTACCCTCATTGTCGTGACGTGGCGCGTGCGCGGTCCCCTCCGTGTCGTAGTGCGTGTGCCGCCGCGCTGCGGGCAGCGGCAGGCGGGCAGCGCTGACCAGCGGCCGCCGCGCGCCAGTGACCGCGCGCCGCCGAGCGGACAGCACGCCGCCCGCTCCCGCACCATGCGCCGCCATGCCGCCCGCGCCCGCGCCCACCGACGACTCGAGCGCCTTCACCGTCATCAACCATGAGCACAGCGCCGCGGACAAGCTGCAGCCCGCGGCCCCGCCGGCACCGCCGCGCGTGCACGTGGTGAAGCCGGTGCAGCGCGTGCCCGCGCCCCCTGCACCCCAGGTGCCCCCCGCCGGCATGGGCGCGCCCGCCACGCACACCATCCTCGACCCCAAGTTCTCCCGCGCGCTGGACTTTAAACTCCGCCGGCTTAAAGAGAAAGAAATCCTGCAAGCTAATCTTCGCCGACCGACGCGAAACCGCACGAAGAACGGTACCCTCGCAGCTTCTAATCCAAACGTCAGTTCGATGGAACAAACGCTACCCAAAATATTGAGTCAATCGCATCCGCGCATCAACATCATTGAGCCGAAGAGCGAGAAAAAGATATCACCCAAGATGGACAAGTCCCCATCACCGGGACGCAAGACACGGTCGCGCAACGCGGCGTCCACGGACGGTGACAAGCCGCGCTTCGTGACCACCGTGCGCAGCGGGCAGTTCCTGCTGCCGCCGCCGGACGTGGCGCGCATCCTCGGCCTGGAGGCGCTGTACCCGGCCAAGGAGCGGGATAAGATTGTGTACTCGTACGCGAGCAAGCCCAAAGCGGTGGCTCCGCGCTCCAAGCGGTCCCTTCAAGAGAAGAAGGAGAACGTGATGCCGAACGGTGTCGTACCGGAGACGAAGGGCGCGCGCGCTGGCTTGCTGTTCGGCGGCGTGCGCGCGCTCGTGGCCGGCGTGGTGGGCATGCAGCGCCTGCTGGCCGCGCCGCCGCCGCCTGCCACCAAGTACGTCACGACACCCAGAGATGCTCTGGTCCACATCTCATTTGTAACGTCGACACTATTACAGCAGTTCATCGGGAGTTGTTGGACAATTTATGCACGACGTCACTCGTGCATTCCACGTATTAGGGAAGCGAGTGTAGTCGTCGGGACAGCTGGCAATGTTTGTCTGTTGGCGGTGGCAGTTGGAGGGGCGGCGCGTTGGCCGGTTGGCCCACTTTCGGTCGGGGCGCGCGCCCCGCGAGGTCAACAACACTTGTTTAGTTTCCGCCACACTATTCGCTTATCTTATCTGGAATTCGATTTGTTTTAAGTATCCTCGGCTTATTAAAGTAATGAGCGATTGTTATATTTTGCTGTATAAAATCAATACGAATATGAGTCGAATGACAATTGACGTGTTGTTGCTGTTGTTAACATACATCCTGTTTGAATGCATTCCATTCAAATAACCAAATATGAATAGTAATTATATAACAAATTACGCAACCGGTTTAAAAGTCGTTCTGTTAGATTTGTCAGTTGATTTTGACAGATCTGACTGACACACACACACACATGGAGGTTTCCTTACAATGTCTACTTGCCTGATTTTGAGGTTTTTTCGATTTTATAAAATAACACCGAATCAAGAATTTTGTCTACAAAAAAGTTTTTTTGTAGAAGTTAATATGATAATAAGTGTAGACTATAAAAAACAAAGTTTGATTTTGACGCTTCTTGGTATCCATAAACAATATGTCTTTTCCCATTGTTATTTGAGACGTAATAGTGATTTAGTTAAAACACTATGGTGATGATAGGCATGTGTTTTGGTTGTTTCAGCGGCAGCGTCGGTGGGGCGCAGTACAGCAACCTGATGCACGACAAGCGCGTGGTGCGCGGCAGCACCATCACGTCGCACCCGCACGCCGCGGTACGTACCACTCGCCCTCACACACTCGACACACACGCCACACTCGACACACTCGGAGCAGTACGGCCGCGGCACACCGGCAACACACTCAAACTAATGACACTAACTACTCGTGCAAACTCATCATGACAGCAGTGTTTCACTTGTTGACACAACTTGACAACCGCGTGCGATGCCTGACTGACTAGTCTATGAGTTCTCCACTACTGAGCAACAGACCTCCTCATTGTAAGAAGGAGAAGGCCATAATTCCCGCGAACTTTATGTGCTTGAGGATGTCATTTTTGACTCTCGGGTAAACCAGTTTTCCCACGATGTTGTTTTCCTGCATAGTTTTGAGAGCACCTAGTGGTGATATAAATAACACAAAATGAAGTGCTTGCCTGGTCACAACACTTAAGTTAGGGCCGTTACCGCTGTAACTGGGACGCTAGTGCCGCTACTACAAACACTGGACATCGGTGTGACACTCGTGACATTATATTGACACTCGTGAAACTCTCTTCGAAGTCGACAGGCACTTGTTTTCCCCGTAATTGGAATCATCTTTTTGTTCTGGGAACCTTCTAGCTATGGTGATATTAGAGGTCACCACAAGAATAAGAATAATATTTATTTGCTTAACAACATGGTATAAAAAGATGGTCAAATACAAAGAAAAACAACATGCATGAAGTACATGGTAAACAGTGATTTTTCAAACAAAAAAGAAGTTTGTTTAATTTCGTACAGATTTATAGGCTGACGGCAGTGACGGCTTCGTGAAAGGTACGTTTACCTACACCTTGGAGAAGGTCAAAATGATGTAATTGTGCCTTGCGTAGAACCTTCTATAAGTTCTCGTATCACAACGTGATTGTAGAGACCTTACCACTTACCACCGTACGCCGAACGATGACTATTTCTGACGTTGTCATTCTCTTAGCTACGTATCGCGTGTTCATAATATTACTCCCCACTCGGTAGCGGCTGATGACGTCACACAAGTCACAGCTCCCTCTCCACTGTACAGACGATCGTTCGCCTTAATTACCCGCTGAAGGAATGTAGTATGTAATGTACATGTTCCAGTTATTTGACCCCCACCAAACTACAAGGTTGTTGCTATAAATGCCACTTGTAACAAATTGTAACAAATTAACTCAATCCCAATTACAATATTTACCTACCATTCGCCAATTTGAAAATGTTAATTAAGTACTTCGTAAATAACGTAATTAAAGCCTGGGACATATTGCACACCCACTGCTGGGACACATTGCATTTTCCAGCAATATTTGTTGCATAGTGTAGTACTGTGTACAATAAGCTTGATTGACAGCTTCGTGAAGGATCCCTTTACACCTTGTATGTAAAACACACTACATGCAACATAATTAAGGCAGGCACGTATAGTTTAAATACATACAACACAAAACAGAAATTGACTACAGATAAAAAGTTGAAGATTCTTTGACGACCACAATCGAATCGAGCACAAATAGTTATGGTAGTTTCTAGCCGTCGCTTCACGTCGCGTCGTAGCAAGAATAACACCATCTTGTTATATTCTCACGAGTGTTTCCTTGGCGTTTCACCTTCGCCTTGTTTCTGTTTGTTCCAATTGGCGTGCAATATCTCTCGTACGTCAGAATGTAGATACCGTAATAAATAGTTAATGTAGATAAGTACCTATTTGATCACTGAAATTACTAGTATATAATATAGGTACAACATAAAATGCCTATCTGGCATCAAAGCCCATGACTAACAGTAATTACCACTAGTACATACATATGTACCTATGTTATGTACTAGTAGTAATAATTACCACTAGTACATACATATGTACCTATGTTATGTACTAGTAGTAATTACCACTAGTACATACATATGTACCTATGTTATGTACTAGTAGTAATTACCACTAGTACATACCCAGGTAGCATTTTTACGTCATTATGTCGTCCGTTAACGGTACTGCTTGACGTAGAGACGTCATGTCGTGACGTCGGGGAGTCCCATCAGATGACGTCAATTTGTCACAGCCTCAAGACGTCAGTTTACAGACATATATATAAGTACCGGCCATGTTATAATGTATTAGAATTTGCCCTTAGTATTCGCTATGATGGTGGTAGACTTCACTCATGGAATTATGTCGGTCAGATGCATTCTATAAAATGTTCTTTAGCTCTTTGGGACCAGATACGTCATGCAACAGACGTCTACCGGAGGACAGATTTAGACTATTTTGGGATAGACTGTAAAATGACGTCGCTAGGAGGTACCATTTATGACCTATACAGTACGTACAGTACAGTACTATAATGATGTACGTAAGTATGACGTACAATAATGACGTTACTTTATTGACCCTGAATTGACCTAAGAATGTCGTCATTTTTTAGTCGCCGACGTCACCTGCTACCTGGGTACATATGTACCTATGTTATGTACTAATAGTAATAATTACCACTAGTACATACATATGTACCTATGTTATGTACTAGTAGTCATAAGTGGTAAATGAGGACATCAACCGTACATGCGGTATTACAACATTTACAACTTACGAGTTGTGTCATAGGTTGGATCCCAGGTAGGCATTTTATGGGGTCCGTAACTCAACTTCGAGAGTCATAATGTTAGATTAATGGAAAGTCGACTTAACGATTGTTGGAATGGAATTTATTGCAAAACAAACTTTTATCGCCATAATACGCTACTTCGACTGAACGATTCATCGAATATTTATAAATCGACGGACTGCTGTTTCGAAGTTAAGTTACAGACCCCATTTTATGTTGTGCAATTTATTAGGGTACCGTAGTCAACAAGGAACCCTTATAAGTTTGGATGATTTTTAGGGTCCCGTAGTCAACATGGATATATGTAGTTTCGCCATGTCCGTCTGTCAAAATCAAAATCAAAACATTTATTTCAAGTATCCCAGTTACAGGCACTTTTGAATAGTCGAATTAAACTATATTTAAAATGTCACTTACGGGATATCTTCCGTGATTAGTATTTGTTTTGAGTTCCCGATATTTCGACGCTGTTGCAAGCGCCATGATCGCGGGTTAACTCAGGCGTCGAAATATCGGGAACTCAAAACAAATACTAATCACGGAAGATATCCCGTAAGTGACATTTTAAATATAGATAAGAACCGTGACAGCTTGAAACAGTGTTCGAATTAAACTAACTGCGGCACTCAGAGATATCCAACGATTACTCAAGCCGCCACCCAGCAAAGGCCTGACATAGTTTTGTATGACAAAACCGCCAAAAACCTTTACCAAGCGACGGCCCAAGCATCCACTGAAGCTCTCCGAGTGCGGCAGTAAACTACTAAACTAATGAAGCTAAATAAACTAAGCTACAGTCCCAGTCACAAGGCATAATAACTCGTGAGTGTACTGTAGTTGCCCATTCCAAAGCGTTGGTCTCATGAGAAGAATGGCAAGAAACTCCACTTGATAATAACTGCTACTTTTCTGTCTGTCTGTCTGTCTGTCCGTCCGTCCGTCTGCACTATATCTCAAAGACTCTTAGTACTAGAAGGCTGTAATTTAGCATGAATATACAAATGAATGAGTTACGCAGACAAAGTCGTAATTTTTATTTTATTTTAGGGTATCTCCTGTACACATTAAAGTGAGGTGTTTTTTTTACTCGCGTAGTCCATTGTGTGGGATGTCATTGTAGTTACCTCACTTTAATTAAAGTGAAAGTTTTTGGTAACAAGCCAGAAAATTTAAAAAAAAGTCGAAGAAAGTAGTCTGGATGGTTACCGAGATGCGTCAGATCTCGGTACCTAGCCATCCAGTTTTGACTGTTGACTGAAGTTAACTAAAGCTTAATTTATTGCTTATAAGTTCAGTACTCGTTTACCGTCTTTCGCATTCCTGAACCTCGAGCTACGATCGATGACAGCATGATGAATCATGTTAAAAGCGCAGCCATCGACTGTGAGTCACCGCACTCGCGCACCGGCTAGCTGCTAGTGGCTACTCGTTTAGACGATGACCTGTCGGAGCGAACTTAGCGTACAATAGGTAAAGTACCTACGCCGCCGCTGCCCGTCCAGTCTGCATTTCTACACTTCTTATTTATATTGAAGTACAACTTACCTACCTCCTCAATTAGTTATTTTTAATTGATTAATATTTGCCATTGTAGAAAGACAACGTATTGTGCGCAGCCCGCAGGTAATTGCTACCGGCACCGGCCGCGGCATTGAGTTCGCAAGATTGCAGCAATCAGCTAAATTATACAATTACTTATGTCTTGTACGAGTAGTTTGAATGTGCACCGCTCCAATGGGAATGACATGAATAGTACTTAGTAAAGTCGTACAGAGCATAGAGCGGGGGGATGCTATAGTTATTCTAGCATAGAGTGAGTGTAATTGTCTTCGATCGTTTGTTTCCGGTAATTGTAAACTTATTACATAAGTAGGTACTAGCGGACGTCACGCGGTTTCACCCGCGTAGTCTCCGTTTCCGTGGGAATACAGGGATAAAAACTCTGGTCAAGTGCGAGTCGGACTTGCACATGAATGACAAACTTACACATATTTGCGGTTTTTTAAATGTACATCTCAAAAAAACTATATTATCGTTCAAACCATTTTTTTTGGTTGAAAGTTTTCATTACAATCTACTTAAAGCATATTTTTTTTTTTAGATTTTTCACTTTTTTAGTTTAAAAGTTAGAGGGACCCAAATTTTACCACTTTGGAAGTGTCTATCTTTCATAAGATTGACTTTGAGAAAAAATGGCATTAGGAACCTCAACGTCATTTTTGTCTGTCTGCCTGTCTATAAACACCCCACACGAATTAGATTGATGAAATTTTTTTTTTTTTAGTTTCAGTTCCATGTATGGGAGCTGTTTTGCCCACGTGGTTGTCGATATATCGCGCAAAAGTAATTTTTAAAACTGTAAGGCCCGTAATCCACCAAAGCGGAGAGGAGCGGAGACGAGAGGAGATGTGCGGAAATCGGCCAATCACATTAGTTAAAATGTACATCTGGTCTTTCGCCCTTACTGTGATTGGTCGAATTTAGCACATCCCCTCTCCGCTCTGCTCGTCTCCGCTTTGGTGGATTACGGGCCTTACTATTGTGTTTACTGCGTGTATTATAATTATATAGGAAGTCGCTTCTAGTTTTATGTAAAGGCGAACCTGGTGTAGTAATGAGTATGTTTCGTTTCCAGGGAGATGGCATCGAGAGCATGGCGGCGCGAGCTGCGCGCACGCGGCGTCGCGCGCTGGCGCGTCGTGCGGCGGCCGCGCGCCTGCGCCCCGGCACGCCGCCCCCCGCGCCCGGCCGCCGACACCATCCCATACAGACCGAGTACTACCTCGAGGAGGTAAACTATTGCCACCTATATTTATACCACGGAACTTCTCCTCATAGCACGTTTACCACTCAAGTTTACTTAAAACATAGTAAACGCATACTTACTGTGGCATTCACGGGCGAAGCCAGGGGGAGGGTTTGGGGGTTCAACCCCCTCCCCCCCCCCCGAAAAGTTAAAATATTAATAATATTAAAATAATGAGAAGCGAGCGGTATAACTAAGTACTAATTACTACAGTAATAATGATTACTGTAATAATTATAATTACATGTATTTTGGATTCACCGCCACCGGCTGTCGATACTCCAATCGCATTCGGTAACCTTCGTATATTTTCGTGCAGTATCGTATCCCACCATTCCCACCCGTAGGTACTCGTCGCATTTTTAAGTCAGCTAGTCTGTTGCCATAGACCAGTGCCGATGCCTTCAAAAAGGTAAAAAAGTAAAGAAAATTATAGTAGGATGAAATCCAATGGAAAAGGTAGAGAATACAACAAAAAATAGGTAGTGGAAAAATAAATTACTGTCGATCTGAGGTCGGGAAGTGGGGGGGGGAGTGGTTAAGGGGGAAAACGGTTTATCTCGATTTCCGTCGAAGTCCTAGGGAAAAAAGTTAAATGGCAAAGTTGTAGGTAATAAAAAAAATTCAACTTTGGATTTACACTTGTTTCACATAACCTCAAAATGTATGTGAAAAATTCAAATAACCAAGTTTCTGGTTTTTAAATTTTATCTTTTACAAAAAACTTTTTTTTTTCACGAAATTTAGTGAAAACTTACCTTTTTATGTCCCAAACATACTCTAACTTTTTTGATTAAAAATATTTATTTTTCACCTTATTATTAATCACCTCATTATTGACCTATATCATTGGCGACTGTCACTGCGAAGGTGCTGGACAGTCTGCTTGACAAACAGTTATCCAAGCACATTATATTAGAAGATAGTCAGTTCGGCTTCAGATCAGGGCTCTCCACAGAGAGTGCTATTTTATGCCTCAAGCAGACTGTACAGTACTACACTGCATGACAGAAAAACGCCTGTGTTTGCTTGTTTTCTGGATTTGTCAAAGGCATTCGATCTTGTAAATTATGGCACACTGTGGCGGAAGTTACGAGATGAAACTAACATGCCCAGTGACATCATAAACTTATTCAAATATTGGTATAATAACCAACGAAACAGTGTGAAGTGGGAGGGATCGTTTTCTGATGTGTATAGGTTGGAGTGCGGGGTGAGGCAGGGGGGGTTGAGCTCGCCTCGACTTTTTAATCTGTACATGAATCGGCTGATCGTTGAGCTCAGCAACACTAATATCGGTTGTCATATTGATGGGGTTTGCGTAAATAACATTAGCTATGCTGACGATATGGTGTTGCTGAGCCCATCGATCGGTGCTTTGAGGCGACTGGTTTCATTATGTGAGGAATACGCGGTGGTCCAAGGACTCAAGTACAATACTAAGAAAAGTGAGATAATGGTTTTTAAGGCAGGTGCCCTTGGTTACCCAGCCATACCGGAGATATCTCTTTGCGGAGCACCCTTAAATAGGGTGACAAGTTTTAAGTACTTGGGTCATTGGGTCACCGACGACTTAAGAGATAATATGGACATTGACAGGGAACGTAGATCGCTGTCGGTACGCTGTAACATGCTGGCTCGCAGGTTTGCGCGATGTACGGAGGCGGTCAAGGTGACTTTGTTTAAGTCATTTTGTTCGTCTTTTTACACGTGCAGCCTGTGGACTAGTTATAGTTTGCGTGCATACAGCGATCTACGTGTCCAGTATAATAACGCGCTCAGGATATTGTTGGGGCTGCCATGGAGATGTAGTGCGTCAGGGATGTTTGCGGAAAGGCATATTGATGGTTTTGCGGCCATCATTCGTAAAAGAAGTGCTTCCCTACTTGCTCGTCTCCGTGGCAGTACCAACACTATCTTGAGTTTATTTACAGATAGATGGGAGTCTCCAATGCTGCGTCATTGGATGAAACTCCATACTGTTTAATTTAATTTGTGTATTGTGTATTATGTCTACTAACACTAGTTTTTAAGATCATTGTTACTAACATTATGGGCGCTGCCCGAAATAAATTCAATTATTATTATTATTATTATTAATATCGAAAAATCTGCCATATTTTCAATTGAAAATTCACCCGTCGAAATATCTGCTTTTTTTTTAAATACGGTGGGCGTTTTGTTCGTTAAAATCTCTACTTTCTGATGATGTAAAAAAATATACATTGCAATGGTAAATTTTCTCAGAAAAAGCCAAATCAGCTGCTACGAAATAACAGGTAATAAGAGCCAAACCCTCCTAGCCCCTTCCCCACTTCTCTGTGAAATACCTTTTGATGGGCTTAAAATTTTCCGTATGTCACTGTCACCACGGTATAAATTATCTTAAAATAGGCATAAAACAGCAAATATAAGCGTATTTCGCTTATAATTTCTGGTCTGGGCCTAACTACTTATTATTTCGTAGCAGCTGATTTTGCATTTTCGTGAGAAAATTAAAAAAAAAAAAAAAATAAAATAAAATGAACCTGCTGATTTTTTTACATCTTTTATGTTTTTTTTTCATTTATATATCGAGCCTTTTCAGGAAGAACATCGTAAGCGCCAAAATCTCAAAAACCGGTTTTAATTATTTACCGCCAGATCAACTGATTTTACTAAGTCAAATCTTAACATTTGAATTAATAGGGAGGTGCCCATTTATATGGGCAAGTACCACCAAGTAAAAATTTCAAATTGATGCTGTAAATATTTTGAGTAATATTAAAAAAAACGTTCTCCTGTAAAATTATGCAAAATGGCGGTTACGATCTTCTTCCTGAAAAGGCTCGATATTACGGTTTATTTCATGTACTTTTAGTCGTTTTATTTTCCTGAACCGACCTAAACCCCCCCGACACTAAAACCTGCTGGCTACGCCCGTGGTGGCATTTATAATAGAATGTAGTTACCCATTCCAAAATCGTAGGTCTCATGGAGAAGAATGAGAAAGAAACTCTTAGGACAGTTTTCAAATAAAGGTAGATATATTACATAGTCCTGGGTACGATATTGTTGCTTTTATATGTGAGCACACCGTATATATAGAGAAAAGAAAACAATTAAAATGTTAAAGATTAGGATAAGCCCAACTGCCTGCCTATAAAAGAAAGACTACTCATGGTACTCACATTTACACAAAATTCAATAATGCTTCTAACTTAAACGAATGTCCGCAAACACAGATAGTTAACATGGAGCGCCATGGCTGTGATCGCTATTCGCTCGTAATCGAATGCGCATGATTAGCTCGTTTGGTAGCCCCTCACCCCTCGCCCCTCACCCGCCTCTGACAAGCAATGTTGTGTAGTTGACGACGTGCGCGTGTTCTTGTCGTGTTGCAGCTGTTCGACAAGGGCGTGGAGATGGACGTGGGCGTGCAGACGGACCTGTTCGTGGACCGGCCGACCACGCCCGTCTACGTGCCCGCCAAGACCGGCGCCGACGTCGCCACTCAGATCTACCCCGGAGACGTAAGTCCACATCATGTTCACCTCACCTCGCACGTAGTGGGACAGAAGGTGGTTCATAACGCCGCTCGTTGCGCAGCTGTTCGACTTTGACCTGGAGGTGCAGCCCATCCTGGAGGTGCTGGTGGGCAAGACGACGGAGCAGGCGCTGGCCGAGGTGGCGCAGGAGGAGGAGCTCGCCACGCTGCGCGAGCAGCAGCGCCGCTACTGCGAGCTGCGCGACGCCGAGCTGGCGGAGCGACAGCGCCTGGCCGCGCACGACGTGCGCCTGCACCACGAGAAGGAGCGGCGCGTGGCGGAGGCGCGCGTGGCGCAGGTGGCGGCCGTGGAGGCGCGCGAGCGGGCCGCCGCCGCCGTGCTCGTGCAGGGCTACGTGGCAGAGCTGCTGCCCTCCGTGCTGGCCGGCCTGCGCGACCAGGGCTACCTCATGGAGCGGATCGAGCGAGGTCAGTACGAGAGACACGACCTTCTTGTTGGCAATGGCATTTTATTTCTGAAATAACGCAAATTGTAATTACATTTGCAGGTATCGACGAGGAGTTCATGCCGTGGCTTGTAGACGAGGTGTCGAAAGAAATCGAGTCTATCATCACCAGTCGAGACGTTATTATAGGTAAGCAATCAATCAGCAGTAGCCAGAGATTTAAAAGCGATTATATATGAATGTCATCTGGGCGTTCTGTCGACATACTAGTATATCTATGATATGGTAGAGATGAACTAAGTACCGCTGACGTGACGTTGTAACTCGGCAGAGATCGTGCGCGACGTGGTAGAGGCGCGCGCGGAGCTGTACCGCGCGGCCGGCGAGCGCGACGCCGAGCGGGGCGAGCCCGACGAGTCCGTCACGCCGGCATCGCTCGCCTCAGAGGAGCACGAGGAGGAGCGTGAGTCACCACACACACACACACACACACAGCAACAGATGAACACCGAGGCTAGACGGGCGCTACTACCTAATACGTATCCCATCCTGCACTCGCCTAGCCCTTGAGTGTCTCGGCGAGATTGAGCACCCCGCTTACTCAATCTTTTGCGTAAGTCATCAAGTGACAGTGACGCGCCGCGCCGCGCCGCTGCCGGTACGTATAGTATGCGCATACTATGCACTTGCGCCGTGTGCAACCTGTCGCCGGCGCGCGGCGCACCCGGCGCACATTCGCGCCACCTCGCACGTGCTCTCCATCCGACACGGTGCCCCGCGCTATTACTACACTATGCCATTCCTATTATCTCGACTGCCACGCGATTTCGAACCCTACACGACACATTTATTTTTCGTTCACACTTTCGTAACCCTCCAGATGGAGTCAGTGGAGTTATATACTCTATTTGTAAAGCGATAAAGTCTGTAGTAAAGGACGCAGAGTATGAATGGTCCGGCGCGCGGTGCAGCGTTGCGGTGAACTGTGAAGGGGATGTAAATAATGCGTTTGGCGTCGCGTCGCGGTCGCGAGCAATTAAGATTGATACGGTGTGATGACAATATAATATCGTTTTGATGCGGGGCGCGTTTGTATGAGTTAGTTAAGAGCATTAGTTATTTTATTTGCTACAAGTGAGGCCGCACGTGCGCCGCTGTCCCCGCCACTCTGCCACTCTGCCACTACAATAACAAACGTCATACACTACGTGTGACAATGATCGTACTTGACAGGACCGTATGGAGCTTAATTATGAATTTTGTTCAAATTCCAAACTATAGCTTACGCTTAACTCTTGTAACAGACAAGAGGCCTCGTTTCACTAGATATAATCTAAGGCTAAGGGTGCTGAACTGCTGATCATGTTCATTCACATTATTCTTATAAACTATAATATGGATCTTACTGAGTAAGAAAATTAAGGAAGGAAGCAAACTAAATGAGAAAATTAAGGATACCTAGGTGGAAGGGTTGATAAGAATAGTGTGATGAAATGAGAATAGCAGTAAATGGAATGGTGAGAAGTTTGGATGTTATTACAATATAATTATACAATAATTAATAGACGTGGTTAGCTTTATTCTTCAATAAGTTTTTCCTAAAATAAGCCATACCTGACGAATAGTGAAACAGTTCGCCGGTCATCTTTCAACATAAAACTGAAGTGCTGGAGTGCAATAACTATAGAGTAATATAGCTATTGTAAGACGACTGAGAGAAGAGATCCAAGTAACATGGAATAAGGGCAGGCAGATGATGGATCTGATGAAAATCATTTCATTTCATTTTCATTCGAAAGAAAATGTCTGTCTGTCTGCGCTTGGCTGTAAATTAAGTAGATCTATAGATACTTTGTAGAATTGCTAGAATTAGAGAAGTATGTACCCCTCCGTCATGTTAATGACAAAAATGGAACCTCGTAGCGTGTAGCCCATAGTAGGCCTCACGGTGGTAGGTAGGTACCCACTACCCAATAATTAATTATGAACAATACTATAATAGAATCAGTACCCTCATCGACTGTGATAGTTAGCAATGAACACGTGTGGGCAGTGCTGATGTTCTGCCCACTGCTGCACTGTATATTTGATTATGGGCGAGATGGTACTTACGATAGGCGCACGTTAATGTTGTTGAACGCAACATTGACATCGGCGGAAGATCGCAGTGTCGCGGTCGCCAAGCGCACGTGCGCTGATCGAGTGCGCGATAACTCAGCGGCTCGCAGTTTGATGCTAATAGAATAAGTCGCGATAAGGCGCCCTCCTGTTGCTGTGGCTCTCACTGTTTAAACCAACACACACAACTGGCTGACATGCACTTATGGTCCTGCTTCTTTTGAAATAAAAAGAAGCGAGTGCGAGGTAAGAAAGGCGAGCATTTCTGCTAAACACTGACTAAATGATGATTTGCAATTTGCAATTAATTTCCTGAACTAAAAAAAGAACTGGAACCAAGTCAAAGAATATGTGTCAAAGTTTCATGTTGATCGGTTAAGTAGTTTTCGTGTGAAAGCGTAACAAACAAACTTACATTCACATTTATAATATTAGTAGAGAATAGAGATGCACTGATTAGATCAAGAACTTTTGAACCCCTTTTGAGTGCGGGATGACGATCTGCGACCGCAGCAAGTGACCGGAGTGACAGCACAAAACCGTTTAATACCCTGTGGAGCGTGGTCGTTCGTATTTATTGGAATTTCGGTAACATTATATATGCTACGTAGGCCGATGCTACAGCAGTCCACTCACTGCTGGACATGGCATCCTCAACTGATCGTCCCACCTTACACTTGCTGATTTGCGGTTCCCACTCTAGAACTCGTCTACCCCAATGGACACCTAGTTCTACAGCTTATTTGGTCGGTCCACCGCCACTTCAACTTACTCTGTGAGTTATGTCGACAACTTGGGTTTATTATCATTATTTTTTACCAAGTTCCGGATTTGTTCGCACAGAGAGACCTCCAGTAAATCCCGTTCCATAGCTCACTGAGTGACTTCTAAATTATATAAGTAGGTAAATAAGTTTCAGCACTTATATACTGTGGTTGATCACACCTCAGTCCAATCATTCCTTTAGGCTCTGAGGAATAGGCGACAGGAAAGCTCGGATAACCTTCTCAAACGCTACCGAGTCCAGATGAACTGTTCTGGTAGCCTCCTCAGAGTTGTTCTTACCAAACTGCAAAGTTTTTCCCCAGGGCCGCAGGGTAAACACATCCTCGAACAACCTGGAAAGGACATTGACAACAATACGTCCTTGGGGTGACATGTAATTTGAACATAACCTTGGTTTTGTCCAGGTTCACGCAGGTTCCATTGCATTTCGAGGAATCAACTATACCATCCAGCATCTACTGCAAGTCGCGTCGTGCAGTGGTTCGGGCCACTTTCACGATGTAATCTGCAAATGTCAATTGTGAAATGTACTCGCCGTTGATGTTAATGCACGGCACCTAAACAACAGCCCCGTCGTGTACCTCCAGTACCTATATCTCAACGGCGCGCGGCGTTGAATTAAAAGTGGTGACTCAATTTAAATACTTGGGTCATGTTGTCACCAGTGACCTACGTGATGATGGGGATATAGAACGCGAGCGCAGGGCGTTGGCGGTGAGGAGCAATATGCTCGCCCGTAGGTTTGCTCGCTGCACGGCAGACGTCAAAGTCAGTTTATTTAAAGCGTTCTGTCAGTCCTTCTACACGAGCGGCCTATGGGTGTCATATACGAGCCGAGCCTACAACGTCCTGCGCGTGCAATACAACAATGCCTTCAGGATGCTGTTGCGGTTGCCGCGACGTTGCAGTGCGTCGGGAATGTTTGCTGAAGCACGTACGGATGGCTTTCACGCCATCATGCGTAAGAAAGCGGCTTCCCTACTGCAACGTTTGCATAGCACTCAGAACAGCATCCTGAAAATGATTGTTAGCAGAGTGGACTGCCCCATCCAAAGGCACTGGGTAGAATTAGGTATAGGTTTATGTTAAATAGGATTAAGTACTAACAACACTAACATAGCATGTAAGCACAGTTTGTTACTAACCACTAACTACGTATGGACTGCTTAGGTCTGAAATAAAGATATTTTATTTTTATTTTATTTAATGCAACATCCTTCCCGACGCACTGGAGGATAAACTCCGGTGCGTCGGTGAACAATATTTCAGAGAATTTACGTCTTTTACGTTAGCCTCACCCCACGACGTTGTTTTGTAATTTAACAGTAACTCTGGCCGTCACCTGTATTTATAAAATGTACATATAAAAGTGGCAGACTGACGGATTGGGCAGTCGGTGGGGTGAGGGGTGCGAGGTGCGGGGTGCGGGGGTGCGGGCAGTGTCTGTTTGTGTCGCCGCGCGCACATTAGTGCTCTTAGTAACAATGTCGCGCGACACCCGACACGTGTCACTCGCACCGCTCCCCCCCCCCCCCCCCCCCCGTGCAATATGACAGCGCGCGGACCGTCACGCTCTCCGCGACGACTACACTCTACAATGAACTCTTTGATATTCCATATACCGCTCGTTTTGCAATAAACTCGGTCGATGTTTATGCAGCTGCGCTTCCTCCCGTTTAAAATTCGCGGAATTTTTTTACATCGCCTCCGTACAATACACTCCGTACAATTAAATGTTACAGTTTAATAATATAATTATATACAAAATTAAATAGTGTTCTTTATTTTGTCTAAAAGTTGATCTGGTTTAAAATAAAATAATAAGATACCTACAGCTATAACCATGCGAGTGCAACGCAGGCAAGAACACGCGCGTAGCCGTCGTAGCGCCACTGCTACGAGTTTACGAGACGGGCGCAGTGTAGGCGGCGGCGTAGGCCTCGTAGGCGCGCTACATGCAGTGCTACGAAAGCGTCATTACTAAATATTGTAACTAAATAAATTAGAAATGCAGCCAACTTGATACTTCCTTAAGAAGTGTTGGGAATCAGCTCCTACTACGGTTTGTCTGTTAATTGTGTTTCGCATGAGGTAGTTTTCGGATCCAAAATTACCTTTAAATTACTTAGATACAATAAAAGATGAAAGTAGGGATCAAAAACAAGCTATCAGAGCATCAGCAGCGTATTCTCCCCTTTCAACATGTAATGGTCCACATGTGGCCCCTCGCGTGCAACGCACTAATCTGTGTATCGTTTAGATAAACAGTCCGCCACACAATGTTCATTACTAGAGAGCGATACACTTGCGACTTATTGTCAACAGATTATACACTCCATTATGTTACTATTTAAGTGCTTGCCTATTTAATCGACACGTGCACACTTCGTATGTACCTACTGCAGACGCACAACACTATAATTATTATTTATCAATACTTACTTCGATCGTTCTAGATCCCAAATAAAGACACCTATAAAGTACAAACACATACAAGTCGATTGTCTGCTAATAAGAGTGTCTTTGTTTTCAGCTGACGATTAACGCAAGGCAGGATGATGTGCGTGCACCGCGGAGTTGTGCGCCCGTGACGTGACGTGACGTGACGTGACGTGACGTGAGAGAAGAGAAGTGATGTACTGTGACGTGCCCGTGTGTGGACACTTCGTGCTCATTGAAACTGCTAGTCAACATTGTGAACTATGAACTAATGTGTGGTAAAACTAAATTGTAATACACTAAGCGCCTTATAATAACCGAGCTAAGTGTCTGTGAGCTGTGACTGGCTGCGACTGGCTGTGACTGGCTGTGACGCACGTCCACAACAAACATTAACACCTGAAGTGGCCATGGCTGCTCACAGATATCTATGGCGAGTTTTAGATATTTATCTACATCCATATTGTTTACTTGTTCACTTAAGCTGTACATAAATCATTGAAATGTATAAATATATATATATAATACCTATAGAGTCACGGAAACTATTGAAATCATAATCGAGTAGTGAGGTCGCGCGCGAAGCGAACCAGTGGCCCACGGAGAGCGGCACATCACCAGCAGCGTGCAGCGGTCACGTGTGCACTTGACGTCGGCGCTCCCGCTGCACGCTGCACGCTGCACGCTGCACGCTGCACGCTGCACGCCGCACGCTGCACGCTGCGTGTGCGCCCACTACCCGCTCCGTTATGGTTTCAGTGTTCAGACACGGCTCAAGATGAGCGTGGCCACACAATTACCAAATCTGTGATGTCCTAAAATAATCTAAAACTTGGGAAACTTCGGTACATCTAGCTAAGAGCGTATGAGGTAGGTTGTACGTTATTATCGTTAGAATGGTGCTCGCCGGCAGCATCGTAGTACCTACGTAGTCCAGGACAGACTAGTGTGGGACGTGGGTGTGGGCACTGGCCAGTGGACAGTGAACTGGCTCGGATATCATACACAGCGCCCGCGCTTATCTATTGTCTGTATGAGTCTAAAAATCTGACCCATCACGTAGTAGGTACGTGTAGGTAGGTATTCTAATAGCTGAAAATGATTGTATGTCGTTACGTATATTAAATTGTTTTGTATGACACACGTGGGGTCCCGGTGCCGTCAGTGTGCCGGCCGGTTGTTGTTTTGATTTATTGTTATGTATTTTTAGGCTTCTTGGTTTTGTTTAGTCTCGGTATTAGATTTTAATATTTACTGAAGCCCTGGGAGCATTTAATTACTACTTATTTAAACGTTTTAGAGTAAAAATAGTTACATATTTTAATTTGTTTTATTTCGAGGTTCCTCTTCACCACAGTCTTAACTGGTCTTAACACTACTTAAAGTTTCAAAGCCGGTTTTTTAATAAAAACAACTATTTCATATTACTCGTTAAGTACTAACAAGTTATTCAAGAGTCGGTAGAGGAAGAGGAATATTTAAAAGAATAATCTTCTGAAACATCCATTTACACAGACCGGAGACCATCGGCCGGTTCTTTTCACACAGACCAGCGCGAGGACGCAATCGGAGCCGGTCGACCGGTCGGGCGCGGGAGAGTACGTCATCAGAGGCAGCCGGTCGGCCGTCAGCCGAGCTTATTATTTCACACTTGCGTTAGGTATGCTCTAAATAATTCTTAACAATAAAAAGTAAAAAACTAAAACCCGACTACGACAAAAAAAAGACGCTGAAAAAGTATGAAACAAGATTTTCAGGATAGAACAAAAAGAAAAGCCGTAGTCACACGGTATTAAAGTGTTTAGGTTGGTACCTATAACGTGTGACTACGGCTTTTCTTTTTGTTCTATCCTGAAAATCTTGTTTCATACTTTTTCAGCGTCTTTTTTTTGTCGTAGTCGGGTTTTAGTTTTTTACTTTTTTTATTTAAACAATTTTAGTGTTAATTTTTTTTTTACTCTTGACTTTTTGTCCGCTAGAGGGCGTGATTTTAAATTTGAGCAATATTTTGGAAATTTACAAGTAAGGCCCTTTCAAATGATACCAAACACGGCGTATTTATCTCCATTTTTATTTTTTAAGCCTTACTTTTTGTCCGCTAGAGGGCGCCAAATAGATTTTTGTGACACGTCACGTAGCCTATGTTCAGCGGAAAATTAAGACGGTTCTAACGATACCTCATATGTCGAGTTCCGATAAGTAGATTAGAAGCTATGAGGGAACAGATGAAGATACACACATACATACATACATACATACAAACATACATACATACATACATACATACATAGCCAGTCAAAATCATAACCCTCCTTTGGCTTTGCCGTAGTCGGGTAAAAAGAAGTGACATGTTAAAATAAACCTTATAACAATCATCCAAAACTCTGCTCTCCTCTCCAAGCCGTTCCGTGTGAATGGATCCTAAAAATAACAGCTGTAGTCCAATACATCAAATAATTAAAACTCTGAAATGTTAAATTACTTCTGTTGCTGACCGTACTGCGTACATATTCATCATCTAAATAGCCTTATCCCAACTATGTTGTGGTCGGCTTCGAGTCTAACCGGATGCAGCTGAACCAGTATTTTACATGGAGCGACTGCCTATCTGACCTCCACAACCCAGTTAATACTGGGTAATACGATACTCTGATGACTATAGGTACATGTTAAATGAAGGGTATACCTAAGGCCTTCAAATTAGCCGCGAAGTGCCGACACGGTGGACAAATTAAGTCACCTTGTTGTACCTACTACTAACACTCTATATGGATCGAAAAGTCTGAATTGTTTTGAATTTGAATTTTTACCTACCTACTACTACATACCTACATTAGCATTTTTAACCGACTTCCAAAAATAAGGAGTTTCTATATTCGTGTGTATGTTTTTATGTAGATATGTTCACGCATAATATCTCCTTCAATAAATTGTAGACCGATTTTCAAAATTATTTTTGTATTGTTAGGGTACCTATGGGTACTCCCGAGATGGTCCAATTGTCATCAAATCAGGATCTAATGATGGGATCTCTTAGAAGTAGCTCTGAAAAATAGGGCAACCTTCACATTTTATAGGCACTGATTACGTTTTCCATATATTTTCTGAAGCTGTTCAAGTATTTGCATCTGATAATCATAATCTTATGTGCGTTGATGATGGAAGGTAGGTACAACACCTCACTCAACGGTTAGGAGTTTAAAGAAAATTCCTTCAAAATTACTAGTAGGTACCTACTTATGGAACGATACTTGTATTCTTTCAGCCTTTTGCCACTGTTTTTTTTTCTAAAGTTTATTTTTCACATCTACGTGTTTTTTTTTTTTTTGAAGTCAGTTTTTTTAAGTTTTTATTTTTCTCTTTTTAGTGGTTTACATGTATACTTACCCTTTCACAGCGTACCGGCGTGATGTTATGTTAAGAACTATAAATAATAGACATAGGATTTCAGCAATCCCTGTCCATTTACTATTACAGTGAAACCTGGTTATGTGAGACATGAAGGGACCTGCAAATTTGTCTCACTTATAGAGGTATTCCACTTACCCAGTGTCTCAGATATCCAGGTATAAATAAAAACCTGTCTCACTTACAGAGGGTTCCATTAATAGAGGTCAGAATACAGGATATTTCAGTTATAGAAGTGCGATGATTAAATAAAATAACGTATTATGTAAAACGTAACGTATTATGTATTTGGGAATTTTTATTGGGAATCAAAACACGGTAATAAATGTAATAAACCAAAATATTGGAGCACGTTTTTTTTATAAATCGTACAAAAGTATAAAAATTTTCATAAACGGATATTAACTTAAGTTTTTTACGTACTGATAATGATTTGAGCCTTCGTTACGGCATTTATCAAATAAGCATCGGTATAATAGTAAAGCAAAACTAAAACTGCATGTCATTGAGGCTCAAAATTAGTTAAGTACGGAATTTGCGGGTAGGATAGGAATAAGTACAAACAAAACGATGTTAACTCAGTTACAGAGGTTAACATATATAAAATTCACCGCTGTCTCAGTTATAGAGGTAAATAAGACGATAAAATCGAAAGAACGAATCCCAGATATAGAGGTTTGCTTCGTCCCACTAACAGAGGTAATTCAGTGCCAAAGTGTTGGGACCGTAGTATGAGTTCCAGTTATGGAGGTTTCTCACTTATCCAAGTTTCACTGTATTTAAGTACATATTGAGGAGTTCAACTCCAAAAATCGGTTCGTAAACGACGGAGACGAAAACATCGTTAATGTACCTAGACAAAGTAGTTTTTTTTTTTGAGTTTTCTTGATTTTTCAAAAACCGCTTGACCGATTTCGATAAAAACCACCATTTGGGCAGTAGGTATACTCTTTCCAACAAAAAAAGATTTTTTCAAATCAGCAAGCGACGGAGTTATGCACGAACAAATATAAAACAAAATATTTAAACATCCGAATAGAGAACCTCCTTCTTTTTTTTATTAGTCGGTTAAAAAGGAGGTTCTCAATTCGTCGGAATCTTTTTTTATGTATATTCACCGATTACTCGAAGACGCCAGAACCGATATAGAAAATTCTCTTTCTGTTGAAAAGGAGATATCCCAAGGGTGATACCATGATAAGGAAATCAGGATCTCATGATGGCATCCCAGAGAAATCAAGGGCAACGCTCAAATTTTATAGGCACGGATTACGTGTTTCGTGCTTTTTCTAAAGCTATTCAAGTATTCGCATCTAGCAGTCATCCCTACATGTTGATGAGCTGATGATTGAAGGTATAACTCCTTAACGGTTAGTAGTTGGAGGATAATGCTTTAATAAAATAAGGGTACGTAAGTATATATAAATGGTTGTATACTTTCAGGTTATCTAGGTGAGCTGATTATGGAAGGTACATAGGTACCTACTACACCTTAACGGTTAGTTGAAAGCATTAATAAAGGAATCTTGAAGGTTAAGGGTTAGGTTTATTGGTTGAATGTTAAATGTAAATATTTGTAAAAAAAAACCGACTTCAAAAACACAGAACACCGAAAAAAACAAAAGCACAAAAGCTGATATTCTGAAGTTTTTTTCAATTTTTTTTGAAGTGAAAACTTCTTTAGCGGCGCTGAGCACTTTTTTTTGTATGGGTAAAAACTTTCAAACTCGCGTCAGGGTCACGTGATGCTGATCGAAAAATCGTAAGATTTTTCGATCAGCATCACGTGACCCTGACGCGAGTTTGAAAGTTAATATTGAAGTTTTCACTTCTGCCGGCACTCCCGGAGTGCTACCTGTTTTTTTGTTGTTTACGGTCGGTAACACATGTCATGTCTTGTAGATATGAGCCCGTAACATACAAGCAGAGCCTGCAGCTGTGATAGCGCCCAATAGTTGGAAATGTAACCACAATAACAATTGTTTAATCACGGAGCGATTTGCGGAGGGCGTTCCGGAGATTTGCGGAGGCAGGGAGTGGAGCAACCCTCCGCCCTGCGGCGATAGGGGAGTTCGTATATATGGAGGACAACCCTCGAGCGGTGGCGACAGTCGACTGCAACCTGCGCCCGCGCACCTTGCTCGGGGTCAGTGTTCACGTGTTCACGTGTGTCACGTGTGGAGCAGTGTGAGCACGTGCGGGAGCATGTCGCGAGTGCTGTGCCGGCGTGGCGTGGTGCGCGGCGCACTCTCGCGCGCCTTCAGCGCCGACCTTCTGCTGGACGCTCTAGAAGGAAAGGACTCTGAACATGTAAGTACACTTCAATTCCTACCACCAATTCATACTACACGCATGACGCAATCGGTGTGTATAATAACCCAAAGCGGATCTTATTTCCGAGCTCCATAAGTCGACCAAATCCTATTTCTGAACCAAAATCCAAAATTTAGTAACATATCGGTCACAAGAAAATCTAATAATCTATTCGAAGAGCTCAAAACCTCATCCCTCGCTTGACTAATTCTTCCAAACTTAATTCATTTTTAAATTCAAATTCATTTATTTGAGTCAGACACAAAGATCCATAACTTGTAATTAAAAATGATGTTAGTAGGTAAGCAGATTATTCAAAATTCATAAAGGACACAAACAGACAAAGACATTCACAATAGGTAGTACTAAATTATAACATTTTATAACTAATCAAAATACAGTATAGAAAAAAAAAACAATTGAATTGAGAACCTCCTCCTTTTTGGAAAGTGGTTAAAAATTAAATGACACAAATGAAATGAAAGTCTTTTAAATGCCATTAATACGTAAAAAATAATAAATATACATAAGTCAAATTAAATAAGAAAGAATGTCATATTTAAGTTAATTTGAATGTCATGAATAATACAACCTATTTAATGGACTAAAATACTCGGCTTAAGATGCGCCATCAATGTACAGTCGCCGTCAGATATATTGTAGCAGACAAGGTGACCAAATACTTCTGAACAATTTAAAATGTCACAGTCTACTTTTAAGCGAGACAACGAAAGGATCGAAGTGAAATCTAGTACGATAAAGCGTTCAGTAGTATTGAAGTGATTGTGAATAAGTGTTTATTGAGTAATAAAGTTAATTCGTGTGTTTAATTGGTAGTGATTTTATTTATCCCATACCCAGCTCGTAACAATTTGTACACCACAAGTTACCATTAATATAATATTAACATTCATTACTTCATTAATATCTGAGCAGATGCTTGTCAATAATTTCTATACACACAACTAACCAAAAATATCTGGACACTTCCAAAACTACCAAGCTCGAAACTAACAAATGACTGGACTAACCACAGTGATAGTCAAGACGATAGTCGTTTTTGGTTCGTCTTCTCTATCACGCAGTAACGAACCTGAACACTCACAGCGTTAAGTGTATCTATACTTGTTGTTCAGATATTTTTGGTTAGTTGTGTGTATAGAAATTATTGACAAGCATCTGCTCAGATATTAATGAAGTAATGAATGTTCAGATATTAATGGTAACTTAATTGTACTGTATGGAACTTATTGACATTTTAAATTGTTCAGAAGTATTTGGTCACCTTGTCTGCTATAATATATCTGACGGCGACTGTACCTAACATTATTATTTCGTATCACGCTAAGTTTAAGCTTAATAAATGTGTTGATTGTGTTAAGGTTCACTTTTATGTGTATGGGATTTTGAATGAAAAGACGTGTGTCCGACTAAAAGTATATTGAGCGACTAGTTTACCCGTTTACATAGAATATTAAATATATCTGTATGACATATACTTAGCTATACCTAAGTAGGCTCACACCTTCTACATTGAACATAATACGTCACAACATACCGCCCACCAAAAGGCCTGTAGGTCTTTTAAGAAACAATGATTTAAAAAATGTTACATACAACGAGATTAACACAAAACAACGTTATATAAATCTATAGGTGGGGGTCTGATATTAATCTTAAACATACATATTACAATTACTATCAAAATGATTAATGCATTTCTAGAGAGCATAATTATTAGTTTAAACAGTGTAATGTAAATCAGTAAACAATAATTTTAATTCGTCTTCTAAAAACACTAAAATATAATTAAGTTTCATTTAGAGGCAATGGACATAATTTTGTTACAGTTCTTTTTGTTATGGAACTACCACTTTTGACACTATAAACCCGCGTAAAACCGTCCGGACCAGGGTGCTTTTCGACAATTCGTCCCAGGGACCATTTTCCAGGTGGTAAGTTATCAGTTTTAATCAACACGACATCTCCGATCTTAAATTCTTCTACTTTCTTATGCCACTTAGGACGCTGTTGTAATCTGGATAGATACTCATCCTGCCAGCGGCGCCAGAAGTCGTGAACAAGTTTCTGTGAGTGTTGCCAGCGAGACAGGCTAGACAGCCTTATGTCTTTCATATCGGGTGATGGGACAACAATAGGTGCCTCTCCAATTAAGAAATGTCCTGGCGTGAGTGGGTTCATGTTGTCGGGATCAGTGCAGTTCATGGGACTCAACGGACGGGAATTCAAGCAGGCTTCAACTTGACAGAGTATCGTCGTCATCTCTTCGTATGTCAGGTGAGTTGTTACAATTCTTTTCAGGTGGTATTTTATTGATTTGACACCTGCCTCCCATAATCCACCGAAAGAGGGACTGTAAGCGGGAATGAAATGCCATTGAGTACCTTCTGTGGCTATAGTGTTTCTGCGATTTCTCCAGTGAACTGTAAGCTTGCTTCATTCCAGGCATCTCGTAGCTCTTTGTCAGCTCCCACGAAGTTACGCCCTTGATCACTCCACAAGTTATTACATTTGCCTCTTCTAGCAACAAAACGTCTGAAAGCGCCGATAAACGCTTCCGAAGTAAGATCGCTTACAAGTTCAATATGGATGGCCTTCGTGGACATACATACGAATATAGAAATGTAGCCCTTTGTTGTTTTGTTTCCTCGGCCTTTAGATAACAAGATTTGAAAGGGCCCCGCGAAATCTACACCAGTATTCAAGAATGGTCTAGATGGAGTCACTCTCTCATCGGGTAAATCTCCCATAATTTGAGCTCTAGTAGTAGCACTAAGTCTAGCGCAAATGAGACATTTGTGAATATGTTTCTTCGCCATTGATTTTGCCTTAAAAATCCAATATTTGGAACGTAGATAACACAACATCAGTTGAACTCCTCCATGAAGTGTCTTAATGTGTGCGTCAGCTATAAGCAGGGGCGTCAACGTGTTTTTATTTCCGAGAATAATTGGATGTTTTCTTTCATAAGGTAAGTTTGCATGTCTGAGGCGACCGCCCACCCTGACTATATGTTTATCATCAAGATAAGGGTTAAGAGATCGCAACGGACTTCTCCTTTTCACTTGTTTACTTAACTTTAATCTGTCTATTTCTTCTGTATATTCCTCTTCTTGAACTCTTTTTATACAAATTGTCAGTGCTTCTTCTAATTCTTGTGTAGTTATTTGTTTATTTATATTCATATTGACTTTATAGTTCAAGAATTTTTTGCAGTAGGTAACAAACAACCTTGAGTAATTCTGGTAAGTTGTTGAATTTCTCAAATTGTGCAGTTATAGATTTCTCTTGCTCTTCTGTGCCGAGGTGAGTAATGACTGTCTTTGTTTTACTTTCTATGTCTGTTTTCATAACTTCTTGTTTACTAATGTTTATTTCCTTTTCAGATAACCAACCTGGGCCTCTCCACCACAAGTCACATTTCTTCAGTTCGGATAGTAACATTCCTCGAGAGGCTAAGTCTGCGGGATTATCACTCGACTGTACATGATACCAACGCGTATTATTTAGGTTTTCTACGATTTCGACGACGCGGTTGGCAACAAACGTTTTCCATCGATTGGGATCACCACATAGCCACGCTATAACTATGGAGGAATCTGTCCACGCATACATATCTGAAGTTGGAATTTTCATTGCCAGCCCAATTTGTTTCATAAGCTTGGAGAGAAGTAATGCACCACACAACTCTAGTCTTGGTAAGGATATTGTTTTCAGGGGTGCTACTCGTGTTTTAGCAGCAATGAGGTTTATTTCAACCTTGTCATTTGTTTCAATTCTTATGTATACAGCTGCAGCGTAAGCTCGTATCGAAGCGTCACTGAATCCATGTATTTGTATATTTATTCTGTTTGTTTCTGTTGTACCAAGCCATCTGTTTACTTGTACATCGTTCACACTAGCAAAATCTGATCTTATCTTACTCCACTCTTCACGTAATGTTTCACTTATGTTTTGATCCCAATTCACCTTTTCGAGCCATAGTTTCTGTAACAGTATCTTTGCCATTACTGTACTCGGTGCAATCCAACCAAGTGGATCGAAAAGTCTTTGTATGTCAGATAAAATACTTCGTTTCGTTACATTAGTACTTTCAGATGTTGGTAAATTCAGGTTGTATTGGAATGTGTCTGTTTTCAGGTTCCACACAATCCCCAATGCCTTTATTGTTCCATCGAGATTCAAGTCTATATGTGCATTGGTTGACCTTTTTTCTTCATCTATAGACTTCATGAAATTGATATCGTTAGATGACCACTTCGTGAGCTGAAAACCGCCCTTTTGTAGGATGTTTGTGACAGATTTGGCTAGAGAAGTAGCAGTCTCAGCATCATCAGCGCCATCAAGCCAGTCATCCATGTAAAAATTACCCTTGATGGATTGTACAGCTAGTGGTTGGTCCCTTTCTTCATCATCAGCTGTTTGGTGAAGTGTTCTTACAGCTAAATACGGTGCAGATGCTGTACCGAATGTGACCCTCATCAAGCGATATTCGTGGAAATCATCAATCTCATCGGGTCTCCAGATAACTCGCTGGAAGTCTGTGTCTTCAGGAGTCACCAATATTTGGCGATACATTTGTTTGATATCAGCCATGAAGCAAACACGCTTCATTCTCCATTTCATAATAAGGTTTCTTAAATCATCTTGCAACTGTGGACCCACCAATAATTCTTCATTTAGTGAAATGTTGTTTGTACCCTTGCACGACGCATCGAAGACAACGCGAGTTCGAGAGGTCTCCTTGTCAGTACGAACTACGGCATGGTGAGGTAAGTAAACTGACCTTGTTTCTTTTTCTCTTCCAGGTATCTTCTCCATGTGTCCTTGTTCTATGTAATCATTTATAACTTTTGTATATTCTTTTTTCAGGTCTGGTGTCTTCTTAAACTTCCGCTCCAGTTGCAGGAATCTTTGTTTTGCTATCTCCTTTGTGTTTCCTTCAGGTGTTTGTAACCTTGTACTCGTGCTCGTTTCATTTAATAGTGGACTGTAAGTTTTGAAAGGTAATTTGACTATGTACCTTCCTTCCTCATTTCTAGTTGTGGTTTTCTCGTAGATATCTTCACAAATTTTATCTTCTTTTGTTAAATGTCTATCCTTGTCAACCTCTATTTCCCATATCGACTTCAACATTTCGTCTACGTCAACTTGGTGATGCATCACAAGGTAAGTATCATTTTGTGGCTTTTCATAGATATCTCCGAAAATAATCCAACCCAGGTTTGTTTTCTGTGCAGTTGGAGTACCTGGTGGACCCTTGATTAAATCTGGCTGTATAATCTGTGCGTATTCCTTGACTCCTAATAGCAGATCTACAGAACCAGGTGTTAAGTAACTTGGATCAGCCAAGTTAAGCCCGACGATGTGAGGCCATGATTGATTGACTATTGTTTTGGTGGGGATCTTGGTGGTCAGTTGTTTCGACATCACGTAGGCTTGAATCGGTAAACTATAGTTATGGTCCCACTGTGATCTTATATTAAGCTGTACCACGTGTTTTATCTCTGTTCTCGAAGATCCCACTCCTACAACAGTTCCCTTGAATGGTTGTCGTTTCAGTTTCAAAAGTTGAGTCGCTTTCTCGCTTATGAAAGTAGCTTGAGAACCCTGGTCTATTAGCGCGCGTAGTGAAATGATATGTCCCTGTTCATTAGTTGCTTCCACTACAGCAGTCGCTAACAGTGCTATTCCATGTCTAGATGTATGATGCGACGCGATCACTGTGTTCACTTGAACTGCTTCCTTCTCTTCAGCTACATGCTGTGAAGCCAACGGTTGTGAGGTGCTCGGTGTAGCCGCTGCTTCTGTGTTCTTAGTCTCATGTAGTAAAGAATGATGACGTCGATGACATTTCTGACAGGACACTGGTAGTTTACATCTCTTTACTGAGTGTCCAAGTTTAAGACAATTAAAACATAAATTTTGGTTCTTCACATATTCGGTTCGCTCATCTAATTTCATATCAATAAATTTCTTGCAGTGACACAGTGTGTGGTTTTCTTTGCACATGATACATGTCTTTTCTGGACGTGATGTGGCAACATGATAAGAACGTTCTTTGACTTGTTTCTCTTTTGTATTATTGTTAGCTGCAACGCCGGTAACCAACTCCAAGGTGCGGAACTTGGACTCCATGAAGTTCTTTAATTCCCTCCAAGTAGGTAATGCTTCGCTGTCTTCCTTATAGGTATATTCTTCCCAGCCCTTATGTGTCTCTGGGTCAAACTTCTGAACGAGCAGAAATATTATTATATGATCCCAAGAGCCTGTTGTTATTTTTAAATTTTCCAGGTTATTTAGGCATTCCGTAGTAGTATCCAGTAAGCCCTTTAATTGGTTGGCTGATTGTGAAGTCATCTTCCTCTGGTAAAATAATCTTTTCATGATACAGTTTAATATAATGCGTCTGTTACCATACCTTTTATTTAAAACACTCCATGCAGTTGCGTAATTACTCGATGTCACCTTTATATGGGTCAATAACGCCTCAGCTTCTCCACTCACACTTGTTTTTAAATAATGTAATCGCTGTACATCACTGAGGTTATTATTTTCGTGCACCAACGAAGTAAACAAATCTTTGAAAGTCGGCCATCCTTCATAATTTCCATTAAACTTGGGTAATTCAATTTTCGGTAAATGCACTATATTCTGCGATGTATATGCTGTGTTCATACTCGAGTTTCGGGAATCCATCGGTGACGACTCCGTTAACGACGTAAGCATATCTTTCAAATCACCTTGTAATGAGCTATATAATTCTTCATAAACAAAGAATTCTTCGTTCAAAAAGTATGGCAAAATTCCTCTTTGTTCTTTGGGTGTTATCTTAACTAACCCGTCATGAGCGTTCTTGAATGACGTCCAATACTCATCAATAATTTTCACACGCGCTTCTATATAACCTTTTGTCAGTCTTGCTTTTGGGCACTTCTTTAAGTTTGTTTGCGTTTTTTGTATTAAATTAGCACCATCTTCCAATACAGCGAGATATTGCTGTTGTTCTTTTGTAGTACTCATTATTGTTGTTTCACTACACTTCACTTAAAACTTCCAAAATGTTCGTAAACTTGGTAATCTTCCGTAGTAGCGCTAATTACTTAGTTGCAAACATAAATTCATAACTGTGTTCATAACAGTCTAATAGTACTTGAACGAAGTGTTTTTTCTATAGATCCTTATCGCTGTGGAATGCGGTTCTTTTTTGCAAGCGACCAGATGTTCGACCTCTCCGTAGCTGCTGCATCCGGCTCGAATACGACCATATGTTGATTGTGTTAAGGTTCACTTTTATGTGTATGGGATTTTGAATGAAAAGACGTGTGTCCGACTACAAGTATATTGAGCGACTAGTTTACCCGTTTACATAGAATATTAAATATATCTGTATGACATATACTTAGCTATACCTAAGTAGGCTCACACCTTCTACATTGAACATAATACGTCACAACAAAATGTTTTTCTTAATATCCGGATGAAAGTAATTACGATTTTCAAAAAAAATTCACCCAGAAACTAGACTTGGTAATGGTAGCTAAATGGGGATACGAAAACTTGCATTTAAAAGATCATTTTTGTAAGGTTTTTCAAGAAAAATGGGATGTCCGAAAATCGGGCTTCATAAAACACTGTGCGTGGATACAAACATTTAAACTCGATTATAATACGAAATCTCGACGCACAAAATATCGATAAATGCTAATACGATGCTACAAAATTGCGATGCACGTTACCGCGACAGATCTTCACTGCCGCGATACTACTTCGGTGCACGTAACTGCGAAAGATTTTGACTGCGATACCACTTGACTTCGATGCAGGATACCGCGAAAATCATTTCCACGGAGCGCAGGTAAAAAACTTCTCAATTTTGTAGCATCGTATTTTAGCATAGCCTTCGTGAATTATAAAGTTTTGAGAAATTAGGCACCGTCGACCAAGAGACATAATATTTTACAGGATAATTATTATTTGTCAGGTGTACGTAGAGCTGGACAGCGGCGGCTGGGTGAGCTCTGCAGGAGGGCGCGGCGCTGCCAGCTTGTGCGTCCGCGCCGCTCTGGCGCCGCACGCGCTCTGTGCCGGCGCGCTGCTGACGCTGGCGCAGAGCGGCAACGTGCGCCTGCGAGCCGCCGCCGACCTGGCGCCGCACGCCGAGCTGCTGCTCTGGTTCGCGGACGACGCGCTGGCCGCGCTCGACATGCCCTTCCTCACGCCGCGCCACATCCGCGGCCGGCGCTACGCCTGCCCCGCCTGCGGCCGCGCCTTCGACGACCCCAACCCGCTCAAGGTGCACCTGTTCCTGTCGTGCGCGCCCTACGAGCCGCAGCGCTTCTGGCGCGAGGTGGCGGCGCGCATCGCGGCCCGGCCCGGCCCCGGCCCGACCCCACTCGCGCCCCGGCCCGGCCCCGGCCCGACCCCACTCGCGCCCGCACAGCTGGAGGCGCTGGCCACGGAGTGGGGCCGGGCGCAAGGTGGCCACGTTTGCGTGTACTGCGGCAAGCTGTACTCGCGGCGCTACGGGCTCAAAATTCACTTGCGCACGCACACGGGCTACCGGCCGCTGCGCTGCCGCCACTGCCTGCGCGCGTTCGGCGACCCCAGCAACCTCAACAAGCACGAGCGGCTGCACGCGGCCCGCGCGGGCCCGGCCGGCCCCGGGGCGGGCCCGGCAGGCCCCGGGGCGGGCCCGGCCGGCCCCACGCGCTATACCTGCCCGCTGTGCGGCCGCGCACTGGCCCGGCGGCGCGACCTGGAGCGACACGTACGCACGCACACACACACACAGACGGCGGAGACGAAGCAATGAAACGAGAGAATAGATTTTATGTAATTTATTAAAGTTATGCGACTATTGTCCGGCGACCTTGGCGGCGATGCGCTTGTCGCGTTCCTCGGCGATAGTGAGACGCACTCCCTTGCCGCGCGGGAGGGAGATGTACGCCTTCGTGCCCTTTCCGATGATGAACACGTTGTTTAATCTGTAACAGAGATGTTTCATGGTTGAATTATCTTAGCTCAGTTGATTGGCATTCAAAAATAACATAACATCACGCCTGTCATCCCCGTACGGTTAGGCAGAGATGTATTTTATTCTACATCCACATTTCGCCGGTTGTTTTAAGTCTGATGTGATAAGGGGTACGCCTACAGCCTATATCAACCGGGCACAAAATCAGACTCCATGACTGCTGCTGGGAAAGCCCAGAACCTCATGTAAACATGAAGTTCTGGGCTGATTGCAGTCATACTTCTGACCACTACACCAATAGCTGCCTCATGGGTCTAATAGTTATAGCAGAGTCAAAGACAAAATTCCCATTGACAAAATACATAAAATATTTTTTTTTATAGAAGATTGTAATAAGAGATAGGAAAAAGCGGCTGTGATTAATAGATGTATACCTAGTAGCGAAAGTGTGGCCCGTGGTGTCCTTGATGTGCACGATGTCGAAGGAGCCGGGATGTCTCTCGCGGGACACGATGGTGCCCACTCGCCCCAAGTTCCTACCTCCCGTGATCATGCACAGGTTACCTGAAACAGGATACATAATGTCAAACACTCGACATTTGGTTTGGCCTTTTTCAAACATGCACATATTCACATGACTAGTCAAATTACTGATACTATTTAAAATGATGATGATGAAGGGAGATTAATATCGAGAAAAAGATGGATGGATTGTTATATTATAATTTATAGTGAAATAATACTGGTTACTTAGCAATAAACTGCCTTGTTAGAAAACATATTGTTTTATTTAGAAAGGTTTTATTTTCAGCTCATGTGAAATGTTTCAAGGCTGTTTTATAGTTTTTTGTTTCAATTTCTAAACATAAACTGCTTTTTTGAGCTTTTCAAATGTATTTCCCAAGTAATTCATTTCATTTCATTTCATTCATTTATTGCATATCACATGTGTTTTTACAAGATCTTAATAATAATAAAATAGTTCACATGGACCCTGTCGGGCACAACAATTTGTTACATTAATGATAGTAGCAGAGTAATTAAACATTAATAAACAGTCACTAGACATTTGGAAAATTCATTTATAAGTAAGCAATATCATTGGAAAAAATTAAATTAAAAATTAAGTAAAATAATAAAAGTCGGCAAATAGAAATCAAATACAGTCAAGTGCATCATGTCAATAAAAATAAAATAATAATCAAAATACAATCACAATAAAATGTCAAAGATAATTCTCTAATACAAAATGTCAATAAATAAAACCCAAAATTCAATAAATAAGCAGAAAAACTTAGTCCAATATGATGTCACCGTTAAATCAAATTATAAATCAAATTATAATTATAATTGTTGATAGATTTAATTATTCAATTCATTTGAACAGTGTAATTATTTGCGTACTGCAAAAATAAGCAGCATTATAACGAGTTTTAGCACATACCTGACTCAAACTTGATGAAATCCATGATCTTGGAAGATGCAATGTCGAGTTGTACAGAGTCATTGACCTTGATCAGTGGGTCGGGGTAGCGGATGGTGCGGCCATCGTGTGTCACCAAGAATGGCACGTTCTTGGGGCCTGTTGACACTCGCTTCACCTTGCACAGCTTGTACTGCAACCAAAACACACATGCTAGTGACAGTCTTTTCAAACTACTATTGCACAACAACTGCAATGAGAAATCACATATTCCAAAACATACAGTCAAATCAAATCATAATTTATTTGTTAACACAGGTAAAAAAAATCAAGTGGAATTGATAAAAATGACATAGTTACTATATAATTTTTGGACACCTCAATAAACATAATATCCATTTCATTCCCAATGTGTTGACAAGATCTTTTTTGTAATATTTAAACTAGAAATAAGTTGAGCTAATTCCTTACATTAATAACTTTGCAATGTTTCAGTTTATCTATTAATCAAGTGGTTTTTCATTGTAGTCCCAATACCTTTCCCAAAAAATCACATAATAATATCAAACTTCTCAGGCAGTGACAAAATGATGTAGTTGGGACCAACCCCCATCGTGTTTTATACTACTACTGAGAACGAAATTAGATACTTGTGATGAATACTGTATTTATTTGGATAAGGATAATTACCATGTTTATAAAAACACCTTCACAAATATCATCATTCTCTTGCCCTTATCCAATTCATTTGGGGTTGGCACAGCATGTCTTCCTCCTCCTTACTTCTGTTTCTCATCATCTCTTGAGACACCTTTTTCCTTACCATAACATTCTTAAACCAGTCCATTCATCGTTTCTTTGGTCTTCCTCTTCTCTTATACCCCCATCTACATTCATATTCAAAATCTTCCCTCACATTTTCCTCATTCCACGACAACCAATTTCCACACAACTTTTCAGTCACCAGCGCCAGTTTCAGACTTCCTTTTATGTACAAATTTCTTATTTTAACCAATCGCATAACAACGCACATCCGAAGCATTCTCATCTCAGCCACATGTAAATACCTTTCATTCATCCCATTTGTGGTCTAACATCCGTAGCCATACAAAAATTATTTTAAAATACATTTAATCACCATTATAGATTCTATTGACTTCTCATCTAAGTAGACAGTGTACTATTTTTTGCATAGCAACAGTGCCATTGTGTTGGTCTGTCAGTGCTGGATTCAAATAGATTGTAGTTTTTCTAAACAAAAGTACCTACATATTTCAAAAATATAATCATAAACAATCCAAAGGTAGAGTTTTAAGTTTTTCAAATAGTGGCTTACAGTGCGATCAAATTATCTTGGCAGCTCTGAACATAGGCTTTGCGAAATTTTACGCATGTAAACTTGGGAATAAAACTGCTATTGCCAGTTAAACCAATACTTAAACGATCAGAAAATATCTAATTTAAACAGTGAGAAATACAAATAAAATAAATATCATAACACTTTTATACATTTGTTGTAACAAAATGACCTGTACGAAGTTTGGAGCTGCCAAGATAATTTGATCACACTGTACAGTTAGTTGTCTAGAAAGTGAGCTCCACAAATTGCTTGGATACATCTTTTTTGACCTTTAAAAACTCTGTCAAAGTCTACTAATATGTCAAGTCAAAGTCAAAAATATTTATTTCAAGTAGGCCAGTAACAGGCACTTTTGAATAGTCGAATTAAACTAACTGCGGCACTCAGAGATATCCAACGATTGCTCAAGCCGCCACCCAGCAAAGGCCTGACATAGTTTTGTATGACAAAACTGCCAAAAACCCTTACCAAGCGACGGCCCAAGCAACCACTGAAGCTCTCCGAGTGCGGCAGTAAACTACTGAACTACTGAAGCTAAATAAACTAAGCTACAGTCCCAGTCACAAGGCATAATAACTCGTGAGTGTACTGTAGTTGCCAATTCCAAAGCGTTGGTCTCATGAGAAAAATGGCAAGAAACTTCATGGACACTTTTTTAAAATCATTTGGGTTTACAATATGTTCAAAGTACAAACATAATCTTGGTATAATACACACATGAAGACTATGCAGATTACTGTTTGAGATGGTCTTTTGAAGAAAGCACCACACAGATTTGAGTGGACCCGTCCAGTCAGTGCAAGCATTTGTCAGTTATCGTGGATCTCGACTTATAACTCAAGGAGCTCAACGTCACAACGAACAATACCAAAGAAAGGACATTTGGGTGGGTCACTTAAAGTACTCAAACTGCCAAACAATCGTTAAAATTAAATAATATGGGGTCATATTATAATGCCGTACCTGAGTACAGATATAATACATAACCACAGTAAGCCAGCATTGCAAGTGTCACAGAACATGTTTTGCAACATTTAACATTGATCTTCCTCTCCTTTTGGTTGTAGCGAGATGTTTGCCTTTCTCAATAAATGGGCTACCAACACTAAATTTAAATTAGAACCAGTCATTCTTATGATTAGCATGATCAACCAAACAAACTTTTAAGTTTATAAAATTAGTAACAGTCACAGATTTAATATGATACAGGCAGAGAATAATATTTTGTTTGCAAAGGTAATGGTCAGTGGGTCGTTTTAGGGAAATCTGAAAAATACACTGCAACATGCAGATGGTCTTCTTTTAAATAAAATATAACCTAGTATACAATGGACCAGCTAACCTTGGCTTCTTCAGGAGTGATGCGGTGAACTGTGAAACGTCCTTTCACATCATAGATGAGGCGGAACAGCTCATTGGTCTTCTCAATAGAAACAACATCTGCAACAAGTACAACACCGTAAATGTATAGTGTTGTTAAACATTTAATGCACCACGGCACCCTTCATGTCCTCTCCTACGATTGTTTGTGTAATAAACAATACCAAATAACCTCTCTCATTATGGTGTCTAAAAGTGCATAATAAACATAATTATGTGATAATAGCTAGTCATTTTAACTATAAATATGATGCCACTCACCCATGTATCCGGCGGGGTAGGTGGGGTCAGTCCTCACTTTGCCGTCCACCTTGATGAGGCGCTGCTTCACGATCTTGAGCACCTCGTTGCCGGTGAGCGCGTACTTCAGCCGGTTGCGAAGAAAGATCACGAGCGGCAGGCACTCGCGCAGCTTGTGGGGCCCGGTCGAGGGTCTTGGCGCATACACGCCACCCAATTTATCCAACATCCATGCTTTGGGAGCGGCTAAGCGCTTCAAATGCTTTTTAGGTCCGCGAGCCTAAACACAAACAAATTTTACAGCACCTTGCATGAAAGCTTAACCTATACAAAAGACTTTTTAGTGGGATTTCTGTGTACGTAGCGATGAACTGTTGCATGAACAATTTTAAAAGAAATTCACTTTCAAACATCGGCATCGAAATACAAAAACATTTCAAACGATATTTAAATAAAAAATATTGAATGACCAAGTATAATTTTAAGTTACGGTTTTGATATACTGTATTACATTTGCTGAAATACTTGGCACTTTCACGATTTAATCGGATTTTTAACAGATATTTACACCATGAACTCACCATGTTGGACACAAAATTTATCAAGAAAGAAACGTCAGAGTCAATCTGTCAAACGCAACACCTACGAGAGAAAGAGTTGTTTTTGGTCAACATGAAACAACGGCTATTAGCACATGGCGTATTTAAACTAAAATTGCTATTATTTTTCAACAAAATAAGGATTACTTTATGATGAAATCAGAATTTACTCTGCACACATTTTATGGCAGTCAAAGGCGCCTAGGAGATGACGTTGACATCGTTTTTAAAAATTTAGACGTCCTCACTCAAGAAAAAATCCATCGGCCTAGAACTGAACCGCTTCAAAGTTTCAAACGTGATATTTTCCTTAGATAGTGGCGCTACCGACAGACAATCAATCCTTGATGCTGCAAATATCAAAATGTTAAGGGCCCCACAGATTAACAGTTCGCCCGACGATATCAGACTGTCAGTTAATCGCAATAGGTCACACACTAACGGCCCGTTCACGACTTTGGTCTTAGCGGCGAGCGGGGCGGCATCGGCTTGTAGTGCGTTTATCACGCCAGTAACTCTTAGTAGCGATTAGTTGCAGCGGCCTGACTACGTCACTCCCACACCGCTGTCCGCGCCGCTCTGTTTCGTGGCGTCGCACTTATTCACTTGTACATTTGTTCCTGCCGCTCCCCACACCGCGCGCCACTGTAGCGATTCGCTAGGACAAAACAGCGCGCGTGAGCGGCGTCTCGTGGCGTGCTTCAAAAACGCACCGCTAGCCGATGCCGCCCCGCTCGCCGCCTTAGACCAAAGTCGTGAACGGGCCGTAACAGTTCCGTTTAAGATTTCGGACTGTCGACTTATACGTACTGTCAGTGTGTGACCGCTTGACGATTCCAGTCAGCATCGATAGATGTTGGCCGGACAGTCCAAGGCCTTGAGGCCAAATAAACACACATTAACAGATAATCAGCCGTAGTGGCCTGTCGACCGGCATCTCGTGTCAGTCGAGCACCTTCTGTTTTATATTTTTCGACTTGTTTAATTTGCACACCATTGCCTACGGGCGACGAACTGCTAGTGTGTAGTCGTAGATGTTGTACCAGGCCATTGCCGGCAGGCAATAATCGCTTTAGTGTGTTGACGTCATTTGCCTAGGACGGCAGGCCGCCCGGTAAGACAGCAGGCGGACTGTTAATCTGCGAGGCCCTTTAGGTACAAACTTTTTTTTAAATTATTTCTCAGTAAATCACCAGTAAATGGACATTTGTTACTGATACTTATGTAATAACATGAATGATGTTCTTACGTGTAAGGCTGAGAATATAATGACAAAATAAAGCGTAGACAGTAATGATTGGACTTTGTATGCGAATCAATGATACCAAATGCAGAAACTGGGAACTGGCAACTGCAGTACTTTCACAAGTTATTATGCCTTGTGATTGTGACTGTAGCGTAGGAGTGCAATGCGTCGTTTCGGGAGTTGCTGCGTCGGGCTGCGCGGCGCCGGATGTTACCGGCGGCGAGTGGTGTGGGTGCGGGGGCGCGCGGCGGCGTGTGCCGTGGCGGTGGGTGTGCGGGGCTCCGGGTTGCGGGGCGGCGGTTGCACGTTGCGGCGTGCATTCGTTGTTCCGTGATTCGGGGTCTCGAGCATTCGTTGTTGCGGTTTGCGTCGCTGGGTGCTTTCGTGCTCGCAGTGTTCGTTGTTGCGGGCATTCGGTGGCGTGTGGTTCGGCGTGGTGGCTTTCGGAATGGCGCATTGCACTCGTAGTTTCGTTCTTCTTCCGTCCTTCTGACATTCAAAAGTGCCTGTAATGGCTTAATTGAAATAAACGATTTGAGTTTGAGTTTGAGTTTTGAGTTGAGAAAAAAATAACAAGCAAACATCAAGCAAAAATGTTATTGGTAGGCGGCGCGGTGGCGTAATAATAATAAGAGAAGTAACGTAACGTCTGTGCTTCCATTTCGAAGTCAAATGGCTAGATGCGTGGCGTCAACTGCGCAAAGCCAGATCCGACTTATGGCATAGATGTGTGATGGTAGAATGGATGGCAGCTTAAGTGCCAAGGACATTATAGACTATCAAATCAAAGTCATTGATGCCCTCAAATCATGATAACATTTGAAATGCTATCATGATTCATTTCATTTATTTCATAATGTTGGGCAAGGGTAAGGCAAAATATCCCAAAAGACTAGTAGTTATTTTGACACAAACGAAACAAAAAAATACATCATGACATCATTGACATTGACAATTTGACATTTGACTTGACATGACATCCAGTGTTGCCATATCTACCAACTTTTAGGTAGATCTACCTACTTTGCCCTCAGTCTACCTGTCTACCAACATAAGCCTCAAAAATACCTGTTTTTCAAAAAAATTAACGCCATTATTGAAAACATTTTTTTCTTACTGAAGGATGAAAAAAAACTTACTATTGACAGTGGACATTGACACTTTCGTACCGCGTTCGCGCCATTCGAGTGGAATCCTGTTTGGTTACATTACATCAAAATATTGAATTGAATTTGTTGTAATAATTGTTATTTTATTTGTTTTTGTCTAATTTTGTTGGTTACTACAGAGTTGTGAGTTGTGACCTGCTTCTGCTTCTAGCAAGCTAGAGTCCTAGAGTCTAGCTCAAAGAGGGGGGGATTCTGATAGCAGCGATGCGCATGAAAATGATCGATGCACATGGTCAAAGGTCAAAAACTCCACCACGAAAGGCCAAAAATTTTAATTTAATTTAAAACACGTAATAAATTAGATACTATCTACCTATTTTTCATTTTGGATTCTACCAATTTCTACCGATTTTTGGCACATATTCTACTAATTTTCTGAAATTAGGGTTGGCAACACTGATGACATGACATCATTCATCACATTGTGATCATTGAGTTGAAGTCGAAATTGAGGTTAGGTTAATGTTTTAGGTTATGTTTTATCAAAACATAGAAACAGGAGCGAGTTAAATAAAATGTACCTATACCAGAGGGCGTTTACATTTAATGGATTCTTCTTCCGAAAATAGTTTTGCTTGGACTGATACAACAAGTGACAGCTTTGACAGCATCAACACCACCCCAATGTGAGTATTTTCATCCACAGTCTGAATGAATTCACCCACTGCTGGGTAAAGGCCTCTCTTTTCTTGTGCCATTCTCCACGGTCTTGTGCCAGTGAGTATTTTACCTTGGACCAATAGAAATAAGCTATGCGTTTTGTAGGATCTATCTTTACGGTAGTGTAGTATATTTCCTTCCATAGAAGTTCTTCAAGAGAATTCTGTCGTAGCTGCATTGTAAGAAACTCCAGGAATATCTTCGCGTTTTGCTATAAATAACACCCCGTCGTTTTTACGTCGGGGTTTGTAAAACTGTTTCTACTATTGTTTTTACTCCACTATCACACCACAATTTTTGAATGCATTCAACTGCAAATAACCGCAATCAGTGTTATTTGTAACTGATTATTGAATAAATGCGTTACTTATTTTGTTTTTGTTCACTAATCAATTTGGTCAGTGGGTCGTCTTAGGGGTGGTAGATTAATTTATACCTGATACTGATTTGCAAATCACCCCGAAAATTACAGACAGTTTTAATGGAACCATTACTAGGCAATTTCCATTTTCTTAGTTATCAGAACTATACACATACTTAATCAAATTTAATTTTTCAGGGCTGCAGATGAGATCAATGAAAATTCCATTGACAACTTTTCTACTAATGAAAAAAAAAATACAAAAGACAAGAAATCTAGAAAAAAAAACCATGATGAGTCAGTTAGTTTAGAAACTAATGTACTTATTAAGGAAGAAAAATATTACGAAGCTAAAATTAATAGTAGTGTAAAGAAAAAGAATATTAAAATAGAACCAGACAGTGAAAATGAAGGTCAAAAAAAGAAAAAGAAAATTAGAAACTTTGAAACAAACGGAGAACAGAATGATTCACAAGAATCAATGTCCTTTGATGAAACCTTCCTCAACATGAAAGTAAAACAAGAAGACTCATCTGCTTTATGTTCTACAAAACATAAAAAGAAGAAACGAAAACGTACTTCAAGTATGGATTCAACAACATCTCCACATAAAAGTCATGAAAACAATTGTAGCACTGAAATAAATGATGATGTTATTCTCAAAGAAGAAACTGAAAATCACACAGAAATTAGTAATATTAAGAAAAAGAAGAAGAAGTCGAAAAAACGACACAATAGTGACAATCAGCATCTAGACATTGAAGAGACAATGGACATAGAAGAAACAGCTGTAAACCAAAATAGCAAAGGCAACTATATGGACAGCTTCATTACAGAACAAACATTACAGGAAGAAAGTAGTTGTGATGAAATATCTGCAATAAAATGTGATGATAGTCATTCTCCTCATACCATTTCATTCATCAACAATGATGAAGAAAACACAAAAATAAAATACAATAATAGTATAAACATAAGTACTAAGCTAGCTGATAATGTACCAGAGCAAGAGTCCAATAAAAAGTTAGATGCAGCAATGCATCGAAAACAGCGAATTTCCGACAGAATTCGTTTTGAAGATGATGAAGATGATACAAGCACAGAGTCTAGCCATATAGATCATGAGAGTAATTCTGAAAAAAATAAAAAGGCATTAAAATTACAAAATTTCATAAAAACTAATCCTAATTTGAAACTGCTTCCCCAAACATTTAATAATAATACAAATCTTACTCAAGATGATGAAGTATGGATTCTCAAGTGTCCAAAAGAGATAAACATTAAAGATTTTAATAATACAACCTTAAATATCCATGGAAAATGCAAGATTAAAGTTGCTGGGCAAACTTATGAAGGTAGTGCAGAAGAAAATCAGTCAGACACTATTTCATTGCTGACAATGGATCAAAATAAATATAGAATCAGGAATATACCACTAAGTGGGATCATCAATTTACGTAAGAGAATCCCTAAAGCACATTTCCGCGATGACAACATTATGGTGAACAATCAGACAAATTTTATACCACTCCCTGAGACAAAATGTCGCCATCCTCTTTTTGGCTCTAATTATAAGAAGGCCTTAAAAATACCTGCAGCCATAGCAGACCGTTTAAATGTGCAGGACACTGAAGATACTGCAAAGAGAAAGAAGAAAAAAGGCAAAAAAGAAAGAAATGCATTGGCGCAAGTTGATGCCCAAGCACAAAGTGACATTACCATGAAGACAGAACCAGAGCTCCCTGTAGAAACAGGAGAAAAGAAAAAAAGGAAACGCAAAATGATAGATGATGTGGTATCTGCACCAAAAAAAGCAAAGCGAATCAAACACGATCCAGATTCTGCAGAAGCTTGGGAGTCAGAGAAAGCAATAGAAGAAAATCTTTTTAACTTTTGATAAAATTGCTAGTATTTAAAATTACTTTTTGTTTCATTTTTCATGCCCCTTTTGATCCTACTCCAAATCATGATTATTTGTAGGTAGATGTTCAAATCTTATGGTTATGTGCGATTACTTGTACGATCTATTAGGAGTTTAGGACACACTAAAGAAATTGTGTGTTATCTCGCCGTGCGACGAGAACGCATCGTTCGATCAGTCAGATTATAGGAAAACCTTTAACAAGTGCTAAAATAACATGATGAAGGGGTTTGTTTTGTATGGGAGCTGGCATAGTTTTTTTTTCGAAATCGCGGCCCGACATAATAATAAAGGTGAACAAACAAAAAAAAAATGTCATGAATAACTAAGGTACAAAGTGCGATCAAATTACACTTGGGAATAAAACTGTTATTGCCAGTTAAACCAATACTTAAACGATCAGAAAATATCTAATTTAAACAGTGAGAAATACAAATAAAATAAATATCATAACACTTTTATACATTCGTTGTAACAAAATGACCTGCACGAAGTTCGGACCTGCCAAGATAATTATGTTTGCTGTTCGCTGATCTTACATTTTCAATAATTTAATTGGATAGAATTTCCTTAAGACCCGTCGCTTAGGAAGTTCATATTTTTTGTACTACGTATCCTATATGGGCACCGGGCCGTAGGCCGACGAAGGAGGCCGTAGGCCGACGAAGGAGGCCGTAGGCCGACGAAGGAGGCCGGCGGAGGCCCGGCACTTCGGGGACAGAAGATATTAGTGTTATTTAATATGCGAGCGAAGCGAGCGCGCGTCATAGAGTACATGCGTTGCATGTATGAGTGACGTCGCCGTAAGAATGGTGCGTCGCCTTTACATGGGAGTGGTGCCAGGGCAAGGTGGGCACCACCCCTCACCCTTCCCCTGTCAAATGACACAAAAATTTTACCCGTTTCGCGTTTTAGCGCTATTCTAAACTCAAAATTTAAAAAGTTAAATAAAAAAAAACTACGCATTTCCTCACTTGGGGGGTTGAAGGGGGGGGGGGACCCCCCCTCCCCCCCCTACCCCAGCTGTTATATCTGGATGCGTATTACAAAAGCAACCCCGACACAACAAGTCCTATAAACAAGCACAAAAGTTAAATCATCTGCGAAGAATTTTACGCGACCAACGGAAGAACAAACACAAAAGAACTAAAAAGTTGGAAATAAAAAAAGTAGTTAAAAAACTTAAAAACCCGACTGAAAAAACTGAAAAGCAAAAAACAAGCACATTTTAAATTAAACAAAACTTGGAACCAGGCGGGGTTCCTTTGAATATTAAATTATGAAATGAAAAAAATAGAACTAAAAAATACAACCCCGCCTGCTTCCAAGTTTTGTTTATTTAATTTAAAATGTGCTTGTTTTTTTTTTTCTTTTGCCAAGCTTTATTTTTACACAATCGCTGAGAGCACTTTCCAGAATCTGCTCTGCTATATAACGTCCTTGGCTCCACAGACTACTTATAGAGACTACCATGAAGTTATAGATAAATATGGAGACCACACTTCGAATACCTACTTGAAGCAAAACTTATGCATCGCTATCTCGCTCTCTGTGGGCTGACCCTCTCTTTCTAAGTACGGTAACCTTTATTTTATTTTACCTAGGACATTACGTAGTTCCTTTTCATAACTTGTGTTTGATTAAATTAATATATCCACATCTCTGTTCACTTCTAGATTGATGAAAGATGCCAATGATAAATTACGAAAGAAGCTGTTTGCTTACAGTGTGAAAGTTCCTGATTTTTTTTGGCAGTTTGTCATTTTCAATCACGCAAAAAAGTCTTAGGTCGTATACGTACGTAATTTCGCACAGAAATAGAATATAGACCATGGCCAGTATAAAAGTTTAGTTCCTGTAGCAATACGAAATTAATGATCTTCTATCTATCTATATAAATAAATAAAAAGAGAAGTCCTGACAGACTGACTCATCAACGCCCAGCCCAAACCCTTGGACCTAGAAAGCTGAAATTTTGCACAGAGGTTCCCTTTATAATCTAGACAAGGAATAAGGAAGGATTTTTTGAAATTCAACCCCTAAGGGAGTTAAATAGGGGATGAAAGTTTGTATGGAAAATCGCCATTTTCACGCGGGCGAAGCCGCTGGCAAAAGCTAGTAAATCATAATGACAGAAGAGGTGGTGACACGACCACGGTGGTTGCCTACCGCAAGGGCTGGTGGGGTGGCTCAAGATAATGAATCTGGAAGGATTTGGGAGAGATTTTTGCCCAGTACAACTCTTACTATAAAATCATGAAATCGCAAAAAAGAAATTAGATGTTTCTTTTATTTTGTAGACTAATGAAAATTATACATATAAGATGATTTTTTTTTTAAAGATTTCTGGGTAAGTCCATAATATATTTTCATCTGAATACGAGGCTATAATAGGAACGGTAATACATATGTATAAAACCTCAAAAAGAAACAAAAACACTTTCTAAATTAAAATCATTTTATTATAATATTTTCTATTATATTACGAAGACATGTCCTGATTTTTTTAGTCTGTCGTAAAACTCTTTGCTTAAGAATCTTAGATTTCTTCTGCAGTATTTTTCTTCAGTTGATTTTATTTACACCTGTACGCCCCTATCAATCTTCATAGAGACCTGGGCTTCGCTGTTGACCTAAAACCAGAAGAGTGTGAAATCAGAACAAAATTTTATATTATTCATTACATTTACTGTATTATTTAAATAGTAATTGGCTATTTGACTACTGTTAAAAATTCACGAAAATGTTATGTTATTTCAAAGAACTAACAGAAATAACACGGTGTGTGAAAAAAGTAATAAAATGAAATAAAGCGAGTATGATAATGACTATATAATTAATGAAGGTCCCACGGAAAGTCCCAGATATATCCCCAATATGGTCACACTATTTCAGTATGACTCCTTATAAACAAAAACAAATAAAATTGCAGAAAGTCCATGAAATTCAATGTAAAACTGTTTGGTCTTTACATAGTTATCTAAGTTATCATTGACTAAATCATAGGTCAAGCTTTTATGAAGTAATTAATTGAAAATACAAAGAAATATGCAGAAATATGTTTACAAATAATCAGTGTCAAAAATCCCGATTTAAACACTTACGCGTGAAATCTTATATCACCTCCTGGACACCACGTACTACCACAACCACGCACTACACAAGTTTGCACCATTTTCTCAATTATAACTTTGATTACAGGCAAATATCTCAAACGAAACTGTGAACCGCAAAGTAAACAACCGCCATATTGGTACGATTTATGTTGACATGTGGGGCCAATGTTGCCACATTACCACATCCTTAGGAAATGGGAAAATAATACACTGATTCGCCAACCTTGTCAAGCATTCGTGACATACTATTTTTGGAATTTTAATTTCAGTAATCTTAGTTTAGCTTTTTATTTATTAACACATTATTTGACAGTACTTAACTTCTGTTTACATTTGTGTGGTGACTCTTTTTAAAAATGAATAAGGAGATTTTAATAACGAGATAGCAATACTATCGTCCACCTTAGAAAGAGAGGTCAGCCCACAGAGAGTGAGATAGAGAATCGTAGGTATTTGACTCAAACTTTTGTTCTAAGTGTGGCCTCCATATTTATCTATAACTTCATGGAGACTACGTATCTTGGCTCTGCTATGTAATCTGTGGTTTTAAACCATTGAGATAGGATCCTATGGAGGCGCCGCGATGTTCTATATACACACTTGCTTATACAAATATGAGTGAAATAGGAGACAGAATGTAAAATATAGTTTTGGTTCGTTCTTTCTAATGCAGTAATCGTATTTGATGAAAGAGACAACAATATTTCAGTTGTTTCTCACAATGGCAACATTTGGATATGCGAGTCACAGAATAGTAGGTAGGGTGCCGTTTTCGACATATTGTGATACAAGATGGCGATGAGTTTCGTGGTAGTTGTGCTGTCAAATAGTTGTTTACTTTTTGTTAAATTGCGATTTGTGAGAAAATTACGACGAGATTATCTCTTAAACTGCGTGTATATGTTAGGAAACAGCAATTCAATATGCCTGCGTGTTGTATTGTGAAGTGTGGTGCAAGAAGGACTGAAAATCAACCTCAATTGACTTTGCATAGGTTAGTAGTCGTTTTCATGCAATAGTATTTAGGAGTAATACATTTTCGATGAAAAAATGCTAAGTGATCATTAATTTATTGCTAAAGTGTTAATAATTGGGTTTATTTCCGTCCCAGAGACCTTTTTGTTATTTCATCATTTGATTCGTTTGTTTACAAACATGGATAGTGTTGTACCGTTGCGTAATAGTTTCCGATACTAGTTCCTTCGCTGCGCTGAAACGATATCTGTTCGAGTGACCGTGCCAGGTCCGGTCAGGGCGCGGGACCGCCCTGAGGATTATCGAAAGAGATAACGCGGCCTTGGCACAAGAGCGAAGAAGGAACATGGGTGGTTTTTAGTCAGTAGAATAATAGGGTTTGACAAACCCTACAATTTTATATTGCACTACAATTTTATTGGTGATCCATCTCATATTTTACACATTATTATATTAACATTAATTTGATCATTCATATCTTTGAACACTTTTTGTTTATCTGAGAACGAAAATATTTCGTGGCGATAGATCTATGTGATACAACTTGGTAACGAATACAAATTTTGGCGACAGGAAACAAAGTCCCCTTTTATTTTACTCCGCCTGTCAGTCAGTCAATCATAATAGAAACAATCTTCTTACTATTAGAAGATTTGTTCTTCACTAGGATCTTATTAGTTTGCGATTTAATTCGTAGTTGAGTTTTAGTTACATTCTAATTTAATGTTGGTTTGTTATATAATACGAGTAAATAACAAAGACTTAACCGCGACAACTGTTTGACCGCAATCTAAACGTATACAGGGTGTAAATTAACCCATAACACAGCCGTCAACCAAGCAAGGGTGGTACTTAGTTTGATGTACAGAAACATCAAACTAAGTACCCCCCCTACGCAATTTTTTTTGCTGGGAAACGATTTTTTATTGGGGTCAAATATCATATTTTACGGTAAAACTCAATGTAGCAACACATTGGGCTAGTGGATGCTATGAATAGTAAACGGGTGATGGAGGTAATTTAAGTAAAGTTATAACCTGAAAAACGAGTATTTACAAAAACAACTGAAATATTTGGAACTTTGACCAATATCTCCGTAACTAGGGGGTTCCTAGGTATGGTCTAGAACAAAAAAAAAATGGTGGGGAGAACAAGTGTTCAGTAGTTTTGGCGCTATGCTGGAACATACAAACATAATACATACACTGCCAAAATCATTACCCTTCCTTTTGGCTTTTCCGTAGTCGGGTAAAAAGTATTCTTTATTTATTGTATTCAGAAAAACCACTTTGAATAAATTTTGGTATCCGATACCTGAGAATTTTTTTTATTCAAAGTGGTTGTAGGTAAGTAAATTTACTCATATTTTTCTGTTACAACTTTACAACGGACTGTTCATTTTAATTCAACCGTGATATCTAATAATACTCGTAATACTAGTATCGATACTCGTTACAGTAGTACTATGTTTCATGATTGCCACAACCCTAGCATTGGCAGCCATTTTATGCTCCGTAGGTATGCACCTTTTTTCTGTAGGTATTTCCAGTCCATACTTTTTATTAGTCATTGTTTTAAACACATGTTTTGAACAAGTTTTGAAGGTCGCTTTGAGGAGACAAATGTCATTGTCAAGTTGTCAACACAGGATTTTAAAATTTGGTGCGTTCGTACTTATTCACACTAAAAGGCAGTTTAAAATCTTGGATATAATTAAAAAATTGTAGTAATAGATGCAGCGGCGTAGTGACCTCTTAAAAATTAAGTAACCACATAGGTAAGAATGTTTTTTATCTGTTTACTTAATGTAATATTATGATTTGTTAGCCCTGTAAAATAATATTCGGCTGATGTCCCGCATGTTCTTATTTGTAGATTATCTAAGGTATAGCAAACACAAATTTTTAGATGCATAATACTGGTCTACTTTACCTATACTTAATATGAACGTAGAACCTAAGACAGAAACACGCTTGAACGATAATATGACTACATACTGAAAGCACAGCTGATAAAAATCTGTATTCCCAGACAACACGTTTCGGTCAGTGGGTCGTCTTAGGGGCGGATTTTTAGGAGTTGGAGTATACGCCTAAGGGCACTATGAGCAGCAAAGAAAACAAATAAAAAAATCGGGACTTGTAGGACCATGTGTCTCGGAGCTTAAATGGTTTCTATGGACCAGGTTAATAAGATGCTGCAATGAAAAGAGCCGAAATCTTGAAAAAAAAAACTTCTGAAAATTTTACTAAGTCCTGTGCCCCTAAGGATACACAAGGTGACACTTAAAAAACTTTGCAAATATTTTTTTTCTCTCACTTTGTCGCGGTTTTTTTATATCATCTCATAGTTTTCGACTAGAGCAACAATTCTTTTCCCGAAAAAGTTTTCATCCGAGCTACCATTTTGGAAATAATATAGAGAATTCTAGATAAAACGAAGTAAAATTCGTAGGACCATAACTCTGAAACGGTGCGTCGTAGGACCATGGTTCTCAGAACCTAAATAATTTCTATGGTCAAGGTCAACCCGAAACTGAAAAAAATTAGGAATTTAATACACTCCAACCCATGTTTCTCCGAAAACTTTGCTGATACAAAACATTGTCCATAGACATTTCGGTACATAGGAAGCAGTGTTGGCAGAGATCTGTTCATAGATAGCATCTCTTGCCATAATATACTTATTTCATAGAAATCAATGTTTTCAGGTACCTTTTTCATATTATTTATTATCGTTTACTGCCCGTTGTCCACCTCTTAGTCCACCTAGGTGTACAACCGGCAATTATTTTTGCCCATGGTCCACCTGAATGTCCATAATTATATTTTTATTGTAGTATTACGAAAGGATAATAGTAAAAATAAATTATACTTAAAGCCATTTTGATTGTAAGACAAAACCACATTATATTATAATGTTAGACATCAAATAAAACCGGCCAAGTGCATGTCAGACCACGCACAATGTAGGGTTCCGTAGATGCCCATCAAAATATGTGAACTTACTAAATTGATTAACCTACCTGCCTCCAAACGATGATTTTTATTGTAAAAATAAAACAAACTTACATTTGCAGTTTTGCATAGGAAAATATTTCATGCAAGTACATTTTATATGTTGGTTGACTCTATTACTCGTAAACTTGTAAAGCCTACTTAGCTGTGATAGTTTTCCTTTTATTTTCGTTATATATGTTACTGCCATGAATTATTTCACACGCCCAAACACAACCTGTATAGGTGGTTTAGGTAGGCACACTTAAGTCTAACGAAAATTTGCACTTTAAAGCTTAATAATTCACAAACGAATCCCTTAAACAAAAAACTGTTTAAGCAAACTCGTAATATCTTTTAGGGACTTGTCCAACGATACCCCACACTAAAGAAAGAAAGAAAGAAAGAAAAAGTATTTATTGGTTTCACACCAGGACAAAACAAATTGACAAAAAAAAAAAAACTTTAAAGCTAACAGGGTAAACATAATTGAGAAACACTTAAAATTAGGACATAATAATTTGAAAAAGTCCCGTGCGAAGCCAAAGGGCCACTATCTCAGCATGGTGCTGTAACATTTATGACAAATCACAAATGTCACAGCGCTGGTATTCTGATAGGGCACACAACAGACAACACACAACAACAGGGCTACAGACAGATATTGCAAGAAAAAAAAATCATCCCCACTTTAATGTACTGGAGATTAGTGGAGATACCATAAAAAAAAAAATTACTTTAGCACTTTGTCGGCGTAACTCATTTGTATATTCATGCCAAATTACAGCTTTCTAGTACTAAGAGTCTTTCAGATTCAGATATACTGGGGACGGACAGACGGACGGACATGGCTATTGACGTATATGGCATATTGACTATGGAACCCTAAAAATGAACAACGAAATTAATTATATATTTAGACATAAATATTAACAAAATTGACATAAAACACATGTTGTACCATATTAGCGGAGTTCTATGTTCTTTAGGGATTTGGTTTCCACACTTAGACCTTAAACCACCAAACCTCCCTCTAGAAGCAGATCAAACATTCTACTCTTCTCAGGGCATCCGCAAGGGATCTTGGTGTTCCTATCATAATCATAATCATCATTTATTGCATTTATCATTATTCTTGGTGTTCCAAGAGTTTCCTGGCGGCTCTGAATTGTGGGCTCCAAGCTAACTAAAATTGTCTTGTTAGAATATAACCCAGCAAAATTACTAGGCTAGCATAGGTTCCAAGTGGTATGTATTTCAATTATTCTGGGTAATTAATAATGATTTTATTTTTATTTAGTGTGTATACTAGGATTAAAGTACCTTCACCTTCTTTAATTAAGGTTATCATATTATCACCCAGCTGAACCACGATCAAAAAAAAAAATTCTCGTGGTACACCCAGGTAGACCACGGTGATGGGCAATAAACAATATGATTAGTTTCTTCTCCAGAGGCGCTTTCTGTGAACAAACCTACCTGAAAACAGTGGTTTCTATAAAAAAAGGTAATACTTTGGAAAATTAATAGTAGTTATTCAGGTTATTTACCGTAAAATGTGATCTTTCACCCAAAAAAAACAAAGTTGTTTCCCAGTAATAACTTTTCTCGTCGACTGACAACAACATGCACTACAAATCTGTTTGTTTTCAATCAGCAGATTAAGACTTAGCCACTTCCCTGGACAATGGAAGATAGACCAAGTAATAATGTTACTAAAACCCGGTAAACCACCTAATAACGTAGCGTCGCCGCGTCGCACCGACCTATAAGCCTATTGCCAGTAATAGGGAAACTCCTCGAGTTGATGTTACTGGAAAGAATGAAAGCACACCTAACTAAGGAATCCCGAATCATCAATTAGGATTCCGAGAGAACCACGGAACGATCGAGCAAATTCACCGTATTGTTGAAGTTAAGGTGGATGTTCACGGTAGCCCGCGAGACGTATGCAGTTACAGAATTATAATCATCAAAATCATCATTACAACCCTCCAAGTTCATGTAACTGTCAAGAATGAGTATTTCATCAAAAGGTCATTCTTGAGAGTTACATGAACTTGGAGGGTTGTAAATTTGTAATGATGATTTTGATGATTATAATTCTGTAACTGCATACGTCTTACAGCCGCGAATCATATTTTCACTAACATACAACCTAGCACTGGCCTGCAAATCGGTAAAAACGTAAGAAAATTTGAATTTCGCGGGCTACCCTGGAACATCCACCTTAAAGGCAGTGATCTGCATTTAACTTCAACAATACGGTGAATTTGATACGGTGAATACGGTGTTTTTTTTTAATGATCACTGAAAGAAAAAAAATATTGCTCGGCTGTCCTTCTGGATATAAGCCAGGCATTCGACAAAGTGTGGCAGGAGGGTCTTTTATACAAGTTCAAAGAGATGCTACAACACTCGTTTTACAACATAATAGAGTCATATCTCAGCAAGCGTTGTTTCGAAGTAAAGTTCAATGATGAACTTTCTGACTAACATGAGATCAAAGCAGGGGAACCTCAGGGAAGTATACTGGGACCGGTTCTCTACACCATATATACTGCCGACTTACAAACATCAGAAATGACTACGGTTGCAACATATGCAGACGATACAGTACACATACAGTACGGTACAGTACATTACTATCTACACACACGATCCCAGCAACAGCCTCAGAACAACTGCAACACCACATTGACAAAATTGAAGTAGAAGCTCAATATCTGGCGAATACACGCAAATCGCAGTAAAAGAACACATGTGACCTTTACCCTCAGAAGGCACACGTGTCCACCGGTTATACATGACAATGAAGAAATTCCGCAAGAAGATAATGCAAAATACTTGGGCATGCACTTGGACCGAAGGCTGACATGGAAAAAACCACGAAAAAACACATATGGACCTAGATTTAAAACTACGCAATAGGACTGGTTAATAGGAGGACACTCACAAATAAGTACACAGCAAGTTGATAGTATAATATATAAAGCTATCTTGAAACCAATATGGACGTAAGGCATAAAGCTCTGGGGCACGGCTTGCAATCTATACTAATATTATAAAGCTGAAGAGTTTGTTTGTTTGTTTGAACGGTAAACTCAGGAACTACTGGTTGGAATTGAAAAGTTATTTTTGTGTTGAATAGTCCATTCATCGAGGCAGGCTTTAGGCTATTTAAAATCACGCTACGGCTAATAGGAGCGGAGCATAAATGAAAAATGTTACAAGAACGGGAAAAGATATTTCCTTTTTGAGAGCTTCAGCTGCGTGCGCTGCGAAAACGGTTTAAGTTAGGCAAATATCATGTATGAAGGGATTGTTCCTCTTTAAAAGTTCTAAAAAAAAGTCCGTGACAGCATATGTCTATCTTTTAAGATTGACTCACTGTAACCCTTTTTACTATTAAAATGTTAGGTCCAAAAGAATATTTTTTTGTGAAGCTTAAAATAACCCTTATGGTATTAACCTATATCTAAATAACTATGTTTGTTAGAACGGAAATTTAATGTAGAATATTTGTGCCCTTTACTTTATACAGTTTAAACAAATATCTTAGAAGATATCGCAATGTAAAAATATCCGCGCGGCAAAATAATTCGCGCGTCGCAATGTAGGTAGGTACGAGTGATTCTGGCTGGCCTCCGGGAAATTCAAATTCAAAATATTTACTGCATCATAATGTTTACAAGTACAAGGTATTACCGTATATTTAACAGTAAGAGATACCTATAGTAATTCTCACTTAAATAAATAATCTAAGCTAATCTAAACCATCTAAACTAATATTATAAAGAAGAAATATAAGATTTTTTGTTTGTTACGATTTAGCTTAATTTATGTTGGACTAGCTTTTGCCCGCGACTTCGTCCGCGTTTCCGTCGTTTTTCGTAAAAAAGTACCATTATGTCCTTCCTCACGGTTCAGTGGTTTTGATGTAACAGACAGATTAACTTTCGTATTTTAGTAGGGAAATACAATATTATGTCAATCCACAATACTGTTGAAAAATATCGCAAAAAGGAACCGCAGAATATTATTATTAATAGCTGTGCCCGCGACTCCGTCAGCGTGTGTAACTCCTTGTATGTTATTAAGTTAATGTATTGGTAATATTGTTTAGATCACTTTCACATGAGGCTTGAGCGTAGGTACCTACCTATAGCGTTCTATAGGTAAAACTTCAGCCCAAAGCTTCCGGGTAAACTATGTTGAAAGTTGACCCGTCCGGCACGTGAACATAAAGATTTCTAGAACTGCTAACCCGGGAAAGAGCGACATATAACTGACCATGCGAGAAACAACTGACACCGAGATCTACTCCAGCAACACGAAAATTCTGCCCTTGAGCCCTCTTAATTTACCTACTTCACTTAAAATAAATACCTATAACTACTATAATTAATAAAAGTATCTACGCTTTTACCTACATAATACAAAAATAAAATTGATCATAAATTAGCCAAAACTTACCTATCGGTATCTAAAAATTTATGCGTACTACTTCCCCTAAAAACCCCACACCCGCACGGAACAAATATTTGTATGACCTACAGATAGTTGTTCCGGGTCTGGGTATTTGTGTATGTGAGTTTAAATGTTTGTGAACGCACCCACGATACAGGAGAAATTCCTAGTGTGGGGCAACGTTTTTTCAAAAAGAAAGAAAGAAGAAGAAATAAAATGCGAACTATTAATAATTTGTAATTTGAACGAATATTTAAACACTACCAAAATAACTACTTAATACCTATTTTATAAAATAACAACAAAAGAAATTCAAATAAACTATTTATAGATTATAAGTCGCGCTGATAAGCACGGTTTGTTAATATCAATTATTGTCTGTCAATAAGGTCGAACGCTGAACGCATCAACAGCCAAATATTGAATGAAGCTCGCTCCCGTTACACAAAAATAATCCTTATGGTATGATTCAGTATTCACGCGCAGCTTATTAGCGTATTTCATATTTGGTTCAGTTTGATGTTTCTGTACCGATTACTATGATTCTTTTTTTATTGAATAGGTAATAATATTAACTTCTTATAATTAGGGATGAGTGAGAGTATTCTAAACGTAAGAGTAAACAAATATAATCAGAAAGCTCCGAACTGCTAAGCTATCGGGAGTTACACGTGTTATTGTGAGTCAACCATAAAAGATAGACGTATGCTGTTATGGGGTATTTTTTAGATAATTTTATGTAGAACATTTCCGTCATAAATGATTTCTATGTAGCTTTAACCATTAAGGCTGCACACGTGACGGAAGCTTAAAAAATGGAGCAACTTCTCCCGTTTTCCCAACATTTCCCTTCACTGCTCTGCTCCTATTGATTGTAGCGTGATGAAAAGTATACTATAACCTCCCCAGGAGTATGAAGAATAATTGTACTAAGTTTCGTTAAAATCCGTCGAGTAGTTTTTGTTTCTATAAGGAACATACAGACAGGAAGACAGACAGACAGACAGACAGACAGACAGACAGACAGACAGACAAAAATTTTACTGATTGCATTTTTGGCATCAGTATCGATCACTAATTACCCCCTGATAGTTATTTTGAAAATATATGTCATGTACAGAATTGACCTCTCTAGGGGAGAGCGGGGCTGAACGTGCCGATTTTGACAAATCCTTATATGATTCGGATAAAACAAGTACTATGTCTGAAAGTAGTGGTTCATCCTAAGCCAAATTTAGTCTATAATACGAATTTACCTACAGATTTTGCACATTTTTCATAGTTTTTAAGAATAAGTGTTTTTTTTACACAGCGGCGGCAAGGCACTACCAACCCCACTTTGGGGCAAGTTGTGCCGTAGCTGGGGTCGGTTGTGCCGTTGATAATGCTAGGTGTTTTACATAAATCAAAATTAATTTAGAATTTAAAAGACATCAATTTTATAATAATATATTTATTTGTTATAATTTTTACCATAAATCAACAGTTTCTAAGTATTATAATTTAAAAAAACAAATTACCCTTACTTATGTAATTATTTCAAACTTAAAAACATATTTTAAATCAAAGTTTGTACTTATTTTTATGCGAATACGATCAATTATTAAAAATGCGAATGAGATCAATATTTTTTTTAAAAATATCAGTCTCTAAGGACTATATTACAAAATATCATATAGATTTCACAACCAACCCCTAAGTCGGGGTTGGTTGTGCCGCGGCACAAGCAACCCCACGTGAACGGCACATTTTACCCCGTGAGCGAGAGTTTGAAATTTTGTCTCACATATAAAAATCACTCTGCTCAAAGCATTAAAATTACACTGCATAGCAAACTAGGATAAATAACAAACATTTTACTAAAACTCTCATATAAAAAGCACGAAAAAAGCTAGCTTGCGACCAAAAAGTATCGAAACGAAAATATTTACTGAGGTGGCGCTGGACGACCCTCACATGCACTGCCACTCGGTCCGCGTCGCAGACGCAACTAAAATGGCAGCCGCGCGTGCCCGACTGTTAGGCATTACGCGACACAATACGATCGTATAACTACCTCTTTTTGTTTTCGAGATATTCGCGTCGGCACAATTTACCCCCGGCACTTTTAGCCCCGCTCTCCCCTACAGATTTATTATAAGTATAGATAGTCGAATTATCGAGAAAGGTTATACTTAAGCTATATTATGTGATGCAGACGATGTTGCGTGGGTCAGCTAGTAGTAATATAGAGGAGGTACTGGAAAGTTTCCAAACCAAAACACTGAGGACCATATTTAACATCCCTCAATACATCAGTAACAAAATCAATCATATACCTACCTTGACTTAAACGTACTTACCAACTGACAAACAGGAGATAGCAAAGTAGAGCAATAGACTCAAACCATACAAATAAGCTTGCCCTCAAACTCAGTGGAGATCAAGCCATTCAACATAAAAGGTTGAACAGACGCAGTGTCCCAACCTTAAGGGACAGATTCACCAGGATGGATTGAGATACCCACCAGAGAGGTGTCTCACCAAGCTAAAACGCCTTAACAGATGCACTATATCAGACAGAGCAGTGGCTTATTGTTATGACCAACAGATTGCCACGAAGCAGGAAAGAGAAGAAAAAAAATCCACGAAATACACCTCCCCCGCCGGTATGACCATGCGGGGTATTTTAAATACCCCCCTCCCCCCCAGAACGGGTCACGTAGTATGGGCACGAGTAACATATGACCGTCAATGTTAAGTTGACCATTATTATGATTAAATAACTGATAGCGGGTTGTTTGTGCGCACAATTATAAGAATGTTTTTACTTGGTAGCAATTAATATAAGTAGGTGTCCATTTTATTTTTAATTTTTAATTTAGAATATCACTATTAACACAAGTGTGACACATCTGCTGCACTCAGAGAGTTTAATAAGTAATGGCTTAAGTAATCATTAAAGCTCTCTGAGTGCGGCAGTTAGTGCGCGGCCCAGGTTGGTGCGGTTGCATCCTAACGGAGGTGTTAATCACACAGAGGGGCGGGCGACCAGTCCTGCTTAAGGCCTGGTATGTGCCAAATTCAACCAATCACAGGAAGGGCGAAAGACCAGATGTAAATTTGAACTTACGTGACTGGCCGATTTCCGCACATCTCCTCTCGTTTCCGCTCCTTTCCGCTTTGGTGGAAACCGGGCTTTAGGACGCGTATGCGCATCTTCTTTGTAAATTCGGAGCAGATTGGAGAAATGTCAACAGAACCTAGTCAATGTTGGGTTGAAAATCAGCAGAACTAAAATCGAATACATATTCTACGATTTCGGCAGTCTCTCCAGCCCTGGAGTCATAGCGCTAAATGGCGCGTTTCTTCCTGTCTGCTCCGACTTCTGGTATCTCGGTAGACACGTGTAAAGCGATTTCGAAATAAATAAATCGTAGTGTTAACCACAGAATGAACCTCTGTTCTCCTGATCTTATTTAGTAGGCCGTCACCAAAAAGTGCCGTGGGGCCCTACTAAGTTATGAGCATGGATGTGTGGTTTGTTTGACCCTTACCATGAACACACGTTGCCTTTTGGTTTTGTGTGTTTCGATAAGAACTTAGGGTCTTAAGTGACGGTTTTGCAATCATGCATTCATAAGTGACATTCGCAATGCTCACCAAGCAAGCATCTTCATAAACACTAACAGGAATATTTGATCGAACATTGCGCGTGTGGTCATTGTACTCCTATGTCGATCTTTACCTTCAAATATCTCGATAACGTGACACTTTAGGGTACCATATTACATGACATTTTTGGTTCGATGAAAGTGGTAGGTATGTATGGATCAAAATGAAAATGGCAGTGGGTCAATATGCCAGCTTCCATACATAAAAGTTCAAACCCCTTTAAGTGTGGTGTGCGCCGCCCTGCTACCCATTGTCACAGTAATGTGGTTTTATTACTCTCTATTCGATTGTATTTCTCTTGGAGCGTTACGATTTTAATAGGAATCTAGATTAGCACATTTATTACCAGTGAGTGCTCTTTGTTTAGTATTCCTATTGTTACAACGTCCATGTTATTAACAGCATGTGAAGTGGTACCTAGTCAAAATGTTTTGTTGTTTGTCAAGATTTAATTTTTGGCATAAAGAGGTAAATAATGATTGTGATTATTCAATTTCGTATATGTTTTGCCAATACCTTCGTTCGATGATTGGAAGTTAATACCCACATACATATGCAGTTTTTTTTTTGCAATTCGCAGGTCAGTGTCAGGCTGTATACAGAATTTCCAATTGAAACCAACAACCAACCAACTAAAAAAAAAACAATTCATCAAACCTATTCGTGTGGGGTATCTATAGATAAGTCTTTAAAAATAACATTGAGGTTCCTAAAACAATTTTTAGGGTTCCGTAGCCGAATGGCAAAAATGGAACCCTTAGGTATAGATTTGTCATGCCTGTCTGTCTGTCCATCCGTATGTCTGTCCGTCTGTATCCACTTTATTCGGAAACTATTAAGACCACACAGTTGAAAAAGGTACGTAGATGTATTCTGTGAATCGCTTTACGATTTTGATACAAAAAAAAAGATTATGGGGATTATTCCCAATAGTCCCCTCTAGCCCTGTCCTCCGGGGTGACAGCTTAGCTCATCAAAGTCAACAGCTTTTCACACGTACCTATACTATGAAAAGTAGAAACAATGCGTAGCCGGTGAAATCTAAGGAACCGAGATGTTTTAACTGTAATAAGAATGGTCATGTTGCCAAATATTGTAAGCTGCCGAAAAAACAATCAGCAAACAATGAAGAGAGTACCAGTTTCGTAGCAGCATTCTCAGCGACGGTCAAAGGAAACAATATTGATGATAAATGGTTATTGGACTCAGGTGCACCCATACACATGACGTGTAGAAATGATTGGATGTACAATGTCACCGAACCAACTTACTGTAGCGAACAGAGAGCCATTAGCTGTAAAGGGAGTTGGCTGTATTGTCATGCACGTAAGTCACAATGATGTGATACAAGTTAAAAATGTTTTGTATGTTCCCGGTTTAGCTGCCAATCTACTTTCTGTCAGCACTATTGTGGAAAATGGCTATAAGGTGATTTTTACCAAGAAGGGATGTGAAATACAAAATGGTAAAAATGAAGTTGTGTGCACAGAAACACTGAGCAACAAGCTATATGTCATGGAAACAAGCTGTGGGGCACGGGTGGCACCTACGAATGGGTCATTTAAATGTTTTAGATATGAAGAAGCTGCCTGATTGTACTGATGGTGTGACTCTGTCTTGGGATCATAGTAATGTCACATGCACTCATTGTATGGAAGGTAAGCAAGCAAGAATGGCCATTCAATAATGTCGGATTTAGAGCTACACGACCTCTAGAACTTATACATTCTGACTTATGTGGCCCGATGGAAAATTAATCATTTGGAGAGGAATCAACCACTGCGAGTTCTGTCCCGCTAGAAAGAACAAACTCAGGCAGTCAGATACACACTCTGGAGTCGTCCACATAAGTACCTGTGATATTCAAGAAGGACTCAGGTACACAGTTGTGTATTTCTGAAGACTCAAGTGAGTATGAAACTGATACTGGAGAACTAGATGAAACTTATTGTCCTCCGCGTCATTTGAAACAAGATTTCAACAGTAATGTAACATTGAGGTCAACACGACCACGGGATAAACAAAATGAGGCATAAATTGATAAGCAGAGCCTACTGTGTTTGTGTACTGATTCGACCGACCCACAGACTGTTGAGGAAGCACTTACATCGCCTCAAGCTACAGAGTTGTGCTGAGGTGCTATGTTGGTCTTCACATTGACCAGAGATGGGGACTACTGCTGATAAACAGTGATATTGTGTAACGAAGATGGGGTTGCGTTCCAAAGGAGGGTGTTTGAATATGGAACGCAAACAAATGTAGTTATTGTCAATCTGACTCTAGTTTTTGTAACCGTTTTTTCTCTTGTATCCAATAAACTATTTTAATAAATAAATTACGTTTATTTACCACAACCACACAATATAAATTCTAACAATTGTCTTCCCAGTTGTCACCGGGGTGACAATTTGTGCCGACTGTTCCCTTTGAAAACTGACTAGAGGGGACAAATGGGAAGTCTTTTTCTCAGTTGTCACCGGGGGGGGGGGGTGACATTTGCTACGATTCCAAAAAAAAATTAACTATTATGTAAGTAAATAAAAATTTCAAAAAAGTTATATACAATCAAATAAAAAAAAAAAACATTATGTTTCCTTTAATAGGTACAATCACAGGTTATTATAATTATATATTAAATTTAATTAACGATTAGCAATCGTATAATCATAGATAACCACTACGGGTAAAGTTACACGTGCTTATTAGATGCATGCTTATTTGAAATCTAGCTCATTGATTTTGTGCCTTGCGCCGCAGATGTCATGACACAAAATAGAACGTGCGTCGAACTCATTTGTACGCTTATTTCAAGAGTGCTTAGAAAGAGATGGAGGAATGACGGACGTTCTATTTTGTGTCATGTAGGCATGCTACCTGCGGCGCAAAGCACAAAATCAATGAGCAAGATTTCAAATAAGCATGCATCTATTGAGCACGTGTAACTTTACCCTTAGTGATTATCTATGATTATACGATTAGTATTAATTAAAGTTAATATCTATACCTATATATAAAAGAAAGTCGTGTTAGTTACTCCATTTATAACTCAAGAACGGCTGGACGGATTTAGCTGAAAATTGGTAGCTAAGAACCAGGAGAAGGACATAGGATACTTTTTTTTTTTTTTTTTAGGTAGGGTAGTAGCTGGTAGGTAGGTAGGGTAGTAGGTAGGTAGGGTAGTAGGTAGGTAGGGTAGTAGGTAGGTAGGGTAGTAGGTAGGTAGGGTAGTAGGTAGGTAGGGTAGTAGGTAGGTAGGGTAGTAGGTAGGGTAGTAGGTAGGGTAGTAGGTAGGGTAGTAGGTAGGGTAGTAGGTAGGGTAGTAGGTAGGGTAGTAGGTAGGGTAGTAGGTAGGGTAGTAGGTAGGGCAGTAGGTAGGGCAGTAGGTACGTTTTTCCTACCTATCTACTACCCTACGTACTACCCTACCTACTAAGGTAGGGTAGTACGTAGGGTAGTAGATAGGTAGGTAGGAAAAACGCATTGCAACGCATGCGCGGGTTCAGCTAGTATAATTAACCTATAACCTAGCTAGTATAACCTGTGATTGTACCTATTAAAGGAAACATAATAATGTTTTTTTTTATTTAATTCTATATAAATTTTTGAAATTTTTATTTACTTACATAATAGTTAATATTTTTTTGGAATCGTAGCAAATGTCACCCCCCCCCCGGTGACAACTGAGAAAAAGACTTCCCATTTGTCCCCTCTAGTCAGTTTTCAAAGGGAACAGTCGGCACAAATTATTGTCACCCCGAAGACAACTGGGAAGACAATTCCCAGCTGTCACCCCGGAGGACAGGGCTAGAGGGGACTATTGGGAATAATCCGATTAAGGGGGGTCTCCCCATACATGGAACTGTAACTAAAAAAAACGTGTGGCACTCGGAGACTGCCGCGGTAAATCTATTGCATAGCATTTTTTAGCAACTTATGCAATAATAGGTATAAATAATTAGGTATTAATACACTGTTTTAAGCTTTCACGGTTCATAACTATATTTAAAATGAATGACAGCGTCGAAATATCGGGAACTCAAAACAAATTAAAAATCACGGAAGATATCCCGTAAGTGACATTTTAAATATAGGTATTAATAGTGTAATTACACACCAAAATAATTATTCATTCAAAAAATTTGAACAAAAATAACAATATTAAGAGTTTGATCTTCGAATTTCGCGCGATGTACATTATATAAATCAAAACTAACCTTCATAGACTAAGCTAGTAAGAAACTCTATGACAGAAAATTTAAAAGAAAAAGTATTGACAGCCTGACGTAAGTGTCATAACATTGAAAAATATGAAAATTATTTATTTTATTTTAGATATTTTATACGAAAACGAATCGTTTTAGACCGATTCGCAGAATAGTAGTAATAAACCAATAAAACTTATGATAGATGCGTACTAATAATAAAATGAATGTATATAGAGTACTCACTCCTCACTCATTTTCTTTCACAATTTTTTCGTGACTTTCTTCATTAATAAATGCACTTTGTTTATGCATATTTAAAACACTTTGTACACAAATTATACGAGTAAGAATATTTTAGAAGGAGAAAGCAAAGAGACAAACAATTATTTAATTTGACAACCTCAGTTGACAACCTTGTTATTTTCCGTAACAATAGCAACCTGGTTGAGTACTGAAACTGAATCTTAAGGACGCGTTTACGGATTCTCGCGGTTTTTGTTTTTTTTTTTAGTTTTACTACTACAAATATTTTGTGTTCGTAGAGCTATGTTTTTCAACACGAGATCCAGCTAAAAAACGACACAGGGTCCACCCACAACGGCGGCAGAGCGCAGATTAAGTTTTACATTTCAAATTTTTGCGTAATTTATCATGATAGTGACTAAAATGAACCTTAAGTCAAGCACTTAAAGTTCACGCAATAACGATAAATTTGCCGAAAAATTAGCTTTTATTGTTATTTTTTTTCTGGCTCTGCTTGTAATATTTTGATACCGTTTATAGAAATTATTAGAGTTTAACATGTCTACTTCCATAAAATATTTTTAAATAAATAAATTTATGTCATAAAAGAGAGAGTAATGTACCTAAAGTCAACATGATATCGCTAATTTTGTGCGGAGAGGCACAGAAAATATTTTTTTACAATAGGTATTATTAACCAACATTTTCGAATAAAAAGAAGTAATTATTGAAGATGAAGGAGTAATCTATATGTGTTAATTATTGGTTTCATTTGGTTTAGTTTCATTTGTCCACATAAAGTACCGAAAAACTGCTTATTTTCGTCAGATTTGTAAACACGTCCTTAATATTTTTGTTAGGGAAATTCTGGATTCGCTCTCCACGCTCAAGGCCCGCGATAGAATCTATGCAATAGATTAATAAAACATTTTCAGCAAACCTATGCCTGTGGGGGGTGTCTATAGAAAGGTCTTTAAAAATGACATGATTTAAAAATGATGTATTCCTTAAACCATTTATTCTCAAAGTCATTCGCGCAGCCCATAGTGTGTTTTAATGAAGTATGTACCTAGCGCTTTCGTCCGGATCTCAGAGCCACAGAACACTAATACTCCTAGCGGAGAGCTCAGAGCGCTCCACTAGGTACCTCTACGTAGGTATGTTTATAATGATGTACACACGGCTACACATGAAGCTATACATTTCCAGTTTACGCTGGTCTCGCACTGTACGGAAATCCTATACAATGCGAGACCAGCTTACACTGGAAATGTATAGCTTGATGTGTAGCCGTGTGTACACAGAGGTCTTAATAGCTAAGCTGTTTATGTGTAGGGTAGATTTCTAGTGTCTATTATGTAAATTGCGGTCCAAGACGAGACAAAGGAGTGAAACCAAATACGCGTATACTGCGTACAATGCGGGTGCCGCCATGCCGTTGCGTTGTGGTACCAGGGCGCGCGGCGTCACGCTCCTCGCGCCTCGCGTTTATATAAGCGAGCCGGAGACAGCGCCTGCGCTCAAACCGAATGTGCTGTTTCATGGGTACTCATATACGGTGACTTCTCGACATGCCCAAGATGGTGACCCGCGAGAAGAGCGACTACGGCAGGAAGGTGCAGGAGAAAGCTGTCATTGAAAAGGTCATCATCACCATAATCTATTTCGCTTTCTCCGGTACAGTCATGGGGCCGAAGTCCACGGTCGTCGAAGTTTTAGTGGAAAAGATCATCGGTTGCCTTTACTCTAACGCGGTACAAAGATTTTCCGAGTAGAATATTAAGGAGTAGCTCCGACACTCACGCTCACGCGTTCTGTTGCTCAGAGGCAGATGGCGATCGAGCGCTGCGCGGCCGCCGCGGGCGCCTCGCGGCCCGCCAGCCCGGCCGGCTCCTCGCGCGCCGAGCGGCCCGCCAGCCCGGCCGGCGCCTCGCGCGCCGCCAGCCCGCCGCGCGCCACTCACACGCGCGTGCTCACGCTGGAGCACGGCGAGCACCACGACTCCACGCTCTACCGGTAACACATCGCGATGCACGCGTCCCACTCGTCGTGCCATCTCTTCGCACGGTTATTGAATGCTCTCGTCTTGTATGCTTTTCAGATTTGAAAAAGGCTGCTATTTACAATTCTGCCCCGGTCCTTCTTTACTCGGCCGAAAAGTATTTCTGTATACCAATTATGTGATGTCAGATAATCGTAAGTATTCCAATTTTTAACCACTCGACTGCGTCTGGAAGGTTAGGTAACATACAGGTAGAGTAGTACCTAAATACGAGTGATGTTTGCATACAGAAGACGAGGCGGGCGGCTCGCAAGCGGAGTTCATCCGCAACCAGTACGCGGCGCTGGAGTGGCGCGCGGGCGACAGCCAGGCCGCGCTCGGCACCGGCCTGCTCGTCACCGACACCGACGACTGCTGCGAGCTGCGCCTGGCGCGCGCCGGCTCCTTCCACTACTACTTCGTGTACGACAGCGCGTGAGTACCTGCCGCCTTCAACCCACAGCTAAAACTGTAGAGTTGTCTACGCTGCTGACACGCTCGCGTGTTGCAGGGAGTCAGCCGTGGGGCCGCAGGGCTCGGGCTGGTTCCACGTGGCGCCCACTCTGCGCGTGGGCCCCAACGGCCGCGACGTGCTGCCGCTGGACGCGCTCATGTGCCAGACCGTGCTGGCCAAGTGCCTGGGCCCGCTGCCGCGCTGGGAGAGCGTCCTGCGCGTGGCGCGCGAGGCGGGCTACAACATGGTGCACTTCACGCCCGTGCAGGAGCTGGGCGCCTCGCGCTCCGGCTACAGCATCGCCAACCAGCTGCGCCTCAACCCGCACTTCAGCGCCGAGCCCGGCCGCGAGCCCACCTTCGCCGACGTGGAGAACGTCGTCTCCAAGATGCGCACCGACTGGAAGGTGAGGCTCGAATCGCGTACCTCGCAGTAACGCGTATGCGGCCTCACGTAACTCACGGTGTGTCGCGCGCAGATGCTGTCCATCTGCGACATCGTGCTGAACCACACGGCCAACGAGACGCCGTGGCTGAGCGCGCACACGGAGGCCACGTACAACTGCAGCAACTGCCCGCACCTGCGACCTGCCGCGCTGCTGGACGCGCTGCTGGCGCGGCTCACGGCCGACGTGGCGCGCGGGGACCACGAGGCGCGCGGGGTGCCGCGCCGGGTCACGGCGCACGAGCACCTGGAGGTAGGCCCTGTCCCGCCCCCGCCCCGCCCTCGCCCCGAGCCTGCCCTCACGCGCCCTCTGTCCGCAGGCCATCAAGCACCTGTTGCTGACGCAGCTGCTGCCGGAGGCGCGGCTGCACGAGATGTACATGTGCAACGCCGCCGAGCTGGTGCAGGAGTTCTACTACATGGCGCGCAACAAGTGAGTGCGCTGCGCTACGGCGGCAGTGGGAGTGTGACAGTACTGTACAATGCTGTGTCCGCATGCAGGGTGCCGGCGCCGGGCGCGGTGGAGGCGGAGCGGCCGGAGCTGCGCCTGTTGCCGGACGCGCAGCATCGCCGACTGCGCGCCACTGTGGACTTGGACCTAGCGCTGCAGCTCTACAACGTTTACAGGTGATAATCGCACATATTCACTGATCGATGATAATTTTCCCTAAACTGTTCATAAATATGTGTAAGTATTTTAGAAAAAAATACATTTTCGGTTTCGGTTTAAAGAAACTTTATTCTCAATAAAAACATAAGTCACGTAATTGAGAACAATACTAAAAATAAAGATTAAAATAAGTTCGTCATCAGTATTACAACTTAATAGTTACCCATCCAATGCATTCATTTCTCCAGAAGTGATCGATCCGCAATTATGTGCTGGCTAAGTTGAGTTTTGAATGCATTGAATGAGTGTACATTTCTTATACAGGACGGTAATTTGTTATAAAGCTGTGCTCCTTCAAAAGTTAGCATTTTTTTGCCATAGTTAGTTCTTGTTTTCGGTAAAACTAGCAAGCTTGCTCGCCGTGTACTGCGTTGACTAACTTGTTTATATTGAGTGAGTGTTAAGTTTGAGTGAACGCTTTTGTTAAGAATATTTCAGATGAAAATGCATGTGTTGTAAATGTAAAGTTGTTTTATGTTCATTATTTTTGTGTCTTGATAAATTTTGCTAGTAGATGTTAGATATGGGTAGTTAAATAGTATTTTTATGATTTTATTTTGGGTAATTTGAAGTTCAGATAATTTTGTTTTAGCAGCACTGCCCCAAATTTCGATTAAGTTAAGTAGATGTGGCTTTACTAGGGAGTTGTAAATAGTATACCGCAGTTTTGGTGGAATACAACGAACAATGTTACGCAGTGACCCGGAGAGTGCCGAAAGTTTACTCTTTATGTGATCTATGTGAGCATTCCACGTTAGTGAGCTGTCCATTCTTAGACCGAGGTATTTTTCGGATGGTTTTTGCTGTAGCGGGATATTATTAATTGTTAGAGGGTCTTAAGGTGGAATCGATTTATTTTTAGCCTTAAATATTATATAACTTGTTTTAGAGATATTTATTGTTAGGAGATTGAACTGAAACCATGCGAATAGGGTATTTAAATCTTCTTGTGCTTGTGAGATAATGTGATGGATGGAAGTTCCGAAGTAAAATAAACAATAATTTTACTTAATTGTAGCAAAACTGAAAGCTGCAGCAACTGCATTTTTAACATTCCTTGAAAGTTAACAGTTTCACACGAGCATAAAATGTACCTACACTTTCTGAGGTGAAAATACAATCCCACCAAAAACGTTCTGTAAAAAAACTTTTTACAAAAAATAAAACCGACTTCGACAAAAATAAAACACAAAAAAGTGAAAAATAAACTTGAGAAGAAAAATCAGTTTCTGAAGTCGGTGACTTTTGTTTCTTTGATTTCATTTTTTTGTCACCGACTTCAGAAACTGATTTTTCTTCTCAAGTTTATTTTTCACTTTTTTGTGTTTTATTTTTGTCGAAGTCGGTTTTATTTTTTTTGTTCTATCCTGAAAATCTTGTTTCATACTTTTTCAGCGTCGTTTTTTTTGTAGTAGTCGGGTTTTAGTTTTTTACTTTTTTTTATTTAAACAATTTTGGTGTTCAATATTTTTTTTACTCTTGACTTTTTGTCCGCTAGAGGGCGTGATTTTTAATTTGAGCAATATTTTGGAAATGTACAAGTGTGTTGCGTATTTATCTTCATTTTTATTTTTAAGTTTTACTTTTTGTCCGCTAGAGGCGCCAAATCGCTTTTTGTGACACGTCACGTAGCCCATGTTCAGCGGAAAGTTAAGACGGTTCTAACGATACCTCATATGTCGAGTTCCGATAAGTAGATTAGAAGCTATGAGGGAACAGATGAAGATACTCACATACATACAAACATACATACATACATACAAACATAGCCATTCAAAATCATAACCCTTCTTTGGCTTTGCCGTAGTCGGGTAAAAAGTAATGAAATCTAGACAAAGTCGTGCCAAGTCTAAGGTTCCTTAATGCGATTTCTTTATTGACTTGGCCGTTGAACATTCTTTATACGTTAGTGGGTACAACCCAATTTTGTTTACACGTAATGTTATATCCGTTGTAAAAAGTACATATGTTTGTTGAGCGAGATAATAACCCATACTGGTATTGGTAATTGGACGCCAAGAAGAAAAAGTAGCAGAACTAAACGAAACGAACAACGGCCAAGTCACACAACATTAAAACGCGACACTTTTGTCATGATTGTTGTTTGTAGAGCGGACTGCTACGACGAGGAGTCGCGACTGAAGAAATGTTGCGAGGAGATGAAACGCAAGCTGGAGCAACTCAACGAGGCCGCGGCCGACACTCTGCGCGACCATCTGCGCGCCGCCGTCGACAACGTCATCGCCGGCATGAGGTACTGTCCTGTCCGGACTGTCCGGACTGTCCGCGCTGTACGCACCGCACGTACTGGACACGACACTCACCGCTGACTGCTTGCAGGTACTACCGGCTGCAGGCGGACGGCCCGAAGATCGAGGAGGTGAGCGCTCAGCACCCGCTCGTGCCAAGGTAAGTGCAGGGGTGAGGGGGTGCGCGGTAAGTGCAGGGGTGAGGGGGTGCGCGGTAAGTGCAGGGGTGAGGGGGTGCGCGGTAAGTGCAGGGGTGAGGGGGTGCGCGGTAAGTGCAGGGGTGAGGGGGTGCGCGGTAAGTGCAGGGGTGAGGGGGTGCGCGGTAAGTGCAGGGGTGAGGGGGTGCGCGGTAAGTGCAGGGGTGAGGGGGTGCGCGGTAAGTGCAGGGGTGAGGGGGTGCGCGGTAAGTGCAGGGGTGAGGGGGTGCGCGGTAAGTGCAGGGGTGAGGGGGTGCGCGGTAAGTGCAGGGGTGAGGGGGTGCGCGGTAAGTGCAGGGGTGAGGGGGTGCGCGGTAAGTGCAGGGGTGAGGGGGTGCGCGGTAAGTGCAGGGGTGAGGGGGTGCGCGGTAAGTGCAGGGGTGAGGGGGTGCGCGGTAAGTGCAGGGGTGAGGGGGTGCGCGGTAAGTGCAGGGGTGAGGGGGTGCGCGGTAAGTGCAGGGGTGAGGGGGTGCGCGGTAAGTGCAGGGGTGAGGGGGTGCGCGGTAAGTGCAGGGGTGAGGGGGTGTACCTACATATCTATTTAAGTCGCGAGTAAATAGGCTTCTTCTGGGTAAGCGCGTTCCATCGTCTACCTCATCTCTGCCCTTAGGGCAAGATTGAGGTCAAGAGTGAGCCCATAGTCTAAGATCCCGTTAAAAACGACCTTCACCGAGATGCTTATTAATGAAACGTATTTTATATTTAATTTAACATGTCAATAAATATAATGCATACGAGTTGCCTAGCAAATTTCAGTCCAGAGTATGTTTAATTAATAATTTAAAAAATATTTTCTTTTAAACATTTCACCGGTATGATCTTCGATCAATAATAGTACTAGATTAAGCATCAGGAACAAAACTGAGTCGCTCAAGTGGCCACGATTGCACACACGTAAACATCTACATAACATCTTAGAAAAAAGTTCAATATTATTAACAACTTCAGATGATTATAAACCTTAACACTTAAACATAACGTTTAATTATCATTGTAAAGTATATTTATTTAAGCCCTTTCATCGGAGAAAGATTAGAAGCAAAACATTTTAAATGTCGCTCCAAAATAAAAAGTCATCAGTACAAAAATATTCATTCTAAAATGATACTTAAATTCTAAGCAATACGGTTAAAAGCATTTTGTGTACAATGTCGTGCTTATTCTATTGCGGAACTAGCGTTCCCTGTTCAAGAACATGATACAATAGTTGGTGCGTTGTAGCAAATATTGGCCAAACAATTATAATATTCGCTGATTTAATTATATTTACAGTTTATTTATGTTTAAATATTATGAAAAAGCACGTAATGATATTAAATTACCGAAAAAAAGATATTCCTTCCAAAACTTTGGTGTTACGGTGGTTATTTACGCAGTTCTTGAACGCATACTGCGGTATTTTGACGTCTTAATGTTGGCTATGATTGGACCATACTAATTTGAAATAAGACCACAAATACGTTTGTGGTCTTATATTTCGGGCCGTTTTTGAAGCGCTTATCGGGAATCTAGTACATTATTGATCGAAGGGTATGATGATAAGATAAATTCTATACCAATCGAAAATATGAAGCCCATAGAATATGCAAACGTTAGGTTGCCTATTCTTTTCCGGTCACAACTATCGGGTTGCCAGGTATAAACAGGTAAAAGAAAAGGATAGCGATAGACTCGTATATACTATGCATCATTATATCCTTCTTTTTTACTAAAGATGTATATATACTTTAGTGTCACATAAAAATATACACTTAAATAATTAATTGATTAAAAAAAGTTAAATAACTATTTCTCTATTTAAATAATAAACAACTCCAAAATGATGCATAGTACACTCCTTTGCAAAAAAAACGGGCACCTTAGGAAATTTACGTTCTAAGGTCGATTTGAGTTAATTCAATGAAATTTAATTGTTTGACGTAGCCTGTATACTTATAATCGTGTAAATTAATACGCGTGAAGTGAACTGTGGCAATTAAAAAAAAAAAATCTATGAATTCTTTAAAACCGATGTACACGGCCAAACAATAAGAAGTGGTCGGCAATAAAGACAAGAAGATTTTTTTACTTTGTTTAATTAAATAAAGTTACAAATGTAATAACCTAATAACGAGTGTGACCTCCTCTTGCCAAAATCACAGCTTGAATCCTTCTGGGCATGCTTTCCACGATGTTTTTAATGACGTTTTGAGGAATACGTTCCCACTCTTCTGCAATGACTCTTTTTAGCTCCCTGATGTTTTGTGGAGCATGTTGCACTGGTCTTACCCGTCTCTTTAGAACATCCCAGACATGCTCAATTGGATTGAGGTCAGGACTTCGAGCTGGCCAATCTAAACGACGGATCCCAACTTCTTGCATGTACGCTTCCACTTCGCCAGAACGGTGCGGGCGAGCATTGTCGTCCATAAAAATGGAATCTTCCCCAAGTGCAGTCAATGCGGGTTGTGCATATGGAATTAGGACTTCCATTATGTACCGGTGTGCATTTAATGTTCCATTTTCTATGAGAACTAACTCCGTACGCCCCGTCGAATTAATTGCTGCCCAAAACATAACGGAGCCTCCGCCATAAGGAGTGATTTCTTCGAAACACACTTCCGCATAGCGTTCCCGTGGTCTTCGTAGCACTCGCCGGCGTCGGTCCTCTCCACACAAAGAGATTCTAGCTTCATCAGAAAACAATACTTTATTCCAGTCCTCCAGAGTCCATGAAGCACAGTTTCGAGCAAACTGAAGTCGAGCAACACGGTGCTCACGGAGTAATTTAGGTCCCCGAGCCGGGCGGTAACTCCTGATATTGGCAGCCAAAAGCCTCCTCCTGACGGTCCACAAGCTAACTTCTACTCCTCTTACTTCTTCAAGGCTCTTCTTCAGGTCCACACTTGACGCCTTACGATTCCGCAAGGCCTGACTCACCAAAAAGCGGTCATCTCTTGGTTCTGTGCGTCGTTTTCTTCCCGAACCGGGTCTTCTTTTGACCGAACCGGTCTCTTGATACCGTTGCCAAGTCCTCTGGACAGTTGAACGACTCACATTTAGCCGCTGAGACACGTAAGTTTGCGAACAACCTTCTTCAAGTAGGGCTATAATTTTACCGGCCCTTATCGCTTTATCACTCATGTCAAAAAGTGGTATTTAATGTAAAAAGAAAGATAAAATTGTTTAATTTGCAGAAAATATCCAAAAAGTTTTAAAATTTTAGTAATCAGTAATAATAGTACATTGTAATACAAGGGCCTAAAATGACCCATTATATACGAGGTAGTTTTACTACCGAGCTTTAGCGAGGTAGTAAATAGGAACCGAGTTATAATGGGATTTTAGCGCCGTGTGTTACACTGTACTTTTCACTACGATTGCGAGAAAATAAAATAACCATGTTCAATATGAGTTTATTTTATTAAAAATTTAATTCAATTTAATAATACAATTCCAAAAATTTCGGGCCAATGCCTTTTTTTTATTTCTTCTGTAGCTGCAATGCAACGCACACATTCTACCAAAGAGTTCGGCATTCAGCGCGTTTAGTTCCATTTTTAAAAATAAAACATTTTTTTTTACTTGAAACTACATCACGCACCAGCTGGCTGAACAAGTTGTCGTACGAGATTTACTTTTAGCCCTAGGGCAAAATATGCAATTTTAGGCCCGCTCTGGTATGCTATTATGACGTTCTTTTTGAGCAAGAGGAGTGAAAAATCGTTTCAGCAATTCGCGCCATTAGTAAAGCAATTTTAAAATAATCTACAATAATCATTATTTTCCTTTTGTAAATTTCAAAATTTAAATTTGGAACGTACAGAATCATGCCAGGATTCTTCAAATAACATGCCAATACATCTTAAAATTAATAAAACCTCTTACTTGTCCTTCTTCATTGAAGTAGAGAAAAAAATATGAAGTGCCCGTTTTTTTTGCAAAAGAGTTTATATACGAGTCTATCGCTATCCTTTTCTTTTCCAAGCCCAAATAGCATGCGCACTCTCTTTCTTTAAATGGGCGGACTTTAAACAGCTGCTATGCTGTGTCCTCTTCTATAGCATGGGATGGTTGGTTGGGACCTCTCAGTGGCACACATTCACTCGGAGCAATATTTTACTTTTTAAAATTCGACAACCGCAATTCTGGACTGATTTTTCGCAGGCAACCCTGTACCACCGTGTTCAGAATAAAATAATCTTTAATTTCATTTAATTTTCATTCATTAAACAGACCGTTGCAAAATGCTAGTGTATAGATTTACCTGTTTATACCTGGCAACCCGATAGTTGTGACCGGAAAAGAATAGGCAACCTAACGTTTGTATATTCTATGGGCTTCATACTTTCGATTGGTGTGGAATTTATCTTATAATCATACCGGTGAAATGTTTAAAAAAATATATTTTTTAAATTATTAATTAAACATACTCTGGACTGAAATTTGCTAGGCAACCCGTATGGGTTGCCTAGCACAGCATTTTAGCATAATATTTATTGACATGTTAAATTAAATATAAAATACGTTTAATTAAATAAGCATCTCGGTGAAGGTCGTTTTTAACGGGATCTTAAACTACCATTTCAAATAAAAAAAGTAAAGTTACGTACATAACGAAGAAGTTGTGATTCCTTTATATTTCGATGAATCGAACCAGGTGAACTGGTAATCGTTCCCCTGGTCCGACCGCATGGCTCGACTACATAGTCGGACCACGCGGTCCTAAGGTTTAGTTGGCCCCCTCGCGCAGGTACTTCACGTGGGCCTGTCCCGTGGAGAGCAGCTCGCTGGCCGAGGTGGAGGCCGCGCTGTACGCGGACGCGGGCCGGCACTGCATGGCGCACAACGGCTGGGTCATGGACGCCGACCCGCTGCAGGACTTCGCGGCCAAGGCGGGCGGCGCGCGCGTCTACCTGCGCCGCGAGCTCATCGCCTGGGGCGACAGCGTCAAGCTGCGCTACGGCGACCGGCCCGAGGACAGCCCGTTCCTGTGGGCGCACATGCGCGAGTACGTCGAGCTCACGGCCGAGGTGTTCGCCGGCGTGCGCCTGGACAACTGCCACTCCACGCCGCTGCACGTGAGTGTGTGTGTGTGTGTGTGCGTGTGTGTCAGTGTGCTGCTGACGCACTGACGCTGACCTGTGTGCGCAGGTGGCCGAGTACATGCTGGACTGCGCGCGCAACGTGAAGCCCGACCTGTACGTGGTGGCCGAGCTGTTCACTAACTCCGACCACGTCGATAATATCTTCGTCAACCGCCTCGGCATCACTTCGCTCATTCGCGGTATGACTGTTTTTTATTATTACAAGCTTTTACTTAACTTGCAATGTATGTAGGTATGTATGTTCGAGTGGAATCTTGCAAATCAATTTTGAAGCAGATATTTCAACAGCAGCGGCTGAAATTTTGCACGCATATGTATATCGCGTGACAATGTCTCATAATAAAGTGTGTAGCTGTAGTGTCGGATAACACTTCCTGTCCCCCCGCAGAGGCTCAGAGCGCGTGGGACGCGCACGAGCAGGGCCGCCTCGTGCACCGCTACGGCGGGCGCGCGCTGGGCGCGTTCCTGCGCGCGCCGCGCCGGCCCGCGCGCCCGCGCGTCGCGCACGCCATGCTGCTGGACCTCACGCACGACAACGCGTCGCCGCTGCACAAGCGCTGCGTGTTCGACGTGCTGCCGACCGCCGCGCTCGTGGCCATGGCGTGCTGCGCGACGGGCTCCACGCGCGGCCTGGACGAGCTGGTGCCGCACGCCGTGCACGTGGTGGACGAGGCGCGCCAGTACGCGGCGTGGGGCGAGGCCGAGGCCGAGGGCGAGGCCGAGGCGCGCGTGGGCGCGGACAGCGGCGTGCTGGCGGCCCGGCGCGCGCTCAACGAGCTGCACGCCGAGCTGGCGGCGGCGGGCTACGACGAGGTGTACGTGGACCAGGTGGACGCCGACGTGGTGGCCGTGACGAGGCACGAGCCGCGCTCGCGACAGGTCAGTGCGCGCCGTGCATACCGCTAGTGCTCTCTAAACGACCGTTTATATAACAAATCAGAAATACTCTTGCTCATTTCAAAGCGCAGATCTTTATGGAGAAGAATGTTTGTTTGAAATTCGCGTGGTCGTATAAGGTTGAGCAATTTAGGAGTAGAATCTTTTTAACTGACTTCTAAACAAAGAAGGAGGTTCTCAATTCGAATGTTTTTTTTTATCTTTGTTCGGGCATAACTCTAGCTGTCGCTTGGTAACCGATTTGATAAACTATTTTCTTGTTGGAAAGGGTATACTTCCCAAGTGGTCCCATTGTCACCAAGTCAGGATCTGATGATTGAAACCCTGAGAAATCGAGGGCAGCCCTCGAATTATGGCACTTGAAGTGATTTGAGTAGTTTTTGGAAGAGTACTTTTTCGGAGTGGTTCCATTACAATTTGGTGAAGATCTGATGAAGAACGTCGGAGATAGGCAACGGAACTCCTCAACAAATTATAGCAAATGGACTGGGATTGTTGAAATCTCATGTCTGTCTATTGTTTACACCAGTTCATAACATAACATCACGCCGGTACGCTGTGAAGGGGTAAACACATGTGATCCACTAAAAAGTGAAAAATAAAAAGTTTTTACAAAAAAAGAAACCGACTTCAACAAAAAATAAAACACAAAAAAGTGAAAAATCTGCTTCGGAAGTCGGTGGCTTAAACATGAAATCAAACAAATAAAAGTCACCGACTTCCGAAGCTGATTTTTCTTCTTAAGTTTATTTTTCTCTTTTTTGTGTTTTATTTTTTGTTGAAGTCGGTTTTATTTTTTGTAAAAAAGTTTTTAATTTTGTGAAAAATAAGAAATAAAATTATTTTATAACATTATTGGGGTAACATTTGACTCAAAGCTTTTGTCCGATACACACATTGACAATATACTCAAAAAGGCTTCTAAAGCTTTAGCTTTTATTTTTAGACTCAGAGGAGACCCTCTGAGTTTAAGAATGTCAAAACTATGAAAATCCTCTACTGTGATTTCGTTCGAAGCCATCTCGAATATGCTTCTCAAGTCTGGAATCCTAATTACAATGTCTATATTAATCGCATTGAAAGCATACAAAGGCGATTTTCAAGGTACACTCAATATCGTTCTAATACTTATCTTCCTAACTATACAAGTCGGTATAAGGAATTTCATATTCTTCCTTTACACGAGCGAAGAAAAATAGCAGATCTTGCTTTTCCTTTCATAGTGGAGTGCCGTAAGACTTATACCTCATTTTCATAAAAACTTTTGGAATGCATTGTTAAAAGCCCAAATAGAAAAGTTAAAAAAAAAATTTTGCGCGCTCGTCATTTTTTTTTTTTATTCCCACAATGTGCTGAAAAACTATCTTGTGCCAGCGGCTTAACCCGCTACAACTCGAAAATGATCCCACGAGAAGATAAAATCGGGATAAAAACTATCCTTTGTGTTAATCCAGCTTATAAACTATCTGTATACCAAATTTCTCCAAATCCGTTCAGTAGTTTTTGTGTGAAAGAGTAACAAACATACACCCTCACAAACTTAAGTACTGTATAGTATTGGTGTGAAGTGTGATGTGATCAGGGCACGCCATGACAATGGCGGTAAATCCCCTCTTTGAGGAGTGGCTGGAAAGGCGCCGCGGTGCCCTCACCATCCGTCTGACGCAGGTCCTCACCGGACACGTTGCTTCGGGAGGTACATGCACCTGCACACGCGGGAGGAGACGACCGGATGTCGCCACGTGAGGAGCGGCCGGAGGACACGGTGGAGCCCACTGTGGAGGTCTGCCCCGCTTGCGCCGTGGTGAGTAGCGGCTCGCTCTCGCGCCCGGCCCGCCCGCAAGCCTGCGTCCGAGGCGAGGAGTAATGGGACGCCGACGCCTCCGCAATGCGAAGCAGTGATGCTAGCGAAGGAGGTGGCGGAACGTGTGAGGGAGAGAACCTTTCGACCTAGCCGTCGCGCGACACGCTCCGGGCTTCTGGGGCCACGTGCCCGTCGGGGCCGCGGACTAGATGACGTGGCCTCGACGCAAGGGCAAAGAAGGAACATGGGTTCGGTTTTTAGTCAGTAGAAGTCTGACACTCCCCTTCGCTCTGCCCAAGAGCGGGGGGGGGGGGTCATTTGATGATTTTCCACCCACCAAAAAAAAAAAAAAATAATGGTCCGGCCTCCGTAGACGCGGGCCTGTGGACGGTGAGTAATGGGCTAGCTCGCCGTCTGTCGACGATAGGCCGTGTCGACGGCGCGTTCGTGTTCCACGCGCGCCTCGAAGAGATGTCAGCAACATGGGAGGGGCCCGCCAGGGCTGCAAATTGGACACAAAGATACCGCGGCCTCGACATAAAAGGCTAAGAAGGAATATGGGTGGTTTTTTGTCTTCTTTCCTAATTAAATGCTTTAGGGTGTGACATATAACTAAAATCACATTTCGAGGCAAGACTTCCACCACATTGCCGTATTAAATTACGTATGATAGATGTGTGAAGTGGAAGTTTATAGTATAGTCAAACTTTCAATACAATCTTCACAATTAAACTTTTTTGTTGTCTTGATACATATGCAAATATTATATAACCTACTATCAATTTTGACTAACATGTAGAGGATTCGTGGCCAAGCATTGAATACATCGATAGTGTCAGGTCTGTGCATGGTAATGTTTTATTCTTTGACTTTCACGTAAATATGGCCGCCACGATGACACATTGCAATTGAAAAAATATAAGTAATTAAATCAAATGTGTTTTATAGATAATAGTTATATTTTAATTACTTGTGAAAAGTCACTCCTTGATTTTTACTTGTATTTCTTGAATTATTTGTACAGTATCTCAATGCACACGAAGGCATATTTTAGAACAAAAAACTTCACTCAAATGTGTCACGTCGCAGCAACCGCTCGGCATAGACTAAATGAGGTTCAGTGCACGCACCGAAACGTGTGTTACAAAAAATCGAGTTGAGGTGTCTCCTCTAGTACGAAGTACATTATACCTCAATGTTTTCCATACAAACTTTCATCCCCTATTTAACTCCCTTAGGGGTTGAATTTCCAAAAACCCCTTCTTAGTGCTCCCCTACATTATAATAGGAAGCCGTGTGCAAAATTTCACATTCCTAGCCCCAGTAGTTTCGGCTGTACGTTGATATGTCAGTCAGTCAGTTCTCCTTTTATATATATAGATAAAAGGAAAACTATCACATCTCATCAACTTATAAAATGTACTCGTTTAAATATTTTCCTATAGATTTATTTATTTATAAAGTTTTATTTTTACACCAAATATCATCGTTCGGAGGCAGTTAGGCAGGGTGGTTAATCAGTTTAGTAAGTTCCACATATTTTGTAGGCAACTACGGAACCCTACATTGTGCGTGGTCCGACATGCACTTGGCCGGTTTTCTTTTACCCTTGACGAAAAAGATCGGGTGCGCGAACATGACTCGTAGTTGTATGTATTGTGTAATGTGAGTGTGTGTCTGTGTGCAGTCGGTGATCCTCGTGGCGTTCACGGCGTTCAGCGCGCCGGACGCGGGCAGCACAGGCAGACACGTGGCGGCGCTGCGGTTCGAGGGGCAGCTGGACGACATCGTGCTGGAGGCATGTCTGCGGCACAAGGACCACCGGTACGTGCCCTACTTTGTTCAGCGCGCCGGACGCGGGCAGTACAGGCAGACACGTGGCGGCGCTGCGGTTCGAGGGGCAGCTGGACGACATCGTGCTGGAGGCATGTCTGCGGCACAAGGACCACCGGTACGTGCCCTACTTTGTTCAGCGCGCCGGACGCGGGCAGTACAGGCAGACACGTGGCGGCGCTGCGGTTCGAGGGGCAGCTGGACGACATCGTGCTGGAGGCATGTCTGCGGCACAAGGACCACCGGTACGTGCCGCAGACGTGTTCGAGGGGCTGATACCCCTACATATCTAAAAAATAAAATTGCGTATAACAAAGGCAACCCAAATATGTAACTTTTCAATGGATTATTATGATAAAGTGAACTCCGCAGCACGCACGGACAAGCGCTGCGGCCGCCCGGCGCCTTCACCCGCCACGCGCGCTACATCAACGGCCTGGACTCGTACGAGTGCTCCGTGCGCCGCAACGTGCCGCTCGCGCAGTCCGGCGTGTTCGCGAGCGAGCGGCAGGAGGGACAGCTCTCCGTGCTGGAGTTCCGCGCGCTGCTGCCCGGCTCCGTGGTGGCCGTGCGCGTGTCGCCGCGCGCGCCGCACCGCGCCGCGCTGGCCGCGCTGCAGGGCTCGCTGGACGCGCTGCACGCCGCGCCCGCCGCGCTGCAGCCCGCGCTGGACGCGCTGCACGCCGCGCCCGCCGACCCGCTGGGCCTGGCGCCCGCGCTGCGCGACCTGGAGCTGGCCGACTTCAACGCGCTGCTGTTCCGCTGCGACGCCGAGGAGCGCGAGGCGGGCGGCGGCGGCGTGTACGACGTGCCGGGCTGCGGCCCGCTGGTGTACGCCGGCCTGCAGGGCGCCGCCTCGCTGCTGGCCAGCGTGGCGCCGGCCGACGACCTGGGCCACGCGCTGTGCGCCAACCTGCGCGCCGGCGACTGGCTGCCGGAGTACACGTGGCGCCGCCTGGAGCGCGAGCCGCGCCTGCAGGCCGTGGCGGCGCGCTACCGCGAGCTGCTGCAGCCGCTCGCGGCGCTGCCGCGCTTCCTGGTGCCGGCGTACTACGAGGCGCTGCTGCTGGGCCTGTACCGCGGCGTGGCGCGCGCGGCGCTGGCGCGGCTGTCGGGCTGGGCGCGCGGCGCGTCGTTCCCGCGCGCGCTGGCGCTGACCAGCGTGCAGCTGCTGGGCGCGCTGCCGTCGGCGCCGCTGCCGCCCTGCTCGCCCGCGCTGGCGCCGCCCCGGCCGGCCCGCGCGCTCAGCATGTCGGCCGGGCTGCCGCACTTCGCCGTGGGCTACATGCGCTGCTGGGGGCGCGACACCTTCATCGCGTTGCGCGGCCTGCTGCTGCTGACGGGACGCTACCAGGTGCGTGCCGGGGCAGGGGCGGGGCGCGGGGCCGGGCTCGGCTGACGGCTGTCGTTGGTTGCAGGACGCGCGCCTGCATATCCTCGGGTTCGCGGCGTGCCTGCGTCACGGGCTGATCCCGAACCTGCTGGACGGCGGACGTAACGCGAGGTTCAACTGCCGCGACGCCGTGTGGTGGTGGCTTCAGAGTATAAAGCAGGTAAATAATCTCTCTCGTCGACGCCTCGCTCGCGTCGCACGGAGAGCATTTATGTAACGTAACTGTTTGTGTGCGCAGTACTGCAGCGAGGCGCCGCAGGGCTCCACGCTGCTGTCGGAGCCCGTCGCGCGCCTGTTCCCGAAGGACGACGCCGAGCCCGCGCCGCCCGGCGCTGCCGACCAGCCGCTGCACGACGTCATGCAGGAGGCGCTGGACGTGCACTTCCAGGTGAGGCGCGTGACGTCACGTCACACTACCGGCCGAGCGACCTCTCACTGTGCGCTGTCCGCAGGGCCTCGTGTTCCGCGAGCGCAACGCCGGCCGCGCCATCGACGCGCACATGTCCGACAAGGGCTTCAACGTGCAGATCGGCGTCGATCCCGAGACCGGCTTCCCGTTCGGCGGCAACGACGCCAACTGCGGCACGTGGATGGACAAGATGGGCTCGTCCGAGCCGGCCGGCAACCGCGGCAAGCCGGCCTCGCCGCGCGACGGCAGCGCCGTGGAGCTGGTGGGCCTGGCCTACAGCGCCGTGGCCTGGCTGGCCGCGCAGCACCGCGCCGGCCGCTACCCGTACCCGGGCGTCGTGCGCCGCCACCGCGACGGCAGCCTGACGTCCTGGAGCTACGCGCAGTGGGCCGAGCGCGTCCAGCAGAACTTCGAGCGCTTCTTCTGGGTGCCGGCCGCGCCCTCGGCCGCAGACCTGCGCCCCGACCTCGTGCACCGCCGCGGCATATACAAGGACTGCCACGGCTCCGCGCAGCCCTGGGCCGACTACCAGCTGCGGTGCAACTTCCCCATCGCCATGGCCGTGGCGCCCGAGCTGTTCGAGCCCAGGCACGCCTGGCAGGCGCTGGACGCCGTGGAGCGCCATCTGCTGGGCCCGCTCGGCGTCAAGACGCTGGACCCGGCCGACTGGGCCTACCGCGGCGACTACGACAACTCCAACAACGGCGACGACCCCAGCGTCGCGCACGGCTTCAACTACCACCAGGGACCCGAGTGGCTGTGGCCGCTGGGCTTCTACCTGCGCGCGCGCCTGGCCTTCGCGCACGACTGCGGCCGCCATGCGCGCACTGTCGCCGGCGCCTACGCCACGCTGGCGCCGCTGCTGGCCGAGCTGCGCACCTCGCCCTGGCGCGGCCTGCCCGAGCTCAGCAACGCGGCCGGCGCCTACTGCGCCGACTCGTGCCGCACGCAGGCCTGGAGCGCCGCCGTCGTGCTGGAGGCGCTGCACGACCTCGAGCTGGCGCGTCGCGCGCGCCCGCTGCCGCCCGACTGACGCCCGCGCCGGCTGCGGCACGCGCGCGCCGGGCCCGCGCCGCGCCGTCTGTACAGCGTGCCCTACGAGCGCCCCGCGCCGCGCCGTCCGCTGGCCGCGCTGCGCCGTCTGCTGCGGCGCGCGCGCCCGGCCGAGCGCCTCGAGCGCTCCATCTACAACCTGCTGGGCCGCCGCGCCGGCGAGCTCAGCACCGTCGTGTACAGCGACCGCTACTTCCGCTACGGCCTGCCGCTGGCGGCGCGGCCCGCGTCCCTGCGGCGCCGCGTGGCCGACGAGCTGAGCGGCGCCACCACGGAGCGGCGCGGGCCCGGCCGCAGCGCGCACGTCATGCCGCTGTGCAGCGCGCCCCGGCTGGCGCCGCGCGCCGGCCTGCTGCAGGGCCCGGCCCGCGCGCCCGCCGGCCTGCTGCAGGGCCCGGCCCGCGCGCCCGCGCCGCGCCCCGCGCCGCGCCGCGCGCCCGCCCCGCGCCTGCTGCTCGTGCAGGACGAGGCGCGCTTCGAGGCGCAGCCGGCGCCCGCGCCGCGCCCCGGGCGGCGCGCGCTGCAGTACCGGCAGGGCACGGGCGGCGTGTTGCCGCGCCTGCCGCCGCCGGGCGCGCCGCGCCGTGCCGCGTCTCCGCCGCGCGACGAGTCGAGCGAGGAGTCCGCGCCGCGGCCGCAGTTCGCGCTGGACGCGGCGTCGCTGCGCTCGCTGCGCTCGGTCCGCTCGGTGCGCTCGCTGCGCTCGGGGTCGCTGGGCGGGCTGTCGAAGGCGTCTGTGCGCGCGAGCCGCAACCTGGCGCCCGCGGAGGCGGAGGGCGACAAGGCTCGCTCGATGGCGCTGGCGCGCAAGGTTCTGAACACGGAGCGCTTCAACAACGGCGCGCAGGCGGTGCTGTACGGGCGCGGGTCGGGCGGGTCGGGTGCGTGGGGCGGGTGGGGCGGGTGGGGCGGGTCGGGTGCGTGGGGCGGGTCGGGCGGGTCGAGCGGGTCGAGACAGCTGCGCGCGACTATCCGCGCGATGTTGGCGTTCAGCGGTCTGTTCTATGCGCTGTCGTTCCTCGCGTTCTACTTCCTGAGCTTGCCGTAGAGCGCGGTGAGACGATGCTATTTTCATTATTTGAGTGCCATAATATTAATGTTAAGTCTGCGCTGGGTCGATTACGATTTCGTTAATAATTGTGTCTAGCCCGATTAGTGCGGCTATTATTCTGTTATACAAAGTTTTGTATTTTTAGAGTTTATATGAAACGTTATTTCAATTAGCCCATTTGTGATAATCTATGTCAAATCAATTAATTTTACTAATCGTAAAATCCCAAACGTAATGGTTTTTGTACTGCATCGAGGATGTTTGTAATAAGAAAAATACTACCTCTAAGCAGAAATATAAATAATTGATATTATGAAATCGTAAATTGTTTTACTAGTGTATGCATGTTAGAATATATATATATATTATATAATGTATTTTGATAGTTTATAATATAATATAACGTTTATAGAACAATGAGTGTTTGATTTTATCTGAAAGTAGGTAAAGTACTTAGATAGATTTTATCAATAATAAAATATAGCGGGGCTCCGTCGACTGGGCCTACAGAATTTGTTACAATAATTAATTTGTTTTTAACCGACTTCTAAAAAAAGGAGGTTCTCAATTCGGATGATTATATATATATATATATATACAAGTATTTGCCCCTTTCAATGAATCTGAAAAAAAAAATCTAAGTCTCCTAACTTCCGAGTTCCGCCTAAAGGGGGGGAGAAGGGGGGCAAGGGGGTCAAATCTGAAAAATGGATTTTACTTCCCCGAGCCTCCTCTATACGAATCCCTAAAAAACACACGTAATGTCTCTTTATTTCCGAGATCCGCCTAAAGGGGGGCAAAGGGGGTCAAATTTGAAAAATGGTTTTTACTTCCCCGAGCCTCTTCTATACGAATCCCTAAAAAAAACACGTAAAGTCTCTTTGTTTCCGAGATACGATAGGGAGGGGGGAAAAGGGGGGTTTGGCACTTTTCCCATACTCACGAGAGTTAGTTGTTTACGAATCTGTCAAAATATACCCCATCCACCATCTGGGAGAACAATTCTGTCAATAAGTCAGTCAGTGGTAATTTAGCTTTATATAGCTAGCTGACCCACGCAACTTCGTCTGCGTCACATAAATATAGCTTATAACCTTTCTCGATATATCGACTATCCGACATAAATTAAGCTAAATCGTAACAAACAAAAAATCTTATCTTTCTTTTTTACCCGACTGCGGCGAAGCCCAAAAGGAGGGTTATGTGTTTGACGTGTATGTGTATGTCCGTTTCTTTGTTCCCTCATAACTCATAAACGGATGAACCGATTTGAATGAAATATACGTAGTTAGATTCGTCTTGATGGCGCGAGTGTTATAGGCTACATTAAAATTAAAAAACAAAGAAAAATTGCGGATTTTGGGGGCCAAATCGCGGAGTTCAAAAAAAAATTTTTTTCCAATACCATCGAGTAGGGTATCAAAATAAAGGGTTTTAAAAGGAGATTACAAAAATATAAAACACTTCTATGGTTAAAAGAAATTCAAAGTGACAAATCCTATAAACAAGCACAAAATTGTAATTGGCTATAATGTTGTTATAGACCTATCTACTATGTCTACCTAGCTGTAAGTTTTCCAAAAATAATAAAATAAAAAAATAAAAATAAAATAAAAGTTAAATCATCTGCGAAGAATTTTACGCGACCAACGAAATAACTAACACAAAAGAACTAAAAAGTTGGAAATAAAAAAAGTAGTTATAAAACTAAAAAACCCGACTGAAAAACTGAAAATCAAAAAACTAGCCCATTTTAAATTAAACAAAACTTGGAAGCAGGCGGGGTTCATTTGAATATTAAATTATGAAAAGAAAAAATGAAAATAGAATGGACCCCGCCTGCTTCCAAGTTTTGTTTAATTTAATTAATATAATAGTTTAGATGGTTTAGATTAGCTTAGATTATAATAAAGTGTGAATAACTATAGGTATCTCTTACTGTTAAGGCGGGGTTACCCCGATCAACGTCGTCAACAATAGCGTTTTACTCAGTGGCGTGCCTAGGAGTAAGCAATACAGCAAGCACAACTACAACAAGCAGACTGTTTTGTTTAAGTTTTTAATAACGGCTGATTTATTTTACTAGTTATTTTTAATATACCTAATCATAAACCTTTTCGTAGTTCCTATTTAATATTACGCCACAATTTAAGAACAACATTTAGGTGCATTAGGTACACAATAACGAATTCACACTCTATAATCTTTCACAAGGAAATATTACATTAACCACTTCAAAACAAAGTTAGGTAATTCCATCAAAAACTAATGTCAAACTTTAAATCACTAGAAAAAGAAACACAGAAAGAAATGCACCCACTAGTCATCGCTCAAAACAAATATGAACTAACTTGAAATCTACTTTGTGTCAAAATTCTCGCCACACGCATCATCCATCGCGCGAACCATGAAACACATTCTCTCTCAAACATACACTGACTTGCCACGCACACATTCAAATAGAAGCTCGGCTTATTCCTCATTCATAATTTCGAATGTTTCCTAAAAGTATTAACCAATTTATGAATGAAAAATGCAGTGGAAACAGTGCGTGCTTTCGAGAAAGGGCTACTGGGCTAGCCCCGCCCACTGGCTCACTACTTAACTCTTCTTTTGTTAGTGCTAGAGCGAGCTAGAGACTCGCAGTCGCAGCGGAGAAATATGAAGTTTGACAACGCCGCGCGCTGAGTAATGCACGCGAATTTATATTAAATGATATTATTATATTTTGTTAGCGTTTATAGTACGACTGTTTTTTATTTGTTGTTTTATTTTAAGGCAAGCACAGCTTTTCTGCTTGTATGGAAGGCCCGCCACTGTTTTACTCGTACATGGAACGGATTTAAATTTTGAAAAAAATGTATTACATAGTTGACTCTTCGATCATGATATGTCGGGCATGCGATACACGATTACTTACACTTCACTGCATCCAATTAAATCGCAAAGACATGTCCAAATGATGGCTAAATAATCGTTTTACTTGAGTTATATTAGGCTTTGAAAAATAAAACTTATATCATAATAAAGGTCGTAAAAAATGTGTATTATCTCGGGTCACATAATGTATAATTTCTTTATCATTTTTCTCCAAGAGAGAAAAAACAGTCAAAATTTAGGTATTATATCGCTCGCGCGGCAGGGCGGGGGGTGAGGTCGTACGTACATAAAAACAAAGTAGGGTAACCTCGCCTTAAATACTTAAACGATAACACTCTGTACTTGTAAACATTATGATGCAGTAAATATTTTGAATTTGAATTTCCCGGAAAGAATCTCCCTACATTGCGACGCGCGAATTATTTTGCCGCGCGGATATTTTTACATTGCGATATCTTCTAAGATATCTGTTTAAACTGTTTAGAGTAAAGGGCACAAATATTCTATATTAAATTTTCCTTCTAACAAACACATTTATTTAGATATAGATTAATACCATATGGGTTAAATAAGCTTCGCAAAAAATAATTATTTTTAACCTAACAGTTTAATAGTAAAAAAAGGTTACAGTGAGTCAATCTTAAACTTTTTTTTTGAAATTTTGAAGAGGAACAATTCCTTCATCTATACATATAATAAATCTGTAGAAAAAATATTTTTGTACATTGAAAATATATAAAAAAGGAATTTTCAGGGTGTTATAGTATAACCAACAGAACTCATTTCCAGCATTTTTGGAATTTTTGTCTGTTTGTCTGTTTGTCTGTTTATCTGTTTGTCTGTTTGTCTGTTTCGATGACTAAGCATCACGAAAAATTTACGAAACTAATGTAGGTAACTTTTATACATAAATATTGTGTGTAACTTGGGGTATTACTTAGTCTTTGTTTCATCGTAATCGGTGCTCTCTATCAAAAGATATTTGAATTTATAGTTTTCAAGAAGAACTTTATCATTATGATCATGAATGAGACATGCAGCGACATCTATTAAACGAATATGGTACTTATTAATAATGCCTTCAAAATATAACTTTAGTAAAGTTATGATAGCTTAAGGTACTCTGTAGGTAAGTAGTCTAAATGACACTGCTTTCAAAGTCTACTTTAGTCTACGTAGCCTAAACTCTAAACCCTATAGTGTGATTGATCGCTTTCCATGCATTCAATTTTAGCAGTTTATTTTCGTCTTCAATAGATGGCGTTGTTTTTATTTCTTGCGTAGCCCATGGTGTGGGGTGTCATTAGATAGGTCTTTGAAAAAGATTGTGAGTTTGCTTATACACTTTTTCGATTAAGGGATTCGTTAGTGAAATATTAAGCTATAAAGTGCAAATTTTGTTAGACTCAAGTCAGGCTACCACTTCTTATTTGCTACAGCGTCTGTAAGTTAACGCAGGGCAATTATTTAATGTAGGTACTTTTGTCTAAGCGACGCATTTTGGTTTTCGACAACCACGCGAACGAAGTCGCGGGCACAGCTAGTCTATACTAATCTATACTAATATTATAAAGCTGAAGAGTTTGTTTGTTTGTTTGTTTGTTTGTTTGAACGCGGTAAACTCAGGAACTGCTGGTTGGAATTGAAAAATTCTTTTTGTGTTGGATAGTCCATTTATCGAGGAAGGCTATAGGCTATATAACATCACGCTACGGCTAATAGGAGCGGAGCATAAATGAAAAATGTTACAAAAACGGAAAATGGTATTTCCTTTTTGAGAGCTTCCGCTGCGTGCGCTGCGAAAACGGTTCAAGTTACGCAAATATCATCTATGAAGGAATTGTTTCTCTTTAAAAGTCCTAAAAAAAAGTCCGCGACAGCATATATCTATCTTTTAAGATTGACTCACTGTAACCTTTTTTTACTGTTAAACTGTTAGGTTAAAAAGAATTATTTTTTGCGAAGCTTATTTAACCCATATGGTATTAATCTATATCTAAATAAATGTGTTTGTTAGAACGGAAATTTAATCTATACATATAATAAATCTGTTGAAAAAATATTTTTGTACATTGAAAATATTAAAAAAAGGAATTGTCAAGGTGTTATAGTATAACCAACAGAACTCATTTCCAGCATTTTTAGAATTTTTGTCTGTTTATCTGTTTGTCTGTTTATCTGTTTGTCTGTTTGTCTGTTTCGATGACTAAGCATCACGTAAAATTTACGAAACTAATGTAGGTAACTTTTATACATAAATATTGTGCGTAACTTGGGGTATTACTTAGTCTTTGTTTCATCGTAATCAGTGCTGTCTATCAAAAGATATTTGAATTTGTAGTTTTCAAGAAGAACTTTATCATTATGATCATGAATGAGACATGCAGCGACATCTATTAAATGAATGTGGTACTTTTTAATAAATGCCTTCCAAAGATAACTTTAAAAATGTCATGATAGCTTAAGGTACTCTGTAGGTAAGAAGACTAAATGGAACTGCTTTCAAAGTCTACATAGCCTAAACCCTATAGTGTGATTGATCGCTTTCCATGCATTCAATTTTAGCAGTTTATCTTCGTCTTCGATAGATGGCGTTGTTCATTTGTACGTACACAAAAAAGGGGAGGTTTTTTTAACACGTTTTTTTTCTTGCGAAGCCCATAGTGTGGGGTGTCATTAGATACCTAGGTCTTTGAAAAATATTGTTAGTTTGCTCAAACACTTTTTCGATTAACGAATCCTTCGTTTGTGAAATATTAAGCTTTAAAATGCAAATTTTGTTAGACTCAAGTCAGGCCAACCTAAACCAACCGATAGGGCTGCGGGTCCCGTCGGGGCTGCGAGTTGTTCGAAAGAGATTCCGCGCTCTCGGCACAAGGGCTAAGAAAGAATATGGATGGTTTTTAGTCAGTAGAACCCCTCCCGCTTTGGGCAGAGCGGAACGGAGTGTCAGTCTTCTACTCTGTTTCAAATTTCATCAAGATCCGTTCGGCCGATCCATCTAAACTTTAGTATACATATAGTCTGTGCTTTAGTTTTCGACAACCACGCGAACGAAGTCGCGGGCACAGCTAGTATAGAATATTTGTGCCCTTTACTCTATACAGTTTAAACAAATATCTTAGAAGATATCGCAATGTAAAAACATCCGCGCGCAATGTAGGTACGGCCTACGGGGGATTCTGGCTGGCCTCCGGGAAATTCAAAGTCAAAATATTTACTGCATCATAATGTTTACAAGTACAGAGTGTTATAGTATATTAAACAGTAAAAGATACCTATAGTAATTCACACTTTAATACAATCCAAGCTAATCTAAAATCTAAACCATCTAAACTATTTTAATAAAGAGGAAAGATAAGATTTTTTGTTTGTTACGATTTAGCTTAATTAATGTCGGATAGTCGATAGGTATATCGAGAAAGGTTATAGCTATATTATGACGCAGACGAAGTTGCGTGGGTCAGCTAGTACATGATATTTGCGTAACTTAAACCGTTTTCTCAGCTCACGCAGCGGAAGCTTCCAAAAAGGAAATACCTTTTCCCGTTTTTGTAACATTTTTCATTTATGCTCCGCTCCTATTAGCCGTAGCGTGATGTTATATAGCCTATAGCCTTCCTCGATAAATGGACTATCCAACACAAAAAGAATTTTAAAATTCCAACCAGCAGTTCCTGAGTTTACCGCGTTCAAACAAACAAACAAACAAACTCTTCAGCTTTATAATATTAGTAGGTATAGATAATAACTAGTATTTGCGTGGCTGCGCGCAGCTCGCGGGGCGTGAAGAGGGGGAGAGGGGGAGCTTTGAAGAATGATTTCGACTAACGCATTGCCCCTTTCAATGAATCTGAAAAAAAAAGTTCCAAGTCTCTTAATCTTCCGAGATCCGCCTAAAGGAGGGAAAAGGGGGCAAGGGGGTAAATTTTGAAAAATGGTTTTTACTTTCCCGAGCCTCCTCTATACGAATCCGTAAACAATGAAACTGAAAAAAAATGTTCCAAGTCTCTTAACTTCCGAGATCCGCCTAAAGGGGGGAGAAATGGGGCAACTTTAGAAAAGGTAGGAGGGGAAAAGGGGGCAAACGGGGTCGCCGGCTCGCTTCGCTCGCCACCAGGAGGCTGATTGGGGACGCCAAGCTACATAGCCTGGCCCACCGCCGCAAAGTTGCATGTCTGTCGGTCTTCTACAGACTGTACTTCGGAGAGTGTGCGCAAGAACTCCACGAGCTTATTCCACCATCTCCCTTCTTCCATCGAGAGACTAGGCGTACTGCAGGTTATCACCCATACCTTGTCGATGTTCCACACATTCGTACGAAGCGTTTTGCTAAGTCTTTCATTATTCGTACAGCCAAGGAGTGGAACTCCCTGACTGCGTCGGTTTTCCCGAGTTCATATAACCCCAATAACATCACGCCGGTACGTTGTGAAGGGGTAAGCACATGTGAACCACTAAAAAGTGAAAAATAAAAACTTTTTTACAAAAAATAAAACCGACTTCGACAATAAATAAAAACTGAAAAATAAAAACTTTTTAACAAAAAATAAAACCGACTTCAAAAAAAAACAAAAAAAAGTGAAAAATAAACTTAAGAAGAAAAACATGAAATCAAACAAACAAAAGTCACCGACTTCAGAAACTGATTTTTCTTCTTAAGTTTATTTTTCACTTTTTTGTGTTTTATTTTGAAGTCGGTTTTATTTTTTGTTAAAAAGTTTTTATTTTTCAGTTTTTACCCGACTACGGCAAAGCCAAAGGAGGGTTATGATTTTGACTGGCTATGTATGTATGTATGTATGTTTGTATGTTTGTGTGTATCTTCATCTGTTCCCTCATAGCTTCTAATCTACTTATCGGAACTCGACATATGAGATATCGTTAGAACCGTCTTAATTTTCCGCTGAACATAGGCTACGTGACGTGTCACAAAAAGCGATTTGGCGCCCTCTAGCGGTCAAAAAGTAAGGCTTAAAAAATAAAAATGGAGATAAACACGCCGTGTTTGGTATCATTTAAAAGGGCCTCACTTGTACATTTCCAAAATATTGCTCAAATTTTAAAACACGCCCTCTAGCGGACAAAAAGTCAAGAGTAAAAAAAAATATTTAACACCAAAATTGTTTAAATAAAAAAAAGTAAAAAACTAAAACCCGACTACGACAAAAAAACGACGCTGAAAAAGTATGAAACAAGATTTTCAGGATAGAACAAAAAGAAAAGCCGTAGTCACAAGTTATAGGTACCAACCTAAACACTTTAATACCGTGTGACTACGGCTTTTCTTTTTGTTCTATCCTGAAAATCTTGTTTCATACTTTTTCAGCGTCGTTTTTTTGTCGTAGTCGGGTTTTAGTTTTTTAATTTTTAGTGGTTCACATGTTCATGGGTCATAAATGTGGACAATGTAGCTTTGTTTTTGAGTTTTGTTGTTTTTTCAAAAACTGCTTGTCCGAGTTCGATAAAAAAAAATATGGGACCATTTGGGAAGTAGGTATACCCTTTCCAACAAAAAAAAATAATTTTTCAAATCGGTTATCAAGCGACGGAGTTATAATGCCCGAACAAATATAAAAAAAACAAACATCCGAATTGAGAACCTCCTTCTTTTTTTAGAAGTCGGTTAAAAACAACGCACAACTTCTATTTATCGATAACTAGTGACCCGCCCGACTTCGCACGGGTGCAAAAAAAGGTAAAAAAGTATAGTTAAAAAACTAAAAAACCCGACTGAAAAAACTGAAAAGCAAAAAAACAAGCACATTTTAAGTTTTTGGTGTACTTAGTGCTTATCTTCTTCTTAACTTACACATTTTAATGAACATTGAACCGAAATCGAAGGTAAGGTAACCTACCTACGTCTTAACGCCATCGCGGGTGATGACCTGAACTAGGCTCGTAGGATAATTTTATGCAGTTGTTCCCTACACAGCCTGTGAGAGTGTGCATGCACAATCGTGAAACGATATTGTCGGCAACACCTAATATAACGTACCTAAGTGCTTGGCCAGACTGCAAACGCGGGCGCGGGGCGGGCGCGGCGCGACAAACTTAAAACGTATGGAACTTCATTTGAGTGTCCATAGTGGGCACGCGGGCGCGGGAAGCGGCGCGGGCTAGTGTCCGCGGGGAGCGCGCGGGCAACTCGTGCCATAGCTCGTTCATACAAGTGGCCGCAGTGAGTGCGCCATGGAGCACAATAACCATATTTTGCTCCATGGAGTGCGCGGGGCGGCAAGCGATAAACCGCGCGGGAGCGGCGTATCTCAAACTTTAGTCTGCGCCAGATAACCAGATTAATTGGATTTATTTATTTAGCTTTAACTTTTATAAGTTAAAGCTTAAGAAATTAATCCAATTATTTATAATTATTTATAGAAGTATCCAATTAATTAAAATAACCGAATTTTAAAATTCTTACCAAAAAAATTTTTTTTTTGGATTTTGCACTCATACCACAGAGATCGGACCTAATGCGCATACTCTGCGCTGAGTGTGACGTCACAGCGAGTCAGAGATGCACTTGACCTGTGTGCAATTTTGAAATGATGTAATCTCGAATGAATAACTTTTCAATAGGTGGAATGCTTCGGCGAAAGTTGTTATTTTTTTTAATCTATTGCATAGATTCTATCGCGGGCCTTGAGCGTGGAGAGCGAATCGGATTTAAGATTCAGTACTCAACCAGGTTGCTATGGTTACGGAAAATAACAAGGTCGTCAACTGAGGTTGTCAAATTAAATAATTGTTTGTCTCTTTGCTTTCTCCTTCTAAAATATTTTTACTCGTATAATTTGTGTACAAAGTGTTTTAAATATGAATAAACAAAGTGCATTTATTAATGAAGAAAGTCACGAAAAAATAGTGAAAGAAAATGAGTGAGGAGTGAGTACCTACTCTATATACATTCATTTTATTATTAGTACGCATCTATCATAAGTTTTATTGGTTTTTGCATTACTATTCTGCGAATCGGTCTAAAACGATTCGTTTTCTTATAAAATATCTAAAATAAAATAAATAATTTTCATATTTTTCAATGTTATGACACTTACGTCAGGCTGTCAATACTTTTTCTTTTAAATTTTCTGTCATAGAGTTTCTTACTAGCTTAGTCTATGAAGGTTAGTTTTGATTTATATCATGTACAACGCGCGAAATTCGAAGATCAAACTCTTAATATCGTTATTTTTGTTCAAATTTTTTGAATGAATAATTATTTTGGTGTGTAATTACACTATTAATACCTAATTATTTATACCTATTATTGCATAAGTTGATAAAAAATGCTATGCAATAGATTTACCGCGACAGTCTCCGAGTGCCACACGTTTTTTTTTTTTATAATATAATTTTCTATATTTTGTAATAATATGTAGTCAAACGTATCCATTGACATTCTTGTATATTCAAAAACTTTTGAGGTTGCTCTCGCAATCTTTCATACAGTGTGTAAAATTCTCCTTCATTTTCTCTAGTTAAATTAATTTTATTAACATCATTTTTCACCATTTGCCATTTAAAGTAAGAATTTTCCTATAAAAACAAGTCTTCGTCATCCATATTATATTTTGACAAACACTGGACGGACAGTTGGACGCGACAACGCTCGGAACGAAATCGCGGTCCACTGCGGACAGGCTTTCCCGATAAGCGCTTCAAAAACGGTAAAAAAAAAAAGTATTTGTGGTCTTATTTCAAATTAGTATGGTCCAATCCACAGATGACAGAAACAACAGGAGATATGCCCTTTAGCCGAAAATGTATGGGGACCTGTGTCGTCAGTTCACACACGCAGAGCAGTAAAAACAATAGATATACGCATTCGCAAACACATCCGCATTTCTTAAAACATTACGTACTACACAATCAATTATAAACCTTATCCCTTCAGTCACAGCGTGTATTTACCATGCACCGCACAATTACTTAATACATTTTGTTTTACTTCGACGCTAGTGATTGACTAAATCGAAAAGTTATCGATTCTTCTATTTATTATTATATTGTAATAAAGTTCTTTTGGGGTCCTGAAAATAATATATTATAAATAAAAAACAATATGTCCATAAATCATTCAAAATAAAAAAAGTCATTTAGGTATTCAAAACAGGTTGATTAAAAAAAAAAATATTGATTTGTGTCTGTAGTAAATCGTAATATTAACTTACACCACAGATGTGTTGCAACTAGGGATTGCAATCGAATATTCGAATATTCGAATTATTCGAATATACATTTGAAATTCATATTCGAATAGTGAATTATAAACTATTCGAATATTACCAGTTTACCACAGCAATTAAGGTAACAGCATTATTTTGTTGATTTCGAACGCGACATCTAAAGCGTGGTCGTCAAATTTCTGAATAAATCGGCACTGGTCAGATTGACGACCTGCTCTACTTCTGAAAGGACGACCGGGCGGTCACAGGGTGGTGTTGGGTTTATCGTCCACAAGTCCCTTGTGAATAACGTGGTGGAGATCGAGAATGTGTCGAACAGGATGGCGTACCTTGTACTCATAATATCTGCAAGATATTCACTGAAGGTCATACAGGTCTACAATACATAGAGCTCCGATGGTGCGACTAAAAATGAGATTGACTTCATCATGTCTACCAACAAGCAAATGTTCAACATGATGAAGTCAACGCTCCGTCCAGTACAGATCCAAATAAACCCCGAGAGCTTTCAGCTTGAACTCCAGAATCACTTCGAATGTCTAGGAAGCTCAGTGGACGATTACAACGACGGGTTTGTGAAAACTGTCCATATTATTATGACTGGGTCTAAATTCTTTAAGATACGTCGTGCAAATAAGACGAAAAGCTCTCAGATCACACTCTCAAGCTCATGAAGGAGCGGCGAGAGATGATCCTGCAGTCTCCAGACGAGGCGTGGAAATACCGGCAGCTCATCAGACAGATCTCCAAATCCTTGAAGAGCGACCTCCGCCGCTTTAATACAGAGCGTATTAAAGACGCAATTGAACGGAACAAAGGCTCCAAGGTATTTGCAAGAGATCTAGCTATTGGGCATGGGCAGAGCCAGCTCACGAAACTGAAGACCGATGATGGCAGGATCGTATCCGCTAAACCGGAAATTCTGAGAGTGATCGAGATTTTTTATGGGCAGCTGTAAACGTCAACTAGTCAACCCGTTGAAAATCTAGTGAAAGACCCCAGAGCTAGACTGACCCGACACTACACCGAGGACATCCCGGATGTCAGCCTGTACTAGATTACGGCTCTGAAACAGCTTAAAAACAACAAGGCACCGGGTGGTGACGGAATTACGGCCGAACTTCTGAAGGGGCAAACCGGTCCATAAGGCCCTTCAGAAGTTGTTTAATTCCGTCATACTCGGGGGGAAAACGCAGGCTTGGTGCAGGGGCGTGGTGGTGCTCTTTTTCAAAAAGGTGATAATTCCCGGTTGAAGAACTATAGGCCCATCTCACTTCTAAGCCATTTCTATAAGTTGTTTTCAAGAGTCATTACGAATCGTCTCGCGTGCAGGTTTGACGATTTCCAGCCTCCCGAACAAGCCAGATACCGAAAAGGTTTTAGTACCGTAGACCACACACATAGTATACATACGCTGCGGCAGGTTATACAGAAGACCGAAGAGTATGTATAACCTGCCTCTCTGTTTAGCGTTTGTGGACTATGAGAAAGCCTTCGATTCGATCCAAAAGTTCTGAAGTGGCGACCGCGAAACGGAAGACGTTACGTTGGAAGGCCTCCCACTAGGTGGACCGATGACTTGGTGAAGGTTGTGGGGACCCGCTGGATGCGAGACGCACGGGACCTACTGACTACCTGAGGGAGGCTTATGTCCAGCAGTGGACGTCTTAGGGCTGAAATGAATGATTATAATGTGAAGTTCATATTATTTCTAACTTCATTAAAAAATTTGATATTGGATCTGTCTGATTGGGATGTTAGGCCGCCTACTCACATCCCGTCGGGGCTGTGGGATATTCACAGGATACTGCGGCCTCGACATAAAGGGCTAAGAAGGAACATGGGTGGTTCTTAGTCAGTAGAAGTCTGACACTCCCTTTCTCTCTGCCCAAGAGCGGGGGTCATATGATGATTTACCACACAACCGAAAAAAAAAAAAGCCCTACTTACATAAAAATATGTTACTTCATGGTTTCTAAGGCAATATAATACTCGAGGGGAAAACGCCACAGGCTTGGTGCAGGGGTGTGGTGGTGCTCTTCTTCAAAAAGGGTGACAATGCCGGTTGAAGAACTATAGGCCCATCTCACTTCTAAGCCATGTCTACAAGTTGTTTTCAAGAGTCATCACGAATCGTCTCGCACGCAGGTTTGACGATTTCCAGCCTCCCGAACAAGCCGGATTCCGAAAAGGCTTCAGTACCGTAGACCACATACATACGCTGCGGCAGGTTATACAGAAGACCGAAGAGTATAACCTGCCTCTCTGTTTAGCGTTTGTGGACTACGAGAAAGCCTTCGATTCGATCGAGACTTGGGCTGTGCTGCAGTCTCTCCAACGGTGCCAAATCGACTACCGGTACATCGAGGTGTTAAAGTGTTTGTACAAAAACGCCACCATGTCAGTCCGACTTCAGGACCAGACCACGGAACCTATCCTTCTGCAGCGCGGTGTGAGACAGGGAGACGTCATGTCTCCGAAACTGTTCACCGCTGCATTGGAGGATGTCTTCAAGGTTCTGGATTGGAAAGGACTTGGCATCAATGTCAACGGCGAGTACATCACTCACCTTCGGTTTGCCGACGATATAGTGGTCATGGCTGAGACCATGGAAGACCTCAGTAAAATGCTCGATGACCTCAGTAGAGCTTCCGAAAGAGTGGGTCTTAAAATGAACATGGACAAAACCAAGGTTATGTCGAATGTTCATGTAACACCCACTCCTATCAAGATCGGAGACTCTACGCTCGAAGTTGTGGACGATTATGTCTACCTGGGACAAACGGTCCAGTTGGGTAGATCTAACTTCGAGAAAGAGGTCAATCGTCGAATCCGACTCGGCTGGGCAGCGTTCGGGAAGCTGCGCGGTATCTTCTCGTCCAACTTACCACAGTGTCTCAAGACGAAAGTCTATGACCAGTGTGTGTTGCCAGTGATTACATACGGGACCGAAACGTGGTCGCTCACAATGGGCCTCATCAGAAAGCTCAAAGTCACCCAAAGGGCAATGGAGAGGGCTATGCTCGGAGTTTCCTTGCGTGATCGAATCAGAAATGAGGACATCCGCATGAGAACCAAGGTTACCGACGTAGCCCGAAGAATCGCCAGACTTAAGTGGCAATGGGCAGGGCACATTGCTCGCAGAACGGATGGCCGATGGGGCCGAAAAGTTCTGGAATGGCGACCGCGAACCGGAAGAAGTTGCGTTGGAAGGCCTCCCACTAGGTGGACCGATGACCTGGTCAAGGTTGCAGGAACCCGCTGGATGAGAGACGCACGGGACCGCTCAATGTGGCGACGCCTGGGGGAGGCCTATGTCCAGCAGTGGACGTCTTTTGGCTGAAGTGATGATGATGATGATGAAGGCAATAAAAATGTGAGAAATTACATATTAAATTCTTTATTTTGCTGAAATATTCGAATATTATTCGATCATTTGATGATTTTCCATACAACCGAAAAAAAAGACCTACTTACATAAAAATATGGTACTAGGTACATAGTTTCTACGGCAAAAATGCGCGAAATTATATAAATTCTTTATTTTTCTGAAATATTCGAATATTATTCGAATAATTCGAATAAAGCTGAAAATTTATTCGAATATTCGAATACTAAAATTATCGAATATTTGCAATCCCTAGTTGCAACAGATTTTGACGTTCGAAAAGTGCTGATTATAAGCAGCACTTTTTTCTGTCTGTTAGTTTAAGTCCCTTAGGGGTTAAATTTCAAAAAATAAATCCTTCTTTATTCCTTGTCTACATTATAAAGGAAACCTCTGTGCAAAATTTCAGCTTTCTAGGTCCAAGGGTTTGGGCTGGGCGTTGATGAGTCAGTCAGTCAGGACTTCTCTTTTTATTTAAGTGTATAGATAGATAGATAGATAGATAACTCGAGCAATCAATGAATACTATTTATTCAGTCAATATTAAGCAATAAAAAGCACTTTCTATTTTCAGTATTGCTTGCAAAAATAAGAAAGCGTGATAATATAAACGTTGTTATTAGTACCTACCTATATTTATAATTTGTTGTTTAAACTAAAAATAAATTTATATTTTATTAGTAAATACATAGTACAGAATATTGGTTTTTCTTATCTCCATTTACGGCAACGCTCAGTAACGCCATAAAATACGCCTTATACTGCAGTAACAATTGTGTAGAGTAATTAATTGTATAATGCATAATATGTATAATCGGGTGCGCCAAAGTTCACCTAAAATTTCAACTCCGATAATTGGAAATCCGAAAATGTTCTTCCTAACATTTTTCATCCTAACAATCGCAATTCCTAACTTCTCTGTCTCTAATGTTTTAATTCCGAAGCATTCAACTTCATAATGTCTGTAGCAATAAACATCTATTACACTATTATTTGTTTTCCTATATTTTCTCAACATAACCATCTTTTACACTATTATTCAGTCATATCTTTTTTTTTGTTTATATTACTTTTTATTCATAATAATCAGTATTATAAAAGGTCCCATTAAAATAGGTGGACAAAATTTTAGAAATCATTCAGACTGCTAAAATAAGGACAATAGCAAAAAAAAAATATAAGAATAAGAAATAAAATACCTACTTTTATAGGATGAGTTTGTTCTAGAGTGCCGGCAATTTATTATTTTAAGTCAAAATAAAATCACTTTATATAGTGTTTTTTTTTTGTTTAGATGTCTTTAGTTAGGCTTACTAAACGCTGTGTTAAAATTTGTCCACCTATTTCAATGGGACCTTATATACTATGCAAAGATATCCATAGGTTAGGTTAGGTTAGAACTGTGACCAACTACGCGCGAGCCGAGCGAGCGAAGCGAGCGGTGCCGCGGCAGCGGCCGGCGAGCGCTACCTCGAAATTGGTCGCGAAATTTTTCTAAGTATTTTTTTCATAGTGCCCCCAAGACGACACTCTGACCTGAATTTCATTCATTTATTTTATTTCAAGACAAAAATCAGTGAAACGACCTTTAATCATTCTAAACAGTTGTATGAGTGAAAATATTATGGTAATTATGTTTAGGAATAAAAGCGTTAGGATAAAAAACAGTAGGAGTTTAAATATATTTACAATAATGATATTATGAATTCCAATTTTCGGAAACATGAGTGTTATGAACATCGTCGGTAGGACTACAAATAGTATGAATGAAAACTTTAGGATGAAAAATTTTAGGAAGAGTGATCATTCGGATTACAAATCGTTAGGAAGAACAATTTCGGATAAAGAACTTTAGGTGAGCCAATATGGACCCTGTATAATCATTCGTACGTATACGCAGAATCATCGTATAAAATATCGACAACTACAAACATCACAATTAGACATCTCTAGCTCACAAAGACTGACAGCAGCAGCTTTTCGAAAATATTGTGTGAGTGAGAGCATCAGTAAAACACCTATCCATTGCGCTATTAGATCAGCCTATTCACTGGTCGATTTGTACTAAACAAGTAATGGTTTCTGTTCCTAATGAAAACAATTGATTTGGTTTTTCATCATGTTTCTCGTACCACGAAGTAATGTTTTAACGAATTTAATATGAAAAACATTATTTTTGTAGTACTTACGTGTGAAATGAGATACCATCTTTCGTGTAATTCACAATACAGCAATTATTTTTACAAACATTCACTGAACAACGCGGCATTTTGTAAAAAAGCAGTGAAGACGTCGCAAGTTGACATTCGACTTATTATTGAAAGTGGCATAAGGCCCCGTCGTGGCCACATGAGTTCGCATGTACCACGCCTCCTTGCCATATCTCCTGTTGTTTCTGTCATCTGTGGTCCAATCATAGCCAACATTAAGACCGTTAAGACGTCAAAATGCCGCAGTATGCGTTCAAAAACTGTGTAAATAACAGTTTCATTTTAGAATGAATATTTTTGTACTGATGACTTTTTATTTTGGAGCGACATTTAAAATGTTTTGCTATCTGTCTGTCTGTCTGTCTGTCTGTCTGTCTGTCTGTCTGTCTGTCTGTCTGTCTGTCTGTCTGTCTGTCTGTCTGTCTGTCTGTCTGTCTGTCTGTCTGTCTGTCTGTCTGTCTGTCTGTCTGTCTGTCTGTCTGTCTGTCTGTCTGTCTGTCTGTCTGTCTGTCTGTCTGTCTGTCTGTCTGTCTGTCTGTCTGTCTGTCTGTCTGTCTGTCTGTCTGTCTGTCTGTCTGTCTGTCTGTCTGTCTGTCTGTCTGTCTGTCTGTCTGTCTGTCTGTCTGTCTGTCTGTCTGTCTGTCTGTCTGTCTGTCTGTCTGTCTGTCTGTCTGTCTGTCTGTCTGTCTGTCTGTCTGTCTGTCTGTCTGTCTGTCTGTCTGTCTGTCTGTCTGTCTGTCTGTCTGTCTGTCTGTCTGTCTGTCTGTCTGTCTGTCTGTCTGTCTGTCTGTCTGTCTGTCTGTCTGTCTGTCTGTCTGTCTGTCTGTCTGTCTGTCTGTCTGTCTGTCTGTCTGTCTGTCTGTCTGTCTGTCTGTCTGTCTGTCTGTCTGTCTGTCTGTCTGTCTGTCTGTCTGTCTGTCTGTCTGTCTGTCTGTCTGTCTGTCTGTCTGTCTGTCTGTCTGTCTGTCTGTCTGTCTGTCTGTCTGTCTGTCTGTCTGTCTGTCTGTCTGTCTGTCTGTCTGTCTGTCTGTCTGTCTGTCTGTCTGTCTGTCTGTCTGTCTGTCTGTCTGTCTGTCTGTCTGTCTGTCTGTCTGTCTGTCTGTCTGTCTGTCTGTCTGTCTGTCTGTCTGTCTGTCTGTCTGTCTGTCTGTCTGTCTGTCTGTCTGTCTGTCTGTCTGTCTGTCTGTCTGTCTGTCTGTCTGTCTGTCTGTCTGTCTGTCTGTCTGTCTGTCTGTCTGTCTGTCTGTCTGTCTGTCTGTCTGTCTGTCTGTCTGTCTGTCTGTCTGTCTGTCTGTCTGTCTGTCTGTCTGTCTGTCTGTCTGTCTGTCTGTCTGTCTGTCTGTCTGTCTGTCTGTCTGTCTGTCTGTCTGTCTGTCTGTCTGTCTGTCTGTCTGTCTGTCTGTCTGTCTGTCTGTCTGTCTGTCTGTCTGTCTGTCTGTCTGTCTGTCTGTCTGTCTGTCTGTCTGTCTGTCTGTCTGTCTGTCTGTCTGTCTGTCTGTCTGTCTGTCTGTCTGTCTGTCTGTCTGTCTGTCTGTCTGTCTGTCTGTCTGTCTGTCTGTCTGTCTGTCTGTCTGTCTGTCTGTCTGTCTGTCTGTCTGTCTGTCTGTCTGTCTGTCTGTCTGTCTGTCTGTCTGTCTGTCTGTCTGTCTGTCTGTCTGTCTGTCTGTCTGTCTGTCTGTCTGTCTGTCTGTCTGTCTGTCTGTCTGTCTGTCTGTCTGTCTGTCTGTCTGTCTGTCTGTCTGTCTGTCTGTCTGTCTGTCTGTCTGTCTGTCTGTCTGTCTGTCTGTCTGTCTGTCTGTCTGTCTGTCTGTCTGTCTGTCTGTCTGTCTGTCTGTCTGTCTGTCTGTCTGTCTGTCTGTCTGTCTGTCTGTCTGTCTGTCTGTCTGTCTGTCTGTCTGTCTGTCTGTCTGTCTGTCTGTCTGTCTGTCTGTCTGTCTGTCTGTCTGTCTGTCTGTCTGTCTGTCTGTCTGTCTGTCTGTCTGTCTGTCTGTCTGTCTGTCTGTCTGTCTGTCTGTCTGTCTGTCTGTCTGTCTGTCTGTCTGTCTGTCTGTCTGTCTGTCTGTCTGTCTGTCTGTCTGTCTGTCTGTCTGTCTGTCTGTCTGTCTGTCTGTCTGTCTGTCTGTCTGTCTGTCTGTCTGTCTGTCTGTCTGTCTGTCTGTCTGTCTGTCTGTCTGTCTGTCTGTCTGTCTGTCTGTCTGTCTGTCTGTCTGTCTGTCTGTCTGTCTGTCTGTCTGTCTGTCTGTCTGTCTGTCTGTCTGTCTGTCTGTCTGTCTGTCTGTCTGTCTGTCTGTCTGTCTGTCTGTCTGTCTGTCTGTCTGTCTGTCTGTCTGTCTGTCTGTCTGTCTGTCTGTCTGTCTGTCTGTCTGTCTGTCTGTCTGTCTGTCTGTCTGTCTGTCTGTCTGTCTGTCTGTCTGTCTGTCTGTCTGTCTGTCTGTCTGTCTGTCTGTCTGTCTGTCTGTCTGTCTGTCTGTCTGTCTGTCTGTCTGTCTGTCTGTCTGTCTGTCTGTCTGTCTGTCTGTCTGTCTGTCTGTCTGTCTGTCTGTCTGTCTGTCTGTCTGTCTGTCTGTCTGTCTGTCTGTCTGTCTGTCTGTCTGTCTGTCTGTCTGTCTGTCTGTCTGTCTGTCTGTCTGTCTGTCTGTCTGTCTGTCTGTCTGTCTGTCTGTCTGTCTGTCTGTCTGTCTGTCTGTCTGTCTGTCTGTCTGTCTGTCTGTCTGTCTGTCTGTCTGTCTGTCTGTCTGTCTGTCTGTCTGTCTGTCTGTCTGTCTGTCTGTCTGTCTGTCTGTCTGTCTGTCTGTCTGTCTGTCTGTCTGTCTGTCTGTCTGTCTGTCTGTCTGTCTGTCTGTCTGTCTGTCTGTCTGTCTGTCTGTCTGTCTGTCTGTCTGTCTGTCTGTCTGTCTGTCTGTCTGTCTGTCTGTCTGTCTGTCTGTCTGTCTGTCTGTCTGTCTGTCTGAGGTTAGGTTAGGTTTTTTTTTTTTTTTTTTTTTGGCAGGAGTGGGAAATCCCCACGGACACCTCGACTACCTCACAGGCTGTGAGATAGTCGAGGTAGTGCCGGACTCGAACCGGCTAAAACCCACTCCTGCCCCACCAGTGTCCCTCTGACTTTCCTCAGAGCCCTTAACGACTGCGTGTCTGTCTTATTTATGGTTTAGTGGCCGGAGAGGCCACGTTGTGAACGGTGGTTTTGCGAAGTTGTGTTTTGTGCTATTTGGAAAAGCGCAACAGAACATTGTGTCATGAAAGCAATACTACTATTTGTTTATACTATTTAATTATTGTCTACCAAATTTACATAAACTGTTTTTATCCTGTGTTTTAATAATTCTTAAACCTTTATTAATTCTACTTTGTATGCCCCTAAACTACAGCAATATATATTTTTACTAACTATTTTGTGTACATATTATATTTTATTTCTATTTTTATTAATTTTTGTTTTAATTTGGTTCTTTACTCGGTTACAATTATCTATGATACACTTAGTATATACTCAATATATATCAACATATCACCCAATTTATAACTAATCTATTTATTTTAACTACTTTATAACTAATTGTACGTGTTTTTATTTTAATATTTGGAAAATTACTGTAGTATTTAGGACTAAGTTCGACACAACATAGCAATTCCACCAGGGCTGACCCCTGGAGCTTAACTTGAGTCAGTTTCTCATGAAGCTGACTCCAGTTTCCATTTGAAATCTTGTCAGCTCTAGTGTTCCGCTCAATTGGTTGTGCCAGACTAACCTTGTGTCTGTACGTGGAAGTGGGCGCATCGACAACTTTAGCAGTAGGCTATAGCCGCTCTTGCGAATGCGTCCGACTTCCTACGTACTGGGCATTCATTACTGAATGCATCGTGTGAGCGCGTCCCCAGGTTGGCTCTGGTGCAGTTTATGCACACCGCCGCCTCGCCGTTGAGCTTATCTGGACAGTCCACCCTGAGGTGCGGACCGCCACAGTGGCTGCATAGGTCAGCTGGCTCTGTACAGAGACGCTTGCCGTGACCGTATGCTAGGCAGCGGGTGCATTGCACCAGAGGCGTCTGATCTTCGACGCGCACTCTCTGGAGGGCAATTCTTACCTTGCCCCCTTCGAGTGCCCTTCTCCAGACTGCTGGGGATACACTCAGCACAATGCTATTGGCATGAGGGTTTCGCGTTTTCCGCCTAAATTTAATAGCAACTCTTTGCTCCTCGTCGCCGAGGCCGTGAAAAATCTCCCGGTTCTGGTTCTTAAGGGCTTTTAAAATGTCGTCGTCACTGTGTACTGACAACACGTCCCTAAGAACCAGAAGCGGGTTCCGGTTTGCCACATCCTCGACGACGAGGTTCTCTCCGGCTGTTTTCAGTCGATCTTTCAACTTTTTTCTCTCCTCTTTTGATTCGCACCCCATAATTATCCTCGAGTCTTTGGCCTTCCTCACTCTCTCGACCCGCACCCATCCCTCCTTCGCGTCCACCGCTTTTCTGATCCTTTCTAGAATTTTCTCCCCAGTATCCGCTTCTTTGGTCGAGGAGACAACCACGGAGTGCAGCGTCGTGCGCTCCAGGGCTGGTGCCCCAGTATGGCACTTACTCACGGACGCGACACTCGCGTATGTTTTCTCCCCAACACATTCCTTGATAGCCAGACTGGCCCGCAGTTTGATCAATTCGTCGGAGTTTTCCTTTATTAAGGTCATGTGCTCCTTCATTGTTTTGGCGAGCTCAGTCTGGCTAGCAAGGTTTTCATGATTGGACCGGGGGTCACAGTCAGCGGTGGGCGCGGTTTTCGGCACAGGTACAGGCGCGAGAGGGGCCCTATCTCGTTCGGACTCCTTCACCAGCTCAAAAAGCCTATTTATGGCTTCAAGCACCGCAGCCTTTATATCTGTCCTGAGGTTGCGAGAGTTGCCCAGATTCAGCTTGGCTTTGTTCAGGCAAGCTCTCGCCTCGTCAGTGCGACTGCGATACCCAGCCACAGGCTTTTTGAGCTGGGTTTCGGCATCAACGGTGGCTCGGCGCGTCCCCGGTGTGGCAAGGTCCCCCTGAGAAGCGGAAGGAGTGGCCTCTCCGAAGGAAATTCTCCTCCGCGCATTCGCAGGGGAGTGCCCCGCCTTCTCCGCGGATCGCGGCGAGCCACTGGAGCCTGGAGCCCTCACGGTGCTAGATGGGGTGCGGAACATTTTTTTCTGTCTTGGTACAGGTGAGTAAGAACAGACCCCTGTAAAGAGGGGGTCGGAACCACTGTAACCGATTGAGAGGAGAGAAAGGTGGACACCGGGATACTTAAATTATGTGTCCCTGTAAAGAGGGGAGCACATAAATAAAAATAAACAATAAAATCAAATAAATATAAATTAAAAAGTCAAATAATTAATTATAGTCGTTCACTAGGAACGACTGTCACAATAACAATTCTTGGTCAATTTTGCTAAAAATTAGAAATTTCTCACCTCCGAAACAAGGACAAAACGAAAAACAAAAATAAAATTTTGAAGATTTTGCCGACCTCTCTCCGTTTCCCTCTACCTATAGCTTATAGAACAGAGGGTGGGAGGGTGGGCAAAATTTTTTGCGAGCTAGACGCACGTGCCGCACGTCCAGGGAACGGGCTCCGCGCGGGCTAACCGAATATCGAATAAAAAGTAGGTGGTCGGGAAGAAAAATTTTGGGTTTTCCCTAAAAAACCAGTTTTTCGGGGAAAAAAATTTGGAAAAAAAACCCCCAATCTGAACCCAGGACCTCGGAACGCGGCCAAAAGCGCAGGGATGGAGGGTAAATATGCCTGAAACTATTTAAAATTATTAAAGCAGATAAAACTTTTGATTTGAATTAAATATGGAATAAATTGATGTAAAATTTTGAAATTTTTTCTAAGTGTAGGAGGGAGAAAATTTTTTCGGGCGTCTTGTCAATTTGATATGTTCAGGGAGCAGGCGGAGCACCACTCCGGTTAGGTTAGGTTAGGTTAGGTTAGGTTAGGTTAGGTTTTTTTTTTTTTTTTTTAATGAGTATTTTTGCCGCAGACTTGATGGCCCGCGCCTTTGTTTAATACATTATTTGTTTGCTGAGTTTTAATCTTAATTATAATACATCGTACGCCTCTCCGGACACTTAAATTAACTTATCTTATATGATAACTTAAAATCTACGTGAGTCCATCACTTTTTTTTTTTTTTTTTTTTTTTTTTTTTTTTTTTTTCATGCTGTATATAATTATGTAGTCATGCATACAAAGAAATCGACAAACACTACTTGACATTGAATAAATATAATAAATTAATAAATATCTTCTTAAACATCTTGGTTTACATGCTTACATTACATGCTATACAATAATTTAAAATTAATTGAATTTATTACTGAATAGAAGAAATATACTAACTATATATAAAAATATACTACTAAATATACATGCACTTTTTTTTTTTTTTTTTTTGTTAGAATATTTTTTTTTTTTTTTTATTACAAATATTAATTAATTGCTACTTTTTGTTTCACATTTTACTTAATTTAGCTTATATTATGTTTTCACACGGGGGAACGAGAGCTGCATGGCAATGTGAGTCGACCAGCACCGATCGACGGCGTCCGTTCACGAACATGACTCGCCCATCCGCGCCGTCCACCTCAACCATATTGTAGGGAACCGAACGACCGGATGGGCAGCGCCACCATCGGCAGTGCTTTTAAGTGAGTATGACAGACCCACTTTGCCATGCAGCTTACAAAATTTGTTTACTCTAAGTTACGATACAGACAGACAAGCTAATAATATTTTTTGTTAAGGTTTGGGGTTTGGTTAGTATTGACGTAAGGTTCTATAGGGTTAGGGTTGGGATGGGGACCACTAAGGTAGAATTTGGGTGGGTTTTCTGACCAGGGATTTCGCCAGCCTGAGCAGGGCTTCCACAACTGCTGCGTCTCGATGCTGCATGGCCGTCCTCAAGTTGTACTCGACGACCGTTTTAGTAGGCGCATCCATCGCTCTCTTTGCGAACCGACCCGTGGCGTCATCGGCGTCGTCGGTATAATAGACGCAACTGACTGTGTGTCTTGACACCGCCACTACCGCGTGAGATACGCTATCGTGGATTGTGAGCCTCCTGGACTTTGTGTTGATAATAATCACGCTTTCGAAGGTCAGACCCTGAGCCTCGTGGATGGTTAGGACGCGCGACCCTACGCCGGACCCGTACCCCTGGCTAATAAGAGAAGCTTTCTCCTCTTGCGTATGAACCAGGAATAGGGTGTTTTGAGCGGCGCTCGGTATTTGCGCTCCTGTGTATCCTTTGACGCTCAGTGAATGAACTTGCGACAGCGACGACTTGGAGGAGTATATACCGGAGTATATCTCGCTCAGTGCCAAGGCTACATCCATAGGATTGCGGTGTGTGCAGAGCAGTTCCTGAGTGATGCCAGCCACCAGGTTTGGACGGGTATACCTTAATTCGAATAGGTTCTCTCTGTCCAAAAATGGTAGCTGGTTTATGTCTCCGATGAGGACAACCTCGCTTGCTCCTGACAACTTTACTGCCATAACTATAGCCCCAAAGTGGTTCATAAGGGCCTCGTCTACCGTTAGGCGGTAGCACTTCTCTTCCTTTTTGAAACCGTTTACTAAGATTGAGGCCATAGTGCGCACCTTTGTCTTTACCTTGTTCCCTAAGCGGTGCGCAAGCTTCTCTCTAAGATCTTTGGCAGCTTCGGTCGTCGTGGTGGCTACAACGTCCTTCTCCACAGCAGCCTGAGACCTGGGACTCCGTCTCCTCCACATGCCAGAAATTGCATGATGGTCATGGCACTGGGGGCTGGATGTAGGCTAGCTCCTGCTATTGCCGCTGGTGCTGGCTGTTCGCTGGTGTCGACGTGTGTGCCTTGTGTTGCAGTGAGTGTTGTGCAGGTTCTGTCTTGTGTTCTTGTTTGTGTTGTGGTGAGTGGTGTGTGTGACATGTCTTGTGTTGTAGTTGTAGTTGCTGTTGTTGCTGTTGTGTTTGGGACTGTTTGCCTGGATGGTAGTCGGCTTCGACTTCGTAAGGTTGCGTCCGTTTTGTTACCCTGTGCTGCGACTTTGGCTACTTTGCTCGCAAATGTCAAGAATGGTTTTCTGATAGCCGGTTTCTCCATGATTGTGTGGAGTATAGACTGGCTTAGCTGGATTTGGATCTTAACTTCCAGCTCCATTCTGTCGTGACTGAATCTTGGGCATTCCAAGAGTAGGTGCCAGATTGTTTCATCGCAGCTGGGGTCACAGACGCACGAGGGACTGTCTTTGAGATGAAAGCGGTGGAGGTACGCTGAGAATCCTCCGTGTCCTGTTAGGACTTGTACATGGACCGGGGTGAGAACTGCTTCTCTTAGTATCCTTTTTGCCGCTAGGACGTCTGGGAAGAATACTTTCGTGACCGCTCCTGTACTCGAGGACTCGTATCGCGCTTGCCACTTCTTTACAGTCTCCTCCCGTATCTTCCTTCTCACAAATGATACGGGGACCTTACTGTAGTCCACTGTCTCTTTTGTTAGAGCTGCCTCCTTGGCCAGCTCATCCGCTCTCTCGTTCCCGGCGGTTCCCACATGGGCCCTGAGCCAAAAGAACCGCACCTCTCGGCCTTCTTCTCTGATCTCGCGGACGCTTCTCTTGATGTCTAGCGCCAGGTGGTGAGTGACAGACGGACTCCTCAGCAGGTCAAGTGACGATCTTGAGTCACTTAAGATGCTTACGCAAGCCGTCCTGGAATCTCGTGCCATCCCGACAGCTCTGAAGAGAGCGTACAGTTCAGATTGGAAGACCGTGTTGTGGGGCTCCAGGCCAAGTGTGATGAACTTTGACTCCTTCCCGTTTTCCCACCAAGTTAAGGCAGCTCCTACTTTTCCCTCTATTTTGCTGCCGTCGGTGTAAATTTGGGGGCCGAATACTTGATGGGTTTCCAGGGTCTCAGGAGTCAAGTCCTCTAGGCGTGCATACTCTGTTGTCGTGAGTTGCGCTGGGTGGGGGTTTTGGGAGTGGTGTACGTTGCACTCCAGCTCACGGCCCGGTGGTATGAACTCTCGGGAATATCCCTTTTTTATCTTGAATAGGGTTGCAGCCTCGATTACCCGGAGGTCTAAGGGGAGTTGGCCTGACAGGATAAGTGCCGATGTCAGAGACACCGTACGGTACGCTTTGCAGATCTTCTGCGCGAAGCCTCTCTGCAGTGAGTCAAACTGGTTTCTTGTCATCAGTTTCTCGGCTGCGGGGGCCCACGCGCTCGCTGCGTACATTACGATAGGCTCTATCACCGACACGTACATTGTCCTTATTATCTCTCCGTTGAGACCCCAAGTCACCTTCGCCGCGCATGCAAGCTGCTTGTAGATGTCCGCGGCCTTTTTACAGATCGCAGACACGTGGGCGTTGAAGGTGAGTTTAGAGTCTATTGTGAGACCCAGCAGCTTGACCTCTTTGACCAGGTTCAGCTGGGTGCCGGACATGTGGAGTACCGGATCGTCGTATTTGAGCTTTCGCGTTAACACCATCGCATTGGTTTTATGCGCGGCGAAGCGTAGCTTGTTTTGAACGCCCCATTCCGATACTACTTTCAATGTGTCGTTGGCAAGTTGTTGTAGGGGACCTGTTGAATGGTCCGAGAAAACAAGGACAACATCGTCCGCGAAGGCTTGACAATAGACTCCCATACTAGCCATTTTGTGTAGGAGCGAGTCTAGGATAAGGTTCCAAAACGTCGGTCCGGCAATTGAGCCCTGGACGCATCCTTTCGTGGTACCCTTCTCGCTAGTCGCTCTGGCATAGTTGACTCTTATGTTCCGGTCTTCCAGGTAGGAGGCGACGAGAGCGTAGATGTTTTTAGGACAGTTTTTGACTATCATCTGTCTTTTGAGTGCTGGCCACCACGCGTTATCGAAGGCCCCCTCTATGTCCAAAGATATCAAAAGCACGATCTTTTTGGCTTTGATTTCGGCACGTAAATGACCCATTAGTGCATAGAGGGCGTCCTCAGTACCGCGCTGCGGCATGAAGCCATACTGGTTTGTGTTGAGTGTGGGGAGGAAGTGCCACTGGAGTCTGCCTACTAGAAGCTTTTCGACGATTTTTCCTAGGACCGAGAGCAGACCAATTGGTCTGTAGGACTTTGGGCTGGTATAGTCCTCCTTTCCAGGCTTGCGGAGTATGCACACGTGGGCGACCTTCCACTGCTTGGGGAAGTGGGACAGCGACAAGCACTTGTTGGCCATCGCTAGGAACACCTCCCTGTCGCAGTTTATTGCCGCAGTGCAGATGTCTGCCGTTAATCCATCGGGTCCGGGGGCTTTCTTCGGGTTTGGGTTTTGGTTAGGTTAGGTTAGGTTAGGTTAGGTTAGGTTAGGTTCAGCCCCAGATGAAGTATCTGGGCCTGGTGCTGGACGACAGGTGGCGCTTCGGCCCGCATTTCAGTGGGCTGTCGACGCGCCTGTTAAAAGCCGCGGACGCTCTCTCATGGCTCCTCCCGAACCTGGGGGGGCCCAAGGCGAAATGCCGGCGCCTATATGCCGGCATCCTGCGGAGCATGGCCCTATACGGGGCCCCCATCTGGGCAGACTCCCTTCACAGGAGGGAGAATGCGACCGCCATCCGCAAGCCCCAAAGGGCCATTGCACAGCGGGTGGCAAGGGCCTACCGCTCGGTGGGCTTCTCGGCGGCGTGCGCTCTGGCCGGCACTCCTCCTTGGGAGTTGGAGGCCTGGGTGCTCGCCAGAGTGTACGAGTGGACTGCGCAACGGAAGGCGCTCGGGGAGCGCCCCGTCACCGAGGAGCGGGAGGCCGTGCGGCGGGAGGCGAAGGAAGCCATCGTCCTCCACTGGACGGAGGACCTCGCCGCAGCCGCTTTTGGCCGCCGGACGTTAGACGCGCTCGGTCCGGTCCTGCAGGGCTGGCTCGAGCGGTCCCACGGTTTCCTCTCGTTCCGTCTGGTGCAGGTGTTGTCCGGCCATGGCTGTTTCGGATCGTACCTGCACCGGTTAGGGAGGGAGGAGACCCCGGCGTGCCACGACTGTGGCGCGGCGGAGGACACGGCACAGCACACCCTCGAGGTGTGCCCGGCTTGGTCCGAGCTGCGCCGCGGTCTGACCGCGGTAGTTGGACAGGACCTCTCACTTCCCGGCGTAGTCAACGCCATGCTGGGGAGCGAGGAGGCCTGGGCAGCGGTTGCCTCCTTTTGCGAGGACGTAATCTCGCAAAAGGAGGAGGCGGAGCGCGCGCGGGAGGACGACCCTCTCGCTGCGCCACTCCGCAGACGAAGAAGGGGTCGGAGAAGGCGCCGTCCTCTCCCTCCTCATGGTGGCGATGGGCGGGTGGCGGGCACGGGGGTGCCTGCGCCCGCATTGCACCCATCACCACCTTCGTCAGTCACTCCCGGACCCGTTCTCCCCCCCCCTACGGGCGTGGGGTGAGGGCGTGACGGGTCCGCTCTGAGGGGCAATTGTCGGCGGAGGACTGGTCGTTAAGGCTGTGCCAGTTTCCCAGTCCCCCGCCACTCAGACGAAGCGGGAGTGCCGCTGGGTCGTTTTAGTGGGTATACCGGGTCAGACCGGGGAGTCCCACATAGCCCCCCATCCCCCGATGGGAGGGTATGCATAATGCATTTTTTCCCAGCGCAAAAAAAAAAAAAAAAAAAAAAAAAAAAAAAAAAAAGGTTAGGTTAGGTTAGGTTGGGGGACCCCCCACAGTGCTTGCGTCCACGTCGCGTCCCCTGGAAACGACCCAGTTCTGACCACCGTAACGGAGTGGCAGACTGGGTTGGCCAAAGTGCACTGTGATTTCGTAGCTATAATTTTATCTTGCCTTGTTAGTACTACGAACGATGTCGATCTCTACGCGGGATGCCTGCGGGCGATTTTTAAAACAAAAAGGCCCTTCTCAGGGCCAAACCAAAGGCCCTTCTCAGGGCCAACCCAAAGGCCCTTCTCAGGGCCAACCCAAAGGCCCTTCTCAGGGCCAGCCAAAAGGCCCTTCTCAGGGCCCACCCAAAGGCCCTTCTCAGGGCCAACCCAAAGGCCCTTCTCAGGGCCAGCCAAAAGGCCCTTCTCAGGGCCACTCCGACGCTTCGGCGTCAGAGACTAGCCGCGCGCCGTCTGGGGCTAGTTTCTTTGAAGGGATGGACGAGTTGTCTGACAACGACTCGCTCATTAGTTTGTCGGACGCGGACGACTCTCGGTCGCGGAAGCGAGTCCGCAAGAGCGGTGGGTCCGAGGGCTCCTCAGCCTCAGGGTCTACGAGGTTGTCGAAGGCTAAAAAGCCGACGGTAGCCGCGGAGCCCCATGTCGCTGGGCTCGCGGACGCCCAACGCCAGTTGGACCTGGCTCGGCGGGTGCAGCTCCAGCAAGAGCTGGAGGAGCGGGTTGCCGCTAAAGAAAAACGGGCGCACGCAGCCCGGGAAAAGTCCGGGTACGGTGCGTCCCGTGTTATTTATGCGGACCACTCTCTGGCCGAGCTGGAGAGAATGGCGGAGGAGGACGAGGAGGAGATTGTGGAGGTTGCCTCTAAGTCCTCCAACCTGAAGGGGACCTTCCAGAAGGCCCTCAAGAGTAGGGCCGCGAGCTTGCGCGGTGTCGTCGCGGAGCTCGTCAAGCGAAAGGCCACCGACGAGACGCGGCAACTGCAGGCGAGGATTGATCGCCTGCAGTCGGAGGTCAGCCAGCTTCATCTGAAGCTGGCTGAAGCCACGGCCCGGCCACAACAAGCCCACACAAGCCCTGCGGCAGAGGGCCCCGCCTCCAACCTTGAGGATATCATCCACAAGGTTGTAATGGAGGAGAGGGCCTTCACAAGAGCCTGCTTAGCAGGCATCGAGGACCGGCTCTTGCCGGAGAAACGCCTCCGGCCGCCGCTTGCGGCCGACAACAGGCAGTGCGAGCCGGGGCCGTCCTCCTCCTCCCAGACCGAAGACGCCCTTCTCCCCTCAACCACCCCGTCCAACGAGTGGACAGAAGTGGTCCGTAAGGGGAAGGGCAAGGGGAAAAAGTCGACGACCGCCGACAACAACCCTCCCAGCCAATCGCAGACGGCCGGCAAGGGAAAGGGGAAAGGAAAAGGGAGGGGAAAGGGGCAGCTAGTCGCCCCTAAAACCGCGGCCGTCGTGGTGACACTCACCGCGGAGGCTGCGGACCGAGGGGAGACTTACGAGTCGATTTTGGTGCGGGCGCGTCCCAATGCCGATCCAACCAAACTGGGGATCGGCACTGTGACTTGCCGGCGGACCCAAGCCGGGGCTCGAATATTCGAGTTCCCGGGGGCAGAGGCGAGTGCCCATGCGGACCTCTTTGCAGACAAGCTCCGAGAGGTCATCGCAGATTCGGCAAAGGTGGCCCGACCGGTCAAGTCGGCAGCCATAGAGGTGACGGACCTTGATGACTCCGTCACCAAGGAGGAGGTGGTGGCGGCGGTCGCAGCGATAGGGGGCTGTGGCGTCGCGGCGGTCCAAGGCCGGGACATAAGGCCCGGCCGCGGCGGCATGGGCACCATTCGCCTCGAGTGCCCAATCGCCGCTGCCAAAGCCGTCCTTGCCAAGGGACGGCTCACGGTTGGATTCAGCTCAAGTGCAGTCCGGGCACTCGAGAACCAGCCTCTGCGGTGTTTCCGGTGCCTCGGCATCGGACACACCCGACCCCTGTGTCCGTCCACGGTAGACAGGACGGACACATGCTACCGCTGCGGTAAGGAGGGCCACAAAGCCACCTCCTGCGAGGTCGCCAAGCCGCACTGTGCGGTGTGTGCCGCGAGTGGCTGCCCGGCAGACCACGTCATGAAGGGGAGGAACTGCAATCCTCCCCCTAAGCGGGGCAAAGCGCCGACGTGGTCTGCTGCTGCAGCTGCCAGCACCGTCGTTCCTGCGGCGGCTGCGGAGGGAGGTGCGATGTCCGACTGATGGATAGAGTCAAACATCGCATCGTCTTACTCGGTCCCAGGCCATTGGCTGGACGACCGGGACGGCTTGGTGCCGTTGGTGTCGCGGTCTTCCACAGACTCCCCTCTCCTCTCGCTCTTAGAGAGGGGATCGGGATACGTGGCCGCCGCGTGGGAGACATGGCCCTGGTTGGGGTCACTCCGCAGACGAAGAAGGGGTTGGAGAAGGCACCGTCCTCTCCCTCCTCTTGGTGGCGATGGGCGGGCGGCAGGCGCGGGGGTGCCTGCGCCCGCATTGCACCCATCACCACTTTCGTCGGTCATTCCCGGGCCCGTCCCCCTCCCCACGGGGAAGGCGTGACGGGTCCGCCCTGAAGGGCAATCGTCGGCGGGGGGCTGGTAGTTGAGGCTGTGCCAGTTTCCCGGTCCCTCGCCACTCAGACGAAGCGGGAGTGCCGCTGGGTCGTTTTAGTGGGTATACCGGGTCAGACCGGGGAGTCCCACATAGCCCCCCATCCCCCGATGGGAGGGTATGCGTAATGCATTTTTTCCCAGCGTCAAAAAAAAAAAAAAAAAAAAAAAAAAAAAAAAAAAAAAAAAGATTAGGTTAGGTTGGGGGACCCCCCACAGTGCTTGCGTCCACGTCGCGTCCCCTGGAAACGACCCAGTTCTGACCACCGTAACGGAGTGGCAGACTGGGTTGGCCAAAGTGCACTGTGCTTTCGTAGCTATCATTTTATCTTTTGCCTTGCTTACTACGAACCTGCGGAAATGTCGAGCTCTACGCGGGACGCCTCCGGGCGGTTTTTAAAACAAAAAGGCCCTTCTCAGGGCCAACCCAAAGGCCCTTCTCAGGGCCAACCCAAAGGCCCTTCTCAGGGCCAGCCAAAAGGCTCTTCTCAGGGCCCACCCAAAGGCCCTTCTCAGGGCCAGCCAAAAGGCCCTTCTCAGGGCCAACCCAAAGGCCCTTCTCAGGGCCAGCCAAAAGGCCCTTCTCAGGGCCACTCCGACGCTTCGGCGTCAGAGATTAGCCGCGCGCCGTCTGCGACTAGTTTCTTTGAAGGGATGGACGAGTTGTCTGACAACGACTCGCTCATTAGTTTGTCGGACGCGGATGACTCTCGGTCGCGGAAGCGAGTCCGCAAGAGCGGTGGGTCCGAGGGCTCCTCAGCCTCAGGGTCGACAAAGATGCCGAAGGCAAAAAAGCCGACGGTGGTCGCGGATACCCATGTCGTTGGGCTCGCAGACGCCCAACGCCAGTTGGACCTGACTCGACGGGCGCAGCTCCAGCAAGAGCTGGAGGTGCCTCCCGTGTTATTTATGCGGACCACTCTCTGGCCGAGCTGGAGAGAATGGCGGAGGAGGACGAGGAGGAGATTGTGGAGGTTGCCTCTAAGTCCTCCAACCTGAAGGGGACCTTCCAGAAGGCCCTCAAGAGCAGGGCCGCGAGCATGCGCGGTGTCGTCGCGGAGCTCGTCAAGCGAAAGGCCACCGACGAGACGCGGCAACTGCAGGCGAGGATTGATCGCCTGCAGTCGGAGGTCAGCCAGCTTCATCTGAAGCTGGCTGAAGCCACGGCCCGGCCACAACAAGTCCACACAAGCCCTGCGGCAGAGGGCCCCGCCTCCAACCTTGAGGATATTATCCGCAAGGTTGTAATGGAGGAGAGGGCCTTCACAAGAGCCTGCTTAGCAGGCATCGAGGACCGGCTCTTGCCAGGGAAACGCCTCCGGCCGCCGCTTGCGGCGGACAACAGGCAGTGCGAGCCGGGGCCGTCCTCCTCCTCCCAGACGGAAGACGCCCTTCTCCCCTCAACCACCCCGTCCAACGAGTGGACAGAAGTGGTCCGTAAGGGGAAGGGCAAGGGGAAAAAGTCGACGACCGCCGACAACAACCCTCCCAGCCAATCGCAGACGGCCGGCAAGGGAAAGGGGAAAGGAAAAGGGAGGGGAAAGGGGCAGCTAGTCGCCCCTAAAACCGCGGCCGTCGTGGTGACACTCACCGCGGAGGCTGCGGACCGAGGGGAGACTTACGAGTCAATTTTGGTGCGGGCGCGTCCCAATGCCGATCCAACCAAACTGGGGATCGGCACTGTGACTTGCCGGCGGACCCAAGCCGGGGCTCGAATATTCGAGTTCCCGGGGGCAGAGGCGAGTGCCCATGCGGACCTCTTTGCAGACAAGCTCCGGGAGGTCATCGCAGATTCGGCAAAGGTGGCCCGACCAGTCAAGTCGGCAGCCATAGAGGTGACGGACCTGGATGGATGGGAGCCCTCCTCCAGGGCACGAGTGTCATCTGCTACGCGGATGACACTCTCCTCACTGCCCGGGGGAGGAACTTTGGAGATGCGGCCTGTCTGGCCTCGGCTGGCGGGTCCTTGGTGGCAGAGAGGATCCGCCACCTGGGATTGAAGGTGGCGCTGCACAAGACCGAGGCCGTGTTCTTTCGCGGGCCTCGGCAGCGCTGCCCTCCCGACGCTCACATTGTCGTAGATGGCGTCAGAATAGTGGTCCAGCCCCAGATGAAGTATCTGGGCCTGGTGCTGGACGACAGGTGGCGCTTCGGCCCGCATTTCAGTGGGCTGTCGACGCGCCTGTTAAAAGCCGCGGACGCTCTCTCATGGCTCCTCCCGAACCTGGGGGGGCCCAAGGCGAAATGCCGGCGCCTATATGCCGGCATCCTGCGGAGCATGGCCCTATACGGGGCCCCCATCTGGGCAGACTCCCTTCACAGGAGGGAGAATGCGACCGCCATCCGCAAGCCCCAAAGGGCCATTGCACAGCGGGTGGCAAGGGCCTACCGCTCGGTGGGCTTCTCGGCGGCGTGCGCTCTGGCCGGCACTCCTCCTTGGGAGTTGGAGGCCTGGGTGCTCGCCAGAGTGTACGAGTGGACTGCGCAACGGAAGGCGCTCGGGGAGCGCCCCGTCACCGAGGAGCGGGAGGCCGTGCGGCGGGAGGCGAAGGAAGCCATCGTCCTCCACTGGACGGAGGACCTCGCCGCAGCCGCTTTTGGCCGCCGGACGTTAGACGCGCTCGGTCCGGTCCTGCAGGGCTGGCTCGAGCGGTCCCACGGTTTCCTCTCGTTCCGTCTGGTGCAGGTGTTGTCCGGCCATGGCTGTTTCGGATCGTACCTGCACCGGTTAGGGAGGGAGGAGACCCCGGCGTGCCACGACTGTGGCGCGGCGGAGGACACGGCACAGCACACCCTCGAGGTGTGCCCGGCTTGGTCCGAGCTGCGCCGCGGTCTGACCGCGGTAGTTGGACAGGACCTCTCACTTCCCGGCGTAGTCAACGCCATGCTGGGGAGCGAGGAGGCCTGGGCAGCGGTTGCCTCCTTTTGCGAGGATGTAATCTCGCAAAAGGAGGAGGCGGAGCGCGCGCGGGAGGACGACCCTCTCGCTGCGCCACTCCGCAGACGAAGAAGGGGTCGGAGAAGGCGCCGTCCTCTCCCTCCTCATGGTGGCGATGGGCGGGTGGCAGGCACGGGGGTGCCTGCGCCCGCATTGCACCCATCACCACCTTCGTCAGTCACTCCCGGACCCGTCCTCCCTCCCCCTACGGGCGTGGGGTGAGGGCGTGAGGGGTCCGCCCTGAGGGGCAATCGTCGGCGGAGGACTGGTCGTTAAGGCTGTGCCAGTTTCCCGGTCCTTCGCCACTCAGACGAAGCGGGAGTGCCGCTGGGTCGTTTTAGTGGGTATACCGGGTCAGACCGGGGAGTCCCACATAGCCCCCCATCCCCCGATGGGAGGGTATGCGTAATGCATTTTTTCCCAGCGCAAAAAAAAAAAAAAAAAAAAAAAAAAAAAAAGGTTAGGTTAGGTTGAAGCTGGCTGAAGCCACGGCCCGGCCACAACAAGCCCACACAAGCCCTGCGGCAGAGGGCCCCGCCTCCAACCTTGAGGATATCATCCGCAAGGTTGTAATGGAGGAGAGGGCCTTCACAAGAGCCTGCTTAGCAGGCATCGAGGACCGGCTCTTGCCGGAGAAACGCCTCCGGCCGCCGCTTGCGGCGGACAACAGGCAGTGCGAGCCGGGGCCGTCCTCCTCCTCCCAGACGGAAGACGCCCTTCTCCCCTCAACCACCCCGTCCAACGAGTGGACAGAAGTGGTCCGTAAGGGGAAGGGCAAGGGGAAAAAGTCGACGACCGCCGCCAACAACCCTCCCAGCCAATCGCAGACGGCCGGCAAGGGAAAGGGGAAAGGAAAAGGGAGGGGAAAGGGGCAGCTAGTCGCCCCTAAAACCGCGGCCGTCGTGGTGACACTCACCGCGGAGGCTGCGGTTCCCGGGGGCAGAGGCGAGTGCCCATGCGGACCTCTTTGCAGACAAGCTCCGGGAGGTCATCGCAGATTCGGCCAAGGTGGCCCGACCGGTCAAGTCGGCAGCCATAGAGGTGACGGACCTTGATGACTCCGTCACCAAGGAGGAGGTGGTGGCGGCGGTCGCAGCGATAGGGGGCTGTGGCGTCGCGGCGGTCCAAGGCCGGGACATAAGGCCCGGCCGCGGCGGCATGGGCACCATTCGCCTCGAGTGCCCTATCGCCGCTGCCAAAGCCGTCCTTGACAAGGGACGGCTCACGGTTCGATTCAGCTCGGGTGCAGTCCGGGCACTCGAGAACCAGCCTCTGCGGTGTTTCCGGTGCCTCGTCATCGGACACACCCGGCCCCTGTGTCCGTCCACGGTAGACAGGACGGACACATGCTACCGCTGCGGTAAGGAGGGCCACAAAGCCACCTCCTGCGAGGTCGCCAAGCCGCACTGTGCGGTGTGTGCCGCGAGTGGCTGCCCGGCAGACCACGTCATGAAGGGGAGGAACTGCAATCCTCCCCCTAAGCGGGGCAAAGCGCCGACGTGGTCTGCTGCTGCAGCAGCTAGCACTGTCGTTCCTGCGGCGGCTGCGGAGGGAGGTGCGATGTCCGACTGATGGATAGAGTCGAACATCGCATCGTCTTACTCGGTCCCAGGCCATTGGCTGGACGACCGGGACGGCTTGGTGCCGTTGGTGTCGCGGTCTTCCACAGACTCCCCTCTCCTCTCGCTCTTAGAGAGGGGATCGGGATACGTGGCCGCCGCGTGGGAGACATGGCCCTGGTTGGGGTCACTCCGCAGACGAAGAAGGGGTTGGAGAAGGCACCGTCCTCTCCCTCCTCTTGGTGGCGATGGGCGGGAGGCAGGCGCGGGGGTGCCTGCGCCCGCATTGCACCCATCACCACTTTCGTCGGTCATTCCCGGGCCCGTCCCCCTCCCCACGGGGAAGGCGTGACGGGTCCGCCCTGAAGGGCAATCGTCGGCGGGGGGCTGGTAGTTGAGGCTGTGCCAGTTTCCCGGTCCCTCGCCACTCAGACGAAGCGGGAGTGCCGCTGGGTCGTTTTTAGTGGGTATACCGGGTCAGACCGGGGAGTCCCACATAGCCCCCCATCCCCCGATGGGAGGGTATGCGTAATGCATTTTTTCCCAGCGCAAAAAAAAAAAAAAAAAAAAAAAAAAGGTTAGGTTAGGTTAGGTTGGGGGACCCCCCACAGTGCTTGCGTCCACGTCGCGTCCCCTGGAAACGACCCAGTTCTGACCACCGTAACGGAGTGGCAGACTGGGTTGGCCAAAGTGCACTGTGCTTTCGTAGCTATCTTTTTATCTTGCCTTGTTACTACGAACCATGTCGAACTCTTCGCGGGATGCCTGCGGGCGGTTTTTAAAACAAAAAGGCCCTTCTCAGGGCCAACCCAAAGGCCCTTCTCAGGGCCAGCCAAAAGGCCCTTCTCAGGGCCAGCTAAAAGGCCCTTCTCAGGGCCAACCCAAAGGCCCTTCTCAGGGCCAACCCAAAGGCCCTTCTCAGGGCCAACCCAAAGGCCCTTCTCAGGGCCAGCCAAAAGGCCCTTCTCAGGGCCACTCCGACGCTTCGGCGTCAGAGACTAGCCGCGCGCCGTCTGCGGCTAGTTTCTTTGAAGGGATGGACGAGTTGTCTGACAACGACTCCCTCATTAGTTTGTCGGACGCGGACGACTCTCGGTCACGGAAGCGAGTCCGTAAGAGCGGTGGGTCCGAGGGCTCCTCAGCCTCAGGGTCGACGAAGTTGCCAAAGGCTAAAAAGCCGACGGTGGCCGCGGATACCCATGTCGTTGGACTCGCGGACGCCCAACGCCAGTTGGACCTGGCTCGACGGGCGCAGCTCCAGCAAGAGCTGGAGGAGCGGGTTGCCGCCAAGGAGAAACGGGCGCACGCCGCCCGGGAAAAGTCCGGATACGGTGCGTCCCGTGTTGTATATGCGGACCACTCTCTGGCCGAGCTGGAGAGAATGGCGGAGGAGGACGAGGAGGAGATTGTGGAGGTTGCCTCTAAGTCCTCCAACCTGAAGGGGACCTTCCAGAAGGCCCTCAAGAGTAGGGCCGCGAGCTTGCGCGGTGTCGTCGCGGAGCTCGTCAAGCGAAAGGCCACCGACGAGACGCGGCAACTGCAGGCGAGGATTGATTGCCTGCAGTCGGAGGTCAGCCAGCTTCATCTGAAGCTGGCTGAAGCCACGGCCCGGCCACAACAAGCCCACACAAGCCCTGCGGCAGAGGGCCCCGCCTCCAACCTTGAGGATATCATCCGCAAGGTTGTAATGGAGGAGAGGGCCTTCACAAGAGCCTGCTTAGCAGGCATCGAGGACCGGCTCTTGCCGGAGAAACGCCTCCGGCCGCCGCTTGCGGCGGACAACAGGCAGTGCGAGCCGGGGCCGTCCTCCTCCTCCCAGACGGAAGACGCCCTTCTCCCCTCAACCACCCCGTCCAACGAGTGGACAGAAGTGGTCCGTAAGGGGAAGGGCAAGGGGAAAAAGTCGACGACCGCCGCCAACAACCCTCCCAGCCAATCGCAGACGGCCGGCAAGGGAAAGGGGAAATGAAAAGGGAGGGGAAAGGGGCAGCTAGTCGCCCCTAAAACCGCGGCCGTCGTGGTGACACTCACCGCGGAGGCTGCGGACCGAGGGGAGACTTACGAGTCGATTTTGGTGCGGGCGCGTCCCAATGCCGATCCAACCAAACTGGGGATCGGCACTGTGACTTGCCGGCGGACCCAAGCCGGGGCTCGAATATTCGAGTTCCCGGGGGCAGAGGCGAGTGCCCATGCGGACCTCTTTGCAGACAAGCTCCGGGAGGTCATCGCAGATTCGGCAAAGGTGGCCCGACCGGTCAAGTCGGCAGCCATAGAGGTGACGGACCTTGATGACTCCGTCACCAAGGAGGAGGTGGTGGCGGCGGTCGCAGCGATAGGGGGCTGTGGCGTCGCGGCGGTCCAAGGCCGGGACATAAGGCCCGGCCGCGGCGGCATGGGCACCATTCGCCTCGAGTGCCCAATCGCCGCTGCCAAAGCCGTCCTTGCCAAGGGACGGCTCACGGTTGGATTCAGCTCAAGTGCAGTCCGGGCACTCGAGAACCAGCCTCTGCGGTGTTTCCGGTGCCTCGGCATCGGACACACCCGGCCACTGTGTCCGTCCACGGTAGACAGGACGGACACATGCTACCGCTGCGGTAAGGACGGGCACAAGTCCGCCTCCTGCGAGGCCGCCACGCCGCACTGCGCGGTGTGTGCCGCCAGTGGCTGCCCGGCGGGCCACGTGACGACGGGGAGGAAGTGCAATCCCCCCCCAAAGAAGGGCAAAGTGCAGGCGTCGATCCGGCCTGCCGCTGCCGCCGCCATCCCTGAGGCTGGGACTTCGGCGGCCGTGGAGGGTGATGCAATGTCTGATTGATGGATAGGGTCAGACATCGCATCCTCCAGGCGAACACCAACCACTGCAGAGCAGCCCAGGATCTGCTGATGCAGACCATGGCTGAGTGGTTGGTGGACGTGGCGGTGGTTGCCGAGCCGTACTCGGTCCCTGGCCGTTGGCTGGGTGACCGGGATGGCTCGGTGGCATTGGTTTCGCGGTCTTCCACGGACTCCCCTCCCCTCTCGCTCTTAGAGAGGGGACCGGGATACGTGGCCGCCGCGTGGGGAGACATGGCCCTGGTGGGGGTCTATTTCTCTCCAAACCGCCCTCTCTCTGACTTTGAGGATTTCCTGGAGATCATCACTGCAGTCGTAGGGAGGGCGGCGCCGCGCCAGGTCGTGGTGTCGGGTGACCTGAACGCCAAGTCCGCGGCCTGGGGCAACCCGGCCGCCGGTTGCAACGTCCGGGGACGCGCCGTCGAGTTTTGGGCGGCCTCATGCGGTGTGTCCCTCCTCAACAGGGGGGCGGTCCACACGTGTGTGCGGCAACAGGGTGGGTCGGTGGTGGACGTCGCGTTTGCCACCCCCGCGCTGGCCGCCCGCGTCGTCAACTGGCGGGTAGAGACGGTGGAGACCTTGTCGGACCACCGATATGTGCGGTTCGACATCTCCACCCGGGGAGGGGGAATGGCCCGCGCTGTGCAATCTCCCTTCCCGCGGTGGGCACTCACCCGCCTGGACCGGGAGGCAGCTAAGGAGGCGGCCTTTCTTCAGGACTGGCTGTCGCCCCCCGTCGAGGTCCTGGACGTGGACGCCGCAGCGGTCCGGCTCAGGGGATCCCTGACAGAGGTGTGCAACTCCAGCATGCCTCGGTCTCGCCGTCCGCCTCCCCGTCGTGCCGTCTATTGGTGGACGGAGGAGCTGGCGGGGCTCAGGGCCGCCTGCGTGGCAGCCAGAAGGGCCTACACGCGGAGCCGACGGCGCAGCGCCCAAAACCGAGTCCGGGCAGAAGAGGACCTCCTATACGCCTCTTACCGAGAGGCGACGACGGTCCTCAAAGCTGCAATGGGCGCTGCAAAAGACTCGGCGAGGGCCGAGATGCTGGAGGGTCTCGACAGGGATCCTTATGGAAGACCATACAGGGCGGCGCGGAACCAGCTACGCCCTTATGGTCCCCCACTGACGGAGACCCTCGAGCCAGCGTTGCTGGACGGGGTGGTCCGGTCCCTGTTTCCGCGCAGGGCCGACTTCACCCCACCAACGATGGATCCCCCGCAAGGGGCGGCTTCGCCGGATGAGGAGGTCCCCCCGGTGACGGCGGCGGAGTTCTACGCGGGGGTTCTTAGCCTCCGCGCGAAGAAGACGGCCCCTGGACCAGACGGCGTCCCCGCACGGGTGGTGGCGATCGCCGCCTCCCAAATGGAGGACAGGTTTCGGGACCTCTTCAGCGCGTGCTTTACGGCTGGGAGGTTCCCGAAACTGTGGAAGGAGGGGCAGCTATGCCTCCTCCGAAAGGAGGGACGCCCGGTGGACTCCCCATCGGCATACCGGCCCATCGTCCTGCTCGATGAGGTCGGTAAATTGTTCGAGGGGATTGTCGCCTCCCGGCTTGATAGCCTTTTGCGGGGGGTAGGGCCGGACCTGTCGGATGCCCAATTTGGTTTCCGTCGTGGGCGTTCGACAATCGACGCGCTGGCCCTACTCAAGGGCCAAGTGAAGGAGGCGGTGGAGGCGGGGGACGGAGTGCTGGCGGTGTCATTCGACATTGCAAACGCCTTCAACTCCGTCCCCCACTCGACGATATTGGAGGCGCTCCGGTATCACGGAGTGCCCCAATACCTGCGGAACCTCCTGGCCAGCTACTTGGAGGGCCGAGAGGTCCTCCTCGTGGACAAGACGGCCACAGTGAGGCGGTACGGCGCAGAGTCCGGTGTTCCGCAGGGGTCAGTGCTGGGGCCCCCCCTGTGGAACATCGGGTTCGACTGGCTCCTACGGGGAGCCCTCCTCCAGGGCACGAGTGTCATCTGCTACGCGGATGACACTCTCCTCACTGCCCGGGGGAGGAACTTTGGAGATGCGGCCTGTCTGGCCTCGGCTGGCGGGTCCTTGGTGGCAGAGAGGATCCACCACCTGGGATTGAAGGTGGCGCTGCACAAGACCGAGGCCGTGTTCTTTCGCGGGCCTCGGCAGCGCTGCCCTCCCGACGCTCACATTGTCGTAGATGGCGTCAGAATAGTGGTCCAGCCCCAGATGAAGTATCTGGGCCTGGTGCTGGACGACAGGTGGCGCTTCGGCCCGCATTTCAGTGGGCTGTCGACGCGCCTGTTAAAAGCCGCGGACGCTCTCTCATGGCTCCTCCCGAACCTGGGGGGGCCCAAGGCGAAATGCCGGCGCCTATATGCCGGCATCCTGCGGAGCATGGCCCTATACGGGGCCCCCATCTGGGCAGACTCCCTTCACAGGAGGGAGAATGCGACCGCCATCCGCAAGCCCCAAAGGGCCATTGCACAGCGGGTGGCAAGGGCCTACCGCTCGGTGGGCTTCTCGGCGGCGTGCGCTCTGGCCGGCACTCCTCCTTGGGAGTTGGAGGCCTGGGTGCTCGCCAGAGTGTACGAGTGGACTGCGCAACGGAAGGCGCTCGGGGAGCGCCCCGTCACCGAGGAGCGGGAGGCCGTGCGGCGGGAGGCGAAGGAAGCCATCGTCCTCCACTGGACGGAGGACCTCGCCGCAGCCGCTTTTGGCCGCCGGACGTTAGACGCGCTCGGTCCGGTCCTGCAGGGCTGGCTCGAGCGGTCCCACGGTTTCCTCTCGTTCCGTCTGGTGCAGGTGTTGTCCGGCCATGGCTGTTTCGGATCGTACCTGCACCGGTTAGGGAGGGAGGAGACCCCGGCGTGCCACGACTGTGGCGCGGCGGAGGACACGGCACAGCACACCCTCGAGGTGTGCCCGGCTTGGTCCGAGCTGCGCCGCGGTCTGACCGCGGTAGTTGGACAGGACCTCTCACTTCCCGGCGTAGTCAACGCCATGCTGGGGAGCGAGGAGGCCTGGGCAGCGGTTGCCTCCTTTTGCGAGGATGTAATCTCGCAAAAGGAGGAGGCGGAGCGCGCGCGGGAGGACGACCCTCTCGCTGCGCCACTCCGCAGACGAAGAAGGGGTCGGAGAAGGCGCCGTCCTCTCCCTCCTCATGGTGGCGATGGGCGGGTGGCAGGCACGGGGGTGCCTGCGCCCGCATTGCACCCATCACCACCTTCGTCAGTCACTCCCGGACCCGTCCTCCCTCCCCCTACGGGCGTGGGGTGAGGGCGTGAGGGGTCCGCCCTGAGGGGCAATCGTCGGCGGAGGACTGGTCGTTAAGGCTGTGCCAGTTTCCCGGTCCTTCGCCACTCAGACGAAGCGGGAGTGCCGCTGGGTCGTTTTAGTGGGTATACCGGGTCAGACCGGGGAGTCCCACATAGCCCCCCATCCCCCGATGGGAGGGTATGCGTAATGCATTTTTTCCCAGCGCAAAAAAAAAAAAAAAAAAAAAAAAAAAAAAAGGTTAGGTTAGGTTAGGTTAGGTTAGGTTAGGTTGGGGGACCCCCCACAGTGCTTGCGTCCACGTCGCGTCCCCTGGAAACGACCCAGTTCTGACCACCGTAACGGAGTGGCAGACTGGGTTGGCCAAAGTGCACTGTGCTTTCGTAGCTATCTTTTTATCTTGCCTTGTTACTACGAACCATGTCGAACTCTTCGCGGGATGCCTGCGGGCGGTTTTTAAAACAAAAAGGCCCTTCTCAGGGCCAACCCAAAGGCCCTTCTCAGGGCCAGCCAAAAGGCCCTTCTCAGGGCCAGCCAAAAGGCCCTTCTCAGGGCCAACCCAAAGGCCCTTCTCAGGGCCAACCCAAAGGCCCTTCTCAGGGCCAACCCAAAGGCCCTTCTCAGGGCCAGCCAAAAGGCCCTTCTCAGGGCCACTCCGACGCTTCGGCGTCAGAGACTAGCCGCGCGCCGTCTGCGGCTAGTTTCTTTGAAGGGATGGACGAGTTGTCTGACAACGACTCCCTCATTAGTTTGTCTGACGCGGACGACTCTCGGTCACGGAAGCGAGTCCGTAAGAGCGGTGGGTCCGAGGGCTCCTCAGCCTCAGGGTCGACGAAGTTGCCAAAGGCTAAAAAGCCGACGGTGGCCGCGGATACCCATGTCGTTGGGCTCGCGGACGCCCAACGCCAGTTGGACCTGGCTCGACGGGCGCAGCTCCAGCAAGAGCTGGAGGAGCGGGTTGCCGCCAAGGAGAAACGGGCGCACGCCGCCCGGGAAAAGTCCGGATACGGTGCGTCCCGTGTTGTATATGCGGACCACTCTCTGGCCGAGCTGGAGAGAATGGCGGAGGAGGATGAGGAGGAGATTGTAGAGGTTGCCTCTAAGTCCTCCAACCTGAAGGGGACCTTCCAGAAGGCCCTCAAGAGTAGGGCCGCGAGCATGCGCGGTGTCGTCGCGGAGCTCGTCAAGCGGAAGGCCACCGACGAGACGCGGCAACTGCAGGCGAAGGTTGATCGCCTGCAGTCGGAGGTCAGCCAGCTTCATCTGAAGCTGGCTGAAGCCACGGCCCGGCCACAACAGGCCCACACAAGCCCTGCGGCAGAGGGCCCCGCCTCCAACCTTGAGGATATCATCCGCAAGGTTGTAATGGAGGAGAGGGCCTTCACAAGAGCCTGCTTCGCAGGTATCGAGGACCGGCTCTTGCCGGAGAAACGCCTCCGGCCGCCGCTTGCGGCGGGTAACAAGCAGTGCGAGCCGGGGCCGTCCTCCTCCCAGACGGAAGACGCCCTTCTCCCCTCAACCACCCCGTCCAACGGTCCCAGGCCGTTGGCTGGGCGACCGGGACGGCTTGGTGCCGTTGGCGTCGCGGCCTTCCACGGACTCCCCTCTCCTCTCGCTCTTAGAGAGGGGACCGGGATACGTGGCCGCCGCGTGGGAGACATGGCCCTGGTTGGGGTCACTCCGCAGATGAAGAAGGGGTTGGAGAAGGCACTGTCCTCTCCCTCCTCTTGGTGGCGATGGGCGGGCGACAGGCGCGGGGGTGCCTGCGCCCGCATTGCACCCATCACCACTTTCGTCGATCATTCCCGGGCCCGTCCACCTCCCCACGGGGAAGGCGTGAGGGGTCCGCCCTGAAGGGCAATCGTCGGCGGAGGACTGGTAGTTGAGGCTGTGCCAGTTTCCCGGTCCTTCGCCACTCAGACGAAGCGGGAGTGCCGCTGGGTCGTTTTAGTGGGTATACCGGGTCAGACCGGGGAGTCCCACATAGCCCCCCATCCCCCGATGGGAGGGTATGCGTAATGCATTTTTTCCCAGCGCAAAAAAAAAAAAAAAAAAAAAAAAGGTTAGGTTAGGTTAGGTTGAGTGGACAGAAGTGGTCCGTAAGGGGAAGGGCAAGGGGAAAAAGTCGACGACCGCCGCCAACAACCCTCCCAGCCAATCGCAGACGGCCGGCAAGGGAAAGGGGAAAGGAAAAGGGAGGGGAAAGGAGCAGCTAGTCGCCCCTAAAACCGCGGCCGTCGTGGTGACACTCACCGCGGAGGCTGCGGACCGAGGGGAGACTTACGAGTCGATTTTGGTGCGGGCGCGTCCCAATGCCGATCCAACCAAACTGGGGATCGGCACTGTGACTTGCCGGCGGACCCAAGCCGGGGCTCGAATATTCGAGTTCCCGGGGGCAGAGGCGAGTGCCCATGCGGACCTCTTTGCAGACAAGCTCCGGGAGGTCATCGCAGATTCGGCGAAGGTGGCCCGACCGGTCAAGTCGGCAGCCATAGAGGTGACGGACCTTGATGACTCCGTCACCAAGGAGGAGGTGGTGGCGGCGGTCGCAGCGATAGGGGGCTGTGGCGTCGCGGCGGTCCAAGGCCGGGACATAAGGGCCGGCCGCGGCGGTATGGGCACCATTCGCCTCGAGTGCCCAATCGCCGCTGCCAAAGCCGTCCTTGCCAAGGGACGGCTCACGGTTGGATTCAGCTCGGGTGCAGTCCGGGCACTCGAGAACCAGCCTCTGCGGTGTTTCCGGTGCCTCGGCATCGGACACACCCGGCCCCTGTGTCCGTCCACGGTAGACAGGACGGACACATGCTACCGCTGCGGTAAGGAGGGCCACAAAGCCACCTCCTGCGAGGTCGCCAAGCCGCACTGTGCGGTGTGTGCCGCGAGTGGCTGCCCGGCAGACCACGTCATGAAGGGGAGGAACTGCAATCCTCCCCCTAAGCGGGGCAAAGCGCCGACATGGTCTGCTGCTGCAGCAGCTAGCACCGTCGTTCCTGCGGCGGCTGCGGAAAGAGGTGCGATGTCCGACTGATGGATAGAGTCGAACATCGCATCGTCTTACTCGGTCCCAGGCCATTGGCTGGACGACCGGGACGGCTTGGTGCCGTTGGTGTCGCGGTCTTCCACAGACTCCCCTCTCCTCTCGCTCTTAGAGAGGGGATCGGGATACGTGGCCGCCGCGTGGGAGACATGGCCCTGGTTGGGGTCACTCCGCAGACGAAGAAGGGGTTGGAGAAGGCACCGTCCTCTCCCTCCTCTTGGTGGCGATGGGCGGGCGGCAGGCGCGGGGGTGCCTGCGCCCGCATTGCACCCATCACCACTTTCGTCGGTCATTCCCGGGCCCGACCCCCTCCCCACGGGGAAGGCGTGACGGGTCCGCCCTGAAGGGCAATCGTCGGCGGGGGGCTGGTAGTTGAGGCTGTGCCAGTTTCCCGGTCCCTCGCCACTCAGACGAAGCGGGAGTGCCGCTGGGTCGTTTTAGTGGGTATACCGGGTCAGACCGGGGAGTCCCACATAGCCCCCCATCCCCCGATGGGAGGGTATGCGTAATGCATTTTTTCCCAGCGCAAAAAAAAAAAAAAAAAAAAAAAAAGGTTAGGTTAGGTTAGGTTAAAGGCCCTTCTCAGGGCCCACCCAAAGGCCCTTCTCAGGGCCAGCCAAAAGGCCCTTCTCAGGGCCAACCCAAAGGCCCTTCTCAGGGCCAACCCAAAGGCCCTTCTCAGGGCCAGCCAAAAGGCCCTTCTCAGGGCCACTCCGACGCTTCGGCGTCAGAGACTAGCCGCGCGCCGTCTGCGACTAGTTTCTTTGAAGGGATGGACGAGTTGTCTGACAACGACTCGCTCATTAGTTTGTCGGACGCGGATGAGTCTCGGTCGCGGAAGCGAGTCCGCAAGAGCGGTGGGTCCGAGGGCTCCTCAGCCTCAGGGTCGACGAAGATGCCGAAGGCAAAAAAGCCGACGGTGGCCGCGGATACCCATGTCGTTGGGCTCGCAGACGCCCAACGCCAGTTGGACCTGGCTCGACGGGCGCAGCTCCAGCAAGAGCTGGAGGAGCGGGTTGCCGCCAAGGAGAAACGGGCACACGCCACTCGGGAAAAGTCCGGGTACGGTGCCTCCCGTGTTATTTATGCGGACCACTCTCTGGCCGAGCTAGAGAGAATGGCGGAGGAGGACGAGGAGGAGATTGTGGAGGTTGCCTCTAAGTCCTCCAACCTGAAGGGGACCTTCCAGAAGGCCCTCAAGAGCAGGGCCGCGAGCATGCGCGGAGTCGTCGCAGAGCTGGTAAAGCGTACGGCCACCGACGAGACGCGGCAACTGCAGGCGAAGATTGATCGCTTGCAGTCGGAGGTCAGCCAGCTTCATCTGAAGCTGGCTGAAGCAACGGCCCGGCCAGCACAGGCCCACACAAGCCCTGCGGCAGAGGGCTCCGCCTCCAACCTTGAGGATATCATCCGCAAGGTTGTAATGGAGGAGAGGGCCTTCACAAGAGCCTGCTTAGCAGGCATCGAGGACCGGCTCTTGCCAGAGAAACGCCTCCGGCCGCCGCTTGCTGCGGATAACAGGCAGTGCGAGCCGGGGCCGTCCTCCTCCTCCCAGACGGAAGAAGCCCTTCTCCCCTCAACCACCCCGTCCAACGAGTGGACAGAAGTGGTCCGTAAGGGGAAGGGCAAGGGGAAAAAGTCGACGACCGCCGCCAACAACCCTCCCAGCCAATCGCAGACGGCCGGCAAGGGAAAGGGGAAAGGAAAAGGGAGGGAAAGAGGGGAAGTTGACGGCTACAAAGTTTCAGGCGTCTGGCTCCGCGTCTTCACTGTTTTCAGCACCACGTGTTTTTCAATTTTCCTGAATAACTCCTTAAACTTTAGGTTTTCGGAGCTTCTGGGTGGTCGAGGAGATGTGCGCAGGCAATCCCCACCTTTTCCTTCAATAAAAAAGGGGGGTCGTCGATCTGGTTTCGGCAGTGTGTGCAGTCGAAGTTTTTTCTTCACTGTTTAACCTCAAAAAAGAAGGTTTTTCAGTTGTAGCTGTCACTGCACTGAAATCCGGGTTAAAACTTTCACTTGGGCTTGTAGCCAGCACTTAGCCCCACACTTGGACACCAAATTTGTCGAAATCGGACCACTTTTTACCACTTTTCGATTTTTTTTTTTTTTTTTTTTTTTTTTTTTTTTTTTTTATAGCCGGAGACGAGTGAAAAACGTGGCGTTCACGGCGGTGGTTGGAGTCAGACTGGGTTAGGTTAGGTTAGGTTAGGTTAGGTTAGGTTGGGGGACCCCCCACAGTGCTTGCGTCCACGTCGCGTCCCCTGGAAACGACCCAGTTCTGACCACCGTAACGGAGTGGCAGACTGGGTTGGCCAAAGTGCACTGTGATTTCGTAGCTACAATTTATCTTGCCTTGTTAGTACTACGAACGATGTCGATCGAAGCAACGGCCCGGCCAGAACAGGCCCACACAAGCCCTGCGGCAGAGGGCTCCGCCTCCAACCTTGAGGATATCATCCGCAAGGTTGTAATGGAGGAGAGGGCCTTCACAAGAGCCTGCTTAGCAGGCATCGAGGACCGGCTCTTGCCAGAGAAACGCCTCCGGCCGCCGCTTGCTGCGGATAACAGGCAGTGCGAGCCGGAGCCGTCCTCCTCCCAGACGGAAGACGCCCTTCTCCCCTCGAACACCCAGTCCAACGAGTGGACAGAAGTGGTCCGTAAGGGGAAGGGCAAGGGGAAAAAGTCGACGACCGCCGCCAACAACCCTCCCAGCCAATCGCAGACGGCCGGCAAGGGAAAGGGGAAAGAAAAAGGGAGGGGAAAGGGGCAGCTAGTCGCCCCTAAAACCGCGGCCGTCGTGGTGACACTCACCGCGGAGGCTGCGGACCGAGGGGAGACTTACGAGTCGATTTTGGTGCGGGCGCGTCCCAATGCCGATCCAACCAAACTGGGGATCGGCACTGTGACTTGCCGGCGGACCCAAGCCGGGGCTCGAATATTCGAGTTCCCGGGGGCCGAGGGGAGTGCGCATGCGGACCTCTTTGCAGCGAAACTCCAGGAGGTCATCGCGGATTCGGCCAAGGTGGCCCGACCGGTCAAGTCGGCAGCCATAGAGGTGACGGACCTTGATGACTCCGTCACCAAGGAGGAGGTGGTGGCGGCGGTCGCAGCGATAGGGGGCTGTGGCGTCGCGGCGGTCCAAGGCCGGGACATAAGGCCCGGCCGCGGCGGCATGGGCACCATTCGTCTCGAGTGCCCAATCGCCGCTGCCAAAGCCGTCCTTGCCAAGGGACGGCTCACGGTTGGATTCAGCTCGGGTGCAGTCCGGGCACTCGAGAACCAGCCTCTGCGGTGTTTCCGGTGCCTCGGCATCGGACACACCCGGCCCCTGTGTCCGTCCACGGTAGACAGGACGGACACATGCTACCGCTGCGGTAGGGAGGGCCACAAAGCCACCTCCTGCGAGGTCGCCAAGCCGCACTGCGCGGTGTGTGCCGCGAGTGGCTGCCCGGCAGACCACGTCATGAAGGGGAGGAACTGCAATCCTCCCTCTAAGCGGGGCAAAGCGCCGACGTGGTCTGCTGTTGCAGCAGCTAGCACCGTCGTTCCTGCGGCGGCTGCGGAGGGAGGTGCGATGTCCGACTGATGGATAGAGTCGAACATCGCATCATCTTACCCGGTCCCAGGCCGTTGGCTGGGCGACCGGGACGGCTTAGTGCCGTTGGCGTCGCGGTCTTTCACAGACTCCCCTCTCCTCTCGCTCTTAGAGAGGGGACCGGGATACGTGGCCGCCGCGTGGGAGACATGGCCCTGGTTGGGGTCACTCCGCAGATGAAGAAGGGGTTGGAGAAGGCACCGTCCTCTCCCTACTCTTGGTGGCGATGGGCGGGCGACAGGCGCGGGGGTGCCTGCGCCCGCATTGCACCCATCACCACTTTCGTCGATCATTCCCGGGCCCGTCCACCTCCCCACGGGGAAGGCGTGAGGGGTCCGCCCTGAAGGGTAATCGTCGGCGGAGGACTGGTAGTTGAGGCTGTGCCAGTTTCCCGGTCCCTCGCCACCCAGACGAAGCGGGAGTGCCGCTGGGTCGTTTTAGTGGGTATACCGGGTCAGACCGGGGAGTCCCACATAGCCCCCCATCCCCCGATGGGAGGGTATGCGTAATGCATGCGCCAACGCCGATCCTACCCAACTGGGGATCGGTACAATCTCGTGCCGCCGGACCCAGGCCGGGGCTCGAATTTTCGAGTTCCCAGGGGCTCAGGGCAGTGCCAACGCGGACCTCTTCGCAACCAAGTTGCAAGAGGTCATTGCGGACGTGGCAAAAGTCGCCAGGCCCGAGAAGTCTGTAGCCTTGGAGGTGACCGACCTCGACGACTCGGTCACAAAGGAGGAGGTAGTGGCGGCGGTCGCAGCTATGGGGGGCTGTGGCGTCACAGCGGTGCAAGGTCGGGCCATCAGGCCCGGCCGCGGCGGCATGGGCACCATTCGCCTTGAGTGCCCAGTCGCCGCAGCTATAGCCGTCCTCGCCAAGGGACGGCTTGCTGTCGGATTCAGCTCGGGTGTAGTCCGGGCACTCGCAGCCAAGCCCTTGCGCTGCTATAAGTGCTTAGGAGTCGGACACACTCGGGCCCTTTGTCCGTCCGAGGTCGACAGGGCGGAAAATTGTTTCCGATGTGGCAAGGACGGGCACAAGTCCGCCTCCTGCGAGGCCGCCACGCCGCACTGCGCGGTGTGTGCCGCCAGTGGCTGCCCGGCGGGCCACGTGACGACGGGGAGGAAGTGCAATCCCCCCCCAAAGAAGGGCAAAGTGCAGGCGTCGATCCGGCCTGCCGCTGCCGCCGCCATCCCTGAGGCTGGGACTTCGGCGGCCGTGGAGGGTGATGCAATGTCTGATTGATGGATAGGGTCAGACATCGCATCCTCCAGGCGAACACCAACCACTGCAGAGCAGCCCAGGATCTGCTGATGCAGACCATGGCTGAGTGGTTGGTGGACGTGGCGGTGGTTGCCGAGCCGTACTCGGTCCCTGGCCGTTGGCTGGGTGACCGGGATGGCTCGGTGGCATTGGTTTCGCGGTCTTCCACGGACTCCCCTCCCCTCTCGCTCTTAGAGAGGGGACCGGGATACGTGGCCGCCGCGTGGGGAGACATGGCCCTGGTGGGGGTCTATTTCTCTCCAAACCGCCCTCTCTCTGACTTTGAGGATTTCCTGGAGATCATCACTGCAGTCGTAGGGAGGGCGGCGCCACGCCAGGTCGTAGTGTTGGGTGACCTGAACGCCAAGTCCGCGGCCTGGGGCAACCCGGCCGCCGGTTGCAACGTCCGGGGACGCGCCGTCGAGTTTTGGGCGGCCTCATGCGGTGTGTCCCTCCTCAACAGGGGGGCGGTCCACACGTGTGTGCGGCAACAGGGTGGGTCGGTGGTGGACGTCGCGTTTGCCACCCCCGCGCTGGCCGCCCGCGTCGTCAACTGGCGGGTAGAGACGGTGGAGACCTTGTCGGACCACCGATATGTGCGGTTCGACATCTCCACCCGGGGAGGGGGAATGGCCCGCGCTGTGCAATCTCCCTTCCCGCGGTGGGCACTCACCCGCCTGGACCGGGAGGCAGCTAAGGAGGCGGCCTTTCTTCAGGACTGGCTGTCGCCCCCCGTCGAGGTCCTGGACGTGGACGCCGCAGCGGTCCGGCTCAGGGGATCCCTGACAGAGGTGTGCAACTCCAGCATGCCTCGGTCTCGCCGTCCGCCTCCCCGTCGTGCCGTCTATTGGTGGACGGAGGAGCTGGCGGGGCTCAGGGCCGCCTGCGTGGCAGCCAGAAGGGCCTACACGCGGAGCCGACGGCGCAGCGCCCAAAACCGAGTCCGGGCAGAAGAGGACCTCCTATACGCCTCTTACCGAGAGGCGACGACGGTCCTCAAAGCTGCAATGGGCGCTGCAAAAGACTCGGCGAGGGCCGAGATGCTGGAGGGTCTCGACAGGGATCCTTATGGAAGACCATACAGGGCGGCGCGGAACCAGCTACGCCCTTATGGTCCCCCACTGACGGAGACCCTCGAGCCAGCGTTGCTGGACGGGGTGGTCCGGTCCCTGTTTCCGCGCAGGGCCGACTTCACCCCACCAACGATGGATCCCCCGCAAGGGGCGGCTTCGCCGGATGAGGAGGTCCCCCCGGTGACGGCGGCGGAGTTCTACGCGGGGGTTCTTAGCCTCCGCGCGAAGAAGACGGCCCCTGGACCAGACGGCGTCCCCGCACGGGTGGTGGCGATCGCCGCCTCCCAAATGGAGGACAGGTTTCGGGACCTCTTCAGCGCGTGCTTTACGGCTGGGAGGTTCCCGAAACTGTGGAAGGAGGGGCAGCTATGCCTCCTCCGAAAGGAGGGACGCCCGGTGGACTCCCCATCGGCATACCGGCCCATCGTCCTGCTCGATGAGGTCGGTAAATTGTTCGAGGGGATTGTCGCCTCCCGGCTTGATAGCCTTTTGCGGGGGGTAGGGCCGGACCTGTCGGATGCCCAATTTGGTTTCCGTCGTGGGCGTTCGACAATCGACGCGCTGGCCCTACTCAAGGGCCAAGTGAAGGAGGCGGTGGAGGCGGGGGACGGAGTGCTGGCGGTTTCATTCGACATTGCAAACGCCTTCAACTCCGTCCCCCACTCGACGATATTGGAGGCGCTCCGGTATCACGGAGTGCCCCAATACCTGCGGAACCTCCTGGCCAGCTACTTGGAGGGCCGAGAGGTCCTCCTCGTGGACAAGACGGCCACAGTGAGGCGGTACGGCGCAGAGTCCGGTGTTCCGCAGGGGTCAGTGCTGGGGCCCCCCCTGTGGAACATCGGGTTCGACTGGCTCCTACGGGGAGCCCTCCTCCAGGGCACGAGTGTCATCTGCTACGCGGATGACACTCTCCTCACTGCCCGGGGGAGGAACTTTGGAGATGCGGCCTGTCTGGCCTCAGCTGGCGGGTCCTTGGTGGCAGAGAGGATCCGCCACCTGGGATTGAAGGTGGCGCTGCACAAGACCGAGGCCGTGTTCTTTCGCGGGCCTCGGCAGCGCTGCCCTCCCGACGCTCACATTGTCGTAGATGGCGTCAGAATAGTGGTCCAGCCCCAGATGAAGTATCTGGGCCTGGTGCTGGACGACAGGTGGCGCTTCGGCCCGCATTTCAGTGGGCTGTCGACGCGCCTGTTAAAAGCCGCGGACGCTCTCTCATGGCTCCTCCCGAACCTGGGGGGGCCCAAGGCGAAATGCCGGCGCCTATATGCCGGCATCCTGCGGAGCATGGCCCTATACGGGGCCCCCATCTGGGCAGACTCCCTTCACAGGAGGGAGAATGCGACCGCCATCCGCAAGCCCCAAAGGGCCATTGCACAGCGGGTGGCAAGGGCCTACCGCTCGGTGGGCTTCTCGGCGGCGTGCGCTCTGGCCGGCACTCCTCCTTGGGAGTTGGAGGCCTGGGTGCTCGCCAGAGTGTACGAGTGGACTGCGCAACGGAAGGCGCTCGGGGAGCGCCCCGTCACCGAGGAGCGGGAGGCCGTGCGGCGGGAGGCGAAGGAAGCCATCGTCCTCCACTGGACGGAGGACCTCGCCGCAGCCGCTTTTGGCCGCCGGACGTTAGACGCGCTCGGTCCGGTCCTGCAGGGCTGGCTCGAGCGGTCCCACGGTTTCCTCTCGTTCCGTCTGGTGCAGGTGTTGTCCGGCCATGGCTGTTTCGGATCGTACCTGCACCGGTTAGGGAGGGAGGAGACCCCGGCGTGCCACGACTGTGGCGCGGCGGAGGACACGGCACAGCACACCCTCGAGGTGTGCCCGGCTTGGTCCGAGCTGCGCCGCGGTCTGACCGCGGTAGTTGGACAGGACCTCTCACTTCCCGGCGTAGTCAACGCCATGCTGGGGAGCGAGGAGGCCTGGGCAGCGGTTGCCTCCTTTTGCGAGGACGTAATCTCGCAAAAGGAGGAGGCGGAGCGCGCGCGGGAGGACGACCCTCTCGCTGCGCCACTCCGCAGACGAAGAAGGGGTCGGAGAAGGCGCCGTCCTCTCCCTCCTCATGGTGGCGATGGGCGGGTGGCGGGTGGAGGGGCAATCGTCGGCGGAGGACTGGTCGTTAAGGCTGTGCCAGTTTCCCAGTCCCCCGCCACTCAGACGAAGCGGGAGTGCCGCTGGGTCGTTTTAGTGGGTATACCGGGTCAGACCGGGGAGTCCCACATAGCCCCCCATCCCCCGATGGGAGGGTATGCGTAATGCATTTTTTTCCCAGCGCAAAAAAAAAAAAAAAAAAAAAAAAAAAAAAAAAAAAGGTTAGGTTAGGTTAGGTTAGGTTGGGGGACCCCCCACAGTGCTTGCGTCCACGTCGCGTCCCCTGGAAACGACCCAGTTCTGACCACCGTAACGGAGTGGCAGACTGGGTTGGCCAAAGTGCACTGTGATTTCGTAGCTATAATTATCTTGCCTTGTTAGTACTACGAACGATGTCGATCTCTACGCGGGATGCCTGCGGGCGATTTTTAAAACAAAAAGGCCCTTCTCAGGGCCAACCCAAAGGCCCTTCTCAGGGCCAACCCAAAGGCCCTTCTCAGGGCCAGCCAAAAGGCCCTTCTCAGGGCTCACCCAAAGGCCCTTCTCAGGGCCAGCCAAAAGGCCCTTCTCAGGGCTCACCCAAAGGCCCTTCTCAGGGCCAACCCAAAGGCCCTTCTCAGGGCCAACCCAAAGGCCCTTCTCAGGGCCCACCCAAAGGCCCTTCTCAGGGCCCACCCAAAGGCCCTTCTCAGGGCCAACCCAAAGGCCCTTCTCAGGGCCAGCCAAAAGGCCCTTCTCAGGGCCAACCAGAAGGCCCTTCTCAGGGCCACTCCGACGCTCCGGCGTCAGAGACTAGCCGCGCGCCGTCTGCGGCTAGTTTCTTTGAAGCGATGGACGAGTTGTCTGACAACGAGTCTATAATTAGTGTGTCGGACGTGGACGAGTCACGGTCGCGGAAGCGAGTCCGCAAGAGCGGTGGGTCCGAGGGCTCCTCAGCCTCAGGGTCTACGAGGTTGCCGAAGGCTAAAAAGCCGACGGTGGCCGCGGAGCCCCATGTTGTTGGGCTCGCGGACGCCCAACGCCAATTGGACCTGGCTCGGCGGGCGCAGCTCCAGCAAGAGCTGGAGGAGCGGGTTGCGGCCAAGGAGCAACGGACGCGCGCCGCCCGGGCCAAGTCCGGATACGGCGCGTCCCGCGTTCTCTATGCGGACCACTCACTGGTGGAGCTGGAGCGGATGGCTGAGGAGGACGAAGAGGAGATAGTGGAAGTCGCCTCTAAGTCCTCTAATTTAAAAGGAACGTTTCAAAAGTCCCTTAAATGCAGGGCCGCGAGCATGCGCGGCATCGTCGGGGAGCTGGTGCAGCGGAAGGCGACCGACGAAACGCGGCAACTGCAGGCGAAAGTTGATCGCCTGCAGTCAGAGGTCAGCCAGCTGCATCAGAAGCTGGCTGATGCCACGGCCCGGCCAAACCAAGCCGAGCCGAGACCAGCGGCTGAGGTCCCCCCCTCCAACCTTGAGGATATAATCCGCAAGGTCATCTTGGAGGAGAGGGCCTTCACGAGAGCCTGTCTTGCGGGCATAGAGGACAGGCTCTTGCCTGAGAAGCGCCTCCGACCGCCGCTCGCGGCGGACAATAGGCCACGCGAGCTGGAGCCGGAACCTGCGCCTTTGGGAGGCCCGGCATCGGGTGCGCAGCCCCAGGCCTCGAAGCCCTCCAAGGGCAAAGGGAAGGGCAAGGGCAAGAGGACCAAGGGGGCCTCTCAAACGCCCTCCACGAGTGCGGAGGCAGCGTCTGCCGCCCCAGCCGACCCCCGGAACTCGCAGGAGGAAGACGCCCTTCTTCCCTCCACCACCCCGTCCAACCAGCCCTGGACAAAAGTGGTCAAGGGGGGAAAGGGGCAAAAGCCCAAGCCCGCTGCGACTGCTCCAGCAGGCAAAAAGGCTCCAGCCGGCGGGAGGAAACTGGTTCCTCCAAAAACCGCGGCCGTCGTGGTGACCATCACCCCGGAGGCCGTGGAACTGGGGGAGACGTACGCGTCCGTAATGATGCGGGCGCGTACCAACGCCGATCCTACCCAACTGGGGATCGGTACAATCTCGTGCCGCCGGACCCAGGCCGGGGCTCGAATTTTCGAGTTCCCAGGGGCTCAGGGCAGCGCCAACGCGGACCTCTTCGCAACCAAGTTGCAAGAGGTCATTGCGGACGTGGCAAAAGTCGCCAGGCCCGTGAAGTCTGTAGCCTTGGAGGTGACCGACCTCGACGACTCGGTCACAAAGGAGGAGGTGGTGGCGGCGGTCGCAGCTATGGGGGGCTGTAGCATCACAGCGGTGCAAGGTCGGGCCATCAGGCCCGGCCGCGGCGGCATGGGCACCATTCGCCTTGAGTGCCCAGTCGCCGCAGCTATAGCCGTCCTCGCCAATGGACGGCTTGCTGTCGGATTCAGCTCGGGTGTAGTCCGGGCACTCGCAGCCAAGCCCCTGCGCTGCTATAAGTGCTTAGGAGTCGGACACACTCGGGCCCTTTGTCCGTCCGAGGTCGACAGGGCGGATAATTGTTTCCGATGTGGCAAGGACGGGCACAAGTCCGCCTCCTGCGAGGCCGCCACGCCGCACTGCGCGGTGTGTGCCGCCAGTGGCTGCCCGGCGGGCCACGTAACGACGGGGAGGAAGTGCAATCCCCCCCCAAAGAAGGGCAAAGTGCAGGCGTCGATCCGGCCTGCCGCTGCCGCCGCCATCCCTGAGGCTGGGACTTCGGCGGCCGTGGAGGGTGATGCGATGTCTGATTGATGGATAGGGTCAGACATCGCATCCTCCAGGCGAACACAAACCACTGCAGAGCAGCCCAGGATCTGCTGATGCAGACCATGGCTGAGTGGTTGGTGGACGTGGCGGTGGTTGCAGAGCCGTACTCGGTCCCTGGCCGTTGGCTGGGTGACCGGGATGGCTCGGTGGCATTGATTTCGCGGTCTTCCACGGACTCCCCTCCCCTCTCGCTCTTAGAGAGGGGACCGGGATACGTGGCCGCCGCGTGGGGAGACATGGCCCTAGTGGGGGTCTATTTCTCTCCAAACCGCCCTCTCTCTGACTTTGAGGATTTCCTGGAGATCATCACTGCAGTCGTAGGGAGGGCGGCGCCGCGCCAGGTCGTGGTGTTGGGTGACCTGAACGCCAAGTCCGCGGCCTGGGGCAACCCGGCCGCCGGTTGCAACGTCCGGGGACGCGCCGTCGAGTTTTGGGCGGCCTCATGCGGTGTGTCCCTCCTCAACAGGGGGGCGGTCCACACGTGTGTGCGGCAACAGGGTGGGTCGGTGGTGGACGTCGCGTTTGCCACCCCCGCGCTGGCCGCCCGCGTCGTCAACTGGCGGGTAGAGACGGTGGAGACCTTGTCGGACCACCGATATGTGCGGTTCGACATCTCCACCCAGGGAGGGGGAATGGCCCGCGCTGTGCAATCTCCCTTCCCGCGGTGGGCACTCACCCGCCTGGACCGGGAGGCAGCTAAGGAGGCGGCCTTTCTTCAGGACTGGCTGTCGCCCCCCGTCGAGGTCCTGGACGTGGACGCCGCAGCGGTCCGGCTCAGGGGATCCCTGACAGAGGTGTGCAACTCCAGCATGCCCCGGTCTCGCCGTCCGCCTCCCCGTCGTGCCGTCTATTGGTGGACGGAGGAGCTGGCGGGGCTCAGGGCCGCCTGCGTGGCAGCCAGAAGGGCCTACACGCGGAGCCGACGGCGCAGCGCCCAAAACCGAGTCCGGGCAGAAGAGGACCTCCTATACGCCTCTTACCGAGAGGCGACGACGGTCCTCAAAGCTGCAATGGGCGCTGCAAAAGACTCGGCGAGGGCCGAGATGCTGGAGGGTCTCGACAGGGATCCTTATGGGAGACCATACAGGGCGGCGCGGAACCAGCTACGCCCTTATGGTCCCCCACTGACGGAGACCCTCGAGCCAGCGTTGCTGGACGGGGTGGTCCGGTCCCTGTTTCCGCGCAGGGCCGACTTTACCCCACCAACGATGGATCCCCCGCAAGGGGCGGCTTCGCCGGATGAGGAGGTCCCCCCGGTGACGTCGGCGGAGTTCTACGCGGGGGTTCTTAGCCTCCGCGCGAAGAAGACGGCCCCTGGACCAGACGGCGTCCCCGAACGGGTGGTGGCGATCGCCGCCTCCCAAATGGAGGACAGGTTTCGGGACCTCTTCAGCGCGTGCTTTACGGCTGGGAGGTTCCCGAAACTGTGGAAGGAGGGGCAGCTATGCCTCCTCCGAAAGGAGGGACGCCCGGTGGACTCCCCATCGGCATACCGGCCCATCGTCCTGCTCGATGAGGTCGGTAAATTGTTCGAGGGGATTGTCGCCTCCCGGCTTGATAGCCTTTTGCGGGGGGTAGGGCCGGACCTGTCGGATGCCCAATTTGGTTTCCGTCGTGGGCGTTCGACAATCGACGCGCTGGCCCTACTCAAGGGCCAAGTGAAGGAGGCGGTGGAGGCGGGGGACGGAGTGCTGGCGGTGTCATTCGACATTGCAAACGCCTTCAACTCCGTCCCCCACTCGACGATATTGGAGGCGCTCCGGTATCACGGAGTGCCCCAATACCTGCGGAACCTCCTGGCCAGCTACTTGGAGGGCCGAGAGGTCCTCCTCGTGGACAAGACGGCCACAGTGAGGCGGTACGGCGCAGAGTCCGGTGTTCCGCAGGGGTCAGTGCTGGGGCCCCCCCTGTGGAACATCGGGTTCGACTGGCTCCTACGGGGAGCCCTCCTCCAGGGCACGAGTGTCATCTGCTACGCGGATGACACTCTCCTCACTGCCCGGGGGAGGAACTTTGGAGATGCGGCCTGTCTGGCCTCGGCTGGCGGGTCCTTGGTGGCAGAGAGGATCCGCCACCTGGGATTGAAGGTGGCGCTGCACAAGACCGAGGCCGTGTTCTTTCGCGGGCCTCGGCAGCGCTGCCCTCCCGACGCTCACATTGTCGTAGATGGCGTCAGAATAGTGGTCCAGCCCCAGATGAAGTATCTGGGCCTGGTGCTGGACGACAGGTGGCGCTTCGGCCCGCATTTCAGTGGGCTGTCGACGCGCCTGTTAAAAGCTGCGGACGCTCTCTCATGGCTCCTCCCGAACCTGGGGGGGCCCAAGGCGAAATGCCGGCGCCTATATGCCGGCATCCTGCGGAGCATGGCCCTATACGGGGCCCCCATCTGGGCAGACTCCCTTCACAGGAGGGAGAATGCGACCGCCATCCGCAAGCCCCAAAGGGCCATTGCACAGCGGGTGGCAAGGGCCTACCGCTCGGTGGGCTTCTCGGCGGCGTGCGCTCTGGCCGGCACTCCTCCTTGGGAGTTGGAGGCCTGGGTGCTCGCCAGAGTGTACGAGTGGACTGCGCAACGGAAGGCGCTCGGGGAGCGCCCCGTCACCGAGGAGCGGGAGGCCGTGCGGCGGGAGGCGAAGGAAGCCATCGTCCTCCACTGGACGGAGGACCTCGCCGCAGCCGCTTTTGGCCGCCGGACGTTAGACGCGCTCGGTCCGGTCCTGCAGGGCTGGCTCGAGCGGTCCCACGGTTTCCTCTCGTTCCGTCTGGTGCAGGTGTTGTCCGGCCATGGCTGTTTCGGATCGTACCTGCACCGGTTAGGGAGGGAGGAGACCCCGGCGTGCCACGACTGTGGCGCGGCGGAGGACACGGCACAGCACACCCTCGAGGTGTGCCCGGCTTGGTCAGAGCTGCGCCGCGGTCTGACCGCGGTAGTTGGACAGGACCTCTCACTTCCCGGCGTAGTCAACGCCATGCTGGGGAGCGAGGAGGCCTGGGCAGCGGTTGCCTCCTTTTGCGAGGATGTAATCTCGCAAAAGGAGGTGGCGGAGCGCGCGCGGGAGGACGACCCTCTCGCTGCGCCACTCCGCAGACGAAGAAGGGGTCGGAGAAGGCGCCGTCCTCTCCCTCCTCATGGTGGCGATGGGCGGGTGGCAGGCACGGGGGTGCCTGCGCCCGCATTGCACCCATCACCACCTTCGTCAGTCACTCCCGGACCCGTCCTCCCCCCCCCTACGGGCGTGGGGTGAGGGCGTGAGGGGTCCGCCCTGAGGGGCAATCGTCGGCGGAGGACTGGTCGTTAAGGCTGTGCCAGTTTCCCAGTCCCCCGCCACTCAGACGAAGCGGGAGTGCCGCTGGGTCGTTTTAGTGGGTATACCGGGTCAGACCGGGGAGTCCCACATAGCCCCCCATCCCCCGATGGGAGGGTATGCGTAATGCATTTTTTCCCAGCGCAACAAAAAAAAAAAAAAAAAAAAAAAGGTTAGGTTAGGTTAGGTTAGGTTAGGTTAGGTTAGGTTAGGTTAGGTTGGCCCTTCTCAGGGCCAGCCAAAAGGCCCTTCTCAGGGCCAACCAGAAGGCCCTTCTCAGGGCCACTCCGACGCTCCGGCGTCAGAGACTAGCCGCGCGCCGTCTGCGGCTAGTTTCTTTGAAGCGATGGACGAGTTGTCTGACAACGAGTCTATAATTAGTGTGTCGGACGTGGACGAGTCACGGTCGCGGAAGCGAGTCCGCAAGAGCGGTGGGTCCGAGGGCTCCTCAGCCTCAGGGTCTACTAAGTTGCCGAAGGCTAAAAAGCCGACGGTGGCCGCGGAGCCCCATGTTGTTGGGCTCGCGGACGCCCAACGCCAATTGGACCTGGCTCGGCGGGCGCAGCTCCAGCAAGAGCTGGAGGAGCGGGTTGCGGCCAAGGAGCAACGGACGCGCGCCGCCCGGGCCAAGTCCGGATACGGCGCGTCCCGCGTTCTCTATGCGGACCACTCACTGGTGGAGCTGGAGCGGATGGCTGAGGAGGACGAAGAGGAGATATTGGAAGTCGCCTCTAAGTCCTCTAATTTAAAAGGGACTTTTCAAAAGTCCCTTAAATGCAGGGCCGCGAGCATGCGTGGCATCGTCGGGGAGCTGGTGCAGCGGAAGGCGACCGACGAAACGCGGCACTTGCAGGCGAAAGTTGATCGCCTGCAGTCAGAGGTCAGCCAGCTGCACCAGAAGCTGGCTGATGCCACGGCCCGGCCAAACCAAGCCGAGCCGAGACCAGCGGCTGAGGTCCTCCCCTCCAACCTTGAAGATATAATCCGCAAGGTCATCATGGAGGAGAGGGCCTTCACGAGAGCCTGTCTTGCGGGCATAGAGGACAGGCTCTTGCCTGAAAAGCGCCTCCGACCGCCGCTCGCGGCGGACAATAGGCCACGCGAGCTGGAGCCGGAACCTGCGCCTTTGGGAGGCCCGGCATCGGGTGCGCAGCCCCAGGTCTCGAAGCCCTCCAAGGGCAAAGGGAAGGGCAAGGGCAAGAGGACCGAGGGGGCCTCTCAAACGCCCTCCACGAGCGCGGAGGCAACGTCTGCCGCCCCAGCCGACCCCCAGAACTCGCAGGGGGAAGACGCCCTTCTTCCCTCCACCACCCCGTCCAACCAGCCCTGGACAAAAGTGGTCAAGGGGGGAAAGGGGAAAAAGCCCAAGCCCGCTGCGACTGCTCCAGCAGGCAAAAAGGCTCCAGCCGGCGGCAGGAAACTGGTTCCTCCCAAAACCGCGGCCGTCGTAGTGACCATCACCCCGGAGGCCGTGGAACAGGGGGAGACGTACGCGTCCGTAATGATGCGGGCGCGTACCAACGCCGATCCTACCCAACTGGGGATCGGTACAATCTCGTGCCGCCGGACCCAGGCCGGGGCTCGAATCTTCGAGTTCCCAGGGGCTCAGGGCAGCGCCAACGCGGACCTCTTCGCAACCAAGTTGCAAGAGGTCATTGCGGACGTGGCAAAAGTCGCCAGGCCCGAGAAGTCTGTAGCCTTGGAGGTGACCGACCTCGACGACTCGGTCACAAAGGAGGAGGTGGTGGCGGCGGTCGCAGCTATGGGGGGCTGTGGCGTCACAGCGGTGCAAGGTCGGGCCATAAGGCCCGGCCGCGGCGGCATGGGCACCATTCGCCTTGAGTGCCCAGTCGCCGCAGCTATAGCCGTCCTCGCCAAGGGACGGCTTGCTGTCGGATTCAGCTCGGGTGTAGTCCGGGCACTCGCAGCCAAGCCCTTGCGCTGCTATAAGTGCTTAGGAGTCGGACACACTCGAGCCCTTTGTCCGTCCGAGGTCGACAGGGCGGAAAATTGTTTCCGATGTGGCAAGGACGGGCACAAGTCCGCCTCCTGCGAGGCCGCCACGCCGCACTGCGCGGTGTGTGCCGCCAGTGGCTGCCCGGCGGGCCACGTGACGACTGGGAGGAAGTGCAATCCCCCCCCAAAGAAGGGCAAAGTGCAGGCGTCGATCCGGCCTGCCGCTGCCGCCGCCATCCCTGAGGCTGGGACTTCGGCGGCCGTGGAGGGTGATGCAATGTCTGATTGATGGATAGGGTCAGACATCGCATCCTCCAGTCGAACACCAACCACTGCAGAGCAGCCCAGGATCTGCTGATGCAGACAATGGCTGAGTGGTTGGTGGACGTGGCGGTGGTTGCCGAGCCGTACTCGGTCCCTGGCCGTTGGCTGGGTGACCGGGATGGCTCGGTGGCATTGGTTTCGCGGTCTTCCACGGACTCCCCTCCCCTCTCGCTCTCAGAGAGGGGACCGGGATACGTGGCCGCCGCGTGGGGAGACATGGCCCTGGTGGGGGTCTATTTCTCTCCAAACCGCCCTCTCTCTGACTTTGAGGATTTCCTGGAGATCATCACTGCAGTCGTAGGGAGGGCGGCGCCACGCCAGGTCGTAGTGTTGGGTGACCTGAACGCCAAGTCCGCGGCCTGGGGCAACCCGGCCGCCGGTTGCAACGTCCGGGGACGCGCCGTCGAGTTTTGGGCGGCCTCATGCGGTGTGTCCCTCCTCAACAGGGGGGCGGTCCACACGTGTGTGCGGCAACAGGGTGGGTCGGTGGTGGACGTCGCGTTTGCCACCCCCGCGCTGGCCGCCCGCGTCGTCAACTGGCGGGTAGAGACGGTGGAGACCTTGTCGGACCACCGATATGTGCGGTTCGACATCTCCACCCGGGGAGGGGGAATGGCCCGCGCTGTGCAATCTCCCTTCCCGCGGTGGGCCCTCACCCGCCTGGACCGGGAGGCAGCTAAGGAGGCGGCCTTTCTTCAGGACTGGCTGTCGCCCCCTGTCGAGGTCCTGGACGTGGACGCCGCAGCGGTCCGGCTCAGGGGATCCCTGACAGAGGTGTGCAACTCCAGCATGCCTCGGTCTCGCCGTCCGCCTCCCCGTCGTGCCGTCTATTGGTGGACGGAGGAGCTGGCGGGGCTCAGGGCCGCCTGCGTGGCAGCCAGAAGGGCCTACACGCGGAGCCGACGGCGCAGCGCCCAAAACCGAGTCCGGGCAGAAGAGGACCTTCTATACGCCTTTTACCGAGAGGCGACGACGGTCCTCAAAGCTGCAATGGGCGCTGCAAAAGACTCGGCGAGGGCCGAGATGCTGGAGGGTCTCGACAGGGATCCTTATGGAAGACCATACAGGGCGGCGCGGAACCAGCTACGCCCTTATGGTCCCCCACTGACGGAGACCCTCGAGCCAGCGTTGCTGGACGGGGTGGTCCGGTCCCTGTTTCCACGCAGGGCCGACTTTACCCCACCAACGATGGATCCCCCGCAAGGGGCGGCTTCGCCGGATGAGGAGGTCCCCCCGGTGACGGCGGCGGAGTTCTACGCGGGGGTTCTTAGCCTCCGCGCGAAGAAGACGGCCCCTGGACCAGACGGCGTCCCCGCACGGGTGGTGGCGATCGCCGCCTCCCAAATGGAGGACAGGTTTCGGGACCTCTTCAGCGCGTGCTTTACGGCTGGGAGGTTCCCGAAACTGTGGAAGGAGGGGCAGCTATGCCTCCTCCGAAAGGAGGGACGCCCGGTGGACTCCCCATCGGCATACCGGCCCATCGTCCTGCTCGATGAGGTCGGTAAATTGTTCGAGGGGATTGTCGCCTCCCGGCTTGATAGCCTTTTGCGGGGGGTAGGGCCGGACCTGTCGGATGCCCAATTTGGTTTCCGTCGTGGGCGTTCGACAATCGACGCGCTGGCCCTACTCAAGGGCCAAGTGAAGGAGGCGGTGGAGGCGGGGGACGGAGTGCTGGCGGTGTCATTCGACATTGCAAACGCCTTCAACTCCGTCCCCCACTCGACGATATTGGAGGCGCTCCGGTATCACGGAGTGCCCCAATACCTGCGGAACCTCCTGGCCAGCTACTTGGAGGGCCGAGAGGTCCTCCTCGTGGACAAGACGGCCACAGTGAGGCGGTACGGCGCAGAGTCCGGTGTTCCGCAGGGGTCAGTGCTGGGGCCCCCCCTGTGGAACATCGGGTTCGACTGGCTCCTACGGGGAGCCCTCCTCCAGGGCACGAGTGTCATCTGCTACGCGGATGACACTCTCCTCACTGCCCGGGGGAGGAACTTTGGAGATGCGGCCTGTCTGGCCTCGGCTGGCGGGTCCTTGGTGGCAGAGAGGATCCGCCACCTGGGATTGAAGGTGGCGCTGCACAAGACCGAGGCCGTGTTCTTTCGCGGGCCTCGGCAGCGCTGCCATCCCGACGCTCACATTGTCGTAGATGGCGTCAGAATAGTGGTCCAGCCCCAGATGAAGTATCTGGGCCTGGTGCTGGACGACAGGTGGCGCTTCGGCCCGCATTTCAGTGGGCTGTCGACGCGCCTGTTAAAAGCCGCGGACGCTCTCTCATGGCTCCTCCCGAACCTGGGGGGGCCCAAGGCGAAATGCCGGCGCCTATATGCCGGCATCCTGCGGAGCATGGCCCTATACGGGGCCCCCATCTGGGCAGACTCCCTTCACAGGAGGGAGAATGCGACCGCCATCCGCAAGCCCCAAAGGGCCATTGCACAGCGGGTGGCAAGGGCCTACCGCTCGGTGGGCTTCTCGGCGGCGTGCGCTCTGGCCGGCACTCCTCCTTGGGAGTTGGAGGCCTGGGTGCTCGCCAGAGTGTACGAGTGGACTGCGCAACGGAAGGCGCTCGGGGAGCGCCCCGTCACCGAGGAGCGGGAGGCCGTGCGGCGGGAGGCGAAGGAAGCCATCGTCCTCCACTGGACGGAGGACCTCGCCGCAGCCGCTTTTGGCCGCCGGACGTTAGACGCGCTCGGTCCGGTCCTGCAGGGCTGGCTCGAGCGGTCCCACGGTTTCCTCTCGTTCCGTCTGGTGCAGGTGTTGTCCGGCCATGGCTGTTTCGGATCGTACCTGCACCGGTTAGGGAGGGAGGAGACCCCGGCGTGCCACGACTGTGGCGCGGCGGAGGACACGGCACAGCACACCCTCGAGGTGTGCCCGGCTTGGTCCGAGCTGCGCCGCGGTCTGACCGCGGTAGTTGGACAGGACCTCTCACTTCCCGGCGTAGTCAACGCCATGCTGGGGAGCGAGGAGGCCTGGGCAGCGGTTGCCTCCTTTTGCGAGGATGTAATCTCGCAAAAGGAGGAGGCGGAGCGCGCGCGGGAGGACGACCCTCTCGCTGCGCCACTCCGCAGACGAAGAAGGGGTCGGAGAAGGCGCCGTCCTCTCCCTCCTCATGGTGGCGATGGGCGGGTGGCAGGCACGGGGGTGCCTGCGCCCGCATTGCACCCATCACCACCTTCGTCAGTCACTCCCGGACCCGTCCTCCCCCCCCCTACGGGCGTGGGGTGAGGGCGTGAGGGGTCCGCCCTGAGGGGCAATCGTCGGCGGAGGACTGGTCGTTAAGGCTGTGCCAGTTTCCCAGTCCCCCGCCACTCAGACGAAGCGGGAGTGCCGCTGGGTCGTTTTAGTGGGTATACCGGGTCAGACCGGGGAGTCCCACATAGCCCCCCATCCCCCGATGGGAGGGTATGCGTAATGCATTTTTTCCCAGCGCAAAAAAAAAAAAAAAAAAAAAAAAAAAAAAAAAGGTTAGGTTAGGTTAGGTAAGGTTAGGTTAGGTTAGGTTTTTTTTTTTTTTTTTTTTTTTTTTTTTTTTTTGTTTTGGCAGGAGTGGGAAATCCCCACGGACACCTCGACTACCTCACAGGCTGTGAGATAGTCGAGGTAGTGCCGGACTCGAACCGGCTAAAACCCACTCCTGCCCCACCAGTGTCCCTCTGACGTTCCGCAGAGCCCTTCGCAACTTGGGTTTATTCTTATTTGCGACCGATTTGTATGTTGGTGGCCGAAGAGACTATATATGCTCTTTCGCTTAGGTTTTGACAATAAATTTTTTAAAAACTGTTTACTACTCTAAGTTTACTATTTATTTATTTATTAATATTTTGTTCATTTACTTTGCTGTTATTAGTTCTATAATTTTAGTGATATTCGTTAATTTTTTTTTTTTTTTTTTTTTGTAAGACTAACATCGAACCTCATATTTATGCCCCTTTTTTAAACTTTACTGTATATTAATTTACTTTACTTACTAATTTAACTTAAGTTTACTTCCATGATACTTTAGCTATATATTTATTATATACTAACATATCATATAACTGCTTTAATTTTAATACTACGCTTTCTACTATATCTTATCTTATTGAATTTACACATAATATAATTTATACTTGCTACGAATTTAATAAAAATACTAAAGTGGTTCGGACTTTGCTTGACACAACGTGACACTTTCACCAGAGCTGACCCCTGGATCGGCTTAACTTGGGCCAGTTTCTCATGAAGCTGGCTCCAGTTACAATTCATCATATTGCCAACTCTAGTGGTTTGTACATTTCGTCTAATGTTTGGGTGTGTCAAACAAGTCTTCAGTCTGTTCTTGGAAGTGGGCGCATCGACATCCTTAGCAATACGCTATGGATGCCCTAGCGAATGCGTCCCACTTCTTTCGTATCGGGCAATCTTTGCTAAAAGCATTGTGCGAGTGCTCCTCCAGTTTGGCCCTGGTACAGTTAACGCACACCGCTGCTTCGCCGACCTGTTTGTCCGGGCAGTCTGACCTGAGGTGTGGTCCACCGCAGTGACAACATAGATCGGCTGGCTCTGAGCACTGGCGTTTTCCGTGCCCATAAGCCAAGCAGCGGGTACACTGGACCAGGGGCGTCTGGTCCTCGACGCGCACTCTCTGGAGGTCAATTCGTACCTTGCCCCCTTCGAGCGCCCTTCTCCAGACTGTGGGGGACACACTCAGCACAATGCTATTAACATGCGGGTTCCTTGTCTTCTTTCTAAACTTTACTGACATTTTTAGCTCCTCGTCGCCGAGGTCGTGGAAGATCTCCCGGTTCTGGTTCCTTAGGGCTTGCAGCACTTCTTCGTCGCTGTGAACAAGGAGCACGTCCCTAAGAACCAGAAGCGGGTTCCGGTTCGTCACTTCCTCGACGACGAGGTTCCCTCCGGCCGCTTTCAGTCTTTCTTTCAGCTTTGATCTTTCCTCTTTGGTTTCGCACCCCATTATTATTTTTCTGTCCTTGGCCTTTCTTACTTTCTCCACCCGCACCCATCCCTCCTTCGCGTCCACCGCTTTTCTGATCCTTTCTAGGATTTTGTCCCCGGTATCCGCTTCTACGGTCGAGGAGACAACCACGGAGTGCAGCGTCGTGCGCTCCAGGGCTGGTGCCCCAGTATGGCACTTACTCACGGACGCGGCACTCGCGTATGTTTTCTCCCCAACACATTCCTTGATAGCCAGACTGGCCCGCAGTTTGACCAATTCTTCGGAGTTTTCCTTTATTAAGGTCATGTGCTCCTTCATCGTTTTGGCGAGCTCAGTCTGGCTAACAAGGTGTTCAAGATTGGACGGGGGGTCACAGTCAGCGGTGGGTGCGGTTTTCGGCACAGGTGCAGGCGCGAGAGGGGCCTTATCTCGTTCGGACTCCTTCACCAGCTCAAAAAGCCTGTTTATGGCTTCAAGCACCGCAGCCTTTATGTCTGTCCTGAGGTTGCGAGAGTTGCCCAAATTCAGCTTAGCTTTGTTTAGGCAAGCTCTCGCCTCGTCAGTGCGACTGCGATACCCAGCCACAGGCTTTTTGAGCTGGGTTTCGGCATCAACGGCAGCTCGGCGCGTCCCCGGTGTGGCAAGGTCCCCCCGAGAAGTGGAAGGAGAGGCCTCTCCGAAAGAGATTCTCCTCCGCGCATTTGCAGGGGAGTGCCCCACCTTCTCCGCGGATCGCGGCGAGCCACTGGAGCCTTGGGCCCTCACGGTGCTGGATGGGGTGCGGAACATTTTTTGGTCTATGTACAGGTAAGTAAGAACAGACCCCTGTAAAGAGGGGGTTGAACTACTTCAAGAGTATGAGAGAAGAGATACGTAGACACTGGGATATATATTATGTGTCCCTGTAAAGAGGGGAGCACATAAATAAAATAAACAATAAAATCAAATAAATGTAGATAAAAAGTCAAATAATTAATTATAGTCGTTCACTAGGAACGACTGTCACAATAACAATTCTTGGTCAATTTAGCTAAAAATATAAAATTTCCCACCTCCGAAACAAGGACAAAACGTATATCAACAGAAAAAAAATTTGAAGGTTTTGCCGACCTCTCTCCGTTTCCCTCTACCTATGGCTATAGAACAGAGGGTGGGAGGGTGGGCAAAATTTTTTGCGAGCTAGCCGCACGTGCGGCACGTCCAGAGAACAGGCTCCGCGCGGGCTAGCCGAATATCGAATAAAAAGTAGGTGGTCGGGAAGAAAAATTTTGGGTTTTCCTTAAAAAACCAGTTTTTAAGGTAAAAAATTTGGAAAAAAACCCCCAATCTGAACCCAGGACCACGGAACGCGGCCAAAAGCGCAGGGATGGAGGGTAAATATGCCTGAAACTATTTAAAATTATTAAAGCAGATAAAACTATTGATTTGAATTAAATATGGAATAAACTGATGTAAAATTTTGAAAATTTTTCTAAGTGTAGGAGGGAGAAAATTTTTTCGGGCGTCAGGTCAATTTAATATGTTCAGGGAGCAGGCGGAGCACCACTCCTGTCAATTTACGCTGAAAACAGCTTGAAAAAAGCTTGTATACAACTAAAAATATCAACGTTTTGCTAAAATTTTCGTTCGGTTAGGTTAGGTTAGGTTAGGTTAGGTTAGGTTAGGTTAGGTTAGGTTAGGTTAGGTTAGGTTAGGTTAGGTTAGGTTAGGTTAGGTTAGGTTAGGTTAGGTTAGGTTAGGTTAGGTTAGGTTAGGTTAGGTTAGGTTAGGTTAGGTTAGGTTAGGTTAGGTTAGGTTAGGTTAGGTTAGGTTAGGTTAGGTTAGGTTAGGTTAGGTTAGGTTAGGTTAGGTTAGGTTAGGTTAGGTTAGGTTAGGTTAGGTTAGGTTAGGTTAGGTTAGGTTAGGTTAGGTTAGGTTAGGTTAGGTTAGGTTAGGTTAGGTTAGGTTAGGTTAGGTTAGGTTAGGTTAGGTTAGGTTAGGTTAGGTTAGGTTAGGTTAGGTTAGGTTAGGTTAGGTTAGGTTAGGTTAGGTTAGGTTAGGTTAGGTTAGGTTAGGTTAGGTTAGGTTAGGTTAGGTTAGGTTAGGTTAGGTTAGGTTAGGTTAGGTTAGGTTAGGTTAGGTTAGGTTAGGTTAGGTTTTTTTTTTTTTTTTTTTTTTTTTTTTTTTTTTGTGCTTTTCCCCGTTATGGGTGGGACGGGATCTTGTTATGCTAGGTACTCATTCATTCCAGTTCTCGCATGTATTCCTCTCGCACTTTCAAGCTTCATACTTTATCTTTCTTTTACACACTCTTTCATTCTTAGCCGGGTGGGACTCCCGCTATTCTGTCTACTTTTAGTATTTATTTTCTTTATTAAGGGATTTTAGACACAACTCTGATTTATTTACAGTAGTTTCTTACATACTATTCTCTAAATCTATTCTTTTCTTAACTGTATTTCCATATACTAAGTTTTTTATATAATCTAAAACATCTGTGTACTGTTTTTGCACATCTATTTCAAGAACAATTTGTTTTATTTCTGTGTTTCTAAAAACAATATGTGCA